>JAHLKC010000003.1:0-611370 GCA_025449115.1 Chytridium lagenaria | reverse complement strand
TCCCACCTAACCCTAACCATCCCGTGGACTCCCGAGCAACACCATGGATCACGTTCCTGCCCCCATACCCGTGACCTTCCCCTACCCTCTTGATGAGCCCCTCGACTACGACGCCTTGATTGAGAACAACCAACACCTCTTCTTTGTCCTTACACACCCAGAGCTGAACGCGATCAACGATGAAGACACCTTCATGCACTTGCCAAATACGCATTCAAGAACATACCTCTGCTGGACACGGAGAAGAAACTCATAGAGAAAGCCAGCGATTCGGCCGCCAGACTTTTCTCAGCAAGGAGGAATCACCACGATCGCATCCAGAAACTCGCCCAAGACTACCTCGCGGACGTGTTCCCACCTGGACTTCAGATCAAACTTCATGGAATCACCCTTCCTGAAGACGACAAAGTGGAATTCCTGCGAAGGGCCAAAAGAGACACGGTTCAGCTCCTACTCGCGAAAGAAACTGCACAGTACATCCGCTTGAATAGAACATACGCTACCGTCTACTCCACCCTCATCAAGGAACTGGAAATACTCCAACAGGGACGCATTCTCACCTGGATCAGCGACCCTGAAACGGAACCGCCAATGGCCCCGGACGTCTTTAAAGAAGTCATCTGGAGACACTCGACGGAAAACCCTCGCACCATCCTCTTCATCAACTCCTACAACAAGCGCCTCGCCGACTTTGCCAACCGCCAACTTCAACAAAAAAGAATAACGACCGCGTCAAAGAGAAGAAGCTTGAACATCAACGGAAGAAGAAGGAAGCATCGGAGAAGAAAGGACAAGCACTCTTCACCGCCGCTGGAGCAGAAACATTGGACGAGAAACTTCAAGTCCTGGCCAGCAACGTCTCAAAAAACGGAGCTGGTCCTTCAAAGAGCCGGAGGACAAAGCCCACAGGCCAATCCCAGAAGAAACAGCAGAACGCCGCCAAAGGAAATCTGAAGAACTCCAAAGGCAAAAAGCAGGAAACAACCGGAAAAGGAAAAGGAAAGCAGAAGAAAAAGTGAAGAACGCCATCGCCACAAAACGACTACCCGCCGTCTGGATTTCTTGGAACTCCAGCAAAACTGACGACACGCTACCGGCACTACCTAACCGACACTACTTCAATTTTTCTGACGCCACGCTTACACCAGATGAAGAACGCCTTCTCTCTCTCGGCCTGAAACACGTGATGCTTCCATCCAACACGCTAAGAACAGAGTTTAACGCGGCCATCAACCTCTTCATCTACCGCACACAGGTTCAATTCACTCACCGAAACACAGAACCTGACCCTTCCTTCATTCCGCGCCTGCACATAACTAACCCCAACCGCACTGCACCACCCATCCTGGAACTCCCTCTCGCCCAATACCTTCAAACCCTCCGCAAGGAACTTCAGACCTCGTGGACACTAACGGAAAAGGACCCACCACAACGGGATCAATTCCTTACCGTCGCTAGAAGACTGTTCAACAAAACAGAACTCACCATCCGACCAGCAGACAAAAACCTCGGACTCACCATCTTCAACACCAGATTACAACCAACTAGTCACCAACCACCTCGAGGGAGAAGAATACATTGAGCTACCGCATGAAGAACGATGGCACTTTTTCGACATGGCATTTCGTCAACTCTCCTACATCATTAGAAGATACGCAAGCCAACTTCCCACCGAACAAGTCCGCAAATTCCTCCTAGCCACCTTTTGGGATAAAAGAGAAGTACCCCAAATTTACATTCTTCCCAAAATCCACAAACTACGAGAATTCAATCGTTCCTCTCTAAGACTTTTGTCACTACGCCCCATTGTCGCCTCCACCAACTGGATTACCACCAACGCGTCAATAGTCATTACTGAGGTCCTCAAACCTATAATGATGGCACTACCTACCGTCTTGAAGGATTCACGATCACTCATCAACGATCTTTCTACCATAGAACTGGCCGCTGGCAGCAAACTTGTCTCAATCGACATCGTCAACTTCTACGGTAACATGGAGGCCGAACACACCATCGCCATGATCCGACGCGTCAGCACTTGGATACAGGATCACCCTGAACTTGGCTTGGAACCCATCCCTGAGTTCATTTACCAGCTCATTAAATGGGTTTTCGACTACAACCTCCTCTCCTTCAACAACATCACCTACAAACAAGTAGTCGGCATGGCCATGGGCACCAACATGGCCGTCGTGGTAGCAAATCTCTTTGGCTTTGGTCTTTTCGACTTGGATCAAGAACTTGGACCACTCCTATCAACGCTACCCTTTTTCCGTCGCTACATCGACGACACCATCTTTCCATGGAAGGAATCTGACGCAGAACTTTCCCACCTTGTCGACCTATTCAACACTCGGCACCAACGGATTAAAGTCACCTACGTCAAACCCCACTCCTCCCGAATTCTTGGACCTTAACGTATCACTGGTCCCTAAAGACGCGCCCAACACCAACCTAGGATTTCACTTCACCTGTCACCAAAAACCACTCAACAAGTACGCGTACATCACCGCAGCATCACACCATCCTGCTAGCTTGAAGCGTGGTTTCATCAAGGGAGAACTCATCAGATACGTGAGAAACTCGTCAAATGAAGATTCCTTTCGCGCCCAACGGTATTTGTTCAAAAAGCGACTCAATGCACGTGGATACAGCAACCAATTTCAACCCCATCTTTACCTCTATCCTCTACACTGATCGCGCCACTTTCCTCCAACCACCTGAACAAAACCCTACAAAGATCACTCCCTTTGTCATCAGAAATACATACCACGTCGCCAAACTCACCATCGGCGCGACTCTGAGAAACAACACCGGACTTCTTGCTAGAGCCTACCACCCAAGAGAACCGCCAAGAACTCTCTTAGCTCTAAGGTCCAACCTCTCCATAGGACGATTGCTCACTCGAATCAGGGAAGATAAAGTCACAACTCCCCCTTCGATTTCTTACGCGACAACATCATTTTCGCGCCACCTGAGCCCATTGGACGCGTTCCCATCGCCCCAATACACGTACAACCACGTCCACACCAAATTGTTGCAGCCCACAACCGCCGCAACCACCCTCATCCCACCACCACCTCAACTCCCGATCATGGAAGAAGAGGCTAGAGTATACAACAACATTCTACTCGACATGGGATACGCTCACCAACGTCTACCTTCACGTAGAAATGGTGTCGTCGACTCGGATTAAATCTTTTCCCAATTTTTTCCAAGTCTTTAAATTTCTTTTCTTCACGCGTTTTTTCACGTTTTTTTACGCGTTTTTAATTCTTTGGGTCTACAGTTACCGTGTCTGACGCGTGCAGGACGCGTTAGTCACGTGATTCGTTTAGTTTACTTTTCATCTTTTACTTTTTCTAAGATTACAAATTATTTTTAATCATTTGTAAGCATTCCTCCACTTAGTTATAAGTTTTTGATTGTTAAGCATTTTTAATCATTTCTAATCATGTTGGGCTTTGAAATGATTTCTAATCGATTCTTCTTTACTGTATTTTGAGTTTGGTTTTATTTTTGCTATAAATACTGTCTTATAGCACTTGTTTTCTCTTCTTCATCCAATGTAATCATCTCCACCTTTTGGTTACTCGTTTACTGTTGAAGGTTTGCAGTTTGTTGTTTTGTTCGTTATTCTTATATCTGTTTTGTAGCTGAAGAGGGTCCACAAACCCGAAACGTCCTGCGGCAATAAACCTTTGTTTGACTGACCAACAAAACACCCTGGCCACCTTCCACACTTAGAGAACTCCTTCCACCCTAACTCTAAAACCCAAACTCTAAAACCCAAAACCTAAGAAAACCCTCTTCCTCCTAAGCTTGAGCCTTACTTCCACCAAAGAAGGTTCTTAATCGGTTTACCATAGTCCACAATCCTCCCCACCTAACCCTAACTCTAACCGGGTAAAAAGCATTCCAGCATCGTGACGGTATTACGACGTTTCTTACTAAGTCACCAAAAAAAAACCCCTCGGGACCCCTATGTACCCTAACCCTAACCCTAACCCTAATCTTACCCTAACCCTAACCATAACCATATCGATTCTCAACGACTATACTAGTTAGTCCAATGATATTGTTAATAGGTCTTACCTTCACGTTGTGGAAGATTTTGATAGAAATTAGAAATATCCCTAGGGACTTAGTGATAAAATACAAGTTATTAGTTGGAGGAAGAAATTGTGTGCAGTGTGGGTACATACTTATATTTGAGGTTGCCATCAACATCCATTCAAGACTTAAGCTCCAACACAAGTTCTCACCGCATTTTAACCAAGTCTCTTCAGCGATTTCACGAAATTTATGTGAAATGGAGTCCGATGCTGGTTCTTTTGAGTGAATTTAAAGTGCATAAATCATTAACTTACCTGCCATGACGGCATCTGAGCTAGCTTCTAAGGCAACTGTTTCCAAGTTACCCACTTCTTCTGGACCTCTTGCCAGAACCGCAGGTATTTCTTCTTCTTGACCTCTAGGCTGCACTGCAAGTGTTTCATTGTCTTTTTCCTGAACATCTGTGCAACGAATTAGGATAACATGAAGATATAATGGTGAAGTCAAGGCACTATACCAATTATTCTGCTTCTAACCCTCCGATCATGAACTTCACTTTCATTCTGTTGACGTTTGTCACCACTTTGTGTGCTATCATGAACTGCTGGAACTTGGGTAGATCCAACATGTGCAGATGGGCCTGGGACATTATCCAACTGCAGATGAGCTCACGTTTGTTGACCGTCGATGACGAAGAACTATAGGTTGTCGTGGATGACTGGTACTGGAGCTTGCTTGCTGAGAGGGACTTTCTCTGCGACGCAATGACCTACGGCGATCGGTGGGGGGTCGAACATGACCCAAAGGAGTGGGAAGACCTTGTGATGGCGCTTCTAAAAGAGTTAGAAATGTATGATTACTAAAAAAACAAGGATGATTAATGTAAACACACTAACCCCTGGCTGACTTTCTTATTTTATTCTCCTCAGTTACTTGCCAATCCTCCGTGTATGCAGTGATTACTTTAACAATGTGTGAATATTAAGCATAAAGTCTAAGTTGCACCCACAATGTTCCATCTTTGCTGAAGAGGATTTTTTCACCTTATTCCAAACCTCGCCCAGGACCTTAGCAGAGTTATAACTTGAAGTGCATCATCCTTCAGTGTATTTCGCGTTGCGATTATGCTTGAAGCTTGCCTCCGCTGCTCACGTTGACTGTATATCGTTTTGGCCATATTTTTTAGGTAGAGAGAGCACATCCTTTTTAAAACGTTATTGATATTCTGAGCACTGTATGTTTCTACTTACTCTACTTTGTGGGAAAAGGAAGACCGTTCAAATTCATTAAGTCTTTCGTCAAGAAAAACCGGTTTCAAATCCACCAGTACATTCAAAGTCTTTAGGAGGGATTGCATGCACTTCTGCGGAGTTTTAACGGACATCCTGAAGTTTTGTAATATATCCGTCAAAGATGCGCCAACGAGATCCTCTATATCCTTTTCTGTCAGCCTTTGAACATCGCTAAGAAGTAACAATTAGAGTGAGAAAGAAGACAAAAAATCTAATCACAACACTTACTGAAGGACAAACAATATAATGATTATATTTTCCGTATGCGATCGTTGGGTCATATCAGCGTTATTCTTTGAGTCCATGAAGGTGTCATTGAGGTTCTTGAGAATACCACGAGCCTCATTAATCATTGACGCGGGAGTAGGAGCTTGAACCCGAGACGGAATCGGAGCCGATGGACCTTGTTGAGTATGGACGACGAGTTCTAAAGCTGAAGTCGTTTGCTGAGCAGAACCAACAGCAGGCAAGACCGGGTCAAGTGGAGCGGGACGTCAGGTGTCTGCTGTATGGCCACTTCTTCGTCAGGTGGATTTGTTGTCACGCTCTGCTCAGTGCTAAGGGAGCTGGAAAGGTTGCGTCATCGTTGGCAGTAATCTCTGCGATCACAGTAGCGACAGCCTGCATTAAATCATCGTTCATCGTCCAGGATGATGTTGGTGGGTCACTGGAAACAACAGCTTCTGATGGTCCTGCCGCAGACTGAACGGTATTATCTTCTCCCAAAATGTGGATTCCTAAGAATGGGTAACTTATTAGACTTATGCTTATTATATTTTCGTTTTAGTAATGTTATTCCTTTTTAAACTTGTTTTTCTTTAAGTGAATTTCATAAATATGAATGTTTGTAATAGTGCGAATTTATATATTATCATTAAATAATTAAATTACTTACTTGGTTTGTTCCTGCATAGTTATTAAGTCAATATGTATTTTGTCAAATGAAAGGTGGTCGGAAAGGGGGGAGGGGGGCTATTTATATTCCAAAAAAATATATTTTTAAATTAAAATTTTGGTTGTTGACACCAATCAGGTTTATCCAAATATTTTAATTGTTATAATTCCGCGGTACGCTTTTTAATAAGTTCCGAAATTTTATAAGATTTCGGTACTAAATAATCTTCGGTACATATGACCAAGATTCGGTAACCAAAGCACCGTCAAATTAATAATTAATTTATTTAAAATTCTAAAATACATGATTCGCCGACCTGTTTTCACAGGTCGACGAATCAACTTCATGATCTCCGCCTAGTCTCTTATTCCTTACACCCTCACAGAAAAAAAAAAAAACCAAAGTAGGAGGAAATAGCCGCAGCGAGGGTTCGAACCCCTCATGCGACAGAAAGGATGGATGAATGGGTGCGGGAGCGTTAGTGGCTGCGGTGGGTAGCAAAGTGCCGCAGAGAGGGTTTAAACCCCTCATGCGACAGTAGGGATTGGAAAGAGATGTGGGTGATGGTGGTGTAGGTTACTGGTGTTGTCGGGAGGGAATTGGTGGTGTCGGGAGGGGGTGGTTGGTGGTGGTGACAGAGCCACAGAGAGGGTTTGAACCCCTCATGCGGCGATCTGGGGTTGTTGGGTGGAGAGGGAATGCTGATGGTGGTGGTGGTGGAGGAGGTGGTGGTTGGTGAGGCTGTCGGCAAGGAGGGGTGGTTGGTGGTGGGGTAGAGCCACAGAGGGGGTTAAAGCCCTCATGCGGCGATCAGCGGTAGTTGTGTAGAAGAGGAAGGATGGTGGTGGTGGTGGTATAGCCACAGAGAGGGTTTGAACCCCTCATGTGGCGATCCGAGGTTGCTCGATGAAAGGATGGTTGGGGGTGAAGTGGTCGGGGGAGGGGGTGGATTAAGAAAAAGAGGGGAAAACACGCTGCTTATGTGAAAAACTCACATACGGCAGAATATTATTTTTTATATTTTTATTAATATTATTTAATTTTTTTATTATTATTTTTATTTAAAAATTATTATAAATTAATGTAATAATATATATAATAAATATATTAATGTTTTTAAATTATTACGTAATTAAATGTTAATATTAATATTTGTAATTAATTGTAACATATTAGTAATATAATATATATAATATATATCAATTAATTAATATATTAATATTTATTATTAATTAGTAGTACAAATATAACTTTAATTATTTATTAATTAATAATATATTTATTAATATTTTATTTATTAATTTAAATTAATACAATATAACTTTAATTTATTTATTAATTAATAATATATTTTATTAATAGTTATTATTTATTAATTTAAATGTAATACGAAAATAACTTTAATTTTTTAAATCGAATTTTTTTTTTCACTTAAACAAAGGGCATTCCACCCCTTTTTTTTTCGAAATGTTTCTTCGACGGCATAGAGGGTTCGACCCCCTCATGCCGTGATCCTCCCTCTACCCTCCCCCACCGACGCTGCTCCCCCTAACCCCCCGACGAACCCTTCCAGCCACCATCACCATCAATTACCCTCCACCATTTTTTCAACCATCCCCCCTCCACCCCACTCCTCCATCCTCCATCCACCACCATCACCACCATCCACCCCCGACCACTCCCCATCACCAGCACCCGCCATCAACAGCCACCCGACCCCTCCATCTTCACCACCCCTTCCGTAAACATACTGCATGAGGGGTTCGAACCCTCTCTGCAGTTCTTCTTTCCCCTCCCCCCCTACTACTACCACCACCGACCACTCACCAACCGCCGCAACACCCCGACTCACCGACTGGAGATCACCAACCCCGACCCCTCCATTTTCACCACCCCCTTCCATGAACATACTGCATGAGGGGTTCGAACCCTCTCTGCAGTTATTCCATCCTCCATCCACCATCATTACGAACCATCCCCACCACCATCCCCCACCGACCACTCCCCACCAGCAACCGCCATCACCACCACCCCCGACCACTCCCCATCACCAGCACCCGCCATCAACAGCCACCCGACCCCTCCATCTTCACCACCCCCTTCCGTAAACATACTGCATGAGGGGTTCGAACCCTCTCTGCAGTTCTTCTTTTCCTCCCCCCCCGACTACTACCACCCCCGACCACCCACAACCGCCGCACCACTCACCGACTCCCCAACCCTTCCAGTTTCAACTAACACCCTCTGCCATAGTCCTACTGCATGAGGGGTTTGAACCCTCTCTGCAGTTCATTTTTTTATTTCTCCGCTTATTCTCTTCTAACCATTTTCCTAGTTTTTTGTTTTTTTTTGGTTCTTATAGTGACATTTGTCGCTTTAAGAATCAATTAAAAAATCAACGATTTTGAGACCGCGGTCTCAGAATCGCTGTTTTTTTAATTGTTTCTTTCAGTGACATTTGCCACTCTAAGAAACAATTAAAAAATCAGCGATTCTGAGACCGCGGTCTCAGAATCGCTGTTTTTATAATTGTTTTTTAGAGCGACGTGTCACTCACTACTTATACTGGAGGGGTTCGAGCCCCCTCCTTTGTATTACGTTACTCATTGTGTTACGTTTTCTTTATTTATTTATTTTTTATTCTTTTTATTTACTTATTAATATATTTATTTTTTATATATATTTACTTAATATTTTATTTATTTAGTTTATCATATATTTACATCATATTTATTTATTCATTTATTTATATATTTATTATTTTAATAACTTCAGCGCGTGAAGGCACGCGTTAGCGCGATGCACGCGTGAAGGCACGCGTTAGCGCGATGCGCGCGTAAAGGCACGTGTTAGCGCGATGCGCGCGTAAAAGGCACGCGTTAGCGCAATGCGCGCTTAGGGTTAGGGTTAGGGTCTCAGAATCGCTGATTTTATAATTGTTTTTTAGAGCGACGTGTCACTAACTACTTATACTGGAGGGGTTCGAGCCCCCTCCTTTGTATTACGTTACTCATTGTGTTACGTTTTATATATTTATATATTTATTTATTCTTTTTATTTACTTATAAATATATTTATTTTTATATATATTTACTTAATATTTATTTATTTAGTTATTATATATTTACATATTTATTTATTCGTTTATTTATATATTTATTTATTTTAATAACTTTAGCGCGTGAAGGCACGCGTTAGCGCGATGCGCGCGTGAAGGCACGCGTTAGCGCGATGCGCGCGTGAAGGCACGCGTTAGCGCGTGAAGGCGCGCGTGAGTTTGATGTCCGCGCGCCTTCACATTTTTTTATTTTCTTCATCATCATTTTGTTTATATATTAATTGTATGTATAGTAATGATAAAATAAAAATGCGTTCACTTTTTTATAATGTAGATATCTATTCTTTCCTTGACGATTTATTTTGTAAATACATTTGCAGACTCTTTCATATCTTTTGCCTTAATTGTTTCTTAATCAGTTGTGTAGTTGTTAGGGTTTTTTGTCGGTTCTTACGTGCGTTTCAACTTTTCATGTTTATTTTCTTTCATTCTTTAGACGCTCGTCAATTTTATTGTGGTTTATATATAAAAAAGTACCTAACCTTCTAACCCACAGGCCCATATAACTATTTATACTGGAGGGGTTCGAACCCCCTCCTTTGTATTACGTTACTCATTGTGTTACGGGTTCATTATTTATTTAATTATTTATTCTTTTTTTAACTTATATATATTTATTCTTTATATTTATTTACTTAATATATATTTATTTACGTATCATTTATTTACAGATTTATATAATTACTTACAGATTTATATATATATTTATTTATTTACTTATCATTTATAAACAGATTTATATAATGATTTATATATTTATTTATTTATTCATTTATTTATTAATTAATTTATTTTTTTATATACTAACTTAAAGGCGCGCGTGAAGGCGCACTTGAAGGCGTGCGTGAAGGCGCGCGTAAAGGTGTGCGTGAAGGCGCGCGTAAAGGCGTGCGTGAAGGCGCGTGTGAAGGCGCGCGTGAAAGCACGCGTGAAGGCGCGCGTGAAAGCACGCGTGAAGGCAACATTTAGGGTTAGGCGCTTTCTTTCGAAAATATATTATACGCTCGTCAATTTTATTGTGGTTTATATACAAAAAACTACCTAACCTTCTAACCCACAGGCCCTTATAACTCCAGCTGCCGGTCGTTCAGCAAGTTCCTCCCCACGCCTCCCTCCTCTCTTCTTCGACAATGCACACACACAAGCGCTTCTGCACCTCCGCCATGCCAGAGATCGTCGCCACCGGCTTATCGCCTCTGGCTCCACCCTGCACCGTCATCAATTCAGAGCTTTGGTGTGCTGGATGCTGGGCAGGGTTTCTCACCATCAACCCTGCCTCAACTGTGACGACGACACCCCTGGTAACCGCGAACACACCGTCGCATGTACTGGAGCCAACGTCCTTCTCGCCGTCGCCTTCCCACATCTTCCACCATCAATCCACCGAGCCCCAGGATCTACCATCATCGATTCGCTGTTATCCTGCATCCGCTTTCCACCAACGTTGATCGCCACCATAGCACTCGCGTTGAAATTCGCATGTGCGTGGAGGCCATTGAGCGTATCAGGTGGTGTTGCTTCGGACAACGGCCTTTTTGGGACTCTTCGGTGAATACGCGCGAGCAAGAACTCCAGCACATTCTCGACGAGGCAAGAGGTACGGCAGCAGCAATTTCGGCAAGAACACGACGACTTACGAGGGAGGCGCTGGAGGAACACTGGGTGCTGGCTCCTGAAGAGCCTCTTTGAGGCTTTATTTTCTCTTTAGTTATATTTCTTTTCTTTCTTACTCTTCTTGTTTCTTTTCATCTTCCCTTCTCTTTCTCATGTGCTTTTCTTCTCTCTTCCTTTCTTATCTTCGTCCTTTCATTCTCGTTCTACGTTTTACTTACGGTGTGGTTGCCGCGTCGGTTCTTTCTTTCTCTTTATGCCTTCTTCTTATTAATGTTTTGTACGCGTCTTTATGTCGTTTTACGTGTTTTATGTTTCCCTTTACGCGTTTTATGTTTTTCTTTGCGCGTTACCGCGCGTTCCTACTTTGTCGGAGTGATGCTTTATGCTTTTAACGCCTGTACTTTTGCTATCGAGAGCCCACCTTAGTCTTACATCACGTTTGACGGGTCAGGGACAATAAACCTTGATGAACTTAGGGTTAGGCGCTTTCTTTCGAAAATATATTATACGCTCGTCAACTTTATTGTGGTTTATATACGAAAAACTACCTAACCTTCTAACCCACAGGCCCTTATAACTTCTGCGATTAGCATTGATTATACCCACCACCCGCCCATGTCTTTTCTCCTTCTCAAAAACGGGAGTTTGGATCTGATCGACCATTGCTTTCCAGTGAAGTTATCTTCCCTGAACAGCTCATTGACAATGTCTTTGTCAGGATAAAGTCATCTCGATTGAAGGACATTCTCGAGAGACGCAGACTATTTGAATATCAAAAACGGGAGTTCACAGGAACTACCCGATTCTGGATTTGCCAGGTGCCTGATCCTGAGGTCAACTCCTCTCGCGCACCTAGGCACATACCTGGACAAATTACCCATGTCATAACAGTTAATGCTGGTATACCACCAGATGCTGTAAACTACCCAGTGCCTGACACTGGTCCAAAATCTCTAAGTAGTTTTTGCTTATGAAATACTTGAGATACGTGAGCTCTTCTCACCCCTCAATGAAAAGAGGACAACTGCAGACTCACCCCATCTCTACGCGAGATATATGGCGTTGAGAGAACGACGGCTTGCCTGATGTTCCTTCTCGTATGATCCACGACTTCCCACCAGAGTCAATGAAAAAGTTATATCCCATTGATGATATACAAACACCATTCCGCTCTTCCAAGTTGAAGATTATAAGTTGGAATGTGAACAGCCTTCAAGCTCTTGTTAAGAAACACTTTGCAAAGAGAATTGAAGGTGATGAATCCAATAGAGCAGAGTTCTTTGCTAAATATTTGGATGAAATGGAATGTGACATCGCCTGCTTCCAAGAGACTATGGTCGGCGATGGTCATGAAAAGTTTTGGCAACAACTGAAGTCCGTCCGCGGATGGAAGATGTATGCTGACGACAAAAGAAATGGACACAATGGTGTTATGACCATGGTCCGCGAAGATATCCCCGTACTTTCAGTAATATGTGGGACTCATATGATGCGCACTGACTTCGACGACTTTGTTGAAGAGGGACGGTGCCTTACACTCTGCCTTTTAGGTATGAATATAGTGAATGTCTATGCGCCAAATGGCACGAGGCATGATCACAGACAGGAATACAAGATGAAGTTCCTGGAACGACTACATACTTTTGTAAAGAGTCTCAAAGCTCAGTCAAATACAATTGTTGTAGGCGATTTCAATATTGCTCACAAAGCAATTGATGTTCGAGAACCATCCAGATTTTATGGATACTCTGGATTCCGCAACGATGAACGCTACTGGCTTAGCTCATTCATTAACTTAGGTTTTAAGGATGGATTTCGTCATAGCCATCCGCATACGCCAGGATATACTTGGCATGATCCAACAGAGTTCTATAAAGCTGTTTGGAGAATAGACTACGCCTTTGTAGATAAACGAATTCCTTGTAAATGGAATGTCAACCACCATTTTGTGGCGTCACTGACTGACCATGAAATGGTTGAATTGGTCTTAGAGCACAGCGATGCTCACCACAATGATTATGACAACATGATCTCATTGCCGGCACTTGACTACCTGATCAAGAGCCACCGCATGAAGCCCCAAACAACCCCGGGCCTTCTGCAATGATAGGAATTCAAATACTGTTCCCAATGCCTTCATGGCTAATGGACAGATATCTGGTGACTTTATTAAAGCCCAAAGAAATGACTTGAGATTTGCCGACGTCATCAAGTTTCTAGAGAAAGGAATCCTTCCTGAGGATCCTGATCTAAGAAAGGGTGTTTTAATGAATGCCCAGAATATGGTGATGCGTGGTAGAGTTCTCTACCGCGTACTCTATGTGAAGGACTACCTTATGCGACGATCGCCAGTGCGAGTCGCTTTATGTGTCCCCAAAAGACTTCAGGACGTTGCGTTTTGACGCCGTCCATGATGATATGATGGCTGGAGGACACCTCGGTGTTCGCAGACTTATCGCCACTACCCTAGATAGGTTTTGGTGGCCTACTATCCAAAAAGACTTAGAGGCATATATACGACGATGCCCTACATGTCAACAATCTAAAGATAACTTGACTAGAAAAGGTGCCGTGAGGCCCATACCCTTTGGTCATAGACCTTGGGATCGTGTTGCCATTGATATTGTTGGTCCTATGAACACTAGCCAACGTGGCAACAAGTACATTGTTGTCCTCACAGACTACTTTACCCGTTGGGCTGATGCGTTTGCCGTCCCCGACTTAGAAGCAAACACCATTGCTAGAATAGTTGTTGAGCAATGCTTTTGCCGCTTCGGCATTCCCTTGACCTTACACTCGGATCAAGGACAACCATTTCCTAGTGACCTCTTTAAGAGAGTTGCTACTGTACTAGGAATGAAACAATCCTTCTCTATGCCGTATTGGCCTCAGGCCAACGGTTTAGTTGAACGAACAAACAAAACCTTATGCCAGATGATACGTGCATATATAAACCAAAGAACACATGACGATTGGGATGAAATACTCCCCTATGTGTTGTTTGCATACAGAACAACGGTCCACCAGACCACAAATGAAACCCCATTCATGATGATGTTTGGCCGTGAAGCGTTTACGCCGGCTGACCTCAAGTTTGGTTATCCCACAGACGATGTGTTTGCGGAAGAATATCCTGACCCACGATGTGGGCTCAGACAGGAGAAGAACCTCTGATAGCTGTTTCCACTACTAGAGATACTGCAGAGGCTCTTCCTAAAATACTTGCTATGTTCTCTGAACAGCTACACTTCTTTGACGGCCGCTTAGCGCGAGCTGCTCATGGACTTGCTCGGACTGATGGTCGAGAGCCTTACTTGCTCATAGCTGACGTCCTTAAGAAATATGGTTATGATCTATTTTACCTTGTCCACATCCACGCGATGAAGCGACTTGGACACACCTTCCAATGGAGATCCTTTGGAAGGAATGAATCTTCCCAGATGCATTCGTTAACTCGTAAAGCGAAAACGACTTTGCATGGGAAAGAAAAAGATGCCTATGTATCTATTATTCATAATGGCTGTATGACCGAACGCCCACATTTGCGTGACAGTTACCCCATATTTGTTGACAACGCCATGAACTTATATGTCAACACTCTGGTACTTTCCCCAGATATTATACACCTCAATGCTGGCCGTCCCCTTGTTGACGATGGACCTGCACGGCATGTGAGAATCATTGAACTTGAAGTCAATGACGATCAGGATGACTATGTTTCTCCTGAAGATGATATAGACACTGACACACATGTGAGTGTGCTCATGAATACTCGACAAGCCCTTCAGGACTTTGTCAAAGAATCCCTCAACGATGATGATGATCGTTTGGAGGCTAAAGATTATGTTACTCAGCTAGCTGCTAGACTAGCCTATTCAAAGGCTGTACTCTTGCGTGCAGAACTCAAACGCAAGAGACGAGCACAACAAAATAAACCCAGTCGCAACAAACACTCGTTTGATGTTGGCGACCTGGTATGGCTCTCTGTTCCCTTGAAGACTGAACGTCGAGGGAAAGAGAACAAGAATGCCCCCACTAAGAAGTTCCAATTTAGATGGGCTGGCCCTATGCGTGTCCTTAGTAAATCTATGGACAGCAATAGATACACAGTTGTAGAGCTCCTCCCTGGAGGCCAGCTCTTATCACGACTTGCTAATGCTGCTAGACTCCGACCATTTGAGTCTTTGCCGCCTACAGAAACTGCTAATGCTGCATCTGCAGAAGTAGCTTCAGATGACTTTGCTGCTGAGATTGCAGCATGGAAAGAACTCCAAGTTATTAGACGCATGCCTAAGAATAAGGTAGCTGTTGGAGTTAATCGCGAATTGTTTCGACGATTTGATGAAGAAGTCGCTGATGCTGACTATAATGATCCTGAGTTCTATGTTGAGAAACTGGATTATCATACTTATGATTCTCATAACAAAAAGTATAAGTATTATGTTAAATGGCTCGGTCATGGAACCGCGCATAACCTTCTAATGGATGAAGAGGCCTTACCCCATCCATAGTTAAAGATTACTGGGACCGTGTTGCTAAGACACAGCCCACAGCATATGCTCTAAGAGTAGTATATGAAAAGAATGCTGGCCGCAAGAGACTTGCGCCTAAGCCCATATCCTACACGATGCCTGAAGATAATGATGGTTATCGTAGTGAGGATGAAGATGAAGGTATCCTTGGATACCCCTCCTAGCCCCATAAAGAAACGTAAGCGCAAGGCTAAACGTACTTTACGGCAGGCTGTACCCATAGATTCTGATGACCAGAATGCTATTGATAATGAAGTTCCTCAGTTGGAACCTGATATAGATAATAATCTGGATATGATTATCCTGATATAACTTTGAAGTACCTTTAGCTATAGAGATGCTAGATGGTAACAATTATATAACTCTTGCCAATACTTGGCCTTATAGACTTGCCGATAATGCAAGCTCTGATATATTTACAGATAGTTCTTATACTTCTGACAACTAAGTTAGACTTTTCTACGTAAGTCTTTTCTTAAAAACGGGAGAATGTGAAGAATTACATTATTCACATGGCCTATGGCTCATAAGGACATTCCGTCTAAGTCCGTTGAGTTCCGTTATATCCCGCGTCGACGCGTATATTTACGCGTCATATTGAATCCTCCCTTCTTTTCCCTTTGGGTTTTTTATATATAGTTTTTCCCCACGTTTATAGGGTTTTTATTGAAGGAGGTGGCGCGCATATGTGCCGTTTATGTGTGTGTGCATATGTTGTGTCTATTATTTATTTGTATTTTGTGTATTACTTTAATATGAGAGATTTCTTGATTTAATTTGTACCTGTTGAATTAAGTAGTTGATATTGAGTTGATCCCCCATCCTCTATCTCACGCGCGTGGCCTCGCCGTGATCTCCCTTCACTCCTTCTTGGATGGCAGCCCACCCCTCTACCCCCTGCCACCTGGTGAAGCCGCAATCCAGCTGTTTGAAGCAGAAGGCTGCGATGGGAGCCCAAGGGTCCTCCTCATTGTCAGTGTCCTTTAGCTTAGGCTTGGTCGGCTACATTCCACCTCTGATGATCCCCGAGCCGGTGATCGACGCTGCAGGCAGGTGATGAGTGAGGTTACCCTGTGCCAGCTCGTGAGGCAACGAGATCATCACGTTCCAAAAGGTGCCATAGCAGGAAGGCAAGGAGGCTTTCAGCCATCCCCGATCGCCAGGAGACGATCTGGTGCTCATATTGGTTTAGAAGCAAGGTAAGTCGACATAAGAAGATACTAAAACGTTCCCTTCTCCCTTTATTAAGCAGAACTCGCGAACTCACACACATCGCAAAACAACAACAACATCACTTAGATTCAGGAGTACATCCTGTCCTAGGTGCTCTGTGGACTTGCTCTGCTGGAGCAACTCCTTTACTCTTCTCCCCTACCCCCTAGTCGAAGCTAGGTAGGGAGGGATGGGTCAAGAGAAGATCACAGAACCTCCAAGACCCGCTGACTCCATCCATACTCATCCAACAGTCAAAGTACCATTTCATTGGGATAACATCGTTTGCCAATTCAGGTAAGGGTTCAAAATGCTCTTGATCAAGGATAAAAGGGACGCTCCACATTCGAGATTGTTCCTCAGGGGTGTAATTTTCCTTTAAACTTTAGTCAGTAATCCGAGGAAATTATCAGAGGAACTAACCTTGTTAGGCGAAAATTCGATTCCATTGGGCATACCCCCAACCTTGCTCAAAAACCTTGCCAAAGTGTTGTAGAAACAGGGAGGTGATACGTTTTGGGGTCGGATTTAGCTTTAAAAGCAAGGTGAGGCCTAGAAGTCAAGGGATTGAGTTCTAATAGCCAATGTTTCTCAGTAGATAAGGTAAGAGTCCAGGGACTCAATCTAGAGAGGTAGGTATCACTTTAAGCATGACCCACGCGGCGTGAGAACCGCGGCATAGTGGTATGCAGTGATGGTGTGGTCTCTGGTGCCCTTCCATCATCCCAGACTGTCCCAGAATTGGAACAATGGCCAGAACAATGGTAGGTGACACGAGATGATTCCAGGCATGCATGGAGGGAGGTAGGAGATCCAGGCACACATCCAGAGGTCCAGTTTCGGCAGGGGGACGCGTCCAAATTGGTCCAGACTGAAGGTGATGTGGGTTTGCAAAAGAAATAACGAAAAATAAGCAAAAACCGACGAGAACTCACCAAAACACCCATTTTAGGTTGGGCCCCCACTCAATTCCCGGTTGGGCCCCAACTGTGATCTTCTCTTGACCCATCCCTCCCTACCTAGCTTCGACTAGGGGTAGGGGAGAAGAGTAAAGGAGTTGCTCCAGCAGAGCAAATCCACAGAGCACCTACGGACAGGATGTACTCCTGAATCTAAGTGATGTTGTTTGGCGATGGTGTGGGTGAGTGATCGCGAGATTCTGCTTATTTAAGGGAGAAGGGAACGTGTTTAGTATCTTCATTATCGACTTACTTTGCTTCTAAACCAATATCAGCACCAGATCGTCTCCTGGCGATCGGGGATGGCTATAAGTCTCTATGGCACCCTACTATGGCACCTTTTGGAACATGGGCTCTTGTTTGCCTCTCAGAGCTTAGAACAGGGTAACCTCACTCATTGCCTGCCGTTAGCACCTGATCATCGGGTTGGAGAGCACCAGAGGTGGAATGTAGCTGACCAAGCCTTGACTAAAGGAGACTGTGAATGAGGAGGGATTCCATCACAGCCTTCTGTCTCAAATGGCCGGATTCCAGCTTCACCAGGTGGTAAGGGGCAGAGGGGTCAACTGTCATTCAACTAAGAGTGAAGGGGAGATCACGTCGCGAGGCCACGCGCGTGGTGATAGAGGATAGGGATCAACTCAATATTAACTACTGGATTCAACAAGGTACAAATTAAATCAAGAAATCTCTCATATTAAAGTAATACACAAAATACAAATAAATAATAGACACAACATATGCACACACACATAAAGCACATATGCGCGCCGCCTCCTTCAATAAAACCCTATAAACGTGGGAAAAAGTATATATAAAAAACCCAAAGGGAAAAGAAGGGAGGATTCAATATGACGCGTAAATATACGCGTCGACTATTTACGCGTCGACGCGGGATATAATGGAACTCAACAGACTTAGGCAAAATGTCCTTATGAGCCATAGCCATGTGAATAATGTAATTCTTCATAGTGCACTGCAATTGGGTGGGGGCAGAGAGGTTGAGGGCACTGGACACGGCGATGGAGAGGATTTGGAGAACAGAGGGAGTGGAGGAAGGGCTAGTCTATCGTATAGCGTCCTTGTGGAAGATGAAGGTGTTATATTTTGCAATTATTGGATGACACCCAAGGTAATAACAATATGAATATTTTCAGCAATAATAGTTATAAAAAAGATCCTCAACTCCCTATTCTCAACCTCGGCTTTGACGCATCACCTCCTACCTCCATACTCACCCTCCTCATCACCCACGACCTCACCCACCGTCGTCACATTCTAAACACAACATCCCCCACCTGTCCCATCTGCTTCACCATTCTCCCAGGCCGTCTCTTTACCCTCTTCACCCCCTGTCACCACACCTTTTGCACATCCTGCGTCACCACCTTTCTCCACACAGCCCTTCACAATCTCAACATCCCACATCTAGGCTGTCCCCATCTCGACTGCATCCACCGTCGACATGACAACCACAGCGAAGGCCTGGATTTAGAAATGTTGCGCGAAATCGTGGGTGACGATGCGGTTGCCAAGATCCAACATGTGACCATGAAGGGAACAACCTGTCCAAGATGTGCGGGAAGCGTTGCGCGTCAAAGTGGTGGGAAAGTGGGTGTGGGTGGGATACCCGAATTTGGGGAAAAGCTCTGCGTCTGCACGTCATGCGGGTATCCATTCTGTTATTGGTGCAAGGCGTTGTGGCATGTAAGCACTCTAATTTATTTTTTTTAATGTTCTGAACGGTATTGAAGGGAGTGCAGGATTGTGTATTGTTGGAGAATAATGTGAATGAGACGTTGATGCGGTATAGTATGGGTGGAGAGGTGGATCGACGACGTCTCGAGTACTTGTATGGAGGACACCTTGACGCGCTAATCGCGGTGACCGAGGACAAGATGAGATCCGACCATGCTAGTATCACCATGGACCAAGACGCCGTAGCATCCGAAACACCAAAGGACTATGCGATAAAAAAGTTTACGCAAAGGTCCAAGAACGTTGAGTTAAAGCATTGTCATGTAATTTTTCTATACGCTCCACACCCCATCTCTTTTTTCCTTTTTCTTCTTCTTCTTTTTTCTTTTATTTTCTAAACGCCCAATAGTCGTGTCATCAGGATTGGAATGACAGCATTAACCGCGACACACGCGCTCTCCGAAACTATGTGACAGACCTCCAAAGAAAACAAAAGACATTTGATCGCAAATCATACGAAGACGCAGCATCCCTCATCTGGGTGTATGAGAATGGATCCATGTGTCCGGTATTTCACCATTTTCCTCCCCATATTCTAATATTTTCCAGGGATGCGGGATAGCCGTTGAATTGGTTGACGGATGTTTTCGGATGGTTGTAAGTAATGCTTTTGGTTTTTTCTTGGTTGACGCGATTTTTTTTAGTGCGCGAATTGTGGTTGCCGGTTTTGTTATGATTGTGGGCGCCTGATGAGGGGGGTGGAAGGGTTGAGAGGGGTTGTGAAGAGGGATGACGTTTCGATGATGGAAAAGTTGATGAAATGATGAGATCCGTGATTATTTATAAAGTAATGTTGAGGGTATTGTGTTTTTGATGTTGATCTGAGAGGCTCGACTGATGATGCCGTGAAATGATGAAAAACAGGATATTTATAACGTCTTGTTGAGGGCAGTGGGCTTTGACGTTGATCCGCGACGAGAGTTTGTCAAATTCAAGATAGCGATAAGGGAAATGGGTGTTGCCTGGACCACTTTAGCATGTGGGGTTGAAGATAATCTAAGCAAGCACCCGCCCTACCCCCGGGCTTCTCCCTTGACGACTTAATTACGACATTTCAACTCAACCATGTCCAACATAACATGCACCCCAACCCTCATCCTAGATCCGACTCTGTTGATCCCGAAATTCAATTGCTACCATGGATGCTGTGTACCTTGTCCGGTGGCGGATTGGGCGTATGGGATGAATGTGGAGGTGTTTTATTGGATTCAGAGGGGAGGGTTTTTTGGAGGGTTTTTGGATGAGTTGTTTTTTAAGGTGTTTTTTGTTAGTGGTGGGGATGGGGGATTGGGGATTGGGGGGAAGGTTGGGGTGTAGTTGGAAGATGCGTTGGAGTAGGGATGTATTGGAGTAGGAATCTGGTTAAAATGTGCATCGGAGTAGTCAGGAGATGTGATGCGGAAAGCTGCCTCATGGCGTTTCTGTGACCAAAAGAGCTTCAACGCCTCATTCCCATAATTCATTCATCATCATCAACTCACCATTTATCCCATCACATCAAACTCACCTTTCGCAAACCCAGGCGCCACCTCCGTCATCATCCATCACCTGATCCCTTCCAACCGTAAACAATTCCTAGGTCCCTCCTTGCTCGTCAACAACATGGGTCTTGCGATCATGAGTTGTTCCATGTTTTTCACGATACCGCGGAACGGGGTTCAGTGTGGGAGGGATAGAGTCACGAGAGGACGTTTGGGAATAATGGACGGTGCTTTTTGCAGGGGCGTTGTTTTGGGAGGGTTGAATGTATCTATGGCGTTTGCGACGGGTGAGTTTGTTTTTTGTTTATGGCGATCCATGTGTTTTTTGTAGATCTCATAGTGGCTGTTTATATGTCAATCCACGTATATTTATTTTTTGGATGGCTACTTTTTTTAATATCAATCCATAAAGTCACAGCACTTTTATTACTTTTAAAAACTAACCCCATCCACTGCGTAACAGCCATCATCCTCAGCCTCCATCTCACCATTGTCTGGCGCGCCAAATTCATGTCCACCCATCCATACCTCCTCCACATCATCGCATGGATTTTGCGATAGGGATCACTGTACCCGTGATCATTGGGAAAAGCGGCACCGCGCTCCCCATGGGTTTCTGTTCAGTGGACTTAGAGGCATCTCAATACATTCTCATACCTCAAGCTTCTCTTGCGGGATTATGCTTTGTCGCGCATTGCATCACGGCGGGGTATATCTATTTTATGGGGCAGACGAAAGTACGGTGGGGTATGAAGCAGTTGCGATTACAATGGAGGTAAATGAAATGTCTGTTTTAGTTTTGTTCTGTTTTTCAGGTCACGCTTATTTTTTTATATGTTGAGTTCTGTTGCCGTCCCTTCTTTAACCTTTATTTGATCAGACCCATGCTCCTCACATTCGCCTACCTCATCTCCTGGACCTGCATCTTCCTCGTCCACAAACTCCTCCTCGACATTGACAAAACCCTTCGCACCACCCACCCCTTCTTCCAATCCTGGGTGTCCTGTCTCACCACCACCCCACCCCCCAATGTCTCCCCATCATCCAACCCTACATGAAAACATCCACCTCATCACCTTTCTCCAAACCATGGGGGGCTCACGGGACTCTGGTCGGCCGTCATCTTCCTCACGCATACACGGGATGCTGTGGCAACGTTACCTGGCATCATGGTGACAAAGACAGGTGGACCTAGATCTCCGAAAGATTTGTTGACGTTGTCTTTGGAATCGAGAACGACGTTGGGGGGTGGCGTTCATGGAACAGGCATGTCAACATCACGGTCCATCTCTTTGGAATCAATCACCCCTCCTACCTCCCCACCCCGTGTTCACATCAACCCACTTCCCCACAATTCCTCTCACTTCATCGACCCCCTCATAAGGAGCTATCCATCAAGTCCCATCTCCTTGGAATCACTCACCCCTCCCCGTGTTCACCTCCAACCTCAAACCCACAATTCGCCCCCCTTTATCGACCCCCCACACCCCCTCATAGGAATAGGCGGCCCCAACCGTTCCTATCAACATCGTTCAGGTCCATTCGTACCGCCTCCAGTGAAACCGTTACGGAAATCCACATCCACGCCAACTCTTGCTCTAAAGGGGGTGAACATGGATAGGTCTTTTCGCTGTCATCGGTGGATGGACGGATGGAGGGGAAGGGAGTGCCGAAACCGATTTTGTCGAAAACGCCGAAAAGGTTTGTGGTGAAAGATGGGGAGGAGTTTTAAAGTATGTTTTTGTTTTGGTTGGTGTTATTGAAACGTTGACTTTCTTTTATTACTTTTGTATTTTTTACTTTCTTCCAAGGTCCTCTTTTTTTGTCCTCTTCTGTAGTTTCGAATTACTTTATTCATTTTATACTTTTTTTGTAAACTGTGTATATCGTTTTCGCGTTTATTTTTACCCATTTCCACATATTCTTATCACTCATATTCCTTAAAATATAACCGTTCTCTACATCCCCCTGCACATTCGCAGTAAAATGTTTGCCATGAAAAGTCATCATCAGAAAAATGTTACCGCGATGCACCCATCTTCAGAGTCTCCATGTCCCCTCCAAAAAAAAAATGAAACCAACAGTTCAGCGAAGATTCCATTTACATTCCTTTTATATTTTACTTTCTTCAAGGTCCTTTTCCCCCTTTTTTTGTCCATTTTTTCAGTTTCGAAATACTTTATCCATTTTATACCTTTTTTTTTTTGTATCGTTTTCGCCTTTATTTTTGTCCATGTCCAAATATTTCCATAAATCATAGCCTTCAAAATACATACGTCCTCTATCGATCCCCTGCACATTCGCAATGAAATGTATTCCATGAAAAGTCATCACCAGAAAATTGTTGTCGGGATGCACCCATCTTCACAGTCTCCATTTTCCCCCAAAAACCAACTAAACCAATGCGTTTGAGCAGCTGTTAAATCAGAAAAACTACAACAAGAAGATCCAACCACAGACGTTCAACTACTGCTTTCCAAAATCCTCCACCTGTAGATCCCCGTCAACGTTGTTATGACCCCCAAAATTTCCCCACACTGAAAAAAACAATATAATTCACCTATTTCCTCAAAACAAACGCAACACATCCACCCAACTCTTTGCGCTGACCTTGGAAGAGCCATGGTCATCATCGTCGTGTTGAGAGGCATCTTTGCCTTGATGTTGCTCTATTACGCCCCGTTACCGCTTATCATGGCTATCGTTGAAAGTATCGCTGTTTTTTGTTTCATAGTTATGCATATCGGATTATCTCTTGGTGTCGTTTTGGCTGTGATTGCAGTTTTGAGATGGGTAAGGAAACTCCAAACACCCCGTTCCCTCTTTATCTCTACTTCATCTTTATTCACATCATCCACGCACACCATTGAGCTCTTCAACGTCCCTTCATTGATTTTTCAAACTCAGGTTGTCGCCGTGTCTACAAGGAACTGGCGGCGCCTCCTCACAACCGCCATCCCCACATTAGCAGGAATAGTCTTCCAGATGACCCTTGGACTGTCTTTCAGTCCTACAATACTCTTTTTAACGTTTACCCTTGTCGCCGTGGCCTTTATGGTGGTGATTGAAGGTTTCGTTGAATTACAACATGTAAGTATTCATCTGGTATTTCAATCCATCAATCACATTACTCTAGTTGATAAAGTCCAACCAACCGTCACCATGGGATTATCTCGATAGTATGTACTTTTAAACCATGTCCCAGTTGTTCAAGTTTACTCATTTTTATGTAGACGACGGAAACGAAAACAAGTCTCACGGCGCTCTATCCATTAGCCCCAACCTCACCAATTTCATTGGCTACCACATCATCAATCCACAACCACCTCTAACACCCGACCAAATCCAAGTCAACCTCCAATCCATAAAACCCGCATCCAACAAATCCGCACCCAAAAGCGCAAATTCCAAGAATCAAGACGTCGTCATAGCGTGAGACGAGCTCTTCGGCTTCGGTTTGTTCAAAAGGCGGAAGCGCGTGAAGCAGCCTTGATCAGACAGTTTGAGTATGATAAAAGTTGTCTTGTGAAGGCTGGCCATGTGGAGCTGGCAAAGTTGACTGCGTTGTTAAAGTTGAAGGACGTGGAGATGGAGAAGAGATTGAGAAACATCAGAGTGAGATGAGGAGGATTGAAAAACGTTGGGAGGCGTATAGGAAATCGAGCAAAAGAAAATAGCGAGAATAGCAGAGCTTGAAGCTCTTCTTGCTACTCGTCTAAATTCATCTTGTGGTAATCACCTGCACTTAGTTAGCAGAGTTCCAATGTACACTATCATTAACCTACTTTTTTTTGACTCATGCAGGCATCGCTGCATCTGCCGTTTCCGTCGTTCCCTCTACTGCAAGTACGCTACCTGTCCAAAGAAAAATTTCCACATATGGCAGCGTTTCCAGTCTCAGAGCGCCACATCGCACCGTATGTATCGATACCGCCAAAGCCCCACGCGTTCAAAGACGTGCTTGTGATCTAGATATTGAGCTTCGATATGTGAACACTATAGTGACGGAGCAACGACAAACAATAACAAACCTAGAGCATCAAGTTGAGGTAGGCAAGCAGAAACAGGAGGAGCTTGAGCATACCAAAAAGGAGTTGAAGGAGTCAAAGAGCGCGTTGATAAAGCAGGGCAGGAATTTCAAATCTGCCAAAGCGAGCTTAACGACATCAAGAGGGTGCAGGAGCAGAAGAAAGAAGAGATGCTCGAATTTGAGCAACGACTTAGGAGCACTGAATTGGAACAAAAACAGAAGCAGCAACAGCTTGACGCTCGTACCCAGCAGCTCATCAGCGACGAGGCTGAATTGAAAGACCAGCAGTCCCAACTATTCGACCGTCAGCAGCATCTCGACACTGCAGAGCTCGCGCTGGAGAAAGAAAAGGTTCACTTGAAGAACTGAAAAAGAACCTTGAAGACAATAAGCGCGCTCAAAGAAAGGAGAAAGAAGAATTCCAAGATCATCAAAGTAAGCAAGCCCTGCAAGAGTCGGCCATTCGAAATTTGGATCAGCAGCACACATCCTTGTCATTGAGCGTGCAGCAAAAGACTGGTGAGCTTCAAGCCATCACTGCTGCCATCCAAACGCGCTCCAGTGAACTTGCGAGGTACAACACAGATATCACTCAATGCGGCCTTAGAATCCAAGAGGGCGAGAAACCAACTTCGCAACCAGTGTGATTTGATCCATTCTAATCAAGTGCTAATTGAGCAGCAAAAGTCCGAGATGAACTGGAAACACGCAGATGCTTGAGAATCAGCGCCGTGAACTTGCCGAGATAAACGCCCATATTGAATTCGCTAAACTTCGAGCCCGTCAAGCTGATCAGCAGATTCAAACGTATGGGTGGCCATCGAGATCAGCAAAGCGTGTCGCAATCGTCACCAATGGATGTTGAGACGTCAACGCAAATCTGTTCCACTCAGCAGCGCGTTCAAGCCCCCCCTGTGCAGAAACCCCAACGTACCATGGCACCCCGTCTTCCTCAGCCTAAAGTAGTCAATGCCCCAGTCATGGACTTCGACAGCTTGATGGATGCCATGAGTAAGCCCAACGACCACATGAAGAGACCTGAACATGCTTCAGCAAGTTCTTCCCGAAGCGCGCATGTTCAACAGACCCTTGCAAAAGCCCCATCCGCTGCATCGCGTCGCCCCCCCGCCACTGCTGAAACTCCTATTCGCCGCACTAAAACATCCCCTATGGATGTTGTTCGGACCGTGAAACCTCCAGCTTGCACTTCGCGAACGGCAAACATCCCGACTGGCCGGGGTTTCGGCTCCTGTGAGCTCGAATGAGTTGATTGACAAAGAGCTTGATGATGCGTTTGCTGGTAAGAATTTGCTGAACTTGTCTCCTATCGTACCCAAATATCCTCGCTCAACACTAACAACATCAAATGAATCCAGAATTGGATGATGCCGGCGTTGGATCTACAATTATTGCGCAACCTCCCACGAATAGCCCTGCCGCTCCCATGGATTTGGAAAGGAAGATTGTCAAGCCTGCCGCTAAGAGCTTTCAAAACAACCCCATTGAAAATCTTCGCAACCCGGCTGCTGCTGTTGAGATGATGTGGCTTCTTCGTGACAGTAAGTTTGAATATCTTGAAATGCCTTTCACTTACACTAAATATATTATAAGTGGCCGCTGAGAATGTGTCGTCGGGGTCGTCGGGGCCGATGATCAGCAGCGCGTCTCGTGTCTAAGAGGGAGAAACTCCAAAGACGAGTGTCTTGTTTTGCAGTTGGAGTTTTCAAGTTCTATTTTTTTGTATGATTTTCGTTTCATAAGCCCTTATTACATACATCTGTACATAACCTGTCGAGATTGATATTTGTGTGCCTTGAGGTAAATAAATAAATACGTCTCCACCAGCATCCCAAGCTTACCTAACGGTAAAAAAAGGACCGTCTCAAACTAAAGTGGAAGAATAAATGGGAATGGAGAGTACAAGTGCTGCTAACGCAGCCTCTTCTCTAACCGCTTCTTCCTAAAATTTCGGTTAACGACGTCTTTGAGAGACTTCATACCAGTTGGCATTAAAAAAGGGAAAGAAATTTCATTAAGCTCCCACACCAATAACGGAATGCCCCTCACCATCACAGAAAACGATGCCATCGCTGCCTGCAAGACCCTGCAGTCAGCCGCATCGCTCTCCACAGCACGATTCTTGGGCCCATCATCGGTCGATGTTCATGGTCCTACAAGAATGTAGACTCAAACTCGTCAACTGCCGTCTCAACTTTCCACTCCATTGTTGACGATAACCTCGACATTGTAGCCTCCGCCATCCCTCCCATTCCCAGTTCTCACTGCCGTTCTCAACGTGTCCAGCGCGGATGGTCGATTCCGCGCTATCATCAAGAAGAGCAACCCCGAAAAGCCGGGAGATGCTGCGACAGAGCATTTGGAAATCATTAGACCGGATGGTCTACCTGCTCTCTTGATCCCTATTGCAGATGTCGCAGGGGACGCCGTTAAGTCCGGAAGTCTTCTGTCCGGTGCTGCATTCAACTCGGACGGTACCTACTTTGCTTTCGCGGCCAACAGGAAAAAGCCAAAGTCACTGGCCTTTACCAAGAAGCCTTCTACATCTTCTGGTCCCAACGCGACCGAACGGCCGCGGGGAGAGGAATACGACCATGAAACTCAGTGGGGAGAAGGTCTTGCTGTTGTTCAATCCATCATTGTACTTGTGGATTTGGTGAAGGGTACGGCAAGTGAAGTGTCGGCCTTGGGAGACTCGCATACCTGGGCTCAGGTGGAATGGCATCCCACTGATCCCGGTCTGTTTCTAGTGGTTGGATATCCGAATGAAGATCACAGACAAGGTCTTTTGCACTTCAACACCCGTCGATCGCATCTCTATCAGGTTGAGGTGGGGACTTCCGCTGCATCTGAAGGAGATAAGGGGGTTGTAGTAACGTCAAAAGCCAAGCCTGTCAACCTTGACTTTGAGGCTCACAATGTACTGTGGCCTCGGTTTAGCCCCGATGGAAGCAAGCTGGTTTTCTTGACGACCGACGACGTGCTTTTCCATGTCTCTTGTTCAAAACTGGCTCTAGTCAAGTGGAACACAGCAGAGAAGAAAGCAATGTCAAGTAGCATCATTGTGGACAAGGTTGTTTCACCTGATGGTCTGGACGCGTTTACAGGTTTATGGCCTCGAGCTATTGTCCAGCCTCGTAGTATTTGGATTGGCAACGATCATGTTATCTTTGCTTCACAAGAAAGAGCAAAGTATGTCCTTCTCGTCATCAGCATTTCTGGAAAGGTACATCGATTCAAAGGGCCTGAGTTGGCTGGATTCGAAGGAGGAAGTTTGGATCTGCTTGACCTTCAGGACGGTCGCCTTCTCGTCCGTTTAGAGAGCCCTTTGTCACCTCCTACCGTCATCCTCAGTAAAGTGGTCGTAACTGGTGAAGCTGTCGCCATAAAGTGGCCATCTTCACCAACCCTGGTCGTTTCACCAGCACCAATCCCCCAGGAGACTCTCAAGTTCCTTAGCTCTTCTACCGCATGTGTTATCACTGTTAACCAGGAAGTAGACGTGATCGTCTTGCTTCCACCCAAGGTCACCTCATCCACTCGCCTGATTCTCCAGCCTCATGGTGGCCCTCACGGTGCCTTTGCGACCACCTTCTCTCCGCTTAACAACTACTTCCTTTCCCTCGGTTTCGCCCTTGCTCTTGTCAACTTCCGTGGTTCCAGCGGTTACGGTCAGCACTGCATTGAGGTTCTTCCCGGTCATTGTGGAGAATATGACGTTGAAGACTGCATGTTGGCCTCCAAAGCCACCTATGCGGCCTTCCCCACCCTCGAACCGTCCCAGCAGGTCGTCATGGGTGGATCTCACGGTGGATTCCTCACCCTCTGGCTTATCGCCAAATTTCCCGATGCCTTCCGCTCCGCCGTATCCCGTAACCCTGTTGCCAACATTGCGCACATGATGTCCATCACTGACATTCCCGATTGGTGCGCAGTGGAGTGTGGTATTTCATGGGATATCACGGGTGTGCCTAGTGCTGAGGATTACAAGACTATGTATGCCATGTCGCCCATATCACAGATTCATAAGGTTAAAACGCCCTTAATGCTTTGCTTGGGGGACGCCGATAAAAGGGTGCCGATGAGTCAGAGCCTGGATTACTTTAGAGTTCTGAAGAGACGTGGAGTTAAGAGCAGGTGTTTGGTGTTCCCTGGAAATTCCCACTCATTGAATGACCGTGTTGACACTGAGTTGAACCACTGGGTGAACATGGCTCTCTGGCTTGCAGAGAATTAAGGAAGTCGAATAAATACGAACTTTTCACCTCTTTATTCTTATCACTTGCAACTTCCAGTTTGAGTCTGACGTTAAGCTCTCGCCACTCGCAGATACTATGCCGTACTGGCCACCAAGTTGTATCCAAAAAAATTGGCAAAGAGGAAATATTAAAAAAATACCATCCATCAGCAAAAACTTTATTCTCAACGTTGTGACGGAATGGACCTCACCTCGACATTGGGGACTCCACCGATGCAGCAGTATCCTCCGTCATCATCTGTGAGTAATCTGCGGGACTATTATTGTCTCCCGGCGGCGCTCACTTTTTAGTAAACCCTGAAAGCTCTTATGGCTGGATTGTTTGACACCTAACATTCTTCATGTATCGTGCAGGAGAACCCTAGCGTCAAGCATGCCCTAGAATCTCTGGACCGAGCGAATCGGCTGACGTCGGAGGTGGCATCGGTGGTGTCGTCTTTAGTGAATCACATCGACAGAGGATCTTCAAAGAGTAAGAAGAGGGGTCGACCGGACATTGCAGCGCAAGAGGTAGGATATCCGATCTTCCATCTCCATTGTGGATAAAGAAGCAGTGTGGGACCGACGATTTTTCAAGCTTTTCAATGCTGTTTCTGGACCGTCGTTGGATGGTGGCAGCTACACATGGTAGGATCACGATCTAACACATTTTATTTTAGGATTATGGACCTCCTACTTCGTCAAAACCTTTTACCGATGGCATGGTTGGGGCTTCTCCCTTCTACCGGCATCGCAGATCCTCAATCCATCAGCCGTCTCCATGCCCTAATTCAAAGTCTCCGCTGTACACCTCTTCTTGATCGCATTCTGAAACTACCTGAACAAGACGACGTACATCAACTTTCCCAACAATCCCGTGTCCTCCTCACCTCTATGCGGTCGCTCTCACATCTAAATCCTTCTTCCATTCGCCCCACTGCTCTTCACGCCCGCCTTTCCGATCTCCTCGTCCACGGTGGCTACACATCAACATCATCTGTTCCCTCTCTTGCTTTCCTGAATCCCACTAGCATCACTTCCCAACTCCACACCAACATCCTCCGACCACCTCTCCCTCCTTCTCCAACATATCCTCCGTTCACAATCATATCAATTTGAAGAACGCTGGGAAACGTCCTGCCCTCAATGCAAAACTGATGTCGTATCAAACTACACGACCTTAAGCATCCTCGAACTACCAGTCCTCGCTTCCGCCTCCTCCCCTCTTTCAATGCACTCTGTCACTCTCCAAGAGCTCGTTGACCGTCGCATGTCAGGCCTCACCCTCCCCTTCCGATGTCCCTTTGATAAATGTCCACTCCGTCTTAACAACCAAGAAACAATTGCTCAAAGTCGTCCTCAATCCCGTGAAATGCCGCCACTTCTCTTCGTCCTCCTCAGACGGGATACAGGCTTTCTTTCCACCGCATCGCCCCAACCTATAAGGGTGACTTGTCAAACACCTACGTTTGCTATTTCCCGAAACTCTGAATTTTTTAGACCACATCAGTTTAGGATTGTGGCAGGGATGGTGAGGGATGCTAGTACCGGGGAGTATGTGATGGTGAGACAACATCATATTGGGGGTTTGGCGGAACTCGCGGGAACGAGTGGGGAGAGGTGGATTAGATGTCGGAATGAAAAGGTAGATGAGGTTGAGGCACTTTCAAGGTACGAGGAGGAGGGGCTTGAAGTGCTTGTTTGTGAGAACCTTGCCGCTGACGGGCATAATCTGGGTTATGTCGATATAGTTTTTGTCACAGGAAGGTGGATGATGATTATACCATGTTTTTGGGGGTGCGTGATGTTTTTTGTCTTTGTTAAGCGGATATTTTTTATGTTAAAAACAGCCGTCTTCTTCTAACTGCCACTGAAATCTTGATTTTTAAAAAACACGCATGTAAAATGGAAATTAGAGAACGGATGAAAGTTCTCAATGCAGAAACGCATAATGGCCAATTACGTAGTGTTTTAATGTGCGGGAGTCTAAAGTCAACAGTAAAAGACGTAAAAACTCTAGATAAATCAAAACAGATAAACATACAAAAGTATCCAACTAAAAACCAACTGAAAACAAAGTTTTAACATGAGAAAATGAGAAGCAGTGCAAGTATAAGCAAAATAGACACAAATTCGTTCAAAAGTTTCCCATCAAAATAAGACCACCGGAACTTCGAGCCCTCCTCAAACCCCGCTAACCATCACCGCTTCCGACGGATGATACATAGGCAACTGCTCATCTCCCTCCTCCTCTCCATCTTCTACAACCTGCTCCAACCGCCCCTTCCCGCCCTCCTCAGCCCTAATTCCATTCAAATGCTTCACAGCCGCTGTGGCATCCTCATAAAACATATTAATCCAACTCGGTGTCGTTCTCGCCGCTCTTCTTCCACCACTGGCCTCCCGCTCTTTATCCATCACATTCTCCTCTAAGCCCTTCAAAGCATACTTTAACACCTCCACAAGATCGTCGTCTCCGAGAGGCGTATTGGGTTTAGCATTTTCTTTGGATTCGTACTTCCACAGAGGCTCTTTGCGGATGGATGAACGACGGTTGGCTGGGACGGGTTGGGTGGCGGTGGTGGGTGTGGTGGGAGCATCACGTCCTGCCTTGCCTCTTGACCATAACCGTCCAGCGCTTACCCTTCGAATCATCTTTGCGACAACCTCCTCCGCGGCTTCCGCCACGAGATCACCGTCTCCTTTCTTCTCAGACACAGTGGATATGGACGGCGTTGTAGAGGAAATAACAACCGGTGCTTTGGAGTCGGCCTGAGGGCTTACGGCCGAGGCGCGGAGATGCTCACATGGGAAGACGTCGCTTGTATGGGATAACGCACCAGATGCGTCCCCGGTCACAGAGACGCGGAGAGCTTTGGGTGCGCATTTCGAGCAGACTTGGAGGCGGGTGTTGTTGACGGCCCATGACCACACGAGAAGTTGGGATCGGGAGGCGCCGGCAGAGTGGGTGAGGGAGGAGGAGGAGGATATTGAGGAGACGGAATCAGAACGGCCGACTTGTTTGTCTGCAATCGATGAAAGAAGGAAATATTAGAAACTACGCTAAACAAAGGGGGTGGAGGGGGAGAGGAGGAGGGAACCTGTGAATGAAAGAAGAAAGCGGGTACTCACCATTCAGTCTCCCAATAGCAGCTTCTAAATACCTCAATCCAGCTGCGATCGTAAACACACTCGCATCCCCCTTAATATTCGGATCATCCAAACCCCGTGACCCACCCCTCCTTCCTGCCTCATCCACAAGTTTCACTGCAATAACATGTTTATCGACCGCCTCCGCAACCTTCTTCGCGCCTCGGTCCATCCATCCCCCACTCTCCTCGGCATCCAAATCCCTAATCCAAAGCCCAGTAATCCATTCCAACACACCCAAAATACATGTCGCAACTCCATCCATCGTCCCACTGACAGGCGCCGAAACCCCTCCAATATGAAAGTCCCCACCGCTGCCTCTCACGTTCGATAAAATCGGGAACACGTCTGCACGCGTGATCTTTTCAAGTTCTTGGATAGACGATGGGACGCCGAGTCCTGATAAGAGGAGGTTGAGACGCCGAGAGTCGACGGTCCCGCGACCTGCGAACCTATCGGAGCCATCAGGGTTGTAGAGAGAAGAGCCGGTTTCATCCTCGTTAGAGAGGGCGAGGATAAGGAAGGAAGAGGAGAGGGCGAGGGAGGCGTATTTATGGAGAGAAGACGGAATGCGACGGGGAGTTGAGGAGCTGGATTTGGAGCCGGAACGGGGTCCTTCGACGAGTTTTAAGAGTGAGGCGATGGCGCGGTAAGGTTGATTTAACATGACTTCAGCGACAGCTTTAAAAAAAAATAAGAGTTAGTCTGAAATAAATAAGGCAAGAAAATGCGATGTGGACAAATAAACAAGAGGGGTGAACATACCAATATTCACTGCAACCTCATTTGTCTCCGCACCAAGTTGCACCACATCCCTCAACATTCCCAATCCAAACTCCACATACGGCGTTCCACAATGTCCTCCTTCCTCATCCCCGCCCACACTCCCGTTTAACTCTGGTACTCCCTTCAAATGCTCCAAATACCGATCCATCAATTCCATGTAATCTCCAAACGCCCCCGGTGCAGGAGGAGCAGGCGCGATGTTGGTCGTCGAACCCCCAGCATCTTCCTCTACATCATGCAATAGACATGATATCGGGAACGTGCCCTGCAATCCTCCTGCAGTCTGACCCAAAACCGTGGTTTTATCGTCCATGAGAAGCACAACAGTAACTTTATCTCCCGCCTTCAAATTGATCCCCAAATCATTGCCCCGTCCGCTGTAAGGTATCCCAACCCGGTAAACTTTCCCCGGCTGACTCTCAATCTCTTGCGGAGCAACAGGTCTACCCCTCCGCCCCGAATTCGTCCTCACAGGTATCCCAGTGCTCGGCGCCATATACGCCTTATTCATTTTTACCTCCGCATCCCCGGAATCCACTACCTGCGCAAATGCCAAATGCGCCTCTCTGCTCCACTGTAAATTCCTTAAAGTCTTACCAACCTCCACCCAAAGCGCTCCTAAATTTCCAAGCTCCCGCGCATGGGCACCTGTATCATCGACTTGGAGGAACAACATGGCAGCCTTGCATGATGGGAAATAGCAGAGGTCAAGCGGCCTCGGGAGTAGTGGATGTTGCCGAGGTTAGCTTCAATAGCGGCGCGGTAAGTCGTTTCGGGTTCTCCTATGCGGGATCCGTAACGATGGAGGAGGGCAAGACCTTGCGTTTGACATCGGATAGCCTCGTCCATTACGCCAGATGTGGCATAACACAGACCACGATGGGTGAGAGCGCGGACTTGGCTGAGGATGGTGGAACGATGGAAATAGGAGAGCTTTGGGCCACGTTTGAGGATCGAAGAGGAGGATGTTGAACCAGTACGACGGACGCTGCGAGGGCGATTTGAAGAGTTTGTAGAGAGTGGCGCGTCTGTAACAGGACGTGCTGCAAGAAGGTTCTCACAAAGTCTGATATTCCCTCATACCATTTCCCTGCCACATTCACCTTCCCAATGGTAAGGTAAGCATGTCCCATATTGATCAACAACCGCATAATCCACACAAGGATCGACGGTCCCCTCCCATGTGCCAAATTACTCGCTGATGTCACCACACTCGGTTGCGTCGTCCCGGCTCTACTAGCGGCACTTGCACCAGCCTCAATGCTAAACAACTGCATCCCCCTTCAAGCAGTCATGATTGCCTTGATGGCCTCAGAATCCGGTATGATCCTCGCGGCTATGCTTACGAACAGACTCGTCTTTTGCCAAGCATTGGTAAGATGTGCAAGTGAGCTCTGGAAATTTCCTTGCATTCTCGCCGCGCATCCAAGGTTGGAAAGCGGCATTTGCTTCACGGATGAGGTCGCCCGAGGATTCGGCAAGTCGTTGAGCTTGACGCCCAGAGACTTAGGGCTTCAGAGTTGTTTGGACCCATGGTGGAGTAGGAGATCACACCTTTATCAAGAAGGTCATCGACTTTAGCGCCGTGACCGGCAGCGGCTATAGACGCATTTTCACTATCTGAACCCCAATCCCAGGCGTCTGAGGGAAGACTGCCGGTGACTTCGTCGAGAAGTTGAGAGCTCATAATTATGGAAGCGCCTTCCCAAACAAAAGGCATTTTAAGAATTTCTTCAGGTCCAGCACCTTTCACGCTAACAGGATCTTCTGTGGTAGGGGACGTCATCCAAGCTGCGTCTTTCCCGCCTTTGGCCAACCCGAGAGTTGATTTAACCCTCGACAACCTTTTCTCGTTAGGTGACGATGCTTTAGCTTTCTCAGAGGCCACAGTCAGAGGTGACGGCACCTTTGTCGGCGTCTTTGCTGCAGTGGTTGGTGTGGCAGTAGGTGAAGCCGCCGCCTCCCTTGTCTCCAGCAAAGCTTTGACAATGTCCTGTCTCAAATCATCGTACCTCGTTTTACATTCCGTCGACAAAGCTGTAGCCCAATCTCTGCGCCGGGTCCAAACATCATGTTCCTTCTGCAAAGCGCTTGCAACGGGCTTCAAAACAGCATTAAGGCCGTCAACGAGGCGCGACACGGAGGTCGCCCACGAGGTCTCTAATAAAGAGAGGAGCATGTCAACAGCCGTGTCGGTGGGCCGTCTTGGCGTTGCTGAGGTTGTGGTCGGTGAGGCGACAGTGGCCAGGAAAAGGTTAAAGACAGGATTAGGGCGGACAGGACCGAGACTGCTAGGGCTACTGGGCTCCGATGAGTTTGAACGATAGTTGAATAGAAGCGAGGATATGCGAGAAGCTTCAGAAAGATATGAAGCGCCAGGAAAGGATGCAGTGAGTATAGATTCCAGGAAAGTTGCAAGATTGGATGCCTCCCCATCCAGAATAGATGGCGTTGGAAAATCCGAAGATTTGCCCTCATCAGACTCGTCATCGTCGTCGTCGACTTCATCCGCGTCCTCGTCGAGGTATCCACCAGTCCATTCATTAAATATTGACTGAACCTCTTCCAAAATGATTTTTTTAAATAAGGCAGATTCGGGTCCATCGGTCGCAGCAACGGTTGGAACGGACTTTGCGGTGGCGTTTGCAAATCGATGGCGTTCGTGCGAAAGATGCATTTGGAGTTGATCCCACAGCCTATCCAAGAAAGATGCGACAGCGTAAGGCGTTCTATAGATTAAAGCATTTAGTACGTTCGCCAAAAAGTAAATAATCTCACCTTGGCCTTCTGTCCGTCGAAAACATCTGCAAAATCTTATCAATCGCCGTTGTAACCCCTTCCCTCGCCGCAAGCCTCGCTTCCGCTGCCCACAAAGTTGCCTCATGCGGATCCTTCTCAACTCCAATCCCTGATTCCAAACACTTCGCCAACTCTCTCGCTGCGGTCGCCTTTCCAGGCCACCACCGTCCCTCCCCAAGCGCCTTCCTCAACCAATGCACCCCAGACGTCAAACTTTTTTCCGTCCCAATACCCTCCAAGTAACACCTCGCCAACTCCAAACATCCCAACGGATGATCCTTCTCCGCGGCCTTCAGGTACCACCGAATAGCGTCGACAGGGTCCCGGCCTTCAAGCGCACGACCAAGCTCAATTTGAGCTCGGAGATGATTCTTAGCGGCTGCGAGACGAAGATGACGGAGCCAGGTGTCGAGTTTAGAAGTTGGGGTGGTGGGACGGTGAAGTTGCGAAAGACGGAAGGCAGCGGAGGCAGAATGGGTATCAGAGCCGTCCACGGCGACACGGAGGAGTTCAATGATTTTAGTGCGGAGATGGGTATCGGAAGAGCCAGTGTTGGTGGGGTCGGAAACGGAGAGAATGTCGATACCAAGTTCAAGACGGATAGCGGCGATGAAAGGATGCAGAGATTGTGCTCCACCTTCAGGAAGAGGGTCGAAGACATTATCGTTAAGAATCCCCATATCCTCAATCGCGTCAAGGAAAGCAGTTGCAACAGCAATCGTAAGCGAATGCTCAAAGCCAGTAAGAGTCTTTGCGTCATCAGTAATAGCGGTAACTTCAGACAAGAACCCAGATGCCTTCTGCAACTGTTCACAATGTGAGGCTACGATAGTTTCATACGAGGCCGCAAGACCTTGCAACCTGCAAGTGGCTGTAAGGGTCTTCACAATCTTTTTTCTTTTGACGAGATGTGAAAGTGTTGCTTCCAAATCCTCAAGATCACTAAGAGCGGAATCCCTGACAGCGGAAATATAAAACTGCTGCAATCCAGGGACGAGAATCTGGTTCCGAACCATTGCATTAGCATTTGCTTTCCAGCTTTCGTAACCAGACACCAATGCCTTGTCGCCTCCCTTGGAATGAATGACATCCCATACGGAATCCATTTTATTTACGACTAGTATTGGTACTGTCGCGGCTCCCAACGACTTCAAGATAAGCGATCGCGGCACCTGGGAGAGGTTCGACGGTGATACCACAAAAATGACCACATCCACGCCTTCAGATTCAAGCAATGGTAATGGGTCGCGGGTCGATGCAAAAGATTTCGGTGAGGTTGGTCCGGAAGCAGTAGGGGTGGGTAGAGCAATAGGAGATGATTCTGGAGCTTGGGATGACGATGCTCGGGTTCCGCTAACAGATATGGATAGGATGGCTGGATCGTCCATGTCGATGCCGGAAAAGGAGATAGTGGAGGAGCTGAGGGAAGTATTGTCTGAAGCTATGGTATCAAAAAAGGTGACGTGTTTCAAGGACTCTAGCTCATGGTTAACCAGTACGAGATCGGCGTCCTTCGTTGTGGGATGCTCTAAACACATCATAAATACAGATTTGAAGTAATGCCATTAGGAAACAAAACACTCACTATTCCAGAAGGTGAATGCATCCTAGTATTACTTGTATGAACGAACGCAAAGTTTGCTAGAGTGGAGCCCGCTCCAAAGATATTCCGTCTCCCCACAAACCGATTTAACAAAGTCGACTTTCCAACTCCCCCGGTCCCAATACCGCAACTGTAAGTTCCCCAAACAGAAAAGACTCTCTAATTTGTCTCAACTCCGTCCGAAGCGCTGCAACATTCTGACTTCTCGGATCCACACCAATTCTTTCAAGGCGGGAAGATCTAATGACGAGAAGGTCCACTTCTTCACGAAGACGGGAAAAGTTGTCGATGTAGAGGGATCGGAGGTATTCGAGGTTGGTGTGGAACTTGGAAAGTTCATCTCGTTCCAGACGGTCATCGAGTTCCTCATCGGTTAAGTCAGTAAGTTCCATGAGCGGTGGATGGTTGGCAAGTGTCTTTAAAATCTCAGACTTTGGGATGGCGGTAGTGGCGAAGGCCGGTGGGATGGTCCCGACCATGGCGGCCATCAATGATGATGATGAAGCTGATGCTGATCTAGATAGATAAGAGTGTTCTGTATGATCCGGTAATAAATGAGGTTTGAGTGATGGTTTCTCAGCAAGCCTAGCCGCTCATGAATAGAGTGCGTAGAAATCCTATTTTTTAAAACAAAATCAAGTATGATGAGCACGAGTGAATTGCTGATGACTGGATGCAGCGAGAGGATGGATAATATACGAATGGTGACGATGATGATGATGATGATGATGATGTGATGTGACGCTTCAACGAGGAGGTCTACAACACTAGGACTGGCAACTTACAACGGTATGAAAGTACTGAAAAATCTCTGCAGTAGGACGAAACAGAAAGGTTGGTTCAAACTGCCATAGTTGGCAGGAGAGAGGATTGCAACCACCTGCCATTTGAAGAAAAGCGAGCCAAAGCAGCATCAAACACGCTAAAAGTTATATGTTTTTTTGACTATGAAAGAAAGTGAGGGGAGCCAACTCAAGAAAGTGAAAAGAAAGTGGAGGTTGGAAAATTCTTGTTTGAAAAGGCCTTAATGCGCATTGGAAGAGACGGTGGTAGCGCAGTTTGGATAATGCAGTAGATTCTCAAAGTGCGTGGCCAGGAGAAGAATACAAAACTTGATTTTGAACAGGAACAGTGACAATATAAAAGAATATAAAACAGGACAAAAAAAATATATCGTTTCTTCGAGACTTATCAACAAATGTAATTTCCATATCCAATAAAGTAATGTCCACGCCGAGCCTTGCAGGCAAAAATCGATAAAACACTTGAAGACTGATAACCAGAAAGGAAGACTTATCCGAGTTTTGATGATAGGAACTGTTGGATGGTATCGTCTGTCGATGGTTTCAGATTCTGAAACCACAGCCTACAGATGATCAGATGGTTCACCGACATGGGAAGAAGATAGTAAGAGACAGAAACCGCATTACTAATGACGCTGTTCAAGAATCTCTCCAAGAACCCGCATATCAGGTCACCGTCCCACGATAAGGCTCTTCATGCGCGATACCCTTAAAGCATGGCAGAATCAATCCTAGAGCAAAAGATAAAATGATGACAACAAACTTGGGTAGATCCACTCATTCTATCGGACCCTGAATGCACTTGGATTAAACAGCCAATTTCCTCATCCATATCATACGAACTTTTTTTTGGCAACCCACACTCACGCACACACAACAAAACCAAAGTATCCCTTACACAGACACATGCAAAACGGAAGGCAAACGTTGTTGGTTCAAAATCGATAGGCGAAACGAAGGGGGGGTTGAGATCAACAAACGGCTCAAAAAACGTTGTCGAACCAGAAAAATCCCGAGGTTTCGATCATCAAAAGGTACCCCCGAATTAAATATTTTTTCAACCCAGAATCTCCTGATCCCCACAACCCATCTATCATGTCTCTCGCTCCCCCCGGAACTGCTGCTCCCGCCGCTGCCGCTGCTGGCAAGACCATCCTCTTTGCTCTCGACGAGTCTGACCACTCCATCGCTGCCCTTCACTGGACTTTCGAGTACATCGTCAAGTCAAACGAGGACAAGCTCACCGTTGCCATCGTCATCCAGAAGGATGATGACAAGGATGCCGTAAGTACATCAATTGTATTCATCTCATATCCGATGAGTGCATGGATTGCTTGGCACCTTTATTTCTTTTCGCATGCATGCTGGATTCAATAGGATCATTCCTCAAGACTCTTGCTACAATCGCTTCTCTCAATCTATTCTCTCAATCTATTCTAATCACACGCATCATATGCCTTTCAGGCCCTCTCCCGTGTCAAGACCTTGTTGAGAGCTACCTACCAGTCCACCCTTGTCGACGTCAAGCTCGCCGTCAAGATCCTCCAGGGCAGCTACAAGGAGGCCGGCAAGCTTCTCTGCACCCTTGTTGAGGAGACCGAGCCCGATGTCATGGTCCTCGGTTCCGCCGGAAAGTCCCACATGGAGGGGTGAGTCATTATCTTGTTTTTACCTCCTTTCTTTTACAATCGATAAATTAATAACTTTCTTTTAAAGTTTCCTCGTCGGCTCTACCTCTGGATACTGCATTGCTAACGCCAAGTGTCCTGTTATTGTCGCTCGTCTCACCACCGCCGACGAGCGTGGCCGTATCGATGCTTCCAAGCAGAGGAGGCGTTCCAAGTCCCCCTTCATTATGTAAAGCGGGACCTTTTCCTGAAGGATAAGCGACGATGCAAAAAAAGAACTACAACCGACCATTCCTTTCCCCTTCTCGCCGTTTTCCAGAAATCTTCTGATCCTATTTCTCGTTATTTGTGAATAGGACCAGAGCGTTTCCCCTTGGATTCTTTCGCCTCTTTCCTTTGTTTTATTTGCTGAAACCTCGTGCCTTTTTTTTTATTTTGTAGTTTCTTCTTTGAGTGTTTTTAGTGTTGGAGGTTTTGGCGTCTTGTGCGTGATTTATATAACCAAAAAAAAACCAACGTCTGTGAAAGCATTACTCTCAGTTTTACCTATTTTTTTAACGAAATGGATATCATCCATTTTTTCTTGAAGGACTCACACACCAACAAGGAGAAGGCGCCGCTTCATTTCGCGTAACAATGGTTTGTCCGATACATGCAGACATTCGTCACAATGACGGTAAATCGTGGATGACCATTTTACGTTAGTTCCGAGTCCCCTTCACCAACAAAACAAAAAAAAAAAAACAAAATGGAAAAGAGCCTCACTTCGTTTTTCATCGGGTATATTAAATAAATGCTTCTCTGCTGAAAAAAAAAAAACAAAAAAACACAAATAATAAAAAACTTGGGTTCCTGCGACTTCCTACCGCAGACAATACTGCGCATCCACTCAGCCTTCAAGTGCACACGTCACTAATCCCTTGATCAAACGCGATACGCACCGTCAGTCCCCATCCTCCCAACGCTCTCGAACACGTATCATACACGTATCATCGTCCCTAAACCTCACTCATAATTCCATATCCGATTCATCCGTACTCTCATCCTCCTCCTTGTGTCTCCGAATCGTCACCTTCAACTTTTTTCGTCTTTGGAAACTATTCCAGTGTCAGAAATATATCGTCAAAAAAAAAAAAAAAAAAAAAAAAAAAAAACGAGAAGACTACGCAAAAGATCGAATTTGAGTTGACGGACGGGTGCAGCGGTAGCTGATAACGCGGTGGCTTCGAGTTTGGCTTTAGCTTCAGCGGCCATGGCTTTACGTTCCTGGTAAATCGCGTAAGATTAATACGCATATGAAGGCTTCCAATCATGGATAAAAAAGTAAAAGTGAAAGGAACAGGGGAATAGTCATCCTTACTGCATCTCGGGTTTTCTTCTCCCAATTTTACGAGATCCTTCCAGCTGCAAAACAGCAACTTTCTGCAAATAACAACAATATCATGTTAGAACTAATGTAATAAAACACGAACAGGCATCAAAAAAAATCACGTAAAATTCACTCACCGAGCCCCTTTGAACCTTCAATGCAGCCTTCATCCTGCTCTGTTCTCCTCAATCCTTCTTGGACAACCGTCTTCTTCCGTTGATCCAACCTCAACTTTTCAATTCCCTCACTTAAGTACCTCCGTCTCCATATCCTTCTCCAGCTGCATCTTCCTCATCACTGAACTCAACACATCTATATCCGCATTCGTCTCTTGAGAGGGTTCGAGCTTTAAAAGCGATAGTCGGTCTTTGAGTAGGGTGGTTGTAGTGAGGATTTTCGTGCCTTTATCGGGGAGTTTGGACCATAAAGGAGCTGACGGGAGAGTTAGATTTGGGGAAATTGAGAAATGGATGTTATCACGGAAAGCGTGATATCAATACGTGTATAGGATAAGGCATGGTAGAAAATATAGGGATTAGGACTTGAATACAAAGGCATCCCTGGAAGCGACATACTAAGCCCGAGGATACCCTCATAAACCATCAATGAACACCTGTTTTTGCGTGCCTTTTTCATCCCGATCCAGGTCCACTTCGGGCGCAACTGATAAACTTCATCATCTAATGATTAAATGACTCTCTCAAGGATTAATGTTCAGAAAGAAATCGCAAATTCCTGGACACTCGTTGTTTTTATTCGAATTTCTACTTTTGCTCATGGCAAAATAAATCCTAAAACCATAGCCACGATGTCCATTCAATAGTTTCCAGCTCTATAAAATTCCATTGGGTCCTATTCACTTGCTGTGTTCTCATAGACATTTCCATACCTCCGCATAGCACATGGTCTCAATCCAACTCAATCACCCCGAATCCTTGACATCGATGTCGAAATTTCACATGCAGTCCCGTCTGATCCATTAATTATTCAGCACTTCCTGCAGAGTATTGCATCTTATCATCCTTACAAATCCAAACCAATTCTCCCATCTCCTCCACTCCAAAACTTCACCACCCAACCACTACTTTCACAAAATAACCCACCCGTCTCCTATCAACTTCTCATTCCTCGCTACCCGCTCTTCAATCTCATCGATCGTCAGCTCCTCAATGCCTTTCGACTGCACGGAGGTTGGGATGTAGATGGTGGTCGAATGGTGCTTGCTCGAGAACGCTCTGCCTTCAAACATTTTTTTGTGGGACAAGTTTATGAGAATGCTTTCAATAGGTATCGCGAGGACTCTAGCCCGCGCATAAACACAATCACCGTCAACAAACATAAATATATTTCCTTTCTAATTTGCTTTATTTTGTAAGCGGTCCTAAAACATTAAAAATGAACTATCTCCTAAAATACGTCTTCGACACCCACTCAGGCTCAAAGATTCGCCATCAAAGCATCCTCACACATCTCGGTTTAACTCGGTCCCCAACTAAGTGTCCCCATAAAATAACACTCCGCCCTTTCAAAACTACCCTCCATCAACTTTGTTGACCACGATTCCTCCTCACAGCATTCACAATACGTTGAATGGCAGGCGGTGCAGTTGAGGGCCAAGCAGAGTGGTCTGAGTATATTGAACGTTGGCCGGCGCAATCGGACGAAGTTGAGGCTGAGCAGGTGCCGAATTTGAACCAGGCTGGCTGACATTGACAGAACCCAGCTTGTTCACTTGCGTAGGAAGCGCTGCGATATGACTCTTAAGAGCATTTACAGCATTAGCTGACATCCCTATCTTCACGTTCGGCTTTGCTTTTCCGATAGTCCCCACCTTCACCCCAGCAACCACCTTACGCGTCTCAATGTTCTTTCCATTCACAACACTAGCTGACATCCCTGTCTTCACGTTCGGCTTTGGTTTTCCGATCGTCTCCGCCGTCACCCCAGTAGCCACCTTACGCGTCTCAACGTTATCTGTCGACCTCCTTTCAAGCTCCTCTATGTCTGCCAAGTCCTTGAAGTAATAAAATTTCATCCGCACACGACGAGCAAGCTGCTTAAAGCTATAAAAGATTCCACCCGCAGGGAAAGGCTTGGTACGGCGTTCGCCCACTTCCTTTTAGCTTTGTTGAGCGCTTGAATGGCACGGCTGTCAAGAGCCTTTGCCTTGTAATCAATGAATCTATCCCCAAATCTAGACTATAGAACCAAAAGCCCTTAACTCCGTTTGCGTCTAAAAAGGTGACTTTAGTGGTTACCTGCATATGAAATGAAAGAAGGAAAAAAACGGCTTTGCTAAAACAAAAAAGATGGGTGAGGACCAGTGATCGACTAACCTGTCGTCGAAACCGCACGAAAAAGGTGACCCAGCAACGGGGCAACCCTTGCGATATCGTAAATCGGCTCATCCTCACCTCCCGACGGGTTCGCCCCAAACTCTAAGATAAAGTCCGCAAGAGTTGATATTTGAGCAATAGATAAACTCTGCAGTCTCCTCTGTTCATTGGCTTTGTGCGGCTGCATAACATAATACTTTTCGATAATGTCTGCCGCAATTTTGGAGAAGGGATAGAATACTCCAATTTTAGCATTGGCAGGGGTTTCGCTGGCTTCCTGCTTGTACGCGCTGAGAGCTTGGATGGTTTGCGCGTTACTCGAGGTTGCGCGGAATGTAATGTACCCTCTATAATAGGGGTTTGATGGGAACCAAACTCCTCTCAACTTTGATTTTGGGTCTGTACAAATGGGTAACATTATTAAAAAAAATGTTCATGGCGAAAAATCACCCCATTTAAGAAAAACATTGAGGTAAACGGCTTACCAGTAAGCACTTTGGCTTGCTTTAGGTCGCCGAGAAGCGAAGAATTGACAGATCAGCAGCCGACTGAGGGGGGGAGCAGGAGATACGACAGTTTAGTGGAGGTAGACGCTGCGGCGGATGATGGGAATCCTCGACAAATGACGGGCTCCAACCGCGATCATCCGAATCGCGTCTTCCTTGCTTATTTTCAACATATCCACGATCTTTCCCGGAATCGATCCGCCAACTTCGCCTTTCCAACAGTTACGCCGTCGTGGCTTTCGGCTTTGGAGTGTCGTCGCCCCCACTTTCCCTCCATTCCTTGCGGCCTGCTTCCATCAACTTCTTCTTCCGATCAGCACTGCCATGTGAAACAAACTTCTGTGAGGCGCCTTCACATTCAGACTGGTCTTTTGCACAGAGGGATTGAGTGCCGATGGAGGAAGAAGCGACGCGAATCCCGAAAAGCCGAAGAGGATCCCACAGAAGCCGAAGTGGATACCTGGTAGAGAAGAGGTGACAGCGAGTGCTGCGTGTTGGACCCTTACGTCCGCAACCTGCTTCTCCTCGCTTTTTGGCTCTCTGATCCTCTAGAACACACCGCTTCTCAAAGATATCAGCTATGATCTTTGAGAAAGGGTAGAAGGCTCCAGTCCGAACTTGGATGTTGATGTGCTCCTCATATTCCTGCTGGTACGCGTTAAAGGCTTCGATGACTTCCGCGGTCATCACGGACGCTTGATACTTTAGTACTGCTGATAAAAGCTGAACGAAGGAACCACACGCCCTTCATCTTGGTTTTGGGGTCTGTAAAATACAACGTTAATGAAAGAATCACCACAACATTAAAAAAAAATATACATCAGCTGATATTTGAGCTTACCAGTGTACGGTTTAGCTTGCCTAAGATCGCCGAGGAAGCAAAGGATGGACACCTTAGCAGATTGAGGGAGCGGCGCTGGAGGCACGTGAGGCGCGGGGGATGCAATTGATGCAAATGGAAGGGGCTCCCACCCCGCCATCATCCTCATGCGTTCTTCTTACCAGTCTTCATCATGACTTTAATTTTTTCCGGCAGTGCTCCATCCCCAACTTTCGCCTTCCTAACAGCTCCCATCGCCGTCGTCACTTTTGGCTTTGTGAGTGCCGTCGCACTCAACTTCCGCCTCCCACTCTTTGCTTCCTCCAGTTCCGCCAACTTCTTCTTCCGTTTAATTAAAGCTAAGTGGAACGATGTCTGGGGTGCGTCGATATTCTGGCTGCTTCGTTGTATGAAGGAGTTGTGGGCCGCCACGGGCAAAGAAACTGACGAGATTCCAGAGGTGATTGCCTGATACTGACGAGCAGGCGCCGCCATTGTCATGGATGGTGCGGCTTGAAATTGATATTCAGGCACCGAGTATGAAGTGATGGTGATGGCATGTGGGTAGGCGATGCCTTATCCAAAGTCGGAGCAGCGGTAATGGGGAGAGTGGGCGGAAGAAGGTGCAAGGGCACGTTGGCAAAAGGATGAACTGGACCTTCATTTGCAAAGCTCGGCGAAATATGCATGAACATGGGAGCTGGGAGCGATTCCATTTGCCACGCAAAGAAGCAGAAGGCTGAAGAGGAGGTGGGGCATCTGCAGGTGCACACTTGCGGTTGAGTTGACAAGTAAGACAGTGCTGACCGAAACATCCACAACCGCGGAAACTGGGTACGATCCAGTCGGTTTATCGAAGAAAACAGACGGCTGAAGAGGCGGAGGAGGAGCTTCAGGAGCAAGGCTTGCGGTGGAGTTGAAGGGTTGGCCTACTCTAACGCATTTTGCTGAGCTCAGGGGAAGCGAAGAAGCTCGAAGGATGAGTAGGCGGAGGAGGAGGAAGTGCAGGTGCAAGGCATGGGACGGAGGTCGGAACAGGCGCATAAGTAAAGGACACCGTGTTTGTCGGTAGATCTGAATTGGATGTTAAATAATCGAACACATATACAAAAAGGGATTACCTGGTGCGCCATCAGGCCGCTCTTCCGGTAAGCGTGTAAGTTCCGCGGTCTTCGAAGTATCCGCGGTATCTGTAGCTTTATCCTCGGTAAAAACAGGATTTATGGGAAAAGAAGTCTCCGCAGCCTCTGTTGCCGTGGCCTTAACATTAATACTGGGGCTTACAGTAGAAGAACTCGGAGCTTGAATAGGATTAGGGTTAGTATGAGTAAATAGTGACAAGGGCCTTTACCTTTCAACAGCAAAGCCTCAGACTTGATGCGGTCCAACGTAAGCCGACGGGACGCAGGGGTGATCCAGCCGTCCTCGGCTAAAAGCGGCTCTTCGGGTGCTTGAGCATACATCTGCTTCCGAGGAGCGGACAAGACGACATCCTCTGGATACTGGTTTCCGTTTCCTGTGAAAGCAGGGACGATGAATGATTTGGCGTTGAATGTTCCGTGTATTTTTTTAAGAGCTTTTCCCTGCTGTCTCTCAGCCAGCGTTCTCTCTCAAATGCCGACCTCCGTCGTAATAAAATGGGGTTATACCTCCACTTCCATTCGTCGTCGCCTTATGAAGTAAACGACGAAGATTAATACCCATGTCAAAAATGATCGAACTTTTACCTTCTCTGCCGTCCTCAAGCGTCATCGGTATTTGAAGTATCTGTGCACGGTAACCTGGTACACGCCCATTTTTTGAGTATTCGCCGTCAGATCAAGCATATACTGTTGACCTTCCAAGGGTATCGCCTGCCCTTGATGTCTTTGCTGCCGCCATTCCTCGTCAACGCTTAACTTATCCTTCTGGCCTGCATATTGGGTGACAAATTGGGGATCAAAATACAATTGTCAGAGCATGAGTTAAATACCTTCCACATGGGCTGAGGCCTTGAAGAGGGTGGTGTTGGTACGATGTTGAGGTAATGTTGCCGTTGGAGGTTGTTGCTGTAGTATGGGTGATTCTCGCGAGATTGATAATGAGCCTTTGAAGGGTTGCCGTCTGCTAGTACCCTTGAAGCGTTGCCGTCTGCTAGTACCCCTGAAGCGTTGCCGTCTGCTACCACAGAGGATGGAGATGTTTGTGAATACGACGTTGACCACATTGCAGAAATCTAGCCATGCTCGTTCAGTTGCTTCCATGAAGATGGATATCAACATGAGAACGACCTCCAGAAGGTCGCCTCGTCGAAGCGGAAGCATTTTGCCTTTTCCTGAGGAGAGTGTGTTGATGGTGTGAAAGAAACAGGGGAAAAAACACACAGAGATTCCCCGGGGACCATTGACAGGGCATTTATTTCAAGACGGTTACTGCAGTCCATTGAAGAACAGGGTGATCTTTGAGGAAGACGGCAATCCGCCATTTTTTTATAGTTTTTTAGAGTGACAGGGAGATCACTCCATTTTTTTTGTTCTTGGTGACTTTTGTCAACTTTTTGTCGGGTGAATCACTGGGGCTCACAGAAAAACTGAAAAGTTGGAGTTTGAGAGAAAAACCAGCAGGCGGACATCCCCCATACTCCTTCCGAACAACCTGCACTGCACGTCGTAGGAGGCGGTAGTATCCAGGCTGCATTCTCAACCAGAACTTTTGCCTTTTTTTGGTTGAAAAAGTTCTCTTCCGATCTACTAAAGACCGAAAGAATGTTGCATAGAGTTAATTTCGCTGTCGGGCAGAGGGCCGTTATGGCCGTGAGGCCTCTGGCTTGCCCTCGCATTCCTATTCAGGCTCAACAACGTTTTGCGTCGTCTTCTTCATCCGGTGGGAGCTCAGGAGGGAACGGATCTGTTCTTCTTGGAATAACCTTGTTCGGGGTTGGTGCTATCAGTGCTTCAGTTTGGTCCCATTCGTCAGACAGGCCTATTCGGGTGAGCTTTTATTCAACATCACCTTCTGGCATGGGACTTTGCTTTTCTTTCATCTCTCTTTAATGTCTTTGAACTTCAGTTGATGCATGAACTGACACAACATTTGCACATAGACCGAGGGTGATAAGCCCCTCTCCTCCTCATCCAATTTCCCGCAGGTACTGAAGCCAAGCCCTGTTGCCATAGCGAGAGTGTAGTTGCTGAAGCTCCCGCTCCGAAACTCCCAATGAAAAAGCGCATGGAAAACTTCGTTAAGAGCTTCAAGGAGAGATCGTGGCTTGTATAGAAAACCTCGAAACTTGAACCCCGTCTTTGATGAATCCGGTACTGTTATTGCGTCCCGTAACTTCCGCCGTGACGTGTGGCAGCGCAAGGAGGGTGGAGAGGGGATCTCGTATATTCTTCAGGATGGAAAGGTCTTTGAAAAGGCCGGTGTCCTCGTCTCTATTGTACATGGTCTGCTCCTGACCGATTGATGGCTCAGATGAGGGCGAGGGCTAAGGAAGGTATTCGACCCTGCATCAAAGAGTTATGAGATGTTTGCCGCTGGTATCTCGCTTGTTATTCACCCCACCAACCCTAATAACCCTACCGTCCATTTGAACTACCGATACTTTGAGCTGTCTGAAAAGGATGGCGATAAACCTGTTACTTGGTGGTTTGGAGGCGGGTGTGATTTGGTAGGTCTTGTGTATATATGGCTTTCTAGTGTTTTCTTCTGTCCCTAACTTGTGCGTATTTCGTTTTCTCAGACTCCTTCATACCTCTTCGAAGAAGATGCTGTCCACTTCCACAAGGAAATCAAAGAGGCTTGCGACAAGCACGACCCCGAATACTACCCAAGTTCAAACGCTGGTGCGACGACTACTTTGATATCACCCACCGCAACGAGCGTCGCGGTATCGGAGGTATTTTCTTTGATGACCTCGACAACCGCGACCCCGACGAAATCTTTGAGTTTGTGAAGACGTGTGGAAGGAAATTTGTAAAGCAGTACGAGCCCATTGTCAGGAGACGCATGAGCACGCCTTTTGACGAGAAAATGAAGCAGTGGCAGCAGCTTAGAAGGGGACGCTATGTTGAGTTTAACTTGGTAACCATTCTTTCTATTTTTTTTTCCATCCTTTTTTCTTTAGGATTAAACTGACTTTTGGTTTAGGTTCACGACCGTGGAACCAAGTTTGGACTTGCAACCCCTGGTGCTAGGATTGAGAGCATTATGGCGAGTCTTCCGCTCACCGCAAGGTGGGAGTATGGACACACAATTGCGGAGGGAAGTGAGGAGAGCAGGCTTTTGGAAGTACTGAAGAACCCCAGGGAGTGGGTGTGATAGGCCCCATGTATATATATGGCCTGTTCGACGATTCCTTTTGTTGTGATTAAAGAGGGTGCGTAGACTAAAAAAGCACACGCGTTTTTGCTAGTGGATGGTTCTTTTATGGTCGATGTTGGGTTGATAATTATATTGTTTTACTGGATGATTTATCCATTCCTAGCTTCATCCTTAAGCTTTCTCTTCTTTCAACTTCCTCTTTGGTTCTTTGTATTTTACCTGCTTGCCGCGTACCAATTTTTCTCTATCGACGAGAATGTTAAATTTACTTATTGTTTTGGTGTTTATCTTCTCATCTTTTTGCACGTTTTTTTCGCCTCCGCCTTCTTTATGATTTTATTCGACAGGATACTCCCTATCTTCCTTGCGGATATGTTTTCTGTCATGTTTCTTTCCTTTTCTTTTTGAAAGGCACTGCTCTGCCTCATCCGTGCACTTTTCTTTTTTATCTTCTCGCGCATTGGGAAATATTGTTTTCTAGCTGGGATGTCGCGAATTTACGTGGTGAAATAGACGGTTGACGTACGTTTTCTTGACCAGAGTATCTTTGACTACGTTCACTTATCTGTTATCATTGATGTCATAGCCGCGCACAAAGAAAAGATGAAAAAAAAATCAAGTGGGTGGATTTCGAGCCTTTTTCATTCCGAACGACTCCGAAGGTACAAGCCAATTCTCGCTACCAGCTTACTTCACCGTCGCTACTGCTGAAAGCCGTTTGCTGCATAGGACAGTGTCACCGTTGGAGCAATCTATATTAAGTAAATATATCCCGAGGAACTTTCAGCAAGACAGAAAGATCCTGCTTTACAGGACAATATAGACATGACGGCCACTGTCATTCAATCCCGTCGTCCGCGCCCAAGTGCCGCCACCCGCTGCACTGAATGCAAGGTCGCCAAGAATTCTCCATTCCCGTCACCCCTTCCTCCACATCTGAATCCGATGGCCCTCTTACCAAGTTCAATGCTTCTCCTGCCTCACCATAAATACCGTCAAGAAGGATAGCCTTCGAGTTCAAGCCGCTGCCGATCCGGATGCGCCACCTATTAATCGTTCGACATGTCTTCAACTACTAATGGGTATGCTGGATCGGGGAGGAGTTCTGACATCGAATGGAGGAGGTTTGGATACCACAGGCAAGCAGCAATCACAACAACAACAAAAGAGCAACAGCAGCAACAACAACAGCAGAAGAAGAAAAACAGTAAAGCTTTGGAAAGATGGGGTAGGTAATGAGGCAGTCTTTACTTGACACTTTCATTCTATCCTTTTTTTGGCCTTAATGTTGACCTTGCTGTTCCTTTTGACTATAAAAAGATGAAAACCCTGTGGATCGAGAGTATTATGATCTTCTTGGAGTCGAGGTGTCAGCTACTCCGCCAGATCAAGAAGGCGTACTATGCTATGGCGATTAAGCATCACCCCGATAAGAACAGGGATGACTCATGCAGAGGAGACTTTTAAGAAGATATCTGAAGCTTATCAAGGTACATTATTTTCTGTTATTATGTTTACCTTACCTTGTCCGCTTTCTTTTTTGTACGTCGCTTTTAATCTTGCTCCGTAATATTATTGCTCGAATCTTGTGCCGATAGTCTCTCTGATCCTGCACGGCGATCTGCGTACAACATGTACGGAAACAACGCCAACGGCAATTCCGACTCTGTCTTTATCGACCCGAAGAATTCTTTAAGCAACAATTCGTGGTGGCCGATTTACGGATATTATCGGCGAAATCTCTATCGCAAAGATTTCAGAGATGCCATGGCTATGATGTCAAAAGATGGTGGTGCGGACGAAAGTAAACCAGACAATATGATGGGACCCGAAGACCGTATTGAAGTACGCCAAGCCAGAATATCGACTCTAGAGGCCAAGCTCATTACAAAGCTTTTGGTGTATACAGAATCGTTCCCGTACCCTGAAAACGGAACCTCGCCTGTTGGCGCAACATTGAGCACTTGCCACGGAAGTCTAGATAATTCAGGAACATTGTGATGATTGAGGCGGACGGGTTGAGGAGAAGTCGTATGGTGTAGAGCTTTACATGCTATCGGGTAACGTACCCTTAAGGCTCTCAGCATGCGGCCAAGATTGATTGAGAAGGTCTATGTTGAAGAGGCTTTTGGGATTGGGAGCAGATGGATGGGGGTTGTAAGGGAGAAGGCACTATTGTGGGTGAAACGGTTGGGACATTTAAGACGGCGATTGATCTTCAGAGTCGTTTGCCAAGTTGCAGGAGATGGAAAGAAGAAGGATGGGAAGAAGAAGGAGGATGCGGCGGTCGGTGAGCCTGGGAAGGAGAATGGGACGGCGACGAAAGGGGACGGTGTAGATGCTGAAACGAAAAAGAAGGACGCGACGTCAACCGATGATGATGAGGAGTATCAGATGACGGCGGAGGAGAGGGAGTTGAGACAGAAGCTTGAGGCGGATGCTGCGAGCAAGGGGCTTGAGGCTTTGTGGAGGGGGTCCAAATTGAGGTGGAGTCAGTGTTAAGGGAAGTTTGTGATAGGGTTTTGGGTGACGAGAAGGCGTCGAGAGAGATTAGGAGAGAAGGGTTGAGGCGTTGAGAGTGCTTGGCAGTGTATATGAGAGTGTGAGACCTTTGGAGGACGAGTCAAAAGCGAAGAAGGGGCTTGAAGTTGGTTCCTTATTCGTTATTTTCCCTCAAGATCACTTGCTTATAAACGCTCTAATGCTCTCCTCCGTTTCCCCTTGTTTTCTAGCTTTCTATCTGCGCACCCCTGACATACCCTCATCCTTTATTATTACCTGTATCTTTTAAATAAGGCTGTTTCTGTTTGTTTTTTTGTTCATTCTGGGGGGCGCTGAGCTTCTCTGAGATTTGGATACTCTCAGTGGTTTTGTTTTCGCGCTCGCCTCTATCGCATCCCCTGCATCTGCATCTGCGACGTGTTTCTTCTTGTCATTCTTTGACAATCTCTCGTCTCTACACAATGTTTCCCATTAATGAGAGGTTGACGAACGTGATTCTGTAAAGCTTTTTTATATCGCACTCGATTAGTTTGCCAAAGGGTTTTTTATGTGGGTCATATCGCTTTTCGTGTGGAGCCGTTATGTTCCAGTTGTCAGACAGCTGTTAAAAAAAAAAAAGTCAACCAACAACTGAACGTCAACATGCTCATCCCTCATGGAGACGACGCCGGTTTGGTAAAAAGTAAAGCCTCTAATATGTCGGACTTTTATTAACCAAGATCCATTGACCGCTTTCGAAATTGCAGCCGTTCATGTGAGACCAAAGGACCAAAAACCAGCCTTAAAGAAACCCCGTCTTTCCAACACTGACAAGAAACGCACCCCTCCACCTCCGACGATCCCGCTCCCTCCAAAGATGCTTCCACGTCTAACAACATCATCACCCCCCTTTTACCGAAGTCGATCGGACCATGGAGGTCCAGATGATGGCTTTGACGTCTTCAGCCATGACGTCTCCGAATGGACGGCCGTATGTGATGGCAGCGTTGAAGAGCGGATCCGTGAGGGTATGGATATTGAGACGGGGAGGAGGTGAGAACGATCAAGGTTTTTGAGAGCGCGGCTGTGGCTGGAATGGGAAGGCTCCTGTAGACACTGAGACATTTATTGGTTTACATGAGAGTAGGGGGTGAGTTCCATAACCATTTAAAACTCCTCTAAAACTGTTTAGTATCTCACTAATTGACACGTTCTTTTAGAACCATTATTACTTGCACATCGAAAGGCAATGTCACCTACCACCCCCGTATAGAACTTTCCCAAACCAACGGCGATACCAGAGAGACCGACTCAGTTCCCACCTTTTCCACATCTTTGGGTCTGGATAAACTATGCCGAATGAGAGTATTTCCTGGAAACCCCAACATCTTTGCGACAGGAGGTGATGAGAGGGATTTGACCATCTGGGATGTTTCTGGATGCGGGAAGGAGGACGGAGCAGCACCAAAAGAGATATGGAAAGCAAAGAACGTGAGTTTTATGGTGGAGGAACTTAATTTTATTATGATGACCACCGCTTACTGTCTTAAAAAAATAACAATATAGGTTAAACACAATCACCTCGATCTCCGCGTCCCGTCCATATCCTCGACCTTCAATTTCTCAACACCGACCTCGACCACCTACTCGCATCGCTCTCTGCACAAAGTTCAAACATGTCCGCGTTTACGATGTTTCGCCAAAAAGCCAGACACGGAGACCTGTGGTATCGGTGGAGATTGGGGAACATCCGTTAAAACACCTTGCGATTGTGCCAGGAAAAAGGTATGTGTGTGTGTGATGCTGTCTTTCGTGGTTTTAATCTATTATGGGTTACAGACAAGCTGTCATTACTGATACCATTGGGACGCTGACTCATGTTGACTTGGATAATGGAAAGAAGATGGGGTCTTACCGTGGATGTCCTGGTGCGGTTTCGTCGATTTACGTCATGTCGAAGCTCCCTCAGGTTGCGGTTTCTGTTTTGGATCGTTATGTGCGTGTTTTCCAGCTTGAAGGAGAACGACGGCTTCTGTCCAAGGTATGTTGTGGTCTTTTTTCTTTTCTTTTTTTTTTGCGCTGTTTATGAAAACATATACTGATGGTGTGATAGATCTACCTTAAGCAAAGATTGACTTGTCTTGCAATCGACGAAGATTACGTACTTGAGGAAGTGAGTAAGGGTAACGAGGATGAGCCGGGTCAGAAGAGAGTGAGAGCTGGGGACGATGATGACGTTGAGGATATGTTGGAGGGGTTGGATGAGGTCCAGTGAAGGACCATTTTTTTTTGTTTTCTATTTATTCTTTTTTTATGTGGATTACTTTCCCTACTTTCTTTGTTTCAGCGTCATTGACTGCCATGATGAAATGATAGATATTTTACAAAGTCTTTATTTGAGTATGAAGCCAGCTTCAGATTTTTTGTGTGTGTATGATTGATACGAATATGTTTTAGTTATTTAGAGCCTTTGCTCCCAATGTTTCGCCCAGCCAACACAAACAACTTGCCGCTTCCACTCTTCCCGTATTATGTATGGATTCCAGATTATACCGACCTTCATCCCTCCAAACGCAGTCGGAGGCCTACTCCACGCCGACCCTTGCCCAATCTGCTTCGTCTTTCCCGTTTTACTCCCACCTCTCCCCAACACGTCCGCTGAAACCGGTCGTCTCCGTCTCGTTGCGGGGGAACCTCCGTCTCAATGTTCACGATATTCACCGAAGTTTGCGGAAGCGGTGGTTGAATCGGCTGCACAGGTCTCACTGTAGGGGCGCTTTTCGGACGCGTGACTGACGAACGACGAGATTCAAGTTGATCATCAGCCCCGAGTTTTACGCTTGTGAGCATAAAGACGGACGAGGTGCTTGTGATGTCTCGACGGGATATTTGGTTGAGTGGTCGCGATGCTGGTGTTTGTGGACGTGTGGGATGGGGTATGTTGTCCAAGGTGTAGTGTTCTGCTGGTGTGGCGGGACGGGAGAAACGACCTAGACTATCGATTTCTTGTTCGAGGGTGACGTTTGCGACGGATTCCAACATGCGTGTGTGAGGGCTTCTGGAACGTATGGCTTTTTTAGAGCTCTTTTGGGTGGTTTTGGGGGGTCGAGAATTGGGAGTGAGGATGAGAGCTGAGTTTCGTCAATGTCTGGAGCCGATTGTCGAGATTTTAATGCATGCAGTATGGATTGAAGCAGGGATTCTTGTGAAGATAGTCGAGCAAGGTATTGGCTTCGCTTATCGCGGTTCTTCAAGAAAGACCCTGTAGAGGCCTACATGTTTGCATTAGGTCGCTTTGATTGTCTATAATGTCAAACCTCTTCCTCTATTTCCTTTGCATCGGATAGATCCTGAAGACATGCCTCAAGTATCCTCGATAAGCTTCCGACTGTCTTTTCTTGCTCAACCTGAAGCTTCATCGACTTTCTTATAAAACATTAAAATTAGACATGGAAACATTATTCCGCAGCAAACACCTTGCTTTTTTCCGTTCTTTGTTAAAAAGCTCCCGAATTCTATTGATTTCCGAGTCATATCGTTTTCTAATCTTTGCCTCTAAATCATCTACCAAAAAATATAAACGAACGTTTAAAGTTAAAATCCGCCACCTTTCAAAGCCTTTCGTTTCCGTGTCTTTTCCGACGCAATGGCAGAATCGTCTCGAAACGAAAATGCGGCGCTCGCTCCTGAAATAGCGGCAACTTGCGCAGCTCGTCCACTCGAACTGATGTTGGATATCATCTCGATGGCTTCGACGACTCCCGCTGCTCGGTTATCACCTATATGAACGACGCTTGATGGGGCTTTTTTTGGATAGGAGAGTGGTTTTGACGGAGGCGTTCCAAGTTGGACGACGAAAATCATGTTCTTTGCTGTGACAAAGGAATAAATACCAACTTTTAATTCATCATTGAAAAAACGGCGACGATACTTACACCAGGTCTCCCATTCCTCATCATTAATGTCATCTTCACTGATATTGTCATCAGATGTGTTGAAGCCAGACGAAGTTCTTCCCGATTTAACGCTCTCAGCGTCTCGAAAAGGCCACGGGGACTTTCGTGATGACATTGTCGAATGCCGATCATCTTCACTTGAATAATGGATAGACTCCAAATCCTCTCTCTCCTCCCCAAACTTTGATAACCGAAGATTCTGTAACGTGGACCTCCGTTTACCATGAAACGCGCGGACATCCAGAGAGGGTCGTTTGGACATACTGGAACGTGGTGTGATGGAGTAGTTTGGGTTGAGTGCGGTCTGGGCGGTAAGATCCGCCTCAAGAGAGACGACAACCTTTTCGGTTTCTTCAAGTTTTTGAGTTGCGACTTGAAGACGTTTTTTGAGAGCTGAGCAATGAATTCGTCGCTTTGCGCAATCGGATAAGAGGATCTTCATCTCGGCTTCGGCGTTGGATTTGTAGACTTTAAATTCTTCGACTTCTTGAGTGAGCTGAGAAGAACCAATAAGTCGGGGTCATAATGTATAGACGTTATGTGAATTCACCTTGTTGTTAAGTGCGACGATTCGTGTGGTTTCTTCTTTCATTATAGCACATTCTCTTGATAGTGAAGATATTTGTGCATCGCACTCGTCATGGCTGATTCTCTTTCAAACCATGAGAAGGGCATCTACTCGTTACAATCTTACCTTTTGGTATTCCGCGACAACACGTTGCCGAGTAAGTCTTTCCACCGCCTCAATACTTTGTCGATAAGAATCCAGCATATCCTTTGCACGAGCTACGTCAAAACATCAGATCCGCATAGTCCCCCAAAACTCACCATTCCCATCCGCCAACGTGACATGATCATAATCATCAATAGTGAGTATGAGTTTGTTGTAAAGCATCCGTATCTTTGTCAAATCACTTCCACTGGAAGATTGATAATCGTAATATGCCTTCCCACGAACCGCAGGCCGGATAATGTTATCAATAAATCCTCTAAACGTGCCACGTTGCCACCCCCAAACGAGGATTTGAAACCTCGCCCATTCTTTGGATGCCTCGGCGACGAGATGGATGGCCAAGATGGCTGTGAAGGTGGATTTAACGATGGTGACATGATGGTGATTTCGGGATGCTCCGGAATCGCTCCTTCCTGTGATGGTTTTGGCGGTGATTCGCTCTCTACGTCTATAGGCGACTCTGATATCTCATCGTTGACTTCATCCTTTGGAGGCTCCGAAATAGCTTGCGCTTCCTCTGCTAAACGGACTTTGATGGCGTCCAGCTCTTCAAACTCCTTTTGCACGGCTTTAGCAGCAATGCTTCCTCGTTCTAAAGCTGTCAACTCGTCATCGCCTTCATCAACCGAGACTAAAAGCTCATCGTAAAACGCAGCTTTTCCAACGCTCATCTCGAATGAGGACGGTGCGTTCATGATTCGGGATGCTTGGATGTAGGCGACGAGTTTGTTGGAGAGTTGAGGTGAGGCTGCACCAAAGATGGCTGGGACGGATGGTGTGGAGATGGCGTCTGAGACAGCATTGATGCTGATCGGAAGGGGTAAACCTGTATTTAGCTTCAAGGTCGACGCATCGTGAGGTGGTGATGGATTGCCAGGATCCAACATCTGCTGCACTGTTGAAGTGAGGGCTGCTTCACCATCACTGATGTTTTGTGACAAGTCCGTCGATGACATGGTTTGTTGGACTTTGAAAAATAAACATTACCTTTAACACTATGCCTTTTTTTAACCCTCTCCGTTGAACGCCTTGCCACTATCGCATTTTATCAGGATTATTGCGCACGTAAATATCGCGCTTGCTTTTATTGAAGAGTTTTAGGATAACATTCCATCATTTAAAGGGAAGAATAAAAATGACGACGGAAAAAAACGGGTCCGAAAAAACAATTAACTCTAATATGTAAAAGGAAAAACATTGGTTAGTACACGTTCAAAGACTTAAAAAAAAAAGACTCACCAACTTCTAACATTACGCAGCTCCAAGTCCAAAAGCTCGCTCGCGGTCATCTTCTTTGAACGCCGCTTGGACGACCCAGGCCTCTGAACATCATTCATAGCCTCACGGGAGCGACCGCGTGAAGTACCGACACCCTCCTCCACAGTAAAGGCGGCCGTGACTTCCGGCACTGCAGGCTTGACCCCAAGCCTTTGCAACACAGATGCGTTGCTGTCGGAAAGGGGGGCGGCGTCGCGGAGGCTGCGTGCGGGAAAAGGGGTTGGGGTCTCAAGCGGAGCTAGGCTGGGTGCGGAGAATCGGGCCGGGTCCTCAAGAGGAGCTGCAACTAGATAAAAACAGGTTAAAAAAAATGAGAAGGCAATGAATACCTTGTTGTGGTTGCTGCTGTTCGAAGGACAATGGCTGGTGATGGTACTGCTGCTGCTGTGGTTTCTGATGCTCGAGCGGGAATCCCTGCACCAACTGCTGGGGTTGCTGCTGTTCGAGCGTTATTTGCTGGTGGTGGTATTGCTGCTGCAGGGGTTGCTGGTACTCGAGTGGGAATTGCTGCATAAACCGCGGCGCTTGCTGCTGTTCGAGCGGCAATTGCTGGTGATGGTATTGCTGCTGCTGGGGTTGCTGGTGCTCGAGGACTGCCAACTTTGCGGTTGCTGCTGTTCGAGCGAATATTGCTGATGATGCTGCGGTTGGACTTGATGCCTTTGCTGTTGCTCGAATGAAAACGCTTCCTGCTGCTGGCTACCGTACTGGAACGGCTGCTCCTGCTGGCGTACAAGTACTGCTGCTGCCGTATAAGAGCTGCTGCTGGTTGAGGGGTGATGGCTGATTATACGGCTGCTGCTGCGGTTGCTGGTACCCGAACGCGAACTGCTGCATAGACGGTGGAGCTTGCTGTTGTTCCAGCAGAAATTGCTGGTAATGGTGATGCTGCTGCTGCTGTTCTTGGTATCCGAGCTGGAACTGCTGCTGCATAAACGGCAATGACACGTGATTATACGACTGCTGTTGCGGTTGCTGGTGCGTGAGCGGGGACTGCTGCATAAACAATGGCGCGTGCTGCTGTTGATCTAGCGGAAATTGCTGGGGATGATACTGCTGCTGCTGCTGTTGCTGGTTTTCGAGAGTGAACTGCTGTTGCATGAGCGTCAATGGTTCGTGATTATACGGCTGCTGTTGCGGTTGCTGGTGCGTGAGCGGGGACGGCTGCATAAACAATGGCGCGTGCTGCTGTTGATCTAGCGGAAATTGCTGGGGATGATACTGCTGCTGCTGCTGTTGCTGGTTTTCGAGAGTGAACTGCTGTTGCATGAGCGTCAATGGTTCGTGATTATACGGCTGCTGTTGCGGGTGCTGGTACGTGAGCGGGGACTGCTGCACAAACAGGTGCGCGTGCTGCTGTTCCAGCGGCAATTGCTGGGGATGATACTGCTGCTGCTGCGGTTGCTGGTTCTCGAGAGGAAACTGCTGCTGGTTAAGCGGAAATGTCTGGTGATTATACGGATGCTGCTGAACTTGATGCAATTGCTGTTGCTGGAATGAAAGCCCTTCCTGCTGCTGGCTACTGTATTGGAACGATTGCTGCTGCTGCTGACCGTCCGTGAACTGCTGCTGAGTTTCCGTGCTGAGGTTGTAGTATGAGGGGATAGGGCAGGAAAGGCCATTGGTGTCGTTAAAGGTGGGGATGTTAAAGTGTTGAGTAACTGGGTCGGATTGGGTGGCGAGGGAGTTGCTAGCCGTTATTCTCTGGAAAAGGTCCGTAGGACGGAGGGTTGAAGTTACGCATTGGAGGGGTTTCTGGGGTTGGGTGGGTTGGATGACGGTGGGTCGGATGACTGGAGGTTGGATGACGGGTGAAGCTGGACGGGTATACTGCGATTGGGCTGTGAACGAAAAGCCTAACAATAAATAATATTAACAAAAAAAAAATTAAATATAAAAAAAAAGAGATTCACTCACTTTGCTGGAGACGGAGTCGGCTCTTCTCGCATTTAATCTCATACGACGTCTTTTGGCGGATGGTACCTATTTGATGTAGAAATGTTATAAAAGGTGAATAAGTTGAATAAGCAAAAGTTATTGAAATGCTTACGATTAAACGCGTGAATATTCTCGACTCTCTCCTGTGAAGCCCTGACCCTAGCGTAATGAGGTTCAGCAGCAGGAGCAATAGCGGCTGTCATGTAGCCCATCATCAACAAAGGAATGGTGGGGTCCACGACACTGCTCTGCTGCTGATGCCGTTGAGAAATGGAAGAGGGTTTTTCTAATAAATAAATCAAAGATGAAAAATTGTCAGTAACATTTTTAAAAATTTCAAGAATATTAATGAAAATTCAACTATTTTCTGTAGAAAATAAAAGAATAATATTCTTACCTTTGGACCATCGACGGCATCGGAGCTCTTCTCTTGTGAGCATAGGAACACCCAGTGTATTCTCATAATTAAAGAATCGCTTGTTATTAATACCGCTTCCATCTACATATTAAATTAGATGATGACTAGATTAGTAATAAATACCTTCGTCATATTCGTAGATATATTCCGATTGTTGTGGTTGTTGTTGTTGGAAGAAACTTTGAATGAATGAACAACTTAATCTCCAAGCATTCTGTAATAATTAAAAAGTAAGAATTCAATTCAATAAATGGCTAAAGTATAACTAATGAAAAGACGAGATAAAAAAGTATGTAAACGATATCTCCACCAAACAAAACGCCAAACAAAAAAACCAAACCACAAAACAAAAAAAACGCCAACCTTTATCTCTTCCAAATACTTTAAAACCATCATAAACAGCGTCATAAGATGACAGTGAGTATGAAGTAGCACATGAGCATTTTGATGTTGTAAATAACGTATCCAACCACGCGTCCAACCACCACAAACCCCAAGGATACGATGCCACAGTTGCCACTGATTTGAACAAGATTCCCTTTTTGCCAATAATTGAAATTTTAGAAAAATTAATTTTAGAGAAATTGTCAGACTGGAAGTAAACAAAACAAAACAAACAAACAAACAAACAAATCAAGTAAAAAGTGTCTCAACTCACCTTCCTGCTGACATGGGCTGATGGTTGGGGAAGAGAGGAGGAGATCGCTTAAAGGCGAACGGGAACCAGGCTCTCCATCCCACGGCCTTGCTCTAAATCAGATAAAGATACCCTCTTGATTCAGTTCACAAACCACCAACTACATGAAACAAGCCTACTTACGTTTGGAAACAACTTCTTCCTAATCCTTTCGTTCGACGCAAGGTGGGTGGGATACTCACAAAGAACATGGTCATAGGCCACATCATGATCATGTACACAAGGAATGTAGGAATCATTGTCAGCTCGCCGAAAGGGAGGAGGAGCTCCATCGCAACCACCGGGAGGACGGCTGCGATGGAGAGGAGATAAAACACACAATCTCATCGATTTTTTTCAAAAGAGACAAATTTATGCTTTTCTGAATGAATTTGGGATCCACCTTTTACGCTCCAAACTCCCTCACCAACCGACCACCACCAACACACATATTTATAGATATAAGATTTAAAGAATAATATGGAATATATTACAAATCCCCTAAAGACATTTGCCTCTTCCCTGCCAACCCCAAATCCGTTCCCGTCTCCCTCGACAAAGCCGAACCGCCAGGCATCCTTACAACCACCTCTTCAGCCGCTATAGCATTCAGCGGATCACCACCACCAGCGCGACCCGGAATCTCCGTCTCCACTGCAAGCTCTGGACCTTGTCCCACAACCTCATCCTTCACAAGATCTCTCTCCCTATCCTCATCCTCGTTCATACGAACATACCGAATTCTACCGGACACCGTCTGCGGTCGTCGTGGAGGGCCTAGCGGCGGCAACCCTTTCACCTTCAAAGCTTTATTGTCATCCCCATCATCGCCCTCCACCGTCCCATCCACAGGAACGAACCTCCTCCCCTCCCCCCCATTTTCATCCACGCTCGCCGCACCATCATCATCATCATAAAGCACATCATCAAAAAGCCCCCTCGTCTCCCCTCCATCCTCATCCTCATCATCATCAACCTCGTCTTCCAATCTTCTCCGTCTCCGATTCCAAGATCTCGGATCCGCAAACCTTCTCAAAGGTCTATCACGACGACTGCGGCGCCCACGGACAAACGATATCCCGGTCCCCGATGCACCTCCGTTGCCGGTGGAGGTGGAGGTAGAGGCAATGCCACCTTCTGCAGTGAGAACGTCAAGCTCATCGATTTCAGTGAGTACAATGTCGTCACCGAAAAGGCTGAGAATCACTGGAAGAAAGACGAGACCGTGAAGGCACCCAAGAATAACAATAGAAAGATACCTATAAAATAACAATTACAGAAAAGATTTAGATTCTAAACCCCCACACCCAAAAAAAAAGGAAGCAAGAAAACGGGGTGACCGAGAAATACTAAAAAAAACCAAGCAAAAGAGAAGAAGAAGAAAAAAATCGTCACCCACATTCTAAAGTAATAAATTTCAAAAATCTTTGACTCCGCAAACCCCAACACCGTCACCCCCACAAACTTTGTCACCGTGATCCCCGAAAAAATGCTCCCCGCCATCTCCACAACCGCATCAAACGCTCTCTGATCTCGACTCCCAGCATGTACCACAAAACTTCTCGTGATGTGGCTCAAAAACTCTACCGATATGCCAACAGCTATGACGAGGTTGACCGTGGATATTGCGTTGAGACTGATTCCCCAAAGACTCATCACACCCACAAGGTCGACAATGATCATAAGGGTGGTGGCAACAACGAGGATGGCACTGCGGACGGTGAGGAAGATGGAGGTGATGGCGAAGATGGGGACGCAGGCAATAAACACCACCATCACAGCCTGCTTGATGATAGTCGTGTACCTAGAAAAAAAAGGCGGGGAAAGAGGTAAATGCATATGTTTGAACCGAGAAAAAGGAAAGTTCCCGCTATAAATGAGAAGACACCCACTGCTCGAAAAAGACATAAAAGATCGAGTACGGGAACACCGTCACCCCCGTTTTTTCCGTAATGTCTTTCGCAATTCGCCTAGCCGACTTGTAAGCTCCAATCAAGTCTTTCTGTGACTTGAGCGGTGTATGATACGTCCTTGAAAGTTTTAAAGAACATGAAAAAGGTATCAGCTCATGACTAAACCAGCCAAATATCGCAAAAACGGAGAATAAAAAAGGAAGGGGGGTTGAGGAGGCACTTGCCGATCCTCACCTAAAATGGGAAGCCGTAACACCCTCATCTGCATCCACAACAATCGCATTCGAGTAAGCCGCAGCTCCTCCCAACGGACATTCCTGCGACGGAATAGACTGAAGGAAAAAGTGGATGTACTTGACAAACTCGGGACCTTCCGGGAACCCTTCCATAGAGTAATTCCACGTCCCTGGTTCATAACAAAGCTCACAGGCATCATCGTCGTCGGTAGGTTGACAAAGCTCGCGGTCACCTTCAATCGACGTAGAGGGTTTGGTACGACAACACAGTTCCGACTTTGGGAGATGATTGTGAAAAAAGGAGACGGTTAGTATAATGACAACGCGATAGAGCGTCAAGAGGTATCACCTGAGGATTGAGCCAAAGGAAAAAATCATCCAACCATGAAGCGGTTGGCTGCGCAATATATGATGAATTTGGCCGCTTTCTCTCTCCCTCCAAAATATTGGACAATGAGAAAACGTCACACCCAGGGAATCTTCCGCATACAGATTGCTGAACCTTCCTCTCAGTCGCGTTCATCCCCGTCGCAACGAAATATACGGGAGGTCCAACACCAAAATATTCATCAAGGTCATTGAAATCTTTGAAACGCTATCGTCAGTACTTCCAAAAAGAACCAAAAAAAAAACAAACAAAAAAAAAACAACAAAAACAACAACATACAATTGACAAGATAAGAGCTCGTCGGAACAGCCTCCCCGTTGATTCAAGCCCAACTCCACATTTTTTACCATGGCCAAAAACATGAAAAACATTGCGATAAAGCCGTAAACACTCCAATCTTCACTTCCTGGTTCATTAGAAAGGTGCGTAAACTTTCCGCACAAATCCTTGCAAAACACCATCGTGAACTTGAGATGGCCTTGGGAAGGCATTCGGAATACGAATGCAGGGCATGCAATCGATACGGTTGACTTCGGAACGACGACTGTCAAGGACGAGAAGAGAGACAAAGCATGTCACTTGAGCAGGAAATCTACAAAGACGGCGGTGGCGGCGTACATGGAGAAAACACTGACGGCGGCTGATCGAAGGTTACTTATTAGACAAGACATTGACGTCTGACGATCACTCACGCATGCTAACAAATATCCCCATAGAAAAAGCTACTGTCTCTGAAACAGCTGCTAACAAAATGCTTGGGCCAACTTTAGCGAGAGCAAGGGCTGCTCTGTCATCAATAGGGAACTCGGGATCAACAGAGTCGAAAGCATGACATAGAATGAAAATATTGTCGACTCCGACTGCAAGAACAAGGAACGGAATCACTTCTGCGATGATTAAGGTGACTTTGACCCCAAAGAAGCTGAAGATCCCGACCTGATAAAGTCAGTATATGGTAGGGCGATTAAGCGGTGGTCACTTACTGATGCTGACACACTCGAAAGAACAATACATATGCCTATCAATCCCAGCGAGAACCTCGAATCAATGACAATGCGAGACGCATGAGTAAACTAAAATAAAGAATTGAGCATACGCAGAGAATGGAACATTAAAACTCACCTTTCCTAACGCAAATGATGCATAAAAGAACATCACCAAATAACTCAGGATAATCGTGAAAAAGTTGGCCTTCGACTCTTTGTTAATCTCAAATTCAACAGAGCTCTAATAAAATGAAGAATCGTCAGGCTTTTAATTGCATAGCCGCAAGTAGCATACCTCCGTCGAGTAGCTAATGGTAATGTTTGTATGCTTTTTCGTAATCTCCTTTGCGAATTTTTCAAAATAATCCAACAACTCCTTCTCCCAAGCAGAAGCCCTCGCCTCCAACGTCCCATTCACATAATTATCCAACACAAATGTGACAATTATAGCTTGAGCAGAGGGAAAACTTCTTTTCCTCATATCCACCAAGAACAAGCTCTGGCTTGATAGGTTGCTGAAATTCAGGAAGGCACTGCACAGGATCCGACACGCACAGATCAAACTGTTTCATCCCAGTCGTCCACATCGAATTCGTCGCGGCTTTTCCAGTATTCTGTGATGGATTGAATGACACATGCATCCCCTGTAGGCTTTGTGCATAAATCGGATAGGGTGGTGTTGTCCTCTGAGGACCTAAGATTCTTCACATCATCCATCATGGAAAAAACGTGAAGAATGATATCACGTTGAATCAACAGGTTTGCCATCGTAGAATGCAATATCATTTGCTGCGTCCTGTAAAATGGTCCGAAGTTATTATCGAATGATTCCTTTTCCTTTGCGGTAAAAGAGTCCCTGCCAACCCATAGCTTCACAGGATCAGTTTCAACGTCAAACCAAACCCATCCTATTGATGCTATAAAGACCAATACTAGAGCAAAAGTGATAGTGAAGTAAGGAAACCGTGCGCAGAATCTCCCGAGCTTGTAAAAGGTCTCTTGAACAACGATGTTCACGCGTGATTCCTTCAGCCTATACGGAAGTATCCTCTCAGAGTCCACCGATGTATCCCGATCATCTTCGGATCTCTCGTCGGCACCGGCTGAAATCCATCTAACTCCTTGTTTCGGTTGGATGTGATCAAAATACCCGCCACGACGGCGATGAGAAGTACTGCGTACCCCGAGACAAATGTGAGAGTGAAGCAGCTGACAGGCCCGATACGACAATGATCCCAATCCGAGATCTCGGGAAGGGTAGGGCAGGTTCCCGCGCAATCCACACAGGAACACCGTGAGGCTCCTGAAGAACAAGATACAGATTCGCGTTCCAATGGCTTCACATCGTCGGGAAGGCTGCTGGTGCCGGAAAGTCAATCTGGAAGGGGGAGCCGACTGATCTCTTTGTTCCCATATAACGGAGCATATCTACACAAAGCTTAGCGCGCGACATTCTTCGGGTACCTCACCAATATAGTTTTCGCACCCCCGCCGATCAGGTTCATGGCAAAGTTGTTGTCCGAACCAAACTTGACGTCGCGACAAGAGTTGTAAAATCCAGCTCCAAACTCTTCGCTAACAAAAAAGTCCACACGAGTCACTATGTCAACCTTTTCAACAGGTGCCACGATGGTTTCAGTGACGTTGAGAAACGTGCTCTGATCTAAAGGTAGAGTAAGTTCTCACAGTCACTCACAGTCAGGACTAGACGAGTTACCTGGAGAGCAGGCAAGATCGCAGAAAAAGCCCTTAAAGTTATCCCAGCATGCAGGGCAGGATCCCACTAAATTAACGGCAGATAATAAGTTGTTTGATAGTGTATTAAGCTGCTCCGTATTGCAGCAAACCGGCGTGTTTAGAAACTTTTCCCCGCATGTTTTTCCTATGAGCTCCTGGAACACAGTGTCGTTGTTCTGACAGCATTGAGTGTTAATAATAATAGGACGGTATCTATTTACCTGCTTAGCCTCAACATTTGCTGGACAGTTTTAACTTGGGCGAGAACTTGGATCCCGTTTCCGAGCCACACACCCCATACATGGAGCAGTATCCCTTTCATGGATGGCCGTCGGCGGGCTTGCAAAGGCTAGCCTTGCATGCAGCAAGAGTATACCAACCAAAGTAGCTTCATTTCGGATCTGACCTCGAATTTGTCATGAACTTTCCTTGACTGTTATAAGTGGAATGGGGATGGATGAATGGTAATAGCAATTCAACGCCGTTTCAAATGGATAATTGCGTTTAAAGTACGTGAGTGCGCATGTATTTCGCGTATAAATAATTGCAACAGAATAAGTTAAAACAATAATGGCTCCTTCAACCATTCGTCCATATAAACACAGGTCTCAGGGCTCACCGGTCCCTTTGGCCTGCCAAAAACCCGACACAGGGCACACGCCACAGGGTATATGAGTCCACGTTTCCTTCCATTGATGTCTGCCGCAAGTCCTCAATGTCCACCGTTCTATAAGACTTGTACATCACGACGTGTACAACTCCATTTCATTCCTAGATGTAAACTCTTCTTCTCCCGACATGTCTTGATCAGACTGACTCGAATCATCCATTTTAAACTTCATCATTTTCTGGATCTTCTTGTCGTAGAAAAGTCTGTCCACAAGCTGCTGGGTTTCGGGCAGAGAAAGACGGACAGTTGTAATTTTGGCTTTGTTTGATGAATCTGGCGATTTGACGGGTGGTAGGGTAGTCTGAGTACGTAGGTGGAAAGTCTTCGTTCGTGGCTTCGTAAGGAAAACTCTGTCGCAAACAATTTCAGTTAAAAAAACCAACAAACACCACAATCCTCGTTGCATCCACCTTGGAGTAAATATACTTGTGAACTGTTTCGCAAAGAGACTCGATAAAAGGAACATCTAGATCTTGATCGGTGTAAAAGTTATTGCCCGTCAATTCTTCGCTCGGCTCAAAATCGAATCCCATGTAATGTTTCCTTGTCGAATGCTACATGCTTCTTAGCTTAGGCTCACACCACTTGACAAGCTCACCTTAACCGACTTCACAGCTTTGATGAGGTTATTTTTTTCAAGGGATTTGATACAATCCGTTACGACTTTTGAGTGCAGGCCAGAACGTTCTTTAATCTCTTTGATCCACAAGCCTACGCGAAGTCAGTAAATGAAGCAAGGGCTTGTAGCTAATTACCTTTCGACTTTTCCGCGGTAATAATCTCATAAACGATCTTTTCGAATTCGGTGAGATTCTTCGTTCTGAAGGAGTTAGAAAATGGAGCTAAGTTGTAAGGCTCACTTTTGGACTTCCTCTTCCGCTATGGCTTTAAAAGCTAGTTTCTTGTTCAAGCTGACGAATTGAACGAGACCCTTAAGATAGAAGGGCGGTTTGTAAAAAATCTGTCACCTTTTAAAACTCTCACCTTATTCGACAGTCTGTTCATGATGTCCACCACTGTGGACGGGTCTGCCCCTGATATTCTCACAATGGTTTCGCTGTCCAAACCCTGGGTTAAACAATCAGCTACCACTTCCAGCAGTCTCGGCGATGCGGTGATTTACCCTCTCATGCTGCCGCAACAGTTTGAGCAGAGCTCCTTCATCTTCATCCAACTTGCTCATTTTTGGATTTGGAGCAAGAATTGTTGGGTTTCACAGATCTTTGGATTGAGACATGAGCGAGGCGGATGACGACGAATTTGAGGTGCTGCAAGAGTCGGTGGAGAATGGTAGCGGTGAGGATGCATTCCGGAACATATCTAGCTAAAAGGAAGGGCTTTGTGCTGATGCGATTTTTGTGTGTTTTTACTAGTGGACATTCAGGGCATCAATTGGCAGAGCTGTCCTGTTCCTCGAGATGTCTACAGGAGCACTCGCATTATGAAAAACCTCACCAATTACACCAACTTACATGTTCCTAATGATGAAATACTCAAGGTACTCACCTGTGTATCATTTATGCCGCAATTGTCTGACTTCTTTTTGCATAAAGGATATGATATACCCACGAACAGATGGCTTTTTCTATCGCTTCCATTATACCAATCTTCGATACAAGTGCAGCTATGGACATTTTCAACTAAGAAATCTTATTTGGGCAACCAGCAGCCATGACGTGTTTTTACAGCCGTGAGTTGATGAACAAGGTCATGCGTTGTAACAGCTTTGTAGACAGGTCTTCCATTTATCATTGGTGCCCGCAAGTTCGGCGGCCTGTAGTTGCAATGAGATAAATCCTTTCATCAAGATCACCAGTATGGCTGCGGCGAACAAATCTTTATTTGCTGGAGGTCTCTCTGGTGACTATTACTTCAAACGACTAGAGCCAGATGCCGCTATACACACAGGGAAAATTACTATGGATCCGAACGGGATAACAAATCACGTAGAACTTAATGAATCCCGAAATGGAGGTTGGTACCAACACCGGAAAACCCTTATTATGATAACTGATAGTTTTCTTTTCTAAAGTGCCGGTTGCCATTATTTCGAGCAACGATGAAATGACGCGAGTTTTTGACTTGAACCAACTTACAGCTATTTCTGAATTTCCTATGCCTTGGGCTGTTAATGTAGTATGCCATTATTTATACCGTTATCTAAGTGATGGTTTCTCCTTCTAAAGTGCTCGACATTAAGCCCGGACAAACGCATGATATGCATTGTAGGAGACGAGAGAGACGCGCACATTGTTAATGCAAACAGTGGAGAAGGTTTTTATTGTGTGATTATCCATCTATCTGACCTTGTATAGTGGAAATCAAGCTTTCGGGTCATATTGACTATTCGTTCGCTTGTGCATGGTCACCTTGTGGACTTTATGTCGCGACAGGAAATCAGGATGTAACGACACGGATATATGACCTTCGAAATCACTCGAAATCTATCGCTGTTCTCCCAGGGACTTACGGAGCTATTCGGTCGCTTCGGTTCAGCGATGATGGCCGTTTCCTGGCTGCCGCGGAACCCGCAGATTTTGTTCATGTATATGATTTTAAAGATCCTGGATACCGAAGCCAGATTATCGACTTTTTTGGCGACATTGCTGGGATTTCTTTCTCGCCGAGGGATGGAAATTCATTGTTTATAGGAAACGCAGGTAATATTTTCTTGGATGCAGCGTGAAGATTTTATTTTGATGTATGCATTTCTGAAAGATGAGCGTTACGGTTCAGTATTCGAATTCCAAAGAGACAGGGATCTTGGCGTCAAATCTCTTGCTGATATGATCTTTTAACGCCTGCATCCATTTCTCATGCGTCATTAACGTGCGACATATCCTCCCGCCAAAGCCGCTTGTACATACCCCTCTCTCAACTATTATTTGTATATGCCCACCCGTAGTCCCCAAACCAAATACCCTCTGTCACAATAAACCGTCGGTTACTGTGCCTTGCTCTTAAAGAACGTGTAATGGAGAGTGATTTGAGATATATCCTTCATTCTGGGGTCGTATGCGAATTCAGGGTCAATGTAGAAAAACACTGGCATGTCCACCTCCTCCTTAGCAGCCAATTTCTGCTCCTCAAAGCAGAAGCATTGGATCTTATTAAAATATCTGAAGGAGCGTTTAGCAATCGTCACGACATATGTCTTCTTACTGTGCTGCTCGCGCCGGGGTCACAGAGTAGGTTGAGATTCCAACAATATCAGTGTCCGTCGGGTTGACTGCAGTGTAGAACGCCAATGCAGTTTCTCCAGGAAGTACACTAATCTCTCTTGTCTGCGGCACAAACTTCCACTTCATAGAGTCAGAGAGGGATGACTCAAATTGAATCTTAAGCTTCTTTGAGGTTGTGACAGGCTTCATGGTGGCAGCATCAAACTTGCGGGATTGTGATGTCATGGGTGTTCCATCCGTGCCGGTTGCGAGCAAAGGATCTGGTAGAGAGGTACTGCAGCGTATGCCAAACCGAGGAAAGTGATCATAGCCGCTCCAGCATAGTACACTCCCGACATATTTGCCAACTGGCTTTGCTTATAAACATGCGACCTTGCTGTGGAGAATGGCGATGCTTTAGGTAAGAAGACATTGTTCGGCCTAACGGCAAAGAAGCTGGATCGGACATGATCGTCCAAGTGCGCATTGCATCATTTCTGAGAAACAGGTTTGTTAAAACTGTGAATTTAAATCGTTTTCCTTTTTACAAAATCACGTAATATCAGCATGCAACATTCAACGCACTTTTATTTGACCTCCACCAGGCCCTTTTCTTTCCACAAATCTTCCCATGGATCCTCTGCAAAGTTCTTCCGATAGTACAGCTCCATCTTCACTGGTTGATTCTCACGCGGACCGCCATGAGGAGGTCCAGAAGGCCGATTTCTGGACGGTGGTGGGTATCGAGGCGTCTCAGGTCCATCCGTTCTCCTCTTCTGGTGGCAAGCAATAAATTTCGTTAGAAAAAGCTCTAACGAAAATCGACACATGAGTTACAAAGCCTACTGACCTTTTGGGGGCCGTAACGATCATATTCACGATCATATTCCGGATATCTTTTGTCGTATCGACTTTCGTAACCACGTCCACCTCGTTGAGAGATTCGAGGGCTTCCACGATCACTGTAGGAACGAGAATCTCGACGATATCCATCATCGTAGTAGTCAGAACGCTCCGGTCCACGCGGCGCACGATATCCTCTGCTATAGTAATCAGACGGTGGAGGATCACGGCTGTAGGAATCACGATAGTCTCTTTCATGGTAATCTCCTCTGCTGTATGATTGCGACGGATAACCAGCGGGAGGAGGGCGTTCACGAGAGCGGTAGCCTCGGTCATCCGGAGGAGGTGGCTCATAGCCTGCAAAATAAAGTCAGTATGGTTGATTTGACGCCAATGCCTTTCACCTCTTCCTCGCACAGATCTTCGGTCATCATTTGGTCGACTGAAACTTGGAGAATCTCTTTTCTGGCCTCGCTGGTCAGTCGGATACGGAGAGGGATAGGGTGGCTGCGGTGGGTATAGGGATGGGGAGGCCGAAGGATGTTGCGGATGCGCGGGTCCAGGGTGCACCGGGTACGCGCCTGCGGCAACTGATGTCTGTGTTGAAGGATAACCGTAACCGTTTTGTCCGTAAGCCGACGACGTCGCCGTCTGAGGTTTTGGAGGAAGAGCGAGTCCAGATGCCGGCAATGAGGCAGAGGTATTTGCACTAGAAGGGTAATGCGCGGTAGGTTGCGGCGTTGAGTAAGGTTGAGCCGCTGAATACGTTTGGGGAACTTGTTGGGCCATGATCGCTGGATTTTGCGCATAGTATGCCTGCGCCTGTTGAGGATATGCATGAGCATACGCTGCGTAGTTAACTGCAGCAGATGAGGCAGCCACTTGTGGTTGCTGTTGATAGTAGGCGGCTGCAGCTGCAGCAGTCCACTGCGCTGTTGCAGTAGACTGAGCAGCTTGTGCCTGCGCTCCGGGTTGCGGTGCAGTAGGCCTTTACCTTGTTAGAGCCACCACTGGAATGAACCATGAGCTTACCATGCTGCTGCAGGGGCTGCCGGGTAAGCCTGAGCTTGGGGGTATTGAGGCTGCTGCCCTTGAACAGCTTGATTGGGATAATAGTACATCAAGACTTTTTTTTTCTCTCAATAAATATTTTCTCAATTTCGTTTGTTGGTAACAGGCACGACCTCAATGGAGACCCACTCTGCCTCCTCCGCGGCAGAGGTCATCCGGTAAAACTCTGCCAGCTGCTGCATGGCTCTCTCCTCTGCTTGTATCTGGCTAAGAGGCTTTTTTAACTTTTGCGTCCGCAGTTGGCTGGCCTGAAGTTGGCCCTCCTGAATGTCTCGAAAGGACACAGATTGCTGCAGAGGAAAAACAAAGTCATGACATTATATTACAAATAAACTCACCTGCTGTCGCTGCCTTTTTCTTTCAAAGCTTTCATTTCCGCCTCCTCGATAAGTTCGCGCATTGCCCTTTTCGCGGATGATGGCTGGAGACTGTTTGCACTTGTCGTTGGGAGATTCCAAGCTTTTGCAGGGCTCTTTGGCAAGACAATTTTCAGGTTTCTCTCCCTGTACTTGCCCTCGTGACTTTCTACGTTCTTTTTGTGACTGACGAGTAGAAACTTTGATGGAAATGTTCAGAGGTGATGAGGAAAGAGGTGATATTGACGTTGACATATCCTTTGCTGGCGATTTCTAAAGAATCGTTAGGCTGTATTAGCACGAGCGTAATACCGTTGGTGTTGTATTAGGAGACCGTGTACTTCTATCGATATTTATTGCCTTGGCAGGGCTTATAGTTTGAGAGACGCGCCGTGTCAAGGTCTTCGATCCAGACGACTCTGCTTCAGACATAATATTTGTAAATGAAACCTTGGGCCTGGTATTCTAATTAATATAGCAATATAACTACAATCTTACATTGAAGCATCGGGGGCTTTAGTCCATGGTATTGGCGGCTTTCCCCATGCTAACGTTATCGGTTTGACAGGAGACACGTTGGTAAACTTGTTTGAAGGTTTCGGCGATTTTGGAGTTGATGCAGGCACTTTAGTCGAAGGTTCTGGTTTGTCCTTGAATTGGCTTTCCATAATTTTCGCGTTTTTGGCTTCTGGTGATTTTGAACCGGTATCTTCGATTTCAAGATCGAAAACTGAGTCATCGACTTCGACCACTGGAAGTAATTGTTGATAAAGAAGTCGATAAGAAAAGATGTTGTCACCTTTATGGTCTGCTTTGACATCTGCCTCCTTTCCCTTTCTCGAGTGAGATGCTAGAACCTTCTGCTCCAAACTCCTTTCATACAGTTCCTTCCGCTCAATCTTCTTCTTCCTAGCCTCTTCTTCGACAAGCTGCTTGATGTGATGGTAAATACTATCTTCGCCTCGAATATACGGAAGACATTCTTCTTGTATGCTCTGCAACTGCATCTCAATTTCCTCAAGCAAATGCTCTGGAACAAGCTCAAGGATGTTGGTTTCAATCGCTGTCTCCAAGTTATCCATCACTACAAAAGCATTAGAACAATACAGAAAAACAATACTTACAGAAATTAATGCAGCATTTCTTCAATGTGTGCGCTTCATACGTATCCGCCACCTCCAAGAACGAAGCAACGTTCCTAATTTCAATGCTTCGAAAGATAACTCTTGACGTGATCTCCTTTAACTCATCAAGCAGAAGCTCATCCGCCATAGCCATCACCTCAATGAGAAACGCAACATATGTATCCACATTTTCCTTCCGAATCTTAGTAGGAAATAAATGGGAAGGTTCCATTTCCCCATAAATCCACCGCAGCACCACTTCACAGACTTCGAGTCGAGCATGCACCATATCAATCACAACAACGTCACATCCATCGTCGCGTTCTTGTTTTTGAAGAAGCCAACGCGACTCATCGTTCAGCATGGCCTCGAAAAAGGGACACCTTGCAATTAGTATTGCCTGAAAGCATGGTAGATCTCCTTCCGATGTTCTGATAATGGCGTCGGTGAGCTGTTGAAGTTTAGTGTTTTCCAAAGCGGGTCCAAGAGGCAGGTTTGCGGAAGAGTTTCGAACAATACCGAGATTCTTGAGGACCTTATCGACAGGGTCGCCACCTTTTGACGCGAACGGAAAGACGCGTCGGCTTTCTGTTCGACCAAAGTAGACTATATCAAGTAAGGCTCGAATATCTTCAGGCGCGAAATCGGACAGTTTGATCTCAAAGATACGTCTTCCATTGGAAGAGTGAGTCCATGAAACCGCGACCCCTCCAATTTTGCTCCCGTTCGGCTTCGTGAAATACTCTAAAAGTACAGCACTTTGATAACACAGCAAATAACTATGTGCAGGGAATATACAGATCCAGTCACGTGGCAATCAACAGTGTGATGAAAAGAAGAATCAGACGTTAAAGCCCATTTATGTGGTGCGACGACTTTCAGCGCTTCTCTGAAATCATGCGGTATATAATTGTTGCCAAGTCTGACGAAGTCGTTCCGTAGTGCGGCGTAATTACCAGCCGGAGAAGCAAACACCGTCTTGACGTGTTGAAGATACGGAACTTTTCGGAATTTGAAGAAAATAAGCTCTTTCTCCGACGACGATGATTTGATGCCAATAGGTTTCGCTTTAACGTTTGGTCGGCTTATAACTGTTATTATCCACAGACAGCATCAAACTGCGCTCACCGGTGTCCGATGAAAACATGTCCTTGCTTTGTTAGAATAAGAATCGTGGAATCAATCCCAATGGACACATCAACAGCGGTCATATGTCGCGTCCTTGACGTCCAAATACGTCTCGGATTGGATTGCGGGAAATTCACATTCTGCCATGTACCGCTAAACTGATTGTCTTCAGGTGGTGACCACAGAAAAAATCACCAGTGTTCGTAGTAGCCGCGTACTGATGGTTGCCTGATACTACTTTAACTATATGTATCGTAGTGGAATTGAAGGGGCGATGCACAACCATGTTCTTGGGAAAGTACGCGAAATTGAAGGAGACACGTTGACTTGCGAACAAAGACATTACGTGAACCTCGAATTGCGAGGTTAACACAGCGGTAGAGCTATTGGTCACAGCAATATGCAGTAATCCAATGTTGTGAAATGTCGAGACTCTCTTTGGTATAGTTTGTAATGACGATGAAGGTTGTTTCGGATAGCCTATAATACTGTCATTACGAAAAAAAACGGCGAAAAATCGCAAACCTAGCTGACCAACATTATGGCCCCATGTGAACATAAGACCAGTGTCTGTGTAAACAGCTGTATGATACTTTGAAGCAGCTCCCCCCACGATCCTAATTTTCTTCAAAGGTCCTCCAATTTCCTCAGGCACCAATGACGGAAGATAATCGCCATTTCTTAAATCAGTATTAAATCCTATGGAATCTTAGCCGAGAAAACCCCTGATTATCGCTCTTACCAAGCTGTCCATATTTATTACTCCCCCAACTCCACACCCCTCCTTCACTCGTTACCACAACAGTATGATCCGGACCAGTGCAATACATTCACCTGTCCCTTAACCCCCTTCACCAAAACCGGTTTCACGACGGTATCTTCATGTCCAAGTCCTAATCTCCCACCAGGTCCAAACCCGTTCGCGTAGATATTCCCGTTACTTGTCGAAAACACCATATGATATTTTGAAAGACCTAGAGCAACGATGGTGGGTCGAGGTTCAAGCATGGAGGAGATGGTTTGTGGATTGGAGAAGTTGAAATCCGTGTCAACTCTTTCAGGGAGAATACGGTCATCTGAGTTTTGGTTCCCGAGGGCCTTCCATGCATCGTAAGTAAACACCAAGTGAGATGAAACATGAACGTACGTAATTACTATTAGTACCCCATGTCCAAATGGACGAAAGCTCAGAGTCGATGAAACCCGTAACAGTCTCTGACTTCAATTCGCCTCATCTTCATCGTCCTCCTCTGCTCCACGTTCAAGTTCAGAGTGAACGACATATAAGCTCTTGAGTTGGTTTACGCTAAGCTGGGATACATTAGAAATTCCACACCAAGTAGGTTTTAACATACGTCAAGGACGTCAAAGCAGGTCAAGCCCTCCCAATCTCGAATTTGCAAATCGACATCAGGGCGCATCCGCATAGCGGTCAGAGCAAGTCGAAGGTCTCCTTGATACAAAGCCTAGACAGACTTTAATACCCACATTTACAATCTCACTCTACTCTATGCATGATGGTGTATCCGCTCTCCTCATCCTGCAAATTCACATCGACAAGAGGTAGTTTCAGCAAAAGCTCCAAAAGCTCTTGATCCCGTTTCCCCACAGCAATATGAATGGGGCCATTTCCGTTAATGTCACGTTTATTAAGGTCTGATGCTTTCACGCTACGCTTAGCAAGGGTATCGAATGAACGGGATGGTGGTGTTGATTGTGTGAGACGGTCGGACGAGTCGAGTGATTGAAGGATAGACTTTGCCGTCTGAAGGTCATTTTTCTGAATCGCCGACAAGAACATTGCGGCATGGTCTCAGTGATTCAGTCCTCCTCCTCGTCCGCAGCAGATGAAACCACTCTCGCAAAGTGATCTGGATGAGCTGATGACAATCTGGACTTCAGAGACCTGTTTTGAATTAATCCTCCTTGCTGATGAACAAACTAAATAAAACCTGATGCGCTTGAATATCAACTCAAGGTCTGACTTCATCTCCTTCAGCATCGCCGTGTAGTTTTCAACGTTGCCCAGATTTTCCTCATACCGCGACGCGAAAAGCTGTTAAATGCGTCCAGAGACCGGTTCGAATGCTTTAGCGTGGCCAACCTATTTTACAAAAACACAGTCAGTCCCTATCGATCCTCAACTCTCCCTCGATGACATACACTTCCTCCTGCTTCTCCAGAATGCTGTTCATATTGTCCTTGCCCACAACCCCCGCCATCCGAACTGCAAATAGGCTGCCTTCGCCATCATCCATGTCTTGCGTTACGTAGTCCTTTTTTTCTGCTTTTCGCAAGCAATGTTCTCAAGGCACTCATCGTCACTACTGGCCCGCATCCAGGGCCATGCTACTGCATCTCGCCTCTCGTGTCGTCAGGAGCAACAGGATGTGATACATGCCCACCTCCGGATCTTTAATTCTCTCTCCCGCGCGGGCTCTCAACCGATGCGCAAACTCCTGTAACTCCAACAACAAAGCCCACCGCCCTTGATATGTCAGTTATCCCGAAAGCCACCCCCAACTTCGGCTTCGAAAAACACCCCTTTCGATCATCTGGAAAGATCACGGAAGTCACCGAAAAGGCCCAGAAGACCATCACATTGTCCATGTCACGGCAACTCGAAACAACACCATGGCGACGTTGACCGACGCTTCTGGAAATGCCTTAGTCTGGGCCTCCGCTGGAACCTGTGGATTAAAGAAATCGGCTCGAGGAACCTCTGATGCGGGATATCAAACGATTCTGCAGTTGGCGGAGAAGGCGGAGAAGAAGAATGTGCAATTGAGGGGGGTGGAGGTGAGGTTGAAGTTGTTTGGACCGGGGAGGGAGATGGCGTTTAGGGCAGTTAGGGCTTGGGGTGGAATATTAAGCGTATCACGGATGTGACGCCTATCAGACATGGTGGATGCAGGCCACCCAGAAGAGAAGATTGTAGTCTCATCAATACGTATTGTAAATTATATGCCGTATCTTACCCTGTACGAGGTTTGTTTATTTTGCCTTATCGTGATCGTAACTGTTATTAATAGAGGGACGAATACGTTGACAGGCCCTTTCCAGTTGCATTCCTGTCCAACAGTCCAAGAATCTTTGAATTCATCAGACAACCATGAATACACCAGCAGAAGTAGAGCCAGACTTGACCGTTCTCGAGTCCCGGCTCAAGCACTTGGAAGACATTCTCCCCGCCAACACCTCATCCTTTCGAGGTCGTCAACTCGGATCCAATTCAATCTTTCCCTCCTCCAATCCATCCAGTCAAAGCTCCACACCATCATCGAAGAAAGGCGATCCTTGAATGAGTTTCTCCGGAAATGTGCGTTAATCCACATTCGATTACTTACCATTGGGTTGTAGACGGTCAAGTCAAGGATCTCATTCAGGAATCATCAAAGGACATGGAAGCTCTAGCGTTGGACTCTGGAGCAAAGAAAGAGATTGTGATGGCGTCCGAATCTGAGATTTTCGGTGCGGCCATGCAACTGAAGGAGCTGGATTTGTTAAAGGCGGAGCTTGAGTCCACGTCTCTGAGGTTGGTTCATGCCTTGTACTTTATGCCACGCTGACGGTATTGCGAAGATATCGACAAACATGTGAGAGCATTACATCCTTTAGAATACAATCAGTATTTGCAGAAGCAGGAGATTTTGGCATTGAAGAGCCAATTGATGGCGGTAATGGAGGAGTACAACGAGCAAGTAAGTTTTACTATTTGCATGAACCCCGCTAAGAGTTTTCCAGGTCCAAACCATGTCGCTGCTCTTCCTAAACTTTGACTCGACCTTAAATGCGTTGGAAACACAACTTGGAGTATGATGTCGACTATTTTAACTGTAAATAAATGTATTTCCGTGTTCACTGCTAAAGCCACGCTCCCTCATTCGCCAATCGGTCCGCTTCTTCATTCCCAAAATACCGCAATGCGCTTTGACGTACACAAACTTGACGTGATTCTCATGAAATCGATCAGCATGTCGAGTCTTTGCCATAAATCCTGGTTAAGCACGGGTGTTCCTTTCGCCGTCTTCCAACCATTTTTCTTCCAGTTGGTCATCCAAAGGGATATGCCTTTATTTGTGTTAAAGTTGAATCACGCAACGGTGTCCTACTTGACGAAGATAAGTACTATCTGAAGGATCTTTACCGACAGATGCTTTGGAGTCGCTTCCAATGCACGAATAGCAGCCTTTGATTAATTTAACCTTAAGTAAAAGTCTACGTGTCTTACCAACACCTCGGCCCTGTTGTTTGTTTGCACTTCCCGGAAGCTTTTCGCTGATGTTTCTGCAAACAAATAAGGCAAATATAAAGCATTATATGGTTACCGAGGATCGCTGGGTCCAAAAAATACACCATTCCTGCCTTAGCATGGTTTTTCCCGTTGCCTAAACAAGATCCGTCTGTGTATACTTCGAGATCAAACACAAAGTCGTTATCATTAATCTTCGATTTCGAAGGAGTTTTTCTAGAAGGCTGTGAGGTGGAAGTTGTTGGGTGGGTTGTGAGGAGGAAGGAGATGCTGCTGAGAAGGATCTCGCTAAAGTTTGGGCGGTGGATTCCTGTGAAGGCGAAGGATAGGCGGACATGATGTTGACGAAGAGGTAGAGACTTGTCGTGTATGTAATTGGGCGAAACAGGCCAAGTTCCACCCCCAAGCTTTGAAGACTCGACACAGAGCAGGCTGGCGAGGAAGAAATAGTAGCTCTTTGATTAAAAGTCAAAAGACCATTTCCATCCCGTGATATACTAGACGAAGCTCCTGGAAGATTCGATACCGGGGTGGCTTGCGGACAGACTTGTGGGGCATCGGCAGGGGTCCCAAGATAATTGACGGCTTCTTCAAAGGTAGCAAATGACTTGAACTCAGCTTTTGATACACCAAGTATATTTTGCTCACATTCTCGCCTGCAAGCCCAGCTTAAGTATGATGAGACTGCTAAAAGCGGCCCAAAAAAACTGACCAGGTCGTATACACCCCTGTCCGCCTACCTACTCGCACTGAGTAGAACTTGGATTTGGCCTTGCCCATGAATGACAACTCTTGCAGGAATTCCAACAACCAACGACTACCATTTGCCGTGGTGGCATTGGTTTTCATTATTTTCGTTATGATCCTCCACGACGGATGCGGTCAGCATTTCCTTACTGACTGACAAAGGTGGTGGGAAGTTTAAAGTGATGTGACTTTTCATTTAAGCTTTTTTTTCATGTGAATCAATTTCATACGGGATCTGGGGGACGCCAGTGAGTGGCCATTGATACGAATTCTCCAGAAATTATGCAAGGAGATAGATATAATATGGAGTGGGCTGTTCCTTCACAGAACTTGCACAAAATGAGAGCACACATCCCCTTTGCATGCACTGCTTCAAGCCTTTTGCTCAGCAACGCGTTTCTTTAGAGATGTCTAAACTGCGAACCTTTTTAACAAGGTGAACTCTAAACCCTATACTCCAGCGATCACCCATTCAACCCCAGGGGAGAAAGCGTTTGACGGAGTGAATGCCGTCCATTAGAGCCGACACCATCTTCCAACATCAAGCACTTGGGTATCATCAAAGCAACACGCGGAATGATGCCTTAATTCTCAAACCAACATTACTCGATATTAACAAAGCTCTGAATGACGGCTGGAGCCAACGTCCCTACCTACCTACACCTACCACCTCCTGAGGCTGATGATGACATGGTTTTTAAATGCTCAAGAAAGTGTCCAATTGTTTTTTTGTGTTTGTCTGCGGACAACAGAAAGTGGGTGCTTGTTCAGGTTACACTTAATTATTTTAAGTGGCCTCTTTGTTTTTTATGGGGGCCGATGACCTCTGACCCCTTTGAGCTTTTGAGTTTTCTTTTTCCCGTTATTTCCCTTCATTCCACCTTCTGCAACCTCATACTGCTCAACTCCGTCACCTGCGGCCTCTTTCACTTTAAAAACTACATCTCACCTCTATCATCCACTCCATCCATACATCCTCTGCAAGAAAGGCATACCATTCAACAGCATTCCCATCCAGCAGACCTCGTAACCTAGGAAAAGAACAAGGTACAAATCACACCACTTGCAAATCGGCTCGATAAAAGGTGGGTAACTTTTTCAATGTGCTTGCATTCTTGGTTTACTGAATGATCCGTATCTTGATGCTTTTCGCTATGATCGGCGATCTAAACATTTTAACTTTCTTTGTGATCAAACAGAAACCAGAGTTCTGTACATTCAAACATCTCTATTTATCTCTGTATATCCATTTATCGCCTGCTTTGGAAAAAAATGACGGACCTTTCGACGCCTACCCTACCCTCATTATCAGGTGAGACATTGCGGTTGTTTTGTTTTTTGGTCTAGTTGATATGTTGGCATAATTAGCACGAAACTAACCAAACCTATAATAGTGGCCTCCCTCCCCACAATCACAGAGCTGGTTAGTAGTTAAATGATTACATATTTAGAGTGAATAATAGCGATATACTCAATGTACTGACCAACTCTCTTAATTTTTTGTAACAGGATATTGGTTCGATGCCTCAATGACATGCGTGTTGAGACGTATGTATCTGGAAATTTAAGCCCTGTGAAACTAATGCTACTTTCGTGTATTTTTACTCACTCTTCTCTCTCATTGCAGGAAGGTCATCATTGAACGCGACCCTGTCACTGGCGCTCCTCGCGTCAAGGTCATCTTCCGCCATATGCCCGATGGTATGTATTATATGATTATGTCGCGAGCGAAACTAATGTGTATTTATCAAGCCGAGCGCTTCTTTGCTACGGTCAATGGCTCCATGTTCTTGGGATCCAAAGTCCAGTTGACTTTCAAAGACCCCAACATGAACTTTAGCAACACTTCTGGTGCAAAGACTATTGTGATTAAGCACATTCCCCTTGGCGTCACCTCCTTGGAGTTTTACGAGGCCGTTCGAAACTATGGCAGGATCATCTCATGCAAAGTGATGATGGATCGGTCTGGTGCCGAATCTTACGCGTTGCTTCAGTTTGAGAACCAGGATCATGCGGACCGATGCCTTCAGGAAATGAACGGCTCCATTTTCCGAGGAAGCGCCATGTAAGAATTTAATCCATCATATAAGCATGCACCACCGTCCACACAATCATGCGTCTGAATTCTGGTGTAACCATTGCCTCATTATTTTCGAAATAGCGCCCTCACGTGGCAATTCCCAAAGAACTCGCCCTACCAATACCCAACACACAAGAACGCGGCACCCGCAGATATCACGTCAATGTCTCCTCCTCCTACCATCCACCCCTCCTCTACCGATACCGTCCTCGTCGCAGCTGCCGCCGGATGGGAGCACCCCTCCTGCATCCTCCGACTACCTGGTCGTCTCCCCAGAACTACAGCGCGTCAACCCCGACCTGGTCTCGCCAACAGCAACCCATCGTCACCCATTTCTCCCCAAGCCCCTAATTCCGCCACAGGATGGCACGCCAATGCACCCGCCTGGAACAGCGCTCAACAGCAATCGTTTGATTATTCCAACGTCGCCCTTGATTCGCGTAACCTTTACGTGAAGAACCTTGAAGACCATGTGGATAACTTGGAGTTGTTCAACTTATTCCGCGCTTACGGTCGTATCGTGTCTGCGAGGGTGATGAGGGATGATTCCACCGGTCGCTCAAAGGGATTCGGATTCGTCAGCTTTGAAACGGAACAGATGGCTCAACGTGCTCTCATGGAGCTTAACGGGAGGAGATACGGGTCAAAAAACATTGTCGTCAACATTGCCGAGCCGAGAGGCTACCGTGAGAAGAAGCTTATGGCCATTCACTCCAACAAACCTGCCACTATGGCTTAAGGTTGAATATCTTTTGACTATCGTTTCGTCTTGTGTTCATCCCTTCGTCTTCGTTCTACAGACCTCTTTCTGGCTGCCGCCCTCTTTCATAGACGTGGTGGGGCCAGCATCAACCCCAAAAAAAGTTAAAATGCAAAGACTCCCGCTTTTGTTTGTTTTCATCATAAAAAAAGAAAAATATTTCCCTCTCCCTTTTTGTATTTCGGTTATTGTTTTGACCACAACCCTCCATCGTTTTACATTTCGCGTCTTATTATATCTTCATTTTTGGATTTTATTATGTTGTCTTCAGAAAACTCGAAAAAAAAACAAGTTTTATCCCAGCTTCTGTTTAAGTTTAGTCTTTTATGTTATCGCTTACCATCATCCTTTCCGATATATTCCTATCTCTTTGCCCTCATCACCCGTTTTTGTCAATGACGTTGGATTACCCTGCAGTACTGCAACCCTTTTTTTTTTCAGTTCTGCTTTTCTTTACCTGGATTTTTCCCCACCTCTACTTTGGATAGACGTGGGTAACGACCCGGTGCTAATGATGAGTATGGTTAGGAACTCATCTTTCAACCGTTTATGGTTGAATGGATATATATTGATTATCGAATATAAAACAGTTACTGATTATATGTTTGTTGGCTATTAGACACAGTTGTGTAATTTCAGTAAGCAAAGAGCGTATGCACTATTCGCGGTAGGCTTCAATATTACGATGACCGTGTTTTTTTAAACAGCATGTACGACTCGATTCTTTCAACATCAAAACTGAAAGCAACCTACCTATAATGTGAAAATGTCATGAGTTTAATTACTGCCGATTTAAGGAAGAAGCGATGCAGGGAGGGGTTCTCCAAGAACGCCTGCAAGCAAATTTTGTACAGCCAGTAATCCATAGCCTCCCGAGTTTCATTCGTCGCTGATCCAATATGCGGCAAAATTGTACAATTGTTTAAAGTCGTCAAAGGATGCGTTCGTGGGAAAGGTTCCGGGTCCGTCACATCAAGTCCAGCAGATCCAATGACACCAGTATTCAACGCGTCATACCTTTAGTGAATCATTAATTACCGAAACTACGAAAACAGGGCTTACAGATCATCGTGATGCACAATCCCCCCTCTCGCTGTGTTGATGAGAACAGATGTCGGTTTCATGAGTTTGAACGTGGATTTGTTGAACAGGTGTGGGTCTTTGAATTAACACACATGTCACGATCACGATATCCGAATCTCGTAAAAGATCTTCAAACGGGACATGTGTCGCACGTAGCTCTTCACCACGCTGCTTCTTGCTAGGTGAAGAGTATATAAACTTTGCGGGCTTGAATGGGACCAAGCGTTCAGCAACCGCGGTACCTATTCTCCCAAACCCAACAAATCCGATCGTCTTTCCAGTTAACTGCATCCCACACATCCACGTTGGGCTCCAATTTCCCCACTTGAAATACGGAGTAAGTCCCTCCTCGCATTCATAAAAAATGTTACCGTTCCATCCGTGACGGTTTTCGAAGCTTCTTTGAATCGATGCGCTGTCGCCAATAATAACCCAACAGTGATTTCTGCCGTACAATCCGTCAACACATCAGGAGTATATCCAAGCTTGAGGTTTGGCCGCGTTTTTGCAATGTTAATATCAATGTGATCATACCCCGTAGACATGGTTGATACGACTTTAAGCTGCGGACTTAACAAATAAAATTAAAACATTCAAACAGTGGAATGTCTTCGCAGGCTTACCAGCCGCTTTCATAAACTCTTCATCGACTTTATCTGTGAGCATGACGAGCACACCTTCCACTCCAGCTGCCTTCTCCAACAACGTTTGCCGTGGTATCGCTTCATTTGACTCCCAAACTTCAACGTCAACCCTATAAACAAGCATCAACAAACACAAAAAGTCGTGCGTAAGAATCCTCACCTCTGATCCTCTCGTAAAGTCTGTAAAGCCTTTGGAGGAATCAACCGAGTCGCAAATACCTTTGGCTTGCTCATGAACCGTCTCGAAAAAAATTGACAAGCAGCCATGACATCCGGACAACATGATGAGGACAAGATGGTGGTTGAGGAAAAGGTAAAGCGTCGTATGGTTCTGGTGTGGATGCTCATTGTTGCCCTTTCCTAGACTATCAATGAGGAGTATAAAGGTATGCGAGAACTCGAGGATGGCAATTCTAAAGTTTGAAAAAGTCTGGAAAAAGAACAGTCCGTTTCTTTATGAGTAAGGAGGAGGTTGCAGGGGTTTTTGATGCTGATAGTTTTGGTAGCTTGATCGTGACGCATGCTTTGGATTGGCCATCGTTGACCGTTCAATGGATGCCTGATATCGAGAGGTATGCCATCGACACCTTTGATATCCGTGATTTATTGTGTTCCATAAAGGCCTGCAGACAAAGATTACACCATCCAACGTCTTCTCCTCGGAACCCACACATCCGATGGCGAGCAAAACTATCTTCAAATTGCAAATGTTCAGCTCCCGTCTCTTGATGTCGACGAGGAAACCGCTGCAAAGAAGTTTGATGAAGAACGGGGAGGTAATTTTATTTATTTTTTTGTTTTTGTATGCTGGATTCTGATGTTGGGGATAGAGTTTGGCGGATACGGGGCTTCCGATTCAAAGATCCAAGTTGTTCAAAAGATCAACCACGACGGGGAAGTCAATAGGTGACGAATATGGCACAGATAGAGATGTTGATAATTTATAGGGCAAGGTATATGCCGCTGAATCCCAATATCATCGCCACGAGAACAGTTTACGGCCCCGTCTATATTTTTGACCGAACCCGTCACCCCTCTATTCCTAGCTCTGATGGAATTTGTAATCCCGAGATCAAGCTGATGGGACACTCAAAAGAAGGATATGGCATGTCTTGGCATCCTAAGCGTGAGGGACATATATTGAGCGCTTCAGAAGATACTTCCATTTGTTACTGGTACGCTTGAGATCCATAATGGAAATACTGAAATTTTTGGTTTAGGGATATCACTGCATCTACAAAAGAGAAAAAGACATTGGATGCTTTGAGGACTTTTACTGCTCATAGCGCTTGGGTTGAGGATGTGGCGTGGTCTGAGATGGATGAAACTCGGTTTGCATCGGTCGGTGATGACCGAAAACTATTTATGTAATTATATAAGTTCCCCCTCGATGGTTGTTCTAATAGAATCTCAACAGCTGGGATACCCGTAACGCTTCAAACACAAAACCCTCTCTATCCGTGGATGCTCACGCTCTCGAAATCAACTGTGTCTCGTTCAACCCCCAAAACGCAAACATTTTGGCCACAGGTTCCGCCGATAAGGTGCGGTCAAATTTAGCCTTTTCGTTTTCTAACTTTTCATGCAGACCGTTGCTCTCTGGGACACCCGCAACCTCACCCAACGTCTTTACAGCCTTGAAGGCCACAAGGAGGAAATTCTTCAACTCCAATGGTCTCCGCACTCTGAAGTTACTCTTGCATCCTCTTCGGGTGACCGTCGATTGAACATTTGGGATCTTTCGCGTATTGGGGAAGAACAGGCCCCTGAAGATGCGGATGATGGACCGCCAGAACTCTTGTTTGTGCATGGGGGACATACAAATAAGATTTCGGATTTCTCGTGGAACAAGAATGAGGAATGGGTCATTTGCTCAGTGGCAGAGGATAATGTGTGCCAAGTTTGGCAGATGGTGAGTTTTGGTTTTGGTGATTATTGCTGATTGCATTATTTAGGCTAGCAATATTTATGGAGGAGAGGATCTGGACGGCATGCCGGATGTGGAGTGATGAGCTAATGATGTTTTGGCCATTTACAGTAATCAATACACATACTTCTTTATCCAGTTTCAAGAGGTAGATAATAGTTCCATTAGCATTATTTGTATTTTCCGAGTGTGTTAATTGCATGAAAGTCACGCATCATTACAAGAGTTTAATGTAGTCGTCTCTATTTATCATACATAACAAACTTCTCCAGTTTTATCTGCTGGTGACCAAACCGCAAAACTACTCCGTGTCGAAAATGAACCCGGATTGATGACGACGCAGTTTTCATAGGAATGCGCATACGGGTCATATACATCTGCAAGAATAAGCTTTAACACATGATTAGCATGTGTCTTCCAATCCTCCATCTTACTGAATGCGGAAGAGGATAAAGCGTCATGGCGTGGGCAAAGTTCCAGTAAATCGGGCTCGTGGATATAGGTAAAGGTGTCAGGAAGGATTGATCGCAAATGGTTTTAATGAGCTAGATTCTAATGTTAATAATCGTAACGCGGAATGAAAAAAAATTATACTACATGTTTCGCCATATCCGGTTCTTGAGCCATATCCGGCGACAAAATCGTATTTCTTCTCATCTTACTCATCATATTCTCCCTAAATATCACCATCTCCTGCATACAATACCGTATTCTAAATAGATTAGGCCAAAGGGCGTGAATTGACTAAGAAAAAAATGTACCTGCAAGGGTTTGACGTGAATTCTGATTTTGGGACAACAGTTTGGAACCGCGCGATCAGGTTTTTGGGGATCGGCGGCCTCGGCAAGATGTTTCCAATCCATGGGTCATTTGGGCCTGGTATGAAGACGAAGCGGGAACGTGCTATACTAGGGTATCGTGCGATGATGGAGGCCAGGCTGTCAAATCCGTCTGGGAAGGAATTAGCAGCTGATTGAGCATCATTTGTAAACCTTTGTAAGTTTGAAGACTTTCGGCGTTGGGGAAGAAAGTTGAGTTTGAGAAGTCGCCGACAAAGACGAAAACGAGGGGAAGGATGGCGGTGGAGTAGCCTTCAAAAAGAACACGGAGTTTTGAAAGAACCTGTCGGAAGTGAGGCTTCAATTTTGGATTGAACCCATACCTTGGGAGAGTCTAAATGGACGTCAGAGACAATGACGATGGTCGCGTCGGTTGAGTTCAATTCGATTTCTCGTAATGTTTTCTAAATATGTAAGTTTTTAAATTAAAATAAACAAACTTGATCATCGAGCCGCATGAAAGAATCATACATTTGGTCAAACACTTGTCCAAAGACAGACCTAGAATATGATATCAGAAACGTGGCAACAAAAATATATGACGAACATTGTAGTCTCCCTTTTCTCGCAAGGCGGCATACAAATAGTTTGAACTCTGAAGGTCTGGTCATGGTTGATACCTCCTTCCACCAAGACAAAGCAGTTCTGTGTAAACAAGCCGACGGTTTGCTGAACCTTTACGGCGTCAAGACATTAAAGTTACAATAGTGTTACATGTCCAGAGAAGTCCAGCTCAATCCATCCTTCCCCATCTTCAAGGTGATACTTTCCTTCCTCCATCTGCGTCAACATTCCGAATAAGAAAAAGGATGAGTCGTTGCGTCCGCTTAAACTTTTAATGCTGCTCAACTATGAAGGTCTTAGTAACATTTCTGTATTATGGAAACTCACCTCAAACGCAGAGCTTTGCCGAGATTGCTGAAATGCCACTTTGAAGTTCTTGTTTCTTAATAGGCTTTGCCGAACGATGTGCATCCTCATTTGCATGTAGGCAATTTTATTTCTGGCATCGCTAAGTAAACTCGGTTTCGCAAGAACCCTTGTAAACTTCATTAACATAAAACCTGATCATTATTAAAATACCTCTCGACACGTCTTGATTCCGGTACATATCTCCAACAGGGCCCGTCAAACGCAGAGATAACAGACACATAGACAGAAAGGTCTTGCGGCATATGCGAATGTTCATCCTCTCCCATACCAAAGTCTCCATTCGATAACAAATCAAATGTGCTCTGAAGCGACTCCTTGTCGACAAACAGTCCTTTGGACCCTATACATAGGTCAGGATGTCAAGAGACTCAGATGAGGCCTTACCATGTAGTTTAAGATACGCTGTAGCAATTTCGTCAATTTCAGTGATCAACTCATCTCTTCCTATATCTGGAGAAGAGAATGTTGCTTCCAGGAATGCTGCGGCATCTGCCTTGAGCGTTAGGCCGTACTTCTTCGAGAGGATCTGGACGATTGTCTTTCGGACGGCCAGCATTGTCGTCAAAGTTAAATTGAAGTGGGGGCTTGTCAAAGTGGAGGAGATGCGATTCCAGACATGTTGTTTAACAAACACGTATCCCTTCTGTACAAAGGGTTTTCGGTTCCTTTTAAAAAGAACACGACACCATGGATAGCAAAGTCTGACTGGAATGAAAGAATTTGGAGGACCAAATTGGAAAAAGGGATTTCCGCATTGGTACTTTATTCAAAGTGCTTGCAATCATGTCGTCGGAGAAGAAAGGTTTAAAGACGAGCGACTTGTACGGAACGTCAAACTTGCCCACTAGATTTAACACTCCCGGTTTGTTATTTCTCTTCAACCATTGTGACCATCATCTGGAGCGAGTTCCTTTTTTTAACTGACAACTTTGGAAGATAACTGGCACTATTCTGTCAAAAGACAACACCCACTCTATACCACCACGGCCAACTTGTATGGTCAAACACCTCCATCAGTTCACGAGATGCCAAAGACCTTTCACGGACAATCCGCCAAGTTTACAGAGGTTTGTGAACTTTATAAAATTGGTCAAGCTAACACTTTATCGCATTGATACCAGCTCCTCAGTGGTGCCGGTCCAACTAGAAACTACGGCCTGAACCATTAGACTTCCTCCCAAACACCCTTCATGTTTGTATTGCTGCATTATCTCCCATGTCAACTTATAAATAAAAAATTGAAACGAAAAATGCTCAAAAGAAGGGCATCCTTCCTACCTCTCTCAATAAAGGATATTCTCCGCACTGCTCAGATCCCTCGACCTTCTGAGGACGCCGTTGCCGTTCATGGCTGGGTGCGATCTGTCCGTGTTCACAAGAACTTTGCGTTTGCCCAGATATCTGACGGGACAACACCGCAATCTCTTCAAGCAGTGTTCTCCAACCCGCTGGACGCCAAATCGTAAAGCATTCAGACCGTATATCCTTTATTAAACATCATTATGCAGTCTTCAAACAGGATGCAGCGTTAGGCTGCTTGGAGCGCTGAAGCAAAGTCCAAATAAGAGCCAATCTCACGAGTTGCACGTCCAAACCACGGAACTGTTGGGAGCGGCGGATCCGGATGTAGGTTTGCATGCATTATTGTTTTCTGTTGTGCTTACGACAATATTGAAGACGTATCCATTGCATAAAGCAAAACTTCCAATGGAGCATCTTCGAAGCAATTTACATTTTCGGTCAAGAAGCAGGATCTTTGGGAGTTTATGGAGGGTCCGTCATAATGCGATCCGCGCCTTTTCGGATTACTTTAATGTGAGTCAACACGATTTCGATATCGCCCCTAAAGCATGACCTTAGGAACGTCAATTTCTTTCAGTAAACACTCCTATTCTTACTTCTCATGATTGTGAAGGCGCCGGTGAAGTTTTTCGAGTTATTCCTAAGGATTGGAGACCGGAGACTGAGGCAAACGAAAAGAAAATAGCTCAACCTGAGGAACCACCTCAACCGCAAGAGTTTTCGGCGACCCGGCATATCTTACTGTTTCTGGTCAGCTACATTTGGAACTTATGGCATCTTCCTTCTCACGCGTGTACACATTGGGACCAACATTTCGAGCTGAGAAATCACAAACTCCGCGACACCTAGCAGAGTTCTGGATGCTAGAAGCTGAGGCTGCATTTCTTACAGACTTGGGCCAATTACTGGATTTGGTGGAGGATTGTATACAAACGGTCACGTCACGGCTTCTTGAAGATTCAAGGACGGATTTGGAGCAGTTGAACGGGGAAAAACAACCAGAGAAACTTAAGAAGTTGGAAGAGTTGGCATCCAAACCATTCACAAGGATTACATACAAGGAAGCGTTGGAGGTTTTAGCTAAAAGCAAAAAAACATGGGAGTTTCCTGTAAAGTGGGGAGAAGCATTACAGTCAGAGCACGAACGTTATCTAGTGGACGAGGTGTACTGTGGACCGGTTTTTGTCACCAAATACCCTAGAGCTTGCAAGCCCTTCTACATGTTGGAATCTAAAGGTGATGGCACATTGGAATCCGATACAGTAGAATGTACAGATTTGCTAGTACCTGGCATTGGCGAATTAGTTGGTGAAGTTTGAGAGAGCATCGGGAGGATGTTCTCAGGCGAAAGATGGCAAATGCGGGAATGGATACAAAGGAATACGACTGGTACCTAGATCTTCGCAGTTTTGGAGGCACACCGCATGGAGGGTATGGATGGGGCTGGAAAGATACATGATGCTGATTTCCGGCATGCATAACATTAAAGATATGATTCCGTTACCGCGATGGTACGGGAGTTGTCGCTTCTAACGAACGATGCACCTACTTTTCGCTGGCCCTTTATGATCGCTGCAAACTTAGAACAAACTTTTCCTCCATCCTTCGTAACCTTCCCGTATTCCGACTCGTGTTGAGGTCTATCCCCTGAATCCAGCGTCGGAGAAAAATCAAAGAATGCTGACCACAGTCACCTTCATCGGGGATGCGAAGCAAATTGAAAACTTGTGACCGTTTTTTTTTCTTCTTCATTTTTACTGTAATTTGCTTGAACGTCATGGCCCCCCACCCAAGGAAGTTGAACCCGCGGACGTCGAGGACGCCGAAGAGGAGGAAGAGACTGAACAGGATGAGAACGCATTGAACGCCGACAATGTCACAAAGTACCAGACCGCTGCCGACATTGCCAACCGTGAGGATTTAATTAATGCCTGGATGGCACTAAACAACTTTCCCTTTCTTCCATAAAAGGCGCACTCGCCAAGGTCATTGCTGCTGCCGTGGACGGATCCAAGGTCATCGATCTTTGCATTCTTGGAGACCAGGCCATTGTTGAGTTTGCTAAGGGTGTTTACAACAAGAAGAAGGGAATGGCAAAGGGTACGGTAAATTGGTATAATGTCATGCTCACTTTAAACCCTTAGGTATCGCTTTCCCCACTTGCGTTTCCCCTGCCTCCGTCATCTGCCACCTTTCACCCATCGCCCAGGATGCGAACGCGCAGACCACCTTAAGCGATGGCCAGACTGTTCGCATCGAACTTGCCGCTCACATGATGGATACATTGCTCAGGTTGCGCACACTATTGTCGTTGGTGCCAGCAAGGCAAAGCCCATTGAAGGAAAGCAGGCCGACGTTCTTCAGGCGGCCTACGTTGCCACTGAGGCCGCTATTCGTTTGTTGAACCTGGAAAGACCAACTATGAGATCACCGATGCTGTTCAAAAGATTGCTACTGACTTTGGATGCACTCCCGTTGAAGGTGGGTGTATTAAACACGTAAACAAGTTCTCAATACTGTACTTCAGGCATGATGTCCAACCAGCTTCAGAGGAACAACTTGGAGGGAGCCAAGAAGATTATCTTGAACCCCACGGACGCCCAAAAGAAGGATGTTGAGACCGTTACCTTTGAGGAGGGAGAAGTTTACACCCTTGACATTCTTGTGTCAACTGGAGACGGAAAGCCCAAGACCACTGAGACCCGTACCACTGTTTTCCGCAGGACCCAAACCACCTACGCCCTTAAGACCGCTGCCGCCCGTACCACCCTTTCCACCATTAAGAAAGACTTCGGAACTGTTGCGTTCACCATCAGGCAGTTTGCGACGAATCCAAAGCTCGTATGGGTCTTGTTGAGTGCTCCAAGCACGGCCTTGTTACCCCGTACCCCGTCTTCCACGAGAAGGAGGACAATGAGGTGGCCCACTTCTTGATCACTGTCCTCCTCCTTCCCAGCGGACCCCTTAAGATTACTTCCGGCCCCTGGGACACCGAGGCCATCAAGACTGAGAAGACTGTTCAGGATGAGACACTGAAGGAGCTCTTGAAGCAGCCTGTCAGGGCGAGCAAGGCCTCCAAGAAGAAGAAGGTAAGCCCCAATATCAGATAGATGTATGGTTTATCTAACTTCCTTTTGCAGAAGAAGGCTGCCGGTGCTGCTGACGATGCTTGAGGATGAGGGTACTAAGAGGCCAGATGCTTGAGGCCAAAACAATAAACTTCATATTAAATTGTCACTCGTCAACATGTCAGCACCAAAGACCTCGAGTCTATCTCTCACGGGACTGGTATGATGCCCTCCACATCGATGAACGGTGGTGGAGGGATAGGGATAGCGCAGCCAAGTATGGCCTTTGTGCAAGTGCCAGAGGGGAAGTACACTTCCACATATACACCTATATTCGGGATGGGAGGTTCCAGGATGCCATCAAGATTCTGTCGCATGAGCTTAATACGTTCCCGCGGAGTCGTGCTGCGTTGAGCTGCTTGGGTACTGCTACTATCAGATACAGGATTATGCATCTGCCTGTCAATGGTAAATTGATGCCTCTCTTTGATGTGGTCTAAAGTTCTGAAAGCTACGAGCAGCTCGTGAGAACGTTTCCAGAAGTCGATGATTACAGGCTTTACTATGCACAGTCACTTTACAAGTCTGGGCAGTATCAGCCCGCTCAAAAAGCCTGCCAGACTGTGGAAACTCCGGAGTATTCTCAGAAGGTGCCTTATTTTGCCGCGTGAAAGTACTGGCTGGTGTTAACATCTTTCGATGTAGTTGATCAAACTCCAGGCTGCGATCAAATATGAGATGGATGACCTTCCAGGCTGCAAGCAACTTATCGAACAATGTCAACCCGATGAGCCAGACACGATTGTAAACCAGGCGTGCTTGCTGTACAAGGTCATTTGTTATTTTATCTGTCAGAGCCTAACATGTATAACAGGAAGGAAAGTATGAAGAAGCCTGCATCAAATACGCCGAAGCTTTAAAAATATCTGGATATAATGCAGAACTTTCTTATAACCTTGCGTTATGTCATTATCAGATGAAACAGTTTGTACCTGCGTTGAAGGCGATTGCGGATATTATTGAACGTGGAATTCGGGATCATCCAGGTAAAAACGAAATCAAACACGCGTTTATTGACTGGCTGCAGAGTTGAGCGTTGGAATGGCAACTGAGGGTATTGAGGTCAGGAGTGTTGGAAATTCGCAGGTGCTACATGAAACGTATCTCGTCGAAGCGTTTAACTTGAAAGCTGCCATAGAGTACAGACTACGCAACTGTAAGATACAATCTTACAACATTTAAAATAACTGTCTTTGAAGTTGAAGCTGCTCGCGAAGCTTTGACAGATATGCCTCCCCGACTTGAGCAAGAGCTGGATCCCGTCAGTCTTCACAACCAAGCCCTCATGAATATGGACGAAGATCCGACGGGAGGATTTGAGAAACTCAACTTCCTCCTTCAGCAACCACCCACACCACCGGAAGCCTTTGGAAATCTGTTGCTGCTGTACGTCAAGTACGAGTATTATGATCTCGCTGCAGACCTTTTGGCTGAGAATAGCGCGGCAACTTACAACCATTTGAATACGGTAGGAACGTTTATGAAATTGGTTTCTGACGGTGTTAGTATTTGTTTGATTACTTGGAAGCAATTTTGTTGAAACAATCATCACCTGAGGAAGCGTTTAAGAAGCTTGACGATCTCGCGAATAAACACGTGGAGATTCTTCGAAAGCTCACGAAGCAAGTGCAGGAAGCAAGGCAAAACATGGACGAAGAGGCAGTAAAGAAAGTCGTCAACGATTATGATGATGCTGTAGAAAGGTTTATTTCTTAAATTGTATGGCCAAGCTAATCTCTGAAGATATATTCCAGTTCTTATGGCACAAGCGAAAATATACTGGGACATGGAGAACTATAGCATGGTTGAAAAGATTTTCCGAAAGAGCGTAGAATTCTGTAACGAGCATGACGTCTGGAAGCTAAACGTTGCGCATGTGCTTTTCATGCAGGAGAGTAAATACAAGGAAGCGATATCTTTCTATGAGCCTATAGTCAAAAAGCATTACGAGAATGTAAGGTTAACTTACATATAGACTCACCAACCTTTTGAAGATTCTGGATGTCACGGCTATAGTGTTGGCGAACTTGTGTGTGTCGTACATTATGACGTCGCAGAATGAGGAAGCCGAAAACTTATGAGGAAGATTGAGAAAGAGGAAGAACGCGTTGCTTACGAAGATCCGAACAAGAGAACATACCACCTCTGTATCGTAAATTTGGTTATTGGGACCTTATACTGCGCAAAAGGAAATTACGAGTTTGGAATCTCGCGTATCATGAAGAGTTTGGAACCCTTTAATAAGAAGGTTTGAAATGAGTATACATTTATGCAAGCATTAATTATTGCATAGCTGGGAACGGATACGTGGTATTACGCCAAGCGTTGTTTCGCGTCTTTATTTGAAACACTGGCAAAACACATGATCCTTCTCAAAGACACCGTGTTTGCAGAGGCACTAGCCTTTTTTGATGCATGTGAACTCCATGGTCGTAATATTCCTGTTGTGATTGATCCTATGGGAGTTGAAGGCATTGACCCCGCAAAGAACTCCGTCGCGTATGAGGCGAGGTTGTTAAAAAGCCTTTTCCTTCGTCTTTACGAATGAAGTTAAAATAACTTCTATGCAATCGATAATGATGTTTTCCCGAGGTTTACTTTCTTCATTTTCTTTATGGCTTCATCATGCATCTTAGATTTTTATTTAATAGAACATAACTCGTCATGTGGGACAGACGTGGTTTTTGGGCTGCAAAACGGGTTCCGGGTGAAAAACACTTGCACGCTCCTGGGTCCAGCGCGGACATGCAGGGTGCGCGCTCGTGAAAACAGCCCGGAACCAAAAATATATTAAAATAAACGCGTACCAGCGGAGGGGAGAGGAATATACATGGTGAGGGTGTCCCGAAGAAAGAAGGAAGGAAAAGGGAGAGAATCAGGAAAAAACCAACAAAGGAAAGTAGGGAAGGCGAAGGGTAGGTTGTCAAAAGACTTTGGGTGCTTGGGGATAGCGAAGAAAAGGACAAGTTGAAGGGTGACACTAGAGATGCACTCTTGTCCTCTTCTCGTTATCCCCACTTTAGATTTTTCACCCAAAGTTCCCCATAACTCGTCATGTGGGACAGACGTGGTTTTTGGGCTGCAAAACGGGTTCCGGGTGAAAAACACTTGCACGCTCCTGGGTCCAGCGCGGACATGCAGGGTGCGCGCTCGTGAAAACAGCCCAAGAAGGAGACGCCGCAGGTGGCGATACGGCCCAAGGAGGGAAGGGGAAGTGGAAAAACAAGGAAGATGAAAAAACTGCAGAAGAGGAGGAAGGATGACAAAACAGAGAAGAAGAAGAACAAATCGGGACGGTACGGCGTGGGAAATCAAAGAAGGAGAGAACTTAAGAAGCGAGGCGGGCGGCAAGTCCGGCGCGGAGGTCCAAGGGAAGACGCACATAGGTGCGGTAGGCATCTGAGCGCCAGCGGCCGAGGACTTGAATCTCGAAATCACTGTAGCCGAGGGCGCCGGCGGCGGTGGCGCCGCCGATACGAAAACTGTGGCCCGCGTAGTGAAGGGGGATGGCACCGACACGGGAGAGGAGGCCGCGCACTTGATGGACAAACCGGGGTTTGGTGAAAGGTGTGAAGGGGGCAACTGGGAGCTGAAGTAGTGGGGAGTCGGGTGGAGCGGGGTAGAGAGTGAAGAGGTGACGGAGGAGGGTGACAGCACAGGGGCCGGTGGTGGCAGTAAGGCCAATGGTCACCACCACCCCTTTGCGGAAGGGGTCGGTTTTGCTGCTGGGGAGAGTGAGCTCGACGCGGGTGGGGGAGTGGAGGGAGGGGATGAAAACCACTGAAGAGCGGGAGAGGTGCCAGGCTGGGGAGAAAGAGGTGGAGGGCTGGCAGACCTCAGAGGAACGGAGCAGGCCGAAAAAGGCGGTAGCCATGGCCGTTCCAAGCACAAGGTCGGAGGGGTTGTCAAGGTTGAGGAGGGAGTGCATGGAGCGAAGAAGGGTATAGGAGATGGGGAGGCGAACATGGGAGGGTTGGTGCGTGAGAGCGCGTGCGATGCCGCGGCACACGCGTTGGAGGGTAAAACGGTCGGTGAGGCAGTCGGGGAGGCCCTGCTCACGGTGCAGGGAGTTGACGGACGCGAGGTATTGCTTGATGGTGGTGGGGAGGAGGGGACGGCGGGCGAGGTGGGCCGCCCAGCGGCAAAGAGTTAATTCGGCGGCGGGGAGGGGGTTGCCGTCGGCGTTGACGAGCCGATGTGTATGGGCAAAGTCAAGGAACTGCCGCTGGGCGGTGGAGTAGGTGCGGCGGGAGGAGATGGCGAGGCCGTGGTAGAAGAAATACGCCACATCTGCCGGAAGGTGCCGGTGGGTAGCAAGCCAGCGTCGTCGGGAGGGGGGAGGCCTGCGGTGCAAGAGAGTGGAAGCGTGTTAGATCAAAGCGCGAGAGAGCGTCGGCGACGCCGTTGTCAAGGGTAGCAATCCAGACAGCACGGAGCAGGAAGGAGTGGAGGGCGGAGAACCAAGCCAGAAGGCGGAGAAGGTGGGAAGGGGCAGCGGGGGCACTGCCAGTGTTAATCCACTGGACAACGGCTTGATTATCGCAGAGAAGCCGAATGCGCGAGCCCCGCCAGCGAGGGCCAAAAGTGGCCGCTGCCATGACCACGGCGAAAAGCTCCCTCCACTGGATGTCGGCGTCAAGGGGGGAGGGGTTACCAAACCGCTCCACCGCTCATGGAGCCAAGAACCCCTGGAAGTACACGCCGTAGCCTATCTGGTGCCGGAGGCGTCGGTGGCAAGTTCAAGGGCAGCTGAGGTGACCCAGGGGTCCACTGGAGGAAGCCGATCCCGTTCCAAGCAAACAAGAACTTAGCCACCAGGCTAAGTCCTCCTGTAGGGATGGCGGTAAGGGTCACCCGATGCCAGAGCTGATCCACCGAGTAGGCGGCGTCGATAAAACGCCGTAAGAAGGGACGGGAGGAGGGAAGAACCTTGCACGCGAACGACAGAGGGCCAATGAGCCTAAGTATGTCGCGCTGTGAAGCGCGGGTCTTGTGCTGGAAGGTCTGAAGGAGCGAGAGGGACCGGGCAAGCTTATCAGCAGGAAGACGGGCCTCCATCTTCTGGGTGTCCAAATCGATGCCCAGGAAAGGGAGAAGCGTCGCTGGGCCGAGCGTCTTATCCGGGTTGACGCGGAAGCCGAGGCGTGCACAAAGGTCCAGAAACCGCGCAAGTGCGGAGGGGTCAGCGTTGGGGGCCTCAACAAAGAGGAAATCGTCAATGTAGTAGGTGAGGCAGGTGATGCCGCACCGGGAGGCCGCCCAATGAAGGAGCTCGCCGAAAATGTTGAAGAGGAAGGGAGAGGAGCGGCAGCCAAAGGGGAGGAACATGTCGTAGTAGAACTGTCCCCGCCATTCAAAACCCAGGAGTTCCCAATCTTCGGGGTGAACCATAACATGGCGGAAAGCGGCGTCCAGGTCCGCCTTGGAGAGCAACGCGTTTGTTCCATGGAGAAGGACGTCCTCCACGGCGTCATCAAGGGTGGCGCATGAAAACGTGAAGTCCTCCGGCGGGATGCTGGCGTTAACCGAAGGGCCGTGAACCGGCCATGAGAGGTGGTGAATCCTGCGGTATTTGGGGGGATTGGAATGCCCTTTTGGGACGGCGCCGAGGGGCGACGAGCGAAAATTGGGAAAGGAGGAGAGTCAAAGGGGCCGCGGATGCGGCCTGCTAAGAGTTCTTCCTGCAAGCTCTTGTCGATGGCAGCGCGGCGTGGTCGTGGCGGAGGAGAGATTGGGGCCGCGCAGAGGAAAACGAGGGCCAAGGGAGCCGAGGCGAACCCCATAAGTGATGGCGTCCAAAACGGACGTGATCAAACTGGGTTCAGGGTAGTCGGCAAACACCGATGCCCACACCTCCCGGTTGAAGACGGCCGGAGAGGTGGGGTGATCAGCGGCGAAGGCGGAGAGCCAGGCTGATGACGCTGGCCGGAAGTGAGCGGTTGCCGCAGCGTGGTGTTGGGTCGAGGCGGCGGTGGGGTGTCGGTATGTAAGCTGTGAGAAGGGAGAACCAGGGAAGGATCAGAATGGAGCAGGAAGGGTCAGAAGCAGAAACCACTTTCCTGCTGGGGGGGACCCCAAAAGACATTTCCCCGAGGGGGTCCCAAGGAGCACTCGGGATAAGGAGGCCTCCACGAAGGTGGCTGAAGAGATTCGTGGAGTTGAGCGGGCCGTGACAGTGGCTGATGAGAGCGCGCGGAAGGAGGGGAGGTGGAGGCGGGGTCTAGTGGGTGAAGGGGAGTACGGACCGTCAAGGAGGCGGAGGAAAGGATATTAGCTTGACGGTCCGTGGTGAGGGCCCTTTTAGGCCCGCGTACACTCCTTAGTCACGTGTCCGGCGACTTTGCAGTTACCGCAAACGTGCTTGTAGGGGCACGGGGACTTAGCGCAAGGGATCCCAAGATTATGATTGAAGCACGAACCGGTAGGAAGGGGAGTGCGGGACCGAGCAGGTGTGGTGGAGGCGTTGGAGAGTGGCTTGTGGTTGGGGGGAGAGGGTGAGGAGTGAGGTAGCGGGTAACGTCTTCCGCGTCCAGGAGTCCAAGGTCAAAGGAGTCGTCGGCAAAAAACCGGCGTAGACGGGCCAGTGCGTAGTTGCGAATAGCCTCGAACTTGTAGGTGGCGGAGAGGGATGTGAGGTTGGCGATGAACAAGAGGTGGCTGCAAATCCAGGCGGCGGTTCAAGGTATCCTGGTGCTCGTGATTGAAAAGGTGGGTCCGTAGGGCGAAATAAACCGCGAGGCACCGAATCAATTGTAGGAGGGTCGTGATCTTGCTTTTTGTGTCGATGGCTTGGAAGGTTCCGTCAGAGTGTGGTGCCATGGTGACTGCATCCGGTTCCCCCGAATATTCCCGGCCAAGATGGTAGAGGTCGGGTGCGGTGAAGGTTTTGTGGAGGATTTTTGCGATGATGTCTGGCTTGATGGCGGGAAAGAGGGAGGAGAGACGCTCACCAATGGGGTGGCTCTCCAAGGAGCGTTTTGCTGGTGGGATAACCTGTTGGGTGCTATCCTTAGTGGCCAGTAGCCCCAACAGGGTATCCCTGTATTCCTGTTGCTGGCGGGCGGCATCTGCGCGTTCACTGGCGGCTTGACGGCGGTCGGCTTCGGCGTTGAGAAGCATAGCCTTAAGAATATCAGATAGTTGAGACAGCTCAGAGGTTGCGGGGTTAGGAGACGAGGAGGGAACGGAGGGATTGGTGGTCCCGCAGGAGGTGGAGGGGGAGGAACTTGCCTAGCGGTGGGCCTAGAACCACCAGATATGAGGACTGAACGAAGAGACTCAAGACCAGCGAGGACCAGATGGGTATGCGCGCCGGGTTGATGACGGCAAGGGCCTTATCCACGGCGGTCAGGTTGTTGGCTTGAGGGCACAGGAGCATCATATCGACGGCGGAATGATGGCCTGTGTTGTCGTTACAGAGGGGACAATGGAGATAGCTGGCGAAGGCTCGAGTGATGCGAGGTTGGGTGGCAGGAGGTGGTGGGGTAGAGAGTGAAGGAAGTAGAGGTTGGTGAGCTGGAGGAGGACTGTCGACGGTAGGGGTGTGAGTGCCGTCTAAGTCAAGAGCGTGGTCCAGGTCCAAGGCACCCTCAAGGGTGTCGCGCTGGAGGATGGGTGAGCGAGGGAGTGGCATGGGCAGGCGACGGGGAGGGTGAGCTTGTCAAAAGACTTTGGGTGCTTGGGGATAGCGAAGAAAAGGACAAGTTGAAGGGTGACACTAGAGATGCACTCTTGTCCTCTTCTCGTTATCCCCACTTTAGATTTTTCACCCAAAGTTCCCCTTAATCACCAGAACAGCTTTTTGAACTGCTAAAAACTCTTGACAACTTTCACTCCCAAAGAAGAAAATCGATGGATCCAGACGTTGCAATGGAGTTTGGGTCAAAGGCCAAAGAGTTTGTTGAGTCGATCTCCGAAGTGGAGGAGAAACTTGCTCCATTTCTCGATGCGACGTCCGGAGAGTCATTTGACTCGATGATGACGAAACTTGACCCCATTGATCGAGCACGAACATACATTCTTCTATCCTACACCATCAACACCCTCTTCTTTGGTAAGAATCAGTGGAAGCTCTGAAGTATACTTATATGCATCCGTCCAACAGCATACTTGCGGACGGAAGGTGCAACAAAGGGACATCCAGTTAGAAAAGAGTTGGTGCGTTCAAAAGATGGTGAACAATATTTATCATATTCACTCGATATTTTTATTAGATGAGGATAAAGGACTACATGGACAAAGCAGCAAAAGTGGGCGGCAAAGATAAACGTAAGGGATCCAATTTTAACACAATAAACTAACGGGACTTTCAGCAACAACAAGAATCGACCAGGATGCAGCAAAGCGGTTCGTGCGTCACGGTCTCAACAATCACGAGAAGAGCAAAGGTACCCAGTCTCTTTGGCGAAACCTCTTTCCTAAACTTACCCATAGCTGAACTCGAGCAACAAGCAGAAAGCTTTCTTTCAAATCTCATGCCAACGGAGCCCAAAACATCGGAACCCGCTGCAGCATCATCGCAACCTTTGAAGGCTCAAAGTGCATTAGCGAAAGCCGGAAAGAAGAAGCGGCCAGCGGATACTTTGGGTAAAGGCCAGGAGAAGGCGTCCAAGGTGGCAAAGAAGTGATTGTGCTTTTGGTTGAGATTTCATGTACCCTAATAAATGTAAATATGATGATTAGCGATATAGAATATAAGATGCCTTTAATGGATGAGTCAAGGGATGGGGGATGGTGGAATTGGGCTCAGATGGAAGGTGTCATCAAAATGATCAGATCCGTCTTGAAACATATTTACGATAAAGCTTCATCACAGCCGATGGACGCAAGGCACTAGGCAAGGTTGGGAAGGGATGTTCTTGCGCATTCCATATGGACTGCATTCAACAACTCACCATTCCATCACACCGACACGCATCGCATCCACAGCACAAATCCAGAAGAAAGAAAAAATATGGAGAGTTTTGCTGTTGCCAAAATTTGTGCCTTTTATTTAATATGTAAATACAATTAATCCTTTTTCTCCGCTTCCAACCACTCCTGCCTTAACATGCTCAACACAGACGCGCTAGTCTCCTTACTCGGAACGACATCCTCCTCGCTACCCTTCTCTCCCTTTCCATCAGGATCAACCTCGTGAATCTGCTTATCAAGGTTTAACTTGACCGACGCCAGGTTCATCATGTGTCGTTCAATAGTGTTGTCCAGTATCAGCTTGTATACATGCACATCCCGGGTCTGTCCGACACGATGCGCACGATCTTCTGCTTGCGCGTCATTGTGAGGATTGAAGTCCTACCCAACATCAGCTTTTAGACTATGTAAAAGTCCTTACGATATCATGGAGAATAACGACGTTGGCTGAAGTCAAATTCAACCCCAAACCGCAGGCTTTTGTTGACAGCAAAAATACAGATATCGACGGATTAAGATTGAACCCATCTATAATCACTTGTCTATTGCTCCATCAATATACAGTAAAAGTCACGCTACAATATTACCTATCGGCAGTTGGTGTTTGGCCATCAAGTCTAGCAAATTGGATGCCAAGATTATTAAGTACGCTTTCCAAAACTACATCAGTGTTAGTGTCGCAAAGAACAATATAAACCATCCAGCATAATGACGAACTGTGAAAACAAAAGAATTCGACAGTCCTTTACAGCGGTCAGTAATCATGAAAGAAAGATCAGTCCGTTACCTTCCCAATCAACTCAGGAAGCAGCATTTGAAGCTTCTGAACTTTACCCGAATCCATAATCGCCGATTCTGGTAACTCGTATTTATGCAGACGCTACAAAGACTTTAACAATACGCTCATCGAAGTCTTTGCCAACCTTATATTTTGTCGCGAGCTTATGAAGCTCAAAATCGCTCATGTACTCCATATCTTCCAGCACATAATCATAAGATGACTCAACGAACTAGATAGAGTGTTAAATAGCCCAGGTTTAAAGAAAGTACAAACATCGTCCTCCTATGAAAAATTTAGTATATTGAAGAAACGCAAAACAAAACCTTCAACACATCTTTTGCCATGGCACGAATCTTTTTATCAGTAAAGTGTTTACGAAACAGAAGCGGATGATTCGCGGCTTTCCGAAGATGCATAATAATGTTCGAAACGTTTTTCTTACTGCCAGCCTTCACGTCCTTTTTCGTCTTTTCATCATCATTCACCTCAGGCTCTTCTGGTTCATCTTCAATAACCATATTCGGGTCTGCGTAAGCTTTTTTGCAATCGGCCATCAATTCCTAGGAAGAAATTAGAAGGGTTAGCGTTACTAGCTCACCTTGTAAAGAGCTTCTTGTGACTCCGTTGCCGTACAAAGCTCGAGGTTTTGGATTTTCTTTGGCAACTCTTTGAGGACATTTGATTTCTTTCTCCTCAAAACAAAGGGCGTCATCATCTTCCTTGCACGAGATATTCTCTTTTGGCTGAGTAAATTTGCGGCAGAGTCGGTCCCAAGGCCTTTGGTGTTAAAAACTTTGAAAAGAAAGTCCTGATCTTCCTCAAACATTCCGGGCAGGATAAAGGTGAGAAGTGACTTAAATAATTAGAAAAGTAAATGACGAAGGTCATATTTACCAGAAGTTCCAGCAGATTATTCTGTAATGGGGTTCCTAGTTTAAAGTTAAGATATGACCATATCTAGTCCAAATTACCAGTGAGAAGAACTCTAAATTGAACCTGAAAAAAGAGTCAGACATTTAAACCAAAGAAAACTGCCAAATCACCTTTAAAGTGTCCAAGTTTTTGTATCTTGCGGAAAGACGATTTTTAACCATATCTTAACAAATTAACTTTAAACTTTTTACTCTATCTCTCACGTCCTTCATCTAAAATCATCGTTTTAAACCTCATCTTTCTCAAAAACGACCGGTCATCCTTTTGCCCTGACGCCACGTTATAAGTTGTGACAACTATATCAGGAACATCATCAGGAATATATTCGCGTAGTTCAGCTCGTTCCGCTTGCGAGCCATAGTACGATACTGCGCTTAATTCAGGACACCATTTTTCAATTTCACGCATCCAATTCTCTAATAAGTGATAAGTCCCCAATGACAGTACAGATTTTAATACCGAGAGTGGATGTCGGACTATGATAAGGTGTGGTCCTTTGATGCCCCGGTCTTTAAGCAAACCAATAAAGCATATCACTTGAGCGGTTTTCCCGAGTCCCATCTTAAATTGAATAGGTGATGAAAAATCAAAAATTAAGACTAGCCGATCAAAAAGAATCCTAACCTCATCAGCTAAGATAGCACCAAGGTTCATCGAGAACAAAAGATTCAACCAACTTATACCAATAAGCTGATAAGACTTGAGCTTCATCTCCGGGTTCACAAAAGACGGTTGTTCTTTCAAGCAAAGTCGCAGGTTCATCAACCATAGCCGTGTCATCGGGTGTGGACGGTCCATCGATTTCCGTAAGCGTTAGCTGACAAGTGGTGTCCTCCCCATCTTCATCTTCTCCACCCGTCGTTTGTTTCCGTCTATCCCAAGTCTTAGCACTTTCATGATATCCTCTCCTCTATTTTCACAGATTTGAATCAGCTTGTCGACCTGCTCATAGCCGCTCAATGTTTCTCGACATTTCTCAAGGACTTTCAGTAACGCTTTTCCTTTCTTCTGAGCCTGGAGTGTAGACACCATATTGTCGTAGGATTTAAATGGACCAAGACCTTGCAACGTTAGCTTTGCAGATTAAATGAAATTACTTGTAATCAAAGTCGCAAGATCTTCAGAACACAGCGCCATATCACACAAAGCATCTTTCGAAGTCTCATTTACGAACGAGAAAATCTTTGCATCCATCTCATGCTCATTATCAGAATAAATGCTCGCCTCCGTATCTGACCCATCCGATTGCGCCGACTCTTCAGATTCAGAGTCTCTCCGCTTTGTTTTTGCCTTCTTTCCAAAAGGGGGTTTGCCACCACCATTGATAAAACGACCATTCACAACCCGTGGCGCTGGAACAAACGGAGTTATCATATCGGCCTTTTTTACAAGCTTGCGTTTCTTAGGTCGAGAGTCGTCCATGAGAAGGGACGATGCCTTTGTAAGATCGTAATTGCATTCTTGAAGCAAAGCTACAAGAACTCCACTGTCGGTATTTGGATGCATGTCCATTATTTGAGCTAAGATAAGATCCTTATTGACGCTTCGATTTGCAGAACCCAAGTCCATGGTTCCGTTTGAAAAAAACGTCGCTCCAGGCATAGTTGGTACTCTCATATTTGGCATCTTCGGTTCTCGAGGTAAAACTGTCGGCTCAGCCTCAGCATATCGAAATCTATCCAGCATAGCAGAGTTCGGCATCATAATGGGTGTCTTGTCCAATGCTGCCATATTGAAAGGCTTCACATGAGGAGTTCTTGCGTCTGCTACATCGGACGAAAAGCCATGCGGAGTTTCTTTAACATGCGCAAACGGCCCTGACGACGAATGTACGTTGACCATTCGGGAGATAGGTGTCTCAGGGACGTATATGGAGCTAAGCTTCCTCTTTGAGGCCGATGAGGATGCTGTCGAGCTTGAATCTGTGTTCATGAGTGCGAAAGGAGGACTGGATGGCGAAATTGTCATGGTTTCTTTTCAAAAGCTGTGGTTTCACGTCTAAAAATAAATAAAATCTCTGCCTGTTATCCGCCATATTTTTTAAAGGCCTCTATTAAAGTAAAGTGTACGAATGGGTTTTCCGTCCTTGCCGACGAGACTTTGAATTCAGGTTCAAGTCTGTCAACAGATATCTCTGCCATCTGCGGGAAGATGGCGACAGCGCAGGGGAGTGCAGCCATCAGCGAGCCGCATATCACGCCTAAGTTCCAGTGTTAGTAATTGATATCTTGAGTTGTCCATAACCATACAAGATTGAGCGGTACAGCAAGTCTGGATTCGCTTTTAAGAATTTAGTTTTCTCGAGCTGGCTCATGACGATGCCGGGCAGAAAGACGGCGGGGAAGGATGTCGCAACACGAGAAACTGCTACCTATAAAGATAATATAAAGAGTAAGAGACGATGGCGGGTCATGACGGAAAAAGAGATTAGAACATTAGTAGAGCTTATATCACCTGACTTATAGCATCCCATCCGGCAACTGTGGACTTTCCAACGATCACACCATTCTCATCCTGAATAGCAATACCATCACTAGTAGCATATTAGCCAAAAACGTCGCAAATAATTTATACGTGAGCTCCTTTTGACGCATCAGGAAAACGTTGATAGTTCCAGCCGCCGCAACCGCCGTAAACGGCACAGCCTTCTGCAAAAGCGAGAGGGCGGTCGGCGAAATCCCATTAAGACGCTTCACCCAATGATTTAAACCAAGCGCGATAGTGCACGACGACGCAACAGCGGTTCCGTAAGCATCTAGGTAAAACAGTTTAGCCATACGTTGCAAACTTGGGTAGCTAACATGTTGTCTCTGTCATGTTCATTTCAGTCGTCTTATTGGCGTTGCAATAGTTGAATGCCACATTCACACTTTGGTTTACCCATTGCCAGAACAGGATACCTGCTGTCTACAACATCCGTCAATTTACCTTCCAACATAAAGGACTTCATACTGTTGGGTTCGGCATCAACATGCCAGCCACAATTAAAGCATTCGTAGGAACAAAGGAAGCCATACGGAACGGCAGCAAGATCTTTTCTCCGGTATCAGGATGGAAAGTGCTGTCGACCACTGAGAAAGTGATGAGAAAACACTGCAAGTAAGAAGATAGAAAACTTACGCTTCTTTGCCTGCCATAGCTGCTCTGTGGTTGCAGAAGTGGGCTTTCCGTTTTTGAAATCATCTACAATAGCCTTGGCTTCATTCAAGGTCTTATTTGTTGCAAAAAGGTTTCTAATCGTTGGGGGAGTCTAGATCAGAGGCCATAAAACATGTATCTTTGAGAGAACCTTGGATCTGTGACTTCAGCGAAATGCTTCAGACGTCCCCAGTACGTGGACTGATCGTGACGCGGCTTGCCTGCAAGAATAACAATTTCAGTCAGTCTGGAAGACGCTTTGCATGCGATGCCTCACTCAGATCAATTGACTTGGACATGGCGAAAAAAACGGGACAAACTCGACCCCGATCAAAGGTCGGGCTTTTAACCAACGACACGTTGGAAAGTAAGGTAAAAAACCCATAAAACTCGCGGGTATAACGGCGTAAGCGGGGTAATAAATACACTTTAATATTCTCTCATACAGATATAAATTCCAATCTCTCCTCCCACTAACAAACTGGATTCACCATCCAAATACCACATTCAACAATTTGCTCCAAAGGCTCGGCGGATTGATCGAGGGCACATTGGTATCATCATCCAGATATCGAGGTTTCTTCACAACCACATTCTCCCTCTCAAGCGTACTCACATGAGTCCGCTTATTCCCAACATTCAACCCTTGCAACTTTTCTTGATTGTAATCTCCAGACAGCGACGAGACCGCTGAGTCTGCCTTATTAAAACCTTCTGTTGGGACTTGAGGAATTGAGAACGTATCCAAAACTTTTCTTGCTGGCGACGTGGGTTTTGAGACGGGCTGGATTTCTTGTTCTCTCCAAGAGTCAAATTTGGGCTCCGTTATTCGGGTGACGACGACCATGTTTGCGTCCCACAGCATTGTTTGATCCATACGAAGAGCCTTCACACAGCTCTCTCCTCGAGCGTACTCAATTACCAAGAAATTTGAGCCGTTCTCGTAAATTGTGTTAACAATCTCCCCATACGTTGCAAATTGATAATACACCTCATTGACCTTGTCTGGCGGGAACCCCAAAATGCGAACCTTATTGGTGAAAGCGGCCTGCGGCCTACTTTCACTAACTAACCCTCCATTGAACATAGAAGTCCGTCCTCCCATCCCCATCCCCATCTGATTTTGTTCCTGAAGCCCACTGCTGATGCCTGACCGTACTGGGGCTCTTGACATAGACGTAACCCCCATCGGCATTTCATCCAACACCGCAATAGGAGGAGCGTCCTCCATCGACATGGACATCTGAAGTCGACCCGAGCGAGGGGATGACGGCGATCCGTAACCCTCCATCCCATACTCATCGCTCTGTGATGAACCAGTCCGACGATGATGAGCCGTAGGAGACCTCGATCGTGATCTATTCCGAGCAGAGTAACCCCACCCAGAACTTCCCCCAGATCGACTCAAAAGCCCACGCCCAGAGTTCCTCATGTCCGGACTATCACGGACAGTGTTCATAAGAAACGTTGGAAGGTATTGTTGCTGCGGTTGATTGTTGCGAGGATCCACTCCGTTGGGAGTTTGATGAGCTTGCTGCTCGAGAATGGATCCATGGAAGGAGCCATTGTCTAAAACGTCTCTGTAAGGGCTCTGGGGTCTTGACAAGTCGCCTTTGGAAAAGCTTCTTGATGCAAAGCTCCCCGAGTATCCATCATTCGACCATGCAGCGTCCCTTCCACCTGTAGAGTGACCACCACCATATGGAGAACTTGCCAGTCCTCCAAGGCCGCCGTATCCCTCCAGCCCTTGTCTTCGAATATTGACCGACCCAACTGAAGATGCAAATGACGGTGACTGGTACATGTCCAAGCGAGTATTCTGCAGAACAACGATGATGCTTCACGCCCTTTCTTGCTTCTTGCTTTCTTCTTGAGAATCCTCGTTGAAGCGTTGCTCGTTCTCACCTGGAGAAATGATTAACTGCGGCAGAGTTTTTCTGTTGTTGATGGTCAGCAAGCAGCTTCAGGTTTTCCACAAAATAATAATTTTTTTCAGTTTTTGCTTGAAAGACAACGAACAACATACAAAAATACAAGGAAACAAGACGATAAAAATAAAAAAGTACGCGCGTTACAATAAACAAAAAAAGAAACAAAAACAACTAAAACTTCATTGCTACAGGATATGTTCATTCAACCAATAACAGATTGAGGCGGGTCCACGCGGCGATACGCGTTCTAATTCTGCTAAAATTGACCCCCAATCACTTGTTATCACCATCGTCCACTTCAACACCTCTTCTCCTCAACCGCCTCTTCTTCTCCTCTTCAGCAGCCTTAACCGCCTGCTCCTTCATCTCCCGTTCTTTTTGTCTTCTTTGTCTAATCACTTCCTCGTCTTCCTCCTCATCACTATTGTTCGCCGCAACAGCCGGTGCCGCCCCCATTCTCGGTGGACGTTTCCGCTCGCCAAGTAATTCACGACCGGTGTAGCTTGAACTTGCTGTGGTCTTGTATTCATATTACCGGAGCGTTATAGCTCTGCGGGTAGTAGTTGGATGCGGACCGTATGGACCTGTACCGTATTGTTGCGGCATGTAGGACATACGTTGTTGTTGATTAGGGGGTTTGCCGTAAGGTGTAGGAACTTTGGAAAGACGCTGTCGGTTGTACGCGAGGCCATCATCACTGGAGCTATCATCAGTGCTTGACGAATCGCTCGTATCGGATTCATCATTCTTGCCGGGTTGCTTTTGCCCTTCAATAACGGTGACGCGCCGTCAGGTTTGACTCCTTTTGTGGTGTAGGATTTTCGTCGCTTCCACTATCATCCCTACCACTCTCACTTTCTGTCCCGCTTTCGTCTCTGCGTTTCGACTTTTTTTAGGCTTCCTTTCAGGAGAGTTAGAACGGCCACCATGCTTGTGACTTGAGCCGGTTGAGTCAGAGTGAGGGCGACCGTAAACGTCGTGGGTGGCCGTTGGAGGTATTGTTGTGGTTGCATGTTGGAGGGCCTGAGCAAAGATCACTTGTTAATCATTAAATAAATAGTAGGAAATCTTTGTAGAACAGGCGTACCGTATGGGCCCTGCGGCGGAGGACTTCTCCTCTTCTAAGATACGTTGACGTTCCTTCATCCTGCAAAGAGTTAGTAAACTTAAAACCAACATCGGATATCTACCTTTCGCTTTCAAGCCATTGCTCCCTAAGAACATTCGCGTGATGCACGATCATGGGATCATCGTAAGCCTCCCCCCATTCACTCACAGGGTACTGCATCTGGGGTGGCATCCCAGGTGGCATATTTGGACCTATATTTGGTGGCATATTTGGAGACATGCCTTGCTGTATATTCGGTGGCATCCCTCCAGGCATCTGTTGCATATGCGGAGGCGGGTAAGGTCCGTACGGATACGCCGGATAAGGATATCCGCCATACATAGGAGGCGGATAAGGTACCCGCCGGGATACGGATAAGGTGCACCATAAGGAGAGTAACCGCCCATACCCGGCATACCTGGAGGTGCACCCGGCGGAGGTGGCCGCGGTGAAGGTCCCCAATCCCAGGTCGATACTGACCCATTTTTTCAACATCTCCTTCTCCTTTTCCCTTCTATCTACCTCTGCAAGCAATCCGCCAGAAATCTTAGGTTTCGTGCTTGCAGGGATGCCGATGAGAGGACCTGAGTCGTGGTGACCGTGGTTATGTTGGCGTGAAACCACAGCGGAGGTATCCTTGTTACCGGCGACTTTCGCTGCAAGGGCTTGACGATGGGTCATGGCACGTTCTTGAACTTCGAGAGTGTCTGCGTCGAGACGGACAAGTGGGCCCGACGGTCTTGAGCTACCCCGCTTGTCTACTAGCATGCCATCGGGTGTTTTGTCGGGAAGTTGCGCTAGAAGTGAGTTTTCGGCAAACAGTCTGAACTTTTCTCTGCTAACGGGCTATCAACAGGATTAGGTTTGACACAAACCTCTCCGAAATAATCTACTTACTGCATCATCATCGTCATCATCGTCGTAGCTACGCTCAGATGGTGCGACTTGCATCCCATCCTGCGTCATTGGCATCGGAGTCTGACCCATCATATTGGGTAACATAAATCCGGGTTGTAGCGGTAACAATCCAGGTATAAGCCCGGGAATCATCATATTTTGCTGCAACAAAGGCTGACGAAGAGCATCAGGTTGTTCTTCCTCATACTCTTCGTCATCTTCTTCCTCACTCTCACCGCTTTCTCCGCTCTCCGTGCCCGACCCACTGCCTTCACTGATACTCCCTTCATCATCACTACCGTCAGCTGCTACCGCTGCCTTCTTGGATTTTTTGGGGGGAATCAGTTGCTCGGTTTCAGCGCTGCTGGCTCCAACGCCTGGCGCGCCTGCCACTAACAGCGATCCACGGCGAATACTTGCACTATCCTTCCCGCCCTCAACAATCTCTTCCCCATCACTGCTTTCCTCACTTCCATCATCCTCATCATCTCCCGAAGACTCCTCCCCATCGTCACCATCTTCCTCGTCAGACTCATCGTCTCTTTCCATGGCTACGGCGATACCCTTCTTATCAAAAGGTACAGCAGGGGCTTGCGCCACTATCTCCATGTTAGGCTGCGGTTGGTAAGTCTCCTTATCGGCGAATTGGTACTGCCAAATCCAAATGCCATTTGGCTGAAGAATGGGAAGAGCCAGAAGGACGAGATCGGTGGTGACAAATACCGGCCCTGCAGGTTTGGATTCGGAATCAGTCTCACTCTTCTCTTCATCGTTTTCGTCGATCTCACTGCTCTCTTCGTCTCCATCGGATTCCTCCGTACTGCCACCCTCCCCACTTTCCCCCGTCGCAGAATCACTCTTATCAGAATCTTCATCCCCTTCGACACCGTCTTCACCCTCTTCATGCTTCTTCATCTTTTCTCCATTCTCGTCCACCTCGTCCCCTTCCTCCTCCAAACTCTCACGGGCAACCACACTCTTTAGCTCCACGCTCTTTGTCGATTTTCTCGAATCCGTCGTCTTCTTCCTTGATATCCTCTTCTCCGATACCTGCGAAGTCGCTGAAATAGCCGACAACCTCTTACTCTTTTTCTTCTCCACATCTGCCGTCTTCCTTTCGACCGTTGGTTCTGTCACGTTTATAATCGGCGAAATCATACTCTCCTTCTTTGACTTCAATTTACCACCACCCGCCTCCTCTTTTGCCTTTGTCAACCACTCTACCAACCCCTTCGCCTTCCCCTCAATCTCCTGTCTCTCATACGCATTCCTCGCGGTCGTCCCCTGCCCAACCGCGTCATTCCATCCCTCAAGATAACCCGCCCTCTTTGCCCCACTCTTATCATTAAAAACCTTTGCGAACCTCAACTTGACCTCCCCAAGCGTCTCAGGCGACATCGCCAACCCCGCTATATCATCCGGTGATAAATACAACAAACCCCAAGCCGTCTCCTTCCCCACCACCCCAACCTCCCCATCCTCAATCTCTTTCTCCCTCGTCCCCAAGTCTGCATCAAGATGAAACGCAGCAAGCGTTGCAACAATCCAATGATTCGCTTCAACTGCATCATCGGGTAACATAATATGGAAGTGTTGCGGTCGAGGCCTCGCGTCGACTCCAACAGCCATATCACTTATCGGATCAATATTCTCAAACCCCGCCCCAGGATACGCCATCGACCTCGGTTCATTCGTCATTGGCTTGTATTCTGACCGCCGTTTATCTTTATCAGGTATAACCAACACCCCTCAATTTTAACAATCACCCCACCTTTCCCAACAACTCCCGTTGTCAAATCCTCATACACATGTCGAACATGCTCAAACCGAAACACTGGTCTCTGATTATTATGTGCATCCGTTCGTGACCCAAAAAACGCAATTTCGGCACGTTTCAGCGCCACAGGTTGTTCAACAGGTGCAGCAGCCTCTGCTTGATTCTTTTTCTTCCAACAGCAGATATAAATTTCCTAAACGACCCAGACTCCTTTGTTGACCCAGAACCGGGCGTTTCAGCTCTATTACTAATGACAACATAATAATCCACAAACTCGGGCCCATAGCAAAGCCGAACTTTGACCTGACCTTCGTAATGAATTTCTTTAAAGTGTTTTCCGACGTTCCCAAGCGTTGCAAACGGTTTTAGACCAAAATTGGTCCAACAAGATCTTCATCGCTGGGGTTCCAAGGATCTTAAGGGTATGGTGTTCATTAACGCGTGAGGCCTCGAAAGATGCGAGACGAAACGCTCCTGCCCAGCATTGGCGGCGATGGATGATCTGAGGGACAGGTGAAAGAGGTTTGATCCCGCCGTGTTGAGAGCGAGAAAGTTGTCGTAGGGAATAGGTGGCATTGGGGTGACTAGTGTAGTGCTGGGAACAGGTGAATAACCATACGGCAACATCTCGACGACAGCATCGCGATATTTAGGGTAAGCGGTGCGCTGCTGTTCTTGATCCCTGTAACGTAATCCGGTTCATCACTGGAAGCCTCATTCGTCAAAATGGACTCCACCGATGGTTGTGGGTAGTAAGGCTTTGCGGCAAGATCTTCAGGGATTCTCCAAAGATGAAGATAAGGACCCCATAGTTCCGCCCACCATTTCGCCCAGACTCCAGCGATGGGAGGACCCAAGGGCTTGCCAGTGACTCCCAGCTCGTCAATCTTGTACATAAATCCAGCGACGTATCGCTTTGCATGCAGGGACTCAAAGAGGGCTGTCGTGTCTGACTGCTTTGACTTTGCGTCGACGATGTCAGGCATCTTTGAAGGGGGTCGTTGGGCCATGGCCTTTGAGTTCTTTGGGGATAGTGGGTCGTTTGTCGACGCCATCACTTTCGATAATTAAATTTGAAGGCCAAACTCTGACAATTACAAGGAAAGGAGCCATCGCAACAACAGCCAGAACTCAATGAATTACGTGACGACAAGGGGGTGTCAGCCAAACTATTCCTCATTCCGACTGGCGTCTACGCAAATAAACAACAAAGATATACAATAATTAAACAGGCACATAAATACACGCTACGCGTTCACCAACCCATTTAACCACGCCACAAACGTCATATCTTCTCCAGCCCCACCCCATCTCGACAACGATGGCTGCAGCTCTCATTCTATACAACCCTGGAAAAAACATTCTAGAGTCCCTCCTATCTTTCGCGGTAACCCTTTGCAACATAACCTGGTCCCTAATCACAACCATAGCCTGAGCAGTCGTCAACTTCCCCATCTCCTTTTCAACATCAAACAGTGCGCGTGAAGTAGGGAGGAGATGACAGTGTACGTCGTAGAGACCGGAGAGCCTGTCAACAAAATGCGTCAGGTTACGAACAAAGAAGAGTAAACTTACAATATCTTCAACTTATTCTTTGGATTCCCCGTCATGACACCCTTCATCCCCATACTCATACCCGCACACAGTTCCACCATCAACACCGCATCTAACTTAAAAACTTCCCTCAACATCAAATGCAACCCCTCAGGCACCATCTCATCATCTCCAAAATCTATCGTCCCCAACGACATCATCGAAGTACTGCCAAGAAGAAACCCACTCCCAAAACTTAAACCTCTCCCTCCATCCCGATACAAATCACTATACCGAAATTCTTTTTCTGCGCCGCCGTAAACACCAAATGCCGTAACAGAAAATCTACAGCAGCCTGCATCCGTGGACGAATGGTATGCAGCGTAAACGTCGAACTCCAATCCGTCAGTGCGTTAAAAGGGCGTGAAGACACGTCGCGTGCGTACTAGCAAACATATCTTCCTCAGCGGCAGCAGAACGTATCGTATCAACACGTCCTTGTTCATTTTGATCTTTCCCTTTACTTTCTGGGAACGGGAGATGCAACCGACGATTGTGACCAGTTAAAACTTTGCGGACTTCCGGGTGTCGCTTGAACAGGCATACTGCCCCCTTTATTCGGTGTATTCGACTCGGCCAGTTTCGGAAAAACCTCTCCCCCAACGGCCCCAAACCCATCCGTGAAGCCATGTTCTCCATCTCTCCCTCCCCGCCTGCTAAAAACGCATCCAAATCCACCGTTCCTTGGCGTCCACCCCCCTCTCTCGACACAATTTCCTCAAAACTCATCATCCGGTCCACTGAGGACTCCACGTTTGGATGTGACGGAGACTCTACCGAATCGTATTGCACACCTTTGGACTCTTTGACGTCGAGGGCAGCAAAATCACCCATCGAGGTAGCCTTTTCAGCGAAGATACGAGGGTTGTTGAACTCGAATAAAATCCGAGAACGAAATGCTAGTACTAGCGTCTTTTGTGATAGTTGGGATGGCGTGTGGATGTTGTAGCGGATAAGACGGTTGTGTTGTTATGTCACCGTTTACATGTAAAAAGTTGGCCTTTGAACCCAGATGACTCGATCGCAACGATTCATGAAGCATCTCTTGGCTCTGAGCAGGCTCATCCCCAATTTCACGATCACTCTCCGTTTCATAAGGCATCCCTCGGCTTTGAGCACACTCGTCCACAACACGATGATCATCTTCCACATCCACACCAAGCTCATCCGCGTTCACACCACTTCCCGCCACGGCATCCCCGTCGGCGTACCATTTAAAACGCTATCCTGAAGCCTCTTAGAGAGCACCTCTCTCAGGGTCTCCTCTTCCTCCTCCTCCAAAATCCGTTCTAAATCTACATTCCTCGCGCGTCCTGGTGTAAACACAGCAACAGGCGACGACGCCAAAGATCGCCTAACTTCATCGTCGACCAGCGCAAAGGCTTCTTGAAGATATCGCTCAGATCCTTTAAAGAGGATGCTAGGGTCTTCCCATGGTATAGCGTTGTCGAGATCAGCGTTACGCTGGTTTGATATGTTAGCGATTTGCAACGAACAGAAAGTTTCCTACCTGTTGAGGTAAGTTGTTCAATTCGTCAGTGCTAAGATTTGGTGCCGCGATTTTTCTTTAAGTTGGACGTCATCCATGTTTTTCGACATATCCTCTAACCCCACAATAAGAGGATGATAAGATTCCTCTGCAATTGAATATGCACGATCCTCGATAAAACAGTCTCCATCCTCTTTTAAAATATCCCTCATCTGCTCCTCGACATCCATCTCCCCAATCTTCTCCATCGATTTCAACGTCTCCATTTTTTCACGCATATCACGTACTTTCTTCCGCCTTTCACGCGTTCCTCTCACTTTCTCCAGATCTCGGTATTTTTTCTCTGACTTCCGTTTCCCATCCCCAAACTCCGGAAACTGAAACCCACTATCCCCCTTCCAAATCCCCTCCTCCCGTCCCCCTACAAACCCCATACCTCCCTTCCCCACCACGCCACCAACCCTCGGATACAACCACTCCATATGATATCTCTGTCCAAACCCAATAACCCTCCTTTTAGCCTCCATAACCCCCTCATCCCGTTCCCCCTCATCATCAATCACTCCAACTCCTCCCCCATCCTCAAACGGATACTGCCCTCTTACCATCCGATATACGATCGAAAACCACTCCTCCCCTCCCTGACATCCACAATCCTGCCTAAAACCTCTAAACATCTTCTCCGGACCTCCACCGACGCGTCTACACGTAAAGCGTGGAGAAGAGGTGCAGCGAATCGGAGAAGCCGTTGATTACGTGTCGCGAGGATGGATGATGTAATATTTAAAACGGTCAAACGCATGGCAATAGCGTGGGGATTTGCGGTAGAGATGGATTGGAGACGGGTTTGAAGAGCGGTGAAAAAGGTTTGGTAGCTCTTGTACCGAGAATCTGAGAGTCCTTGTGAGGTGACGAGTAAAAGCGCGGGACAACGTTCAAATAAATGTTGAGTCGTCACAAAAGCCCATGTAGCGAACGCGTCGGATATGCTTGTAAATTCCTCGGACTTTTTTTGGTACTTCAAATGTCAATGTACTTATACGCATCGACAAACCTTTCTGATTCCAAAAGACATTCATCGAAATACTTGAAAAACAGCTTCCACGGAAACCGCAACCCAAAAGTACGTTTCCGTGCAGTGCCCTTCTTTAATTCGTCTTTGAAACCACACCAAGAACCGTCTCCAGTCTTATAAGCGCACTGCCCGTCAAAACGATGAAACGATACGCCCACAGCGTCCTCCCGCGCTCCTTCCGTGAACTGATAAAGAGAATGATTGAGGCTTCGTTGGGCGAGTGACGTTGCGGCGGCGCGACGGATTTCGGGGGATGGGTCGGTGAAGAAGGATAAAAGGAGGAGCGAGATCTGTACATCTTCTAAGAAACTGGAATAAACGCGTCCAAGAAATTGAAAAATTGCCTCCTTACCTCTCGATGCTCATAGGTCAAAATCCCAAACACCATCAAACAAAACAACCGACCCTTCATTCCCGCACTACCCGCTCTTAACACCAACCACTTCACCAAAACATCACAAAACGATTCCGTCTCTTCACAATAAAATGATTACTCAAAGTGACAAAAACGTATATATACCTGATTCCACCGTAAGCTTTCCGTTGAACAATCCCACCACCACATCCTCGCAAATTCTCCAATTCTTCTCCTTCTCCGCGAAAATCTCCACAACAGGTAGCAAGAACAATCTCACAACTTTACTCGATGGCGTCCAGACCCCCCATTTCACTATATCATGCGCAGACGCAGTGTCGACTGGTGTTGTGATAACGGTCGCGACAAGATCTATAAACACTGCAACGTGGACGCACCAATGTGCTATGTCAATTTTTAGCGTAAAGAGCGGGGATGGCGGGGATGTGTGGATGCGACGGAGGGCAGTGGCGAGATGGAAGAGGATTGTTGCGATGTAGGGGACAGAGGGGGATGCATGATGTGGAGACGGAGGAGAGGGAGGAATATGTGTTTTGAGAATGTGAGAGGATGGGAGAGAAGACGAAGGGGTGAGGGTGTGGTTATTGCGGAAAGCTGTAGAAAATGTATAAGGTAGTTGTATATATCGGCCGCAGGCTGGATCTGTAAGTCTTTAAAATTGCGATAAAGCAAACCTTTGACGGTTCTATACTTGAAGTATGCTTGAGAGCATCTATACACCACATTTCGGCCATCTCCAAACGTCTTCCCAATGCTTTCGTATCCGTTGACGAAGTAATCATATCCATCAATATTTTTGAGATATTCCGAATATATCTGCTGCGATATCGGATGGAGGGTTTGCGGATTGCATGACTTTAAATATACAGACGGAGAGGAGTTTGAGGACGTTGGGGGTTTCCGGAAGGGATGGATCCGAGGGTCCAGTGCGTACTTGATCTTATCGCTGTTGCTGGTTAAGTAATGATGTAGTTTCATGACGCAAACCTTTTCCAAAGCTCTACATAACGATGATACGCATGAGAGGCAGATAAGTCTTATACTCTCATTAACGTGGCAAAAATCCTCCTTTGAAGAAAAAACAACTTCACGACCATTTTAAATTATAATCATTTTCGAGTGTTTCGCAGAACCTCAGCGCGGCAAGAATCGACATGAGAGCTTCCAATCTTGATGAGTGTTTGAATGTGACGCCCTTTGATGTGGGTTTTGGGGGTGAGGAGGATGTAAATTGGAGGAGGATTGACGGGAGAATTAGGAGGAGGAGACGACGGTAATGGTCGGGATTAATGGATGTGGTCGATTGGGTTGGGGAGCGGCAGAGAGGGAGTGCGGAGGTGAGGAGGTTGTATTGAGAAGGATGCCAAAGGGATGTTGGAGGGATGGGACGGCCACAGATGGTGATGACATCTTTAACGTTGCTGGGTGCATGTAATGGAAGCGTCATTGAAGCGTGGTGATGATTGGTAGTGGTTGATGGTGGTAGTTCCCATAGAGAGAATCATTCAGACCCTGAGGCACTGCATCCGCTCTTGATGCTGTCCTTTAAGAAGGTCGGACGTGTTTGTCAAATTAATAAGGATCTCAACCTCACCGCCAAACGATACAAACCACTTAGAATTCCTGACCGAGTTTTCGTCTCTGGCCTGCCACCTCAGTCAACTTATCGCCTCACCAGTTCATCATATCTCGTCCGGCGTGGGCTCGATACCCTTTCTAAATCGCTTCCACCAAGTATCATTCTGTAACCTTTCTCCCACTATCATGTCAACACCAAACCCCCTTTACACCGTCCCGTCTCTTTGTTCTCTGGATCATCACAGGCAGCATCGCATCTTCCGTCGCGATAGTAATGGTGACCCCTAAATCCTCCCTCATCCAATTACTTATTTAATCATTCACACCGCTAGGTCAACAAATACGTCCTTACCAATGGCTTCCCAAACGCAACATCCCTCACGGCCCTCCACCAACTCTCCGGTTACCTCTTCACCCTCCTCCTCCCTCTTCCCCCCACTCCCCATCTCCCCCTCTTCGACGCCTCCCTCCTCGGTATCTCCTACGCCTCAGGTCTAGTCCTCATGAACCAATCTCTCAAACAAAATCCAATCTCCATCTATCAGCTCTTAAAAGTAACCCACACAACCCAATTTCCTATTCTAACCTTTCCATCACAGATGGCTTGTATCCCCCACCATCGCCTTCCTCCAACTCCTATACGGTCTCCCCATCCCCGTTTTAACCGCCATATCCCTCTTCGTGATCCTCCTCGGCGTATCACTATCAACACTCACAGATCCGTCAGTCACAGACCCTTCCAACTTGTTGGTAGGCGTGTTAGGCGTCATTGCAACATCATTATCTCAAGTCTGGTTACAAGCGCGTCCGTCCGTGAAAGGGTTATCAGGGTTCCAGACCATCGCCGTCACAGCGCCTTACGCATTTATTGTATGTGCTTTGACAGCGTTAGTGTGTGATGTAGAGTGGGAGGAGCTGTCAGATGGGATATGGATGAATTCACTTAACGATGGCATGGCCACAGATACACTTATAGAAGACATGTGGAGCATCACGACCAAAATATTTCAAGCTATCCCTATCCCGGCGATTATCCTTTCTTGTCTTCTCTCCATCCTTACAAACTACTTTGGTTTCGCCCTCATCCAAACGGTAATTTCCTCTCGTTTATGGACGCGTTTAACCGTGATAGACCTCAGCCATGACCTACCAAGTCGTTGGGCACTCCAAAACAATACTCACCATCCTCATTGGAGGCCTCATGTTCGGTGCATCCTCTGAATCTGTTTCAACACAGAAACTCGCAGGCATCGTCATCACTTTCCTAGGTGTCATCCTTTACAGCTATTCCAAATCCAAAAAAAACCATAAAACAAGAAAAGAAGGTCCAATAATAAAACAGATAATGTGTATTTTCTGGAACGCGTGAACTCTAGTTCCTTTCAAAATCACAGCAAGCATAAAACACCCATCCACCAATCCTAAATCCGAAAATTTAAGCAGTGGTAGACTTGCGAAGCGACGAAAGCCTCTTGACATGAGCCTCGTGACGCTTCTCCTTCCTGTCCTTAACACGCTGGGCGAGAACCTTGGCGTATTCAGAAGCAGCCTCCTTGGCGGCCTCAGCGTGCCTCTTCTTGAGAGAGTTGAGGTGCCTCCTGCGCTGAAGGGTGAGGGGGGTGACGAGACGCTGGATCTTGGGGGCTTTGGAGATGGCTTTCTTGCCCTCCTTCTTAGAGGGACTTCACGGCGGATGACGTACTTGCGAACATCGTCGTCCTTGGTGAGACCCTATATCATTCAAAGAAAGAGAGTGACAGTGAGTTTGCAATGCTGATGGTGTAGGTTGAATAGTGCATCGTATAAACAAAATCCCTGCGGCGCCTTTTCCCGTCAATGCCATAACTGGAACTCCTCCTTACTCCTTCAAAATACAATCAATACTTACAAACATCTTGCGGATCTTGGAAGCACGCTTAGGTCCGAGGCGCTTGGGGACGTTCAAGTCAGTCAATCCAGGGATGTCCTGCTCACCCTGCTTAACGAGGACAAGGGAGAGAGCAGAGATGTCGGAACCGACAATACATCCACGGACAGTCTTCCTTTTGCGCTCACCGGTACGACGGGGGCGGTAGCAAGAGTGGCCCTTGGAGAGGAGGAGGCGAGCACGACCAGGGCGGAGGACACCCTGCTTCATGGGGAAACCCTGCTTGTCGTTTCCACCGGTGATCTTGAAGACGTAGCCCTTGAACTCGTCTCCGAGAGCGTCGGCCTTGACTTCCTGGGCCATGCGCTTCTCGTAGAAGATGCGACTGTTGTCAGTGTTAAGTTTAGTTTCATGGGCATTTCTTTCCCTTGACCAAAGAAGGATGAGTAACTTACAGACGACGCTCATCGTCGATCTCGATGTTCTTCTGCGTCCCCAAAGCGGGGTAGGCGATGTTCAACTATAAATGGTCGGATAGAAAGGACACTGTTAGCCATCTTTTGATTCCCCGAGGTATTTTAGCGAAGTTATAGCGAGAGAGGGTATTCATCCATAATGCCGTTCCAAAGATCGCTTCTTCCCGTATCCATGACAAGTGAGGAGTCCATTTCCTATAATCCCCACAGAGATTCCCTGTTCTTCCGTCATGCCGTTCAACCAGAGGTTCACTCGAATTTTTGCCCATAGCTCTATCCCTATCCAATCCATCCCATCTCATCCTGTATCGTAGAGCGTCCTATTCATTCGTCAAAGTATCCAGCTGATGCTATATTCTCTGATAGGCCACGAGGTATGGGTAGTAGATGACGATGATGTTGATGGATAGTCTCCAGCGGGATGACGGCCTCTCTCTCTTGGATAAGGTACCTTCATGATTGATCGAAAAAGGATTCGACACTAATTGCAAAATGGGGATACAAAGCTCCCCCGCAAAATTATTTAGTGTAACCATGTCAATTTCTGGGAGAGGGATGACGGCCTTGATGTTAGAAATGAATGAAGGGAGTTCTACCGTTGCGTATGTGTGATCAGGAAGCAGCGTTAGAGTGCACGGAGGTTAATGAAGAAAAAATGTCCGTTTGTTGTTTACTCACGAAGTAGAATTGAAAGTACCTCGAATTCCTTATGGGAGTTGTTCACTTGAGGTTGAAGTAGGAGAGGCACTGGGTTTTTGGTTCTCATCGTCTAAGGACGGCAACAGTGGACGTTATTCCATAATTGAGCAATCTTTATTTATTTATTGTTCATATGGAGTGGATGGTTTGCCATCACATAATAAACACACACACTATGCTGCATGCTCTACGAGTAAATAGCTTTGGACACCATGTCTTTCCCCTAAGCTCATCTACGACGCATCTGCTACAGATCTGCCTTGATAAATGCGTCCATCATCCATCAAACCAACCCTCCATATACCGATCCGTCTCATCCAATTCTAATTCCAATTCTATACCAAACCATCCAGAGTCATTCTTCACACACAATTCATCCGAGTGTAAGTTGGATACCTACTGATGCCCTACATCCTCTGAAGAGGTTCCATGTTGCTCCTCCGTTTTTCAAGTCCCGAAAACCAGGATGGTGTGGTTGAATTGTCAAATTTGTTGCTGAACTGCCATTTCCATCCCTCAAATCTGGCGCTGGAAGGAGCAACTGACCCCAAAGCAAAAAAAAAAAGTTTACTCCGGAAGACCGTCCTGCAGCTAGCGCTTCAACAACAAAACCTTCAACCACACTTATACACATTCCACAACCCTCGTTTACCCCATCGTCAAAAGGTGTGTGTGCGTGGTATACCCCCATAGCTTTGTTGTTTGCTGTACGAATACTGGTTCTGTGTACGATTGATTATTGACATCGGAGCTTTTCTTCTACCTGCAATTAGCATCCACGCTGGATCGACTACAGTCAGCCCACCATTTCACCAGCAGCGCATTCCTCGTCAGCACTACAACCACCACCACCAGCATCGTCATCTTCAGCAGCACCAACAGCAGCAGCAACAGGCATGAGCGTTCACGGCAAAAAGACTACCATACATGTCACAAACATAATTAAAGACAAGGCGGATCTCAAGGCGGTGAGTTCAAGCGAGGGCCTCTCAAAGATTGTTTTACGAGGACGGATGATGTTTTGTTGTGGCTGGATGTTGAATTCGTCGATGGAGACGGAGACGGCCATCGGGAAGATATCAGAGGCGAGCTTAAATAGCCGCTCAGCATGGGTTGAACGGAATCTTGTAGCATCGTTTGTCTGGGTTGCAGGCCATCGAGTCACTTGTTCCGTCGTTAATATGGGTTACGGAGTATAGACTCTCGGGGAATCAACTGTTGGCGGACATTTTGGACAAGCAGTTACTAACCCTCTCCCTCACCAGCTCTTCTCCACTTACGAAGGTTTCCGTCGCATCTCCTTTCACCAAGACTACGTTTTTGTCTGCTTCTCCAGCGTAGACACCTCTACATTGGCTATCGATCGCATCCACGAAGAGTCGGACATGCTGGCTGCCTACGCCAAGCATGGAGTTGCATCCAATACAACTCCTTCGATATCTGTGCCCCCGAACCCGATTCTGTATGTCAGCGTGTTTCCTTACTTTACGGAGACGGAACTGATAAAGATCTTTAAGAGTTACGAGGGTTTTGATAGGTATGTATTTATTCCTTTTTTTACATATTTTATGTGATAACACTTTGAGGCACCGCCTATCTTTTTTATCCTACTTTTTTATAAATGTTGAATTCTCACAACTGTTTTCTTTAGCTGCCGCTTCTTTCCGAATCATGCACTTGTCCGGTTCACCAGTGTTGAGTGTTCAAAAAAGGCGTTAGAGGACCTGAACGGCACCACCAAGTGGGTTTACCTCAATTATTCTCTTTATCTTTATATTTTCATCATAGGAAGAACTAACTTTGCTATTACTAGCCTTTTTGCAAACTACTCGACAAAGGGAGCAAAAAGTGCAACGGAACTCCGGGGGAAAAACAGCAGATCTTCTATCGACGACGGGCGTGTTGAAGGTGCAGTTGGGCCAGTCATACCCACCATCACCGACATGTCTGCTGGTTCCGCATCCCCCAAATGCACCATCCATGTCACCAACCTCGATAGGGAGATACCCATCTTGCTCGACTTTTTCAAAGGTCTGCAAGGATTCCGTCGTGTTGCGTTTTACGTCGACTACGCCTTTGTCATTTTTGAGGACCCGCACTACTCTTCCATGGCCATAGAGGAAATTTTGTTTGGGACAAAGATGAAGGCGAGCTTTGCGAAAGCCGAATATTCTCCGCACTGCATTCCGGCGAATACCCTTGGAACTCCCAACGCCATCATCCGTGTCAGCGATTACCCTGCAAGCATCTCAGATACGGAACTGGAGGGCATTTTTGAGTCATTTGAAGGATGGCAGGATATTGTTTTTTACCATTCATCATGCCTGGTTCACTTCAAGGATGTCATCACCGCCCACGCGTGTTTGGAGGAAATGAACTCTACCACCAACTTTACCGCTATCTTTTCAAGAAAGGGTGCGGCGGCCTCTCTTTCCAGTAATGCACCTCCGTCCGTTGTCACTCAAGCTTCAACCGGACGTCCCGCTGCCGTCATCCCTTCGTCTCTTTCTTTCAACTCCATCATCGAGTTCCCAGGCTTCCCTGTCCCTCTGCAACCAGAAATACCCGTCATTCCTCATCACACCAGCTACGCAGACGTCTTTGAAAATAAGACCGTCCTTCCTTTACCCTCTCAACCTCCTTACGCATCCCCGCCCATCATGGCGGACATGGTGAACGTCAATGACGCGTTCGCCTTAAACAACAATAACAATAACAACAACGTCAACATTAACAACACTAGCAGCGTTCCGCCTATCTTTTCTACACACGAAGTCACTCGCGCCACTTCGTCTTCTCCTCTCTCGCTTTCACATCTCCCTATAAATATCGGCGAGAATGGCAACAACCTCTCTTCTTCTGTTGGTAGCGATCAAACTGCTGCTGACAGTGAATTGGAGGAAGCATCGCCTGAAGCAACGTCTCATCAATCGCAATCTGAGGATAAGAATTTACCTCAACAGCAACCTTCGCTCATGCGTGGACCCTCCTTATCGCCCTTAGGAAACTCATTTTACCCAAACAACCATATTCTTAGCCATCAAGCCGCGCAAGGGCTTGACGTTAACCAACCCGCATTCTTTCCATCTGCCCCATCCTTCTTCTCTAAAGCTCCTACCTCCGTTAGCAACTCAACCCCTCCACACCTCCCTCAGCAACTCCAACAACAGCCTCTTCAACAGCAACAGCAGCAACAGCCGCAACAACAACAACCTCCGTACGATGCTCTCACCTCCATCTCTCTCGAATCCCAACTCTGGACCACAAAGAACCTACTCGACGCCATGTTCCACCGGATTGTCACCCTTGAAGCTGAGAATGACGCTTTGAGACGACGAGAGGCTGAACGCTCTTTTGCTTTCTCGTCGGTCGCGGTCGCGGCTGAGGCGACGGCTGGAAACTCTGGAGGCGAAGTGGATTGGAAGGTTGCTTATGAACGGGCTGTGGAGGAGGTTGTGGGGTTGAGGGGGGAACTTGAGAGACGGAATGGAGAGTATGAGAGGTTGGAAGTGGCGCATAAAAATTGTGGGTATTTGCAGGGGTTATTGGCGATTTGTGACTAGGATTGTGTGATAAGGGATTATTTTTTTTCTTTTGGAGAGTTTTGTTCTGGGGAGTATGGGTTTTGTTTTGTCGTGATCTTGATTATTCTTAGTTTTCTTCATTGGGGGGGGTTGTTTCCTTTTTGATGCCTTCTCAGACGTATCCTAACACTGACGCTCTGCTCCTCCCATAATATGCGTGTTAATGCCCCGTCGCCGCAAATTCATCATTTTTACTTGTTATGCCCTTGTTCTCTTCCACCATATTGTTATTTCGGTAATGACTCGAATACATACATGGTTTTAATCATATTCATTGTTCGCTCAGCTTTTCTCAAATAAACACTAGAGTGTCGACGTTCCTGCTCTTTCTTTGACATTGGTCAAATCACGTAAATCCCTGCTCTTCTATTCAGGCACAGCCCATGTTGTTCTCCCATTTTATTTTATTTTCGTTTACTGCGTGATGACAACAGACGTTACTGTCATCATGATGGCGTGCCTTATCGACTTGATCCTCGAGTATGTGGGGATAGCAGACTTTGTGGTTCGAGGTTTGGTGTTTAGCGTTGCTGTGGGATTGTTGTGGTGGTGTTTTGTAAAGACAACGGCTTCAAAGGTTCGTTGGGGGCTAACTGCCCTACTTTGCCTAACTATTTCCTCATAACGTTTGGTATAGGCTGAAACCCTTCCCACTTCCACCAAGTCGCAGTCCGTTGACGCTACTCTTCCACCTCCAGTGTCGCAACCTCTTGATGTCCCACAAGTTTTAGAAACCACAAACAAGGAACTTTTCAAAACATCAGAAACGCAAACACCTATTGGCCGTACACGGGAAAGAGCAGACCATCGCCAAGCTCCGTTACGACAATGAAGACCTTTGGAGATGTCTCAACACACGCAACAGCGTGAAATACAGCAAACGACACATCTTAAGAAATCCATACACGCTAAATCCACTGCTCTCAAGAATACACAGATCCGCGTGGAGAACCTCACCTACCAACTGCAAGAAAAGACAGAGCTCTCAGAACAATACATCAAGCGATCAGGACACTTGGAGTTTGATCTATGGGTTGCGAAGAGGGAGTTGGAGAAGGCTGGGGCCTCTGGTGAGACGGTCGTGTTGCAGGATGTGGAGGAACGTGCGAGGCTTGTTATTGAGAACAGAGAGTTGATTACAAAGGGGATGGAGGATGCGGCGAGCCTTCAGAGGCAGCTCATGGATGCCAAGAAGGAGTTGATGAACGCGAGGATGGAAGCTGTATTCCTCACGGAAGAGAATAAGCGGCTGAAGGCTTTGGGAACACAGTATGTGGAGGAGAATGAGCGGCTACGTGTGAGTCAAAGTGGGCTTCAAGCTCAATATGATGAGCTTGTGATGAGGGAGGCCGCGATTACAGCTGAAAGGGACACGATGGCAATGAGTGAAGCCGCTATTGCAGCGGAGAGAGATGACCTGGCAAGGACGGAGGCCGCGTTGGATGCGCAAAAAAACGACGTGACGAGAAAAGAGACTGCAATTTCCGCTCAGCAAGCAGAGTTGACCGAGCGGGAGGCCAAGCTTGCTCATGATGAGGAGGAACTCAGTGTGATGAAGTTGAGTGTGGAAGAGGATAAGGCTGAGGCCGAACGAAAGGTGCAAGAGTCTGAAAGGCTTTTGAAAGAGGAGTCTGATAAGGTTTTGAGGGAGGAGCAGAAGGTTCAGGAGATGCAAAGGGAGATGCAGAAATTGAGGGAGGATAACGAAAGATTGAGGAGGATCGTGGAGGGGTTGGTAGGTGGGGGTTTGGGGGGGATTGGTGCTGGTTACAACTATGAAGAGATTGCGCCGTCTGCGGAAGACCCGATGGATGTGGACACGCAGGTCCCACAACCTCTGGCATTCAGCTCTTTAGTACGTGTCTCTTTTCTAGCTCAAGATTTTATTAGAGGCTTTAACCTTGAACTTTTCATTTTTCCAAATAACCAAAAACTAATACTTTTTTTAAGACGCGCCATTCTGGCATGCTGCTCCCACGCAAGGATTTCCAACCTTGCGCTCCTCTTGCAGAAGCCGGGTCAAGCGCAGCTTTTGGCAGTTTCACCAACACGTCCATTTTCGGCGGATCCCCCAGCACTTCCGTTGCCAGTAGCGGATTTGGCGGCAGATCAAACAGTGTTTTTGGGGATTTACCAACCAACGCTGTGACGAGGGTTCGTTGATTTTGGTCTTCATATTTTTTTGTTTGGACATTAACGTAAGATCATAACAGAAATGGAGGACGTCCCTACTTACGCGCCTCAACAAACCCCTTTGGCTATCAACCACGCTTCTCCCTTGGTCAATGATGCACCGCGTCCCGTTTTCAATGCCTAACCGCTGGGCAAATGGTGGTAATTATTGGGTGTATTTGTTCCATTGATGCTGATCCCCACCTTATTGTAGTGTCTTTTGGGCGTCCTTCAGTGGCATCTTTGCTCACTGCGGATGATATCGAGTAATTGATATAATATGTACACGAATCTACTCTTTCGTTAACGTAATCATTGATTCCCACACATGTGTTCTTGGCCATTTTTAATACTATTGTTCGCACAGACTCCGAACAAGAATTGCATCCCGTTGTTTTTTTTTAATTTTTTTTGTTTGGTTCTTTTGATTGTGTTATCACTCTACACGCGAGAATGTTGGTTAGTCCTTGTGTGCTGTAGAATTTTTGTACTCTGCTTCACATGATTCTTTATTTTATGCCTACACCCTTTCCATCTCAAACTATGTACAATTAAAATAATTAAATGCTTCAAAAAAGGAATGCTGGCTCTCATAGTTGAGGCAAAGCAGGGTAGCTATTTCTGCATAATATCTATTCATACATGCGCCATGCGGCTCTTGAGACAACGATGCTATAGCATGTCGTAACATACGAACTATCGTCATTCCACGAAGACTATTTTTTATTTATTTTTCCCCTTCAGCTGTACACGGTGTCTGCAATATTAGTCTCCCGTACCTAGGACATGAGCGACTTATAGGGAATAAAGCGATGATGTGAAGCTGATTTGAACTTTGAGGAAACCAGGACGGACAGTAGAGACGGGCTAAATTATATGGCTAAGGGAGAGCTGATGATTGTTTTTTCTGCAGGTGTATTTTGAAAGACGGGTGCTGATATTCGGTAAGTGAAGAGGTCAGCTTAAGCTGATCATATATATTTTCGACCAAGATTTTAAAAAGTCCCTTGAGACGCCAACGCAACATCGAACTGTGCATATAGCCCCAAAAGACCTTGTAGCATATTTCCTAATCTTCCCGATTATCGCGAATGATCTTTCTGATTTATGCATAGCCCACGCTGCACCCGCTGGAAAGGTCATCTTCATTCATCCTATAAGCGAATCTTCATGCGACAAAATGCCGTAGCCCCAACCATCAGTTTCATAACTCCGACTTGCGAAAGCAAACGTTATTCAAACTTTGACTTGACCTCCAAGCCAAAAAAAAAACTCTCCCAACCCCAAAAACCAAAATCGCCTGGCATCAAACCGGTCGAAAGGGTTATAAACTTCATTAGATAAGGAGTCATAAAGGAAAACGATACTTTATATTGTTATAAATCATGGATGTAGATGCTTGCTGTGCCTGTTTGAGTTATGTGAAGTGATGCGTGAGCAATTAAAGGAGACGGGAGTAAAAAAGTATATCAAACCTGCTTGATAAAAGTGTGAGATCTGAGAGGAGTGCGCCTTAACTGGTGGAAAGCTTGGATGGATCAGAGTGCGTCTCGAGGCGGTTGATTCCTGTGGAGTCAGCTTCATGCGGTCTTTGACAGCTCCTGCACAGTCCCATCAAAAAAAGTCTCATCAACAGCCCTTCGATGATCACATCACACCCCTTCACTTCCCACAACACATTTATACGGCAGTCAGAATGGGCGTATTCGGGATCAATTCACAAGATTACATTAGTATCCATTAGTTTCCTTGGAAGGAATGCATCGCTTGAGCAGGATATCGAAAATACACGGTCCATTCTACCTTACGACACACCGTCCTCGCCTCTTTGGATCCAGCGCCCCACCTCTGCACAATATCACCAGCGAGACGTATAACCAATTCATGCGTCATGACAGCATGGTTCACGATCCACTTGGTGGAAACTCCTATGTCTACAAAAAGGAGTTCATTCCTGCACTGCTCCAATACGCAGGATTAAGCGGCGCCATCAAGCGAGTCGACTCTATAGATACATCCTCATCACTTCCTGTAAAAGAATTAGTGATCCACATTGGCGCCCAACCCAACAATTCACCACATGTCGGTACACTCGTGACTTTTGCGTTAGCCTTCCATATCGCAAACAGGATGCGGAAGCTTTGCAGTGAGTCCTCGCTGTTTTCATTAAACTTATACAAAGTTAGACGACAGATTAAACGTATCCATTAACCTCGATCTCGTCGAAACCGCGCCCGACTCCACCACAGTTGTTCCAAACGGCTATCAAAAATCCCTTCGCGCCACCGGCCACATGCATCAATTCATCAACGACTATCGTGAACTCCTCTCGTTGTTTTCAGAGCGTTCGAACAATGTACCTTTTAAAGAAACGTATCAGACTGATTTAAACGCTTCACCCGTCATTGGCGCGGTCATTTCGGAAATTCTTGCGAACCGTGAAGAAATCGCACGAATTCTCGCACCAGAGACCCATCGACTTGCTTTGCGGGTTGCGTGCCCTGTTTGTGGGAAATCCGATAAGCATGGTCTTCAAAACCGATACACGGATACGACTGTGGACTTTTTTTGCGTCGAACATGGGTATCATGCGATAACGTTGGCGAAGGTAGAGGATTTAAAAAAGTTAGAGTACAACACGCCGTTGAGGAATTTGATGAGGAGCTTGATTTGGGCGTGCGAAGGTGGGGCTAGACATGTGAGGGTGACGGGACGGATTATGCGGGGTTATTTCAGGAACAGCTTCATCTCGCGCCATTTACACGGTTGATTAAAGGGTGTCGAAGGAGGGCTGGGATATTTGATGGAGAAGATGCGTTTCCGGTGACTGTTTATTCTCCTCAAATTGTAGATTGGGCGGGTTCAAAAGTGTCGAAAAGTCTATATGTGAAGGAAGGAGCTTATAATTATTTGAGGGAACAAAGTGTTGACTATTTACTATCGTATCGGAGGATGAAGGAGATGGGAAAGGATGTTGGGGTTGTGTTTGATGAGGTTGGGAGGTGGGTTGATGATCCGAAGAGGCTTTTCCGGCAGTATAGTTTAGAGTATATGAGGAATTTGTTCGAAACGGTGTGAAATAAATGAGTGGTTTTTCTAAATGAAATAATAGAATTGGAGACGTTATTTATTTAATTGCGTCAACAGAAATAACCAGTGTTGTCTGCCCACTTCGAAGAGTTTGTTTATTTTTGCATCGGCTAAAAAGAGTACATCTTGCTCCATACTCACGAAATAAAGGAGGGAGCTCTTACGGTGATGAATAATAGTTATGGGTGAAAGGGTTATGTCAAACAGAAAGCTATACAAGTGACGTGCATTTGCTTGGGAGAAGAAACCGACTCGCCGGGAAGAAGAAGTACTACAAAGGTGCCAAATGAATGTGTAGAGAGATACGAGGCTTTGGTCGGGTTGTTGGCTTGGGGGATATACAAAGTCATGCAGTGATAAATGATGAAGATATGGTGGAGTGATAATTTAAGGACTGATTAAATGATCTCGGAGACGACGGAGGGCTCTTGGAAGTTTTGGAGATGCGGTTGACTCTGACGCACAAGGTCGATGCGAGAGTCTTTGCGGTCGCGTGCAATGTCTTCCTTGAGCTCATGCTCCTGTTCTTCGAGAGTCACGACGGAAGAGCGTATGGCTTCGCGCATCTCTGCGCGTGCTTTACCGGCTGGTGAAGAGAGAGATGTTGAGTCAGTCTAGGAAGTAAAGACAGACGACATTGACAAGAAACAATATATGAACTCACCAGAAACATCATCAAGACTCCGCCTCGCGCGTTGTCTCTTCTCTTCCAAAGCCTTTTCTTTTCTCTCCAATACTCCCACCTCTCCCATCTCCTCCCTTCCGATCTCCCACATCACCTCTTCCATTTTATCCTTCTCCAAAGACTCCCGTCGTCTCGTAACTTCCTCAACCTTTGACTCATGCGCTTTCTCACTCTTTTCCCTTAAAAGAGCTTCACGAGCCAAACGAGCTGTCTGGATCTTTGACTCAATGTCTTGAAGTTGTTGAAGCATCTTCTTCTGTTGTTCTAAGAGGAGGACTTCGTGACGGTCCAACACGGCTTCTTGATGGTTTGGGGCCTTGTCGGTGGTTCTGTTTAAATGCGTGGAGGAGTAAAAAGTTTTAAAATGAGAGTTATGAAAAATGGTGGTTGAGTCTATTTGTCGAGCGAAAACCATACCTTGATAAGATCTGCTGAGTCTGGATGCTTCCTTCGACGACCATTGTAGTGTTAACGAGAGGGTGCTATGTAGTTGTGCAAGGTGCGTGTGTTCAAGGTAATGAGATAGCTTAATATATAAAGTTTTGCTTTGATCGTAATACTGAGCGGATGTCTGGAAAGAGGGCAGCGCAGGCACCTCGTTCGCTCTTTATACCTCTTTCCACCGTCCATCGTGAGTCTTTTGGTGAGTCACTCGATGCAGAAATTGTCAGTCAGAGCACGATGTTCTGACAATTTCATATCTATAGAATTGTCAGCAAGTATGACTCTTTCAGAAATATTTACTTACTTTAAATATAAGATACAAGTTACACAGCATCCCAATTCAGAACTCATCAGCATCCATCGATCCATCCACTCAAACTCTCTCACCCCCGAACGCATAATCTTCACGGCCTTAACCTTCCAAAACTTGCACATCAGGTCAGTTTAAAGTTGCATGCGGACAACATTCTGATTCACTCTGTGCTCTCGCTGCAGCACTAGAACACCCCTCGCTAGTCACTACTCACTCTGTAGTATTCAATTCACCACTACTACTCATACTTCTACTGTCCAACACAATGTCATCGTCATCATCAGTACCACCACCACCACCATCCTCATCACCCTCATCCTCATCATCACCATCTTCATATCCTTCAACTCCAACGTCAAGACATCATCTGCTTCGTCCGTCACCATGGGATTTTCACCAGCGCTTCTTTATCTCACCATCTTCACCCTCTAATCCTTCTCTCTCATAATCTAATTATTACGGATACCGACCAAGATAGGTCTCTGCAGTGTCTTGGTCAGGAGCATTGTCCTTCTCTATCTAGTCTGCACGATCTCGAAAATATCTTCTGACCAAGGTTATCAAGCACTATCATTAAATCTTACCCGCTAAGCTCAAGGTAATTACATATCTGTATATTTTTTATTTCAAAACGAGTAAAGAGTTTTTATTAAGGGGTTTTGTTTCATGAAAAATCTACCCCGCTATCACGTCAAAAATCCACCCGATTATCACGTAATTACATATTTGTATGTATTTTTTTTATTTCATGATGAGTTTTTCATAACAAGTTAAAAGTGTTTATTAAGGGGTATTTTTCGTCAAAAATCTACCCGCTAAGCACGTAATACATATCCGTACGTATATTATTTATTCAATGACAAGTAAAAAGTTTTTATTAAAGGCGGTCGTCTCCTCTAACTTTTTTTGGTAGAACCTGCGGAAGTTACTTCATAGGTGGACCCATTTTTTGCAAAAGTACCAAACACATTAAAGTCTATTTTTTTTTGGTTTTTTTCTTGTGGTTCCCCTCCCCTCATCACACTCTGTGGTACTCTGATCACATATGTTCCCTGCAGTATCTACCTCTTCTTCACTTCCGCCCCCTTCCATCCCCGCCGATTCACAATTGTGGACGCCATCCATTTCTAATGGTGGAGATGTGCCGGGATTGGTCGATGGGGTGATAGTGTGTGATGGGGTTGATAGTAGCAGTGGATATGTGTGTAATGAGTATGCAAAAGTATGTGTTTTGAATGTATGGGAGTTGGGGCTGTCCAGCACAATCAGAAAATGTACCGGCAAAGCATAAGGTAATCCAACATATATTTTATATCACAACAAGAAAAGAAAAAACAGTAGTTCCTGCCCGCTCCAAACTGATGTACGCAGCAATCAACAACTTGTGCGCAAGCATACAATGCAGCATTCCTGGCCAGCACCCAAGCATACAGTGGGGCAAACCCCACGCGCTAGCATGCAACGTGGACACCCGGCCAACACGCAAGGATGCAGTGTGGCAAAACCCGTGCTGCGTGCAGTGCACTGGCAGACAACCTGGACGGCTCCTGCCAAAAGCGGCCCATGCCAAAGACACCAGCAAGTGCGACCCTCCCCTGTGCCTGCGGTACAGCAACATAGTGAAATTGGGCCTGGTGCGGAGGTTGCAGTAAATATCTCATCAATCATCAAATCATCAATTGTCCAGACCCCACCCCTCATACAAGTAGTGGATTGCTCCACTGAGGAAACTCAACTTCCCTTGACGAACTGCGAACACCGCTGCAACTGAGTCTTGACCCAGGTTGTATTGTGAAGAATTACATTATTCACATGGCCTATGGCTCATAAGGACATTTTGTCTAAGTCCGTTGAGTTCCGTTATATGCCGCGTGGACGTGTATATTTACGCGTCATATTGAATCCTCCCTTCTTTTCCCTTTGGGTTTTCATATATACTTTTCCCACGTTTATAGGGTTTTTATTGAAGGAGGTGGCGCGCATATGTGCCATTTATATGTGTGTGCATATGTTGTGTCTATTATTTATTTGTATTTTGTGTATTACTTTAATATGAGAGATTTCTTGATTTAATTTATGCTTGTTGAATTAAGTAGTTGATATTGAGTTGATCCCCATCCTCTATCACCACGCGCGTGGCCTCGCGGCGTGATCTCCCCTTCACTCTTAGTTGGATGAAGTCGACCCCTCTGCCCCCTTACCACCTGGTGAAGCTGCAATCTGGCCGTTTGAGACGGAAGGCTGTGATGGAACCCCTCCTCATTCACAGTGTCCTTTAGTCAAGGCTTGGTCAGCTACATTCCACCTCTGGTGCTCTCCGACCCATGATCAGGCGCTAACGGCAGGCAATGAGTGAGGTTACCCTGTTCTAAGCTCTGAGAGGCAAACGAGAGCCCATGTTCCAAAAGGTGCCATAGTAGGATGGCATGGAGACTTATAGCCATCCCGATCGCCTGGAGACGATCTGGTGCTGATATTGGTTTAGAAGCAAGGTAAGTCGATAATGAAGATACTAAACACGTTCCCTTCTCCCTTAAATAAGCAGAATCTCGCGATCACTCACCCACACCATCGCCAAACAACATTAACATCACTTAGATTCAGGAGTACATGCTGTCCCTAGGTGCTCTGTGGACTGCTCTGCTGGAGCAACTCCTTTACTCTTCTCCCCTACCCCTAGTCGAAGCTAGGTAGGGAGGGATGGGTCAAGAGAAGATCACATTGTACGCTGCTAGTTTTGATTGGTTTTGATAAGGACATGTGTCGCCCTACAACAGAACGAGGAATATGTATTAGGACACGTTGAAAATTATGTATGCTCAATAGAAACAACAAAAGCAGGTCACCTTTATACGCATTGTATTGTGTGGCTCATTGGTCTTCTACTAATTACGCTGACGTATCTGCAGTGTTTAAAAGACACCAACTGTAAGAAAAAGATATGTATGCTCAGTATTAAGATTACTACTGCTATACCTGATGTTTTCAGGGATAGACCCATTGAATTGTATCCCATCTCATCTCACATGATATACTGTGCGAAGAACATTAAGATTGAAGCTTTTCAAAACCATGAGACGGGACTTGCTTTAAGTATCAATAAATATCTTGCGGTTTTTTAGCTAGAAGTTAAATGCATCGCATCCCTTTAAATTATAATTGTAAAGTATGTAGTAAATATCTTTAAATATTAGCCGTTCTCAAATGTTCAATTAGTTAGAACAAAAATACAACGAGTCCGAAATACACAAATTACAACACATTCATTGAGTGCAAGCCACTAAACATCTGCAAGGGAAATACAGAAGCATTAGCTTGGTAATGGAGTCAATAAAACTTACCGTTCCCATCCTGGAAAATGCTGTCCATGGCGCCTGCAGAGTCGGCGGCAGCAGCCATGGCGACGGAGGTGTTGGGTGGGTCAGGGATGACGATTCTGGGGCCTTCAGCAAGGAGGGATTCAATACTAAATTCGTCACAGAAGCGCTTGTTTCCTCGACGCGCGATGACGCGTTGCTCATTGCGCGTAGCTTGTGCATATAAAAAAGGGATTAGTCACATGATCTTAATATGTAGGTATGTAAAACAAAGATAGACATGATTCAGATTCTTACAGTCTCCATCATCAGAATCATCCTCATCCCTGCTGTGTTTGCGGATGGGAAGCGGCCTTGTAAAACTTCTGGGTGCAGAAATACTGGAGCGAGCGGAGGTATCCGTAGGATTCTTGACAAGATGGTCAGAGGTTTTTGGAACCCGTACAAATGAAAGTCTGGAGGCCGAAGCGGTTCCGTTAATTGGGTCAACTGCCTCTGTCACGAAGTCAAGGCTAGAGGCAAAGGTTGCTGTCAATGTGGCCATTGACGTGTTGGGAGAATCGTGCGGTGCCATGGTACTCAAAGAAGCGGAAGGGTTTGCGTCGTTCATTTCAGAGTCAATGGGTGGGGATTCGTGATCTGATTCAATATCGCCGGCCGCAGAAGAAAAATCTGAGCTTGCTTCGCTTCTGACATCTATCACCCATGCAGATTTAGTACACCTTTTTTGTTATTTCTATAAGAAAAACAGCCTTCTTACCGTCCGAATCGTTACCAATAAACTTCGAAAACACGATATCCCACGAAACCAACGAACTATACTCAAGCGCAAGTTCTGCTCCTGAAAAACATCAACATAAATAAAGTTAAGGACAACAAACTAGCATTCAATCAACTTACTTTTTGTTGTTCCACGCATCCCGAAGTCGTTGCTCAAAGCAGCATTGATTGCAGTGAGATTAGTAGTGATTCTCTTAATAACCTCCTTTTTCTCTTGTTCGCACGATAAAGCTGGCGGCATTCTTCAGTAAGGCCCTTCACTTCTTTGGCGTTTGCGGACTTGATTCGATTAACTTGGGCCGCATGGATTCGCTTTATTTCATTCAACTCTGCAGGGTTACCGGTACTTTGGATACCCGTAGATCCCGCCAATCTTGTACGCAAACCCTCCACTGTTTCTTTGGCGTTGGATTCTTGAAGGCGAGCGCTGGTGGAGGCAATCACGGAATCAGCCTCCTCAAGACGAGCCTTGAGGTGCGTCACAGTAATCTCGGTTTCCCGAAGACGAGCATCAGCCTCGCTGACCTTCTCAGTTTCCGCTTGCTGAAGGGAAGCTTTGAGGGCCAGGTTCTCGTTGGTAAGCCCATCACGCTCAAGCCTACAAGCCTCCAAAGCCTGGGCAGCCGCACTATGACGGTCAGTAATTTCTTTCACAGAAGCAGCCTGGGCTGCGCGGCGTTCTGCGCTTCCTGCAATAGCTTGTTGGCAGTATTACTGGAAACTTTCAGCAGCTTGGAGACGTGCACGCATGTTGGCGGCATCGCGCTCAAATCTTTCAATGCGAGCGTTGGTGGTGACAATGACAGAGTTAGCCTCCTCGAGACTAGCTCTATAATGCGTCACAGCAAGCTCGTTTTCCCAACGACGAGCATCAACCTTGTTGATCTTCTCCGTCTTCTCGGTTTCCACTTGCTGAAGGGAAGCTTTGAGGGCCAGGTTCTCGTTGATAAGCCCATCACGCTCAAGCCTACAAGCCTCCAAAGCCTGGGTAGCCGCAGTATGACGGTCAGTAATTTCTTTCACCGAAGCAGCCTGGCTGCGGCGGCGTGCGCAAGCATGGTGGCGACAAAGTGCTCGGAATTTTCAACACGAGCGTTGGTGGTGGCAATGACGGAGTTGGCCTCCTCGAGACTAGCTCTAAAGTGCGTCACAGTTATCTCGGTTTCCCGACGACAAGCATCAGCCTCGTTAATCTTCTCCGCCCTCTCCCTCTCCGCTGTCTGAAGGGAAGCCTTGAGGGCAATGTTCTCGCTTATCAATACATCACGCTCAAGCGTGCGAGCCTCCAAAGCCTCAACAACTGCTGCATGATTGTCAGCTTCATTCAAAGAGGCATCATGGGTGGTGGCGGCGTTCTTGGTTTCCTGGAGAAGTGTGTTGGCAGTATTACTGAAACTCTCGGCTTCTTGGAGACGTGCACTCATGTTTGTGAAGCTAAGCTCAAGTTCTTGAAGGCGAGTGTTGGTGGTGGCGATGACAGAGTTGGCATCCTTGAGGCGTGTGCTGAGTGCGGTCTCGATTTCAGAGAGTGCTTCATTTTTGCCCCTTTCCTTCTCAAGAGCATTGCTAAGTCCTTCAATTTCTTCCTGGCATTGGCTCAGGGCTTCAAGAATCGCTTGGTGAGTTTTGGCATCCTCAGAGCGTCCTCGCGCTTCCAATTGCAGCTCACGAATAGTCTTGTCGCGAGACTCAATATCCACTAACGCCTTTGCATGTGCATTGGCGTGGTCGTTGCTAATCCTCGTAACCTTATGGACCTCAAGCTGAACGCGGGAAAGCTCTTCATCACGCCCTTGGATCTCTTGCAGCAACCCCTCTTTGTAACGCCGGGCTGTCTGAGTACTCTCGTTCAGGATGGCTGTGTTCCGCTCCAAGTCTTGCTGGAGCTTGGAAATGGTGTCGCCATTGCGGAGACCTCTCACCTCCTGCTCAAGAGACTGGTTGCGCTGAGCTTCTGAATCGATTTGTTCTTGAAGACGGATATTCTTAAAGTAGACCTCATCTTTCTCAACCTTCGAAGCCTTGAACGCCACATTAACGTCTGCCAGCTGCTGTTGAAGGAACGATGTCATCTCATCCTTCCTAGCCAACTCCGCCTCATTTTCGCACAAGCGCTTATTTTGCGTGACATGGAGCTCCTCTAGTCTCTTTTCGGTGCGGTCAAAGGCTTGCTCCAGGAGTATGGTCTGTCTTTGAAGTGAATCCCGTTCTTCTCGAAGCTGGGTGCAGGTGTCTGTCAACTCGTTCTTTTCGCTCTGCAAAACTCTCAGAGCAGCAGTTTCCGCGCTCACAATGGCTGCATCAGCGTTCAGTGGGATCTCGGGAATCGAGTCAGCGGTTTGAAATGAGCACTCTGAATCGACTATGGACGGTTGGTTAGCATGATAGAAAGTTAAAAATAAATAAAACTTTAAATTACTACCTTTTTGTATTAACTGAATAATGATTCTCTTCGGCCCACTTTGTTCCAAGTCATCTGCTGCGTCAAGGTTACCTCCTTGGAGGCCTGTCAAACGGCCTTAATTGGCATTATTGGTCCATGATATCTCCTGGACGCGCCAGATCAACATCAGATGTCATTTTCGCCATTGACTTGTGGCTTCGATTAATCAGTTCCGCGAAGTTGGTCGGCATCATAGAATTCATCTTCCATATGAGACTAATCTCCGACCTTGCGGCATCCCTGAGTGCCTTGATCATCTCCATCTTCGTAATTGCCTTAGCGCTTAGAAGTGCGCCCGTAGGCCTGCCATGGGGAAGCGATGTTTTTAGGAACTTGTCGACGTCGCTGAGGAAGTTGTCTACTTTTTTTTAGTTGGAAGTTAGTATGATGAATAAGAATGAAGAGCTTTAAAAGAGGTCTATAGTAATATCACCTTGAAGGAACACCGCTATCTTCTGGTTTTCGGGATTTAACTTAGATCGAAATGCGGTCTCTTGAGCAGTTGCCGCGCTCACAATGTCTGCATCAGCGTTCAGTGGGATCTCGGGAATTGAGTCAGCAATTTGAAATGAGCACTCGAAATCGACTATGGACGGTTGGTTAGCATGATAGAAAGTAAAAAACCAATATATCTTTTAATAATTAACCTTTTTGTAGTAACTGACTAATGATTCCCTTACGCCCACTCAACTTCTTCTGCTTTTCCAACATTATTAATGTGGGAAGGATTTCCGACGCAGGGTTGGTATCGGCGCTTGATTGGATTTCAGAAGGCACTGCAACACCATCTTGAAGGGGCTGATGTTCTACAGTCGAAATGGTCGTCGTCTCAATGAGACTAGCTTGATGTGCGCGAATTTCGCAAGGTTCCTCGCTCTGCCTACCCCAACATGTTTGGAATGCATAAAAGAGGAACTGTTGAAATTTGGTTAGGTCGAGGTGTGCAGAGGTCAACATAAACAAACCTTGTAAAAGACCCTAAGCAGGACACACGAAATGGCAACGAGAGTCAATGTAGTTTTGAATAGTGAGTTATTGGAGTAAGGAATACTCTCAAAGTCAAATGCTCTAAGCCTGTAGAGCATGAGCAGAACGAGTATCCACATAGCCCAGAGGGCATATGTGAAGTATCGGTTCATGTTTTGGTGATGAACTTATCAAACAATTATTTTTTCCGTGACAAATTTTTTATGTTGACGGATTTTGAAATCAACTCCAACCACTGTGTATGAGCGAAAAAAAATAAGTCTTCCGAATCACTTGAAATCAAAGGACCGCAACAAAAACATCAAAGTCAAAACATTTATATAGTTCTGAGATTTTGAAAATCTACAAATTCAGCTTAACTTTCACTAAAATCATGGTTGGGGGGGTGAGATATCCCTAATAACGCTGGGATCAAAGGGTTCTTTCTCTAGAGGTATGCGATGTCCACCAACATGTTTTTTGTCAGTCCCATTAAGTGTACTTTTCCTAAAAAGGAATCAGATCTCGTCCACATCTAAAAAAGTCTATTAATTAAAAGACGGAAAAAATCCTCTTGGGGGTTTATCCCAAGAGTAGACCCATCAAAATCTGTCCGCCTTGTAGTGTTGCCAAGTGGTCCATGGGAGCCAATTGGAAACTGTTGAGGTATAGTTCAAGCCAATAATCGCAGAGATACGTGTGTTCTAGATCACGGTAATGTTCAACGTGTAAATTTCGGCAGGGTGTTGCCGTAGCGTTACACGCAAACCGGACAGTGTCATTGGTGTAAATGTCTTTTGATCAGGTAACTGGAAGATGATTGGCTACAAAAACCCTACACATAAAATGCGGTTGTGTAACGATGATCGCCGCAGACTCCAAAAGGTCCGTCGGTACACAAATTAGAGCCGGCGGATTACATTGATTACCGAACGCAGACTGCAAAAGGTCCGTCGGTACACAAATTGGAGCCGGCGGAGTACATTGACTACCGAGTGGTTGGAACTCTAACGTTATAAACCAAAAAAAACAATATGTTCGGGAGTAGTCACGTGACGTCACGTGACCGTTCGGGAGAAGTCACGTGACGGTCACGTGACCCTTAGATCATCGAAAATGGACCTGGATCCGGCGGATTACATGGGTTACCGAATAGCCGGAACTCTAACGTTTATAAACCAAAAAGAAGCAATATGTTGGGTGTAATTACGTGACGGTCACGTGACCCCGAAGAGTATTAAGCTCGTACGCGAGTTACGGTAAATTATGATGGTAGTGACGGTCACGTGATCCGGCAGTGTTGGCAAGGAAGTCTGCAAAGTACTTGCTGCCATTTCCATCAATGGAGTTTCGTGTCGTGATGGGATTCAGTTGATGCAACGTACCGGCCTCTGCAAAGAGTAATAAGTAGCGAAAGAGGATAGGCAAATTATGATCCAGTGACTGGCACGGGAGGGAAGTTCTCATAGGGCTTAATTATAAATGTATTGTTATATATGCCTCAACCGCGATACATCATTATGCATAACATTACATCATTTAAATAAAAAGGTCTAACAAAAAGTGTAATATGTCAATGACAAGCGAAGTTGTGACGTTTGATTCTATAAGAGATATGAACGTCGAAAGTTCAATGTACTGTTGATGTGAAATAGTAAATTCCGCGTCTATAATATAAGTCTATACGATGAAGGTAAAAGTGTGTATATACCATAATCGATAAATTCAATGTTGTCGAGAATCCAGCGACATGACCCTTCAAAAAACACCACTCCTGATCGGTAAAGAAATGTGCAAAGATGTGTGCACATGTTACTGCATGCCAAGAAAACAGGATTCGCAAATTCATCATCAACAATAGTCGCTTGGTGCAAAGCGTCTCGTATGTTAAAGTATTCACACAACATAGGTGAATGAAATTCCATACGGGCTGCTCGCGAAATTCGGCCCTCTAAAAATGAGATAGCTCAGGGCTTTGTCCTAACCTTGAACTGGCCGCAAGTGACGGAATTTCGAAAGCATATCGGTCGTCATTGGAAAGATATATCAACAGAAAACTCGAAAGACGAGGACTTCATACGGACTGCAACAATTGTAATATTATGCGAATTATATTGTTGCTAAAGATTTACAAGGACTAAAATTAGCATCGGAATACTGTGATAAATCTCTGGATTTACCTGAAGCTTTTCGGTTATTTAACGTGGAAGGACAGTTAAAGATTTTCACACATGTAGAAATTCTTTATGATACACAAAAGAGAAGGACAGTTAATGATTTTCACACATGTAGAAATTCCTAATGAAACACTAACTAAATGTTATATTCCTTTTAGCACCGTTATTTATCGAGTAAAGTTTGGAAGAATTAGTGATGAACAGGAACAGTTTAGTTGAAAGGGAAAGAACGTGATAAAGATTTACACAAAAGTAGTAAGAGGATATTATATGTATTGAGGCACAGTTATTGCCGTGATTTCCATGGAACTTTAAAGTGGCAGGAAAATCCGTGAAGATCCGAGTAAAGTTTGGAAGAATTAGTGATGAACAGGAACAGTTTAGTTGAAAGGGAAAGAACGTGATAAAGATTTACACAAAAGTAGTAAGAGGATATTATATTTATTGAGTCACAATTATTGCCGTGATTTCCATGGAACTTTAAATTGGCAGGAAAATCCGTGAAGATCATTTGTGCCGTGTACACTACGGAATTGATGCAAATATGATTTGATATACCTTCCAGTCATCGTAGTTTAGGAGTGATATAAAAAAATCGTCGAAAATCATTCATTTTTATCTTTTGGCTTGATACAGAAAGCTTACATGTAAGTAAATAAAAGGTTAAGAACCTCCTTGCATATAGTGTGCTTGAATGTTGTATTGGTAAGACCGTATATTTGACCTTCCTATCAATTTACGATGAATCTACAGTAGTACCTTCCTATCAAACTTACGATGGATCCACATATTCATATGTAAGTTTCTGTTCTGTTACATGCACTCAATTTTTAGAACCTATGTCGCTGCTCATATTGCATTACATGGGTATGTCAATGTTACTATTGCATTCATCGTTTGATAATGTCGCCATGGAGTTATTTCCCGTGGTTATGTGAATGTTACTCCTGCGTTCATTGTTCGCGAGGTGCCATGGAGTTACTCCCCGGCTGTTGCTGGTTACGCCGAGACCCGCAATTTTTTGGAGTGACTGGACCATTGTCACAAGGGTTTCAGAGTGTTTTCAACCGGATATCATCCTGACGTGTTATATCAACTGGGATTATCGAGTTATGTTCACCTGCATATTTTAACAACGCGCCGGATCACATGTATGATCAACATTTCATATATGGAGGAGATATTCATGGAGGAGATATACATCAAGCACTACCCGTGCATGAATTTGACACGGTGGATGTTATTAGTGGAGTTGCTCCAGTTGTTTCTCACGCGCCCGAAGTAGAAGATTTTGGTGACAAATTATATTGGTATTGTTATACATACTGACTTAAGTCTTAGTGGTTGAAAGATTAACTACGGATCGATCGTCAGCAACAGAAAAGCGACGGAAACGACGACGAACACAACGCGCCAATCAGCGTGCGGAAGCTGCTGAAGATACCGTTCATGGAATCGTGGTGGAGCGTCCACCTCTTAACGAATTGTTTGTTGTTCCGACTCAACATATGATTGATACGGCTGTGCGCAAGGCAACTTTGGCGTTAAACGCAAATGCGTTGGCCGTTGTGCCTTGTGCGATATGTGAAATGGATTTCGGGATGGAAGATTGTCAATTGGTCTCTATTGATAGCGTTATACAAACTATATCGGACGTTTTGAAAGTTCCAAACGGATTACATCCGTTACTCATTTCACAGTACGATGCAAGTGATAAAGATTCACGATTGAAAGAATTATTATTGTATCCTCCGGGTATTTATACATGTGAAATTTTTCATTAATATTAATAGGCGTTGTATACAATTTTACCGGCTGTCATGATCAACGACTGTCGACGGTTTGTTTGAGGATGTGTGTAACATGTAAGGAATCTATAGATAAAAATGAACTTCCTGAACTTTCGATTGCGAACGGCAACTTCATTGGTGTTGGGTCTGAGGATATGCAAGCAATAACACGGACAGAAGAGATGATGATAGCCTTGATGCTGCCATGTATGTACCTCACGACTATGCAAGGTGGTCCAAATCAGCAGCTTCGAAGTCATACGTACATTGTGCGAAACACGAAGGGACCTATCGGGAATCAAATGATGACGAAATTACCAAGAAACGTAACAGGAAATTGTTGCGTAATGTTTGTTGGACCTCTTACTGAATCGCAAAGATCTGAGGCCCGCCTAAGATATGACATCAATATAAATCGCGTGAAGACCGCCTTGCAGTGGTTAAAGAATCACAATTCGCTGTATGGAAATATCAAAGACAATGATGATGAGATTGATACAGGTAATGCATTATTTTAAATGAAGAATTAATATATACAGATGTTTTCGTGGAAAGTGACATACACGATGTTAATCATGCACAACGGATTGACGACATTTTATCGTCACATAATATTCCGCAATCAACATCGGAGGAGTCCTCAATTACCGGACAAGCTATTCGTCATACGTCAGTCGTTCTGAATGCCACGCAAACAACGGAAGACCCTTTTTTTCTGGTGACACGGTCTAATCAGATTGCTGGATCTAAAAACTGGAATGAAGTAATGATGTTGTTCCCGACACTGTTTCCCTTCGGCAGAGGAGGACCGTCAGAATACCGACAGCGAAAATTATCACTACATAAATGGACACTTCGATGTTTACGATTACACCGTAGGATATTTGAAAAACATTACGGTTTCATTGCCATATACTTCGACAAAATGGCTTTGAAAGAAGCTTACCAATCGTTTCATCGGTCGGTAACTATAAAGAGAGAAGCTTTGCGGGCTTCCAAACTACCTGCCGAAAAAGTGGAATTGTTACTTAGGTTTTTCAAACAATTGGATGGTCGATTTTTTCGGAAGGAATCTTTACCAGAATCATTGCAAGACACTTTCAAAGACGTTGATGCTATTAAGTATGCTCTTTCGCGTGGAGAACAGATGTTTCCGGGGTCGGCCGCTGCCGCAACTAAAGCTCGAAGAAGTTTACATGGCATTATAAAACGAATCGGAACACCTCATATTTTTCTTACTAAGACGATGAATATGGATGGCAACATCTCGGTTGCTCTGGTTGCTGGTGTTGTTGATCCCACTATCATTGACATTACAAATCGGATCCTGTTTCCGTCGAATCTTCCTTTGAGAGACATTTCCGGATCTCATCCGTTTTCCGCTGCCGCATTTTTCGACCGTGCTGTATCAGTATTTGTAGATACTATGTTAGGGTTCGACATGAAAAGAGGGATATCTAAACCGGAAGGCGGAATATTGGGCTATATTACAAACTTCTTCGCTGCTGCCGAAACTACAAAAGCTGGGGACCTCCATGCACATTTTCTTATCTGGGTTCCGAGGACTTCCCACCACATCTGTCACTTTAAAAGCCGCTTTACAAACGGAGAGCTTTCGTCGACAATTGTGCAAGTTTCAAGATGCTATTGCGACGGCAGTACCACCAGTTTTCCTTGATTATTATGACTTTACGGTCGAGCGTATCTAAACTGCCCATACATATATTGCAGTGGAAAATTATCCGAAACAAAATATCCTGGGAATGTGTATAAGCGCGCACATAAAGACTCCGTGCCGATTCCTCTGTCCTATTGTTCTGAATGCGGAGTGAAATTCGCAAACCAAGATATTTTCATGCGGCGATTTCAAAACTTCCTTACGCGTCACGAATTACTTCAAAGTGACGTCATTCGTGAATACAGTCGTGTGTCATACCATCCCCCGTCTGTAAAAGATTTGGAACGATCGCCGCTTCAACGTGCTGTGTTGTCATTAGTGCTACGAGACGTGCAATTTCACCACTTTTACCATGTTGGTTCATGCTTTAAGGTTCTTCACTTTTCATACATACGTTTTCTAAAAGGTGTTTAGGCGGCAACGCACGCTCCAAAATTAAAAGTTTGTAGAATGCTGATGCCTCGTGAAGCAAATTTGCAACTCACATACATTTCGCATTTGCTGGAAATTGTGCCGCTACGACCCCATGGCTGCGAATATGTGAACTCTTTCAAACGATGGCCTCGTTAATGATTCTTAGATCATCTCCGTACTACTTCGGTCGACCTCCCAAATCATTAAACATGGCGCTGATAATTAATGAGCTAAACGGATCTGAAACAGTGTCGATTCCCCTTTGCGACACTGTTCAAAATCGTATTCCGGCTGGAACGTTATTGTGTTATGATTATCATTTTCGTCCCGCTTGTTTGTCCGCAACTTGGTGGGCCCGTTACATTGAATGTTATGACACGTCAGCTACGAAATACAGTGAGGGGTTACTGCCAATGGATAGGCAACATCCTCATTACATGAAAAAATTCGTTAAACGTTGTGTCTCCGATGGAGTGTTGATTCTCACGGGAATGCAACTTCCAGACTTGGGAGTGATGACGTCACTGGACAAAACGTAGAGACTTACTATCAAATATGTGGTCTACTTTTCATACCGCACTCTTCGTTTGACCAGCTTAGACAAATGGTTCAAACTACGTGGAAAGATATGTTTCAGAACTGGATGCTACAAAATCAAACCACACCACCTGTATTAGATGCGATTGAGTGGCAACAAAGAAATTCAGACTTTCACAATCGACGCGGAATGATGTGTGATGCGACAGAGTCGGTAGAAGATCAATTACTTCGCAAACGTCCATTGGCTGCAATGTCGTCAGCAGGAAAATGACGCTCTTTGTCGGAGTCTGATTATGACGAAGAAAATATCCATGACACCGCTGAAGAAGATTTAATGGAAGATTTGTTGACAAACGCTCGACAAGAGTATATGGAAGAACAGCTAAAGACTTTCGATTCTGCTACGATCATAGATTTAGTGTTTGACAAAAGACTACCGACCGGTATTCACTCGGAGTATACATCTGCCATTCCGGAACTCTCGCCTACAGAACATGCAGATGCCGTTGACAACATCCAAAATATTCATAGCATAGCAACAAAACAACCATTGTCATTAACTGACATAGAAACTGATACTCGAGTTCAACGAATACATTCGTTCTCCGAACCTGTTGCTTGGATTGATCCAAAGTTGATCACCGATGCTGAACGGAAGAATCCCCAATGCTTACCGCATTATCCTTCTGTTGCGCAGTGCTCCACTGCATTTACGTTGAATTTTTGGCAACATGCCGTGTTTGAGCTTTTTGCCCGCAAATTATTGTATTGGTTTTGTGTAGATGAAAACCCAAACTTGACTACAACTTATAAGTTCCCGCATTCACAAGAGATATCATTGTGTTGTGGTCACCCTGGCGTTGGGAAGTCTGCCGTTACGCATGCGTTATTGAAATTCGCGACATTGTGGGACCGACGCGATGCAATAGAAACTACTTCGTTCACTGGCACTGCGTCAATGAATGTCGACGGAAAAACCATGCACTCACTTCGAAACTTAGCCCTTTTCTCTTGCGAACCTCTCAACGGTGCCGATCCATTCGCCATTTTAGATCATCGAAAAATAAAGTTAATCATTATTGACGAAGGATCGATGATCGATCAAAAGCTATTTGGTGGATTTGAGGTAATCATAAGTATCTCTGCAATATCTATTAACCGAGTTACCAGGCTGCGACAAATAGCCTCACTCCATCCATTCGAACTGAACATACATTAATGGGAGGAAAAGACGTTTTGATATTTGGTGACTTTTTGCAACTGTCACCCGTCGCTGGACGTTCTGGTATTTCAATCCCGTAAACGTTTCTAACGTAAACAGTCTTCACTGAAATCAATGAATCATCTACTTTAATGCATGTAAACGGAAAACGTTTATACGATAACATAACTTCGATTTTCTTTTTATTTGAAAACATGCGTCAATGCGACGATCAGATGCTGGAAGATATTCTTGAAGGAGTTCGATACGGTCAGCTTTCAGATGATCAGCTTCATACACTGAACACTAGATGTCTTCAAGATATGAACCTCGATTCCATTCCCGCCTTGTTGACACCGAAAGTGTTCATGCCTGTTGTTGTTAGTTTAAATCGAGATCGGTGTTTGTTGAATTACTTGCTTACGTTTAAACTGTGTCCGAGCGAAGTGCAGTTATTCGCATGCCGTGCACACTCAAGGAGACCTACCCGCGAGTTCGCAAGTGCGTATAAGTTGCACGATGACTTAACTCAAAATATTGCTATGACACTATACATGTTTATTGGCATGCCTATAGTGACCACTCGACGAATTATGTTCGCAAAAAAAACTTTGCTAACGAAAGGAACCACTGGAGTCATAAGAAAAATTCAACTCCATGAGAAAGATTTATGCGGACATAAATCTTATTTCATAGAATGCGGTCGCCGTGTTCGACTACTGAATTTTCCGCCCAGAATTGTTTTTGTGGAGTTGAAAGGAAATCCATCAAAGCGTTACGGCCAGAAATTACCTGACGGTATAATTCCGTTGCCACCATGGCACGGTCAAGTAGATATTAAATTTAAACATCATTTGGATCCAAACGCGGATCCTCTTAAAAAACCGTAACTCAACACGGTTTCGTTCCATTTTTTGCCTGTACGCCGGAGCGTCTTCAAGGGATGACTCTCGAAGATGGTTTAATAGCAACAGAACTTATGTTACGAGACTCACCGCAAAAAGCGGCATTCTACGTTATGTGCTCTCGAGTAACACTGCTCAAAAACATATATTTTACAACTCGAATCACACACGAAACACTTGAATATTTCTCCCCACCAGATCATGTTTTACGCTTAATTATGACCCTACTCACTAACATCACAATCCCCGAAATTATGACTGACTTTCAATTGGAAAGCTTAAATCGATGGCGTGAAGGACAATATTCTCGAATCGAGAAGTGTTTGCTACGCAGTCGTGACAAACGTTTAAAATAAATTACAAGAATAGCTTTTTTAACAAGTTTTTATTTGGAATGCATTATACTTCAAAAATTTTCGCGTCTACCGAATTCGGTATCTTGACCAATTGACGCCTTTTAATCTGAACTCCAACCACTAGTAACACTATTGTATCCGGTCATTTTGCCATAGGAGGCTGTTCCATACACAGCCGCCCAGTTTGGCATAAATCGAATTCCACTTGAACTCAACGATATTGAAACGCCAATCAATCCAATGTCGTCTATAGCTATACTAGTCAACAACGGGTGTGATTCCATTTTACGTAAGTTTAAACTTCTCTTGCTGCAATCGTAGATCGGCGCAAATGGGTTACCGTCTTTCATAGGCTGAGAATCCGTCCAATCCGTTATCCCTTCGGTCACTAGATGGGACTGTTTCATTGTTAAATGGATTACCTCACGAAAATTAATATAGCTTACATATTGTTTTGTTAATGTTCTGGCATATTCCACCGTTCAAAGTTGCCCTCGTCTCATATTGTCCAACGTTTGTGTTAGAAAATCGAGTTTGATGATAAACGGCAAACAAAAAACGCTCCATCTCGATACGCGGCATGAGTATTTTAACACCAACTCCGAAAGGATGGTATGTTCCTTCTTTGTTTTTCATAGGTCGCCCTTCACCGACCAAGTTCGATTGCGTGCAAAATAACACCGGAAACACAATAGACGTAGCGCAAATCTTCGATTGCTCGTCCACAACACACAGCTGGTCACCGCCTAAAAATTTGTGATGAACGTTAACCAACTGGCAAGAAAATGGCACAAAAATCCTCGTCGACCCAACTTACCATTTTTGAACTTCTGAATGCACATAATTTTTTCTGACCGAGCCAAACGATAAGGAGATATACCAGGTCCGATGATTCCCATCTCCATCGTAAGTTTACGGTTAAACTTCAGAAGGTTTGGAAAACCATCCATCATGCTTGCATTCCCAAGATGCATGTTGTCAATTGCCTTCCGAATTCCATCCAAACGTTCTGTGCTCAATGACTTTTCAACTCTCGAGAATAAATCATCTTCAGACAAATACTGAGAATTGTCTTTATCCCCTTCTCCGACATCCAGTCCTTGCCGAACACTATGAGAGCGCGGTGAAGACTCAGTTCCGGATTCAAGCTCATAGCTTGTACGTATAATAGAGGATGATGTCGATCCGAGTTTTCGATGTTCGAATTCTTCTTGCTTGATTTTACGTATAGCCTCGCCTATGAATTCGTCTTCGGAATCTTGGTCCCCTATCATTGACTTTGCCTTTTTGTTTGTATTTCCGGCAACAGAATCACCACCGACCTCGTCTCGCCGTTTTACTTTCAAAGATGCATGGTCATGATCTTCTGGTTGATTTCCTTTCTCGCTTGATGAAACATCGTCGTCGAAATCGCCACGATCGTCGGCAAAGTCTTTGTTTTTGTCAGTGGCAAGACGCTTGGAAGTTCGCTTGATCATATCAACCATAAACATCACACTAATTTAAATTCTCAGAACGTCGTCTACATATTTATACCTTGACCTAACTTTTAAAATAGATTGAGGCGAGTTTCATAATTATGTATGTATAAAATATATCAATCAATTTGAAACACTCCATAAATACATCCATTTACTATTATTAAACAAAATACTTATTAATAACAATAATTTTGATTGGAACGTTCTTAATGGTCAACTTAAGGGACAATCTTCAAAGGTATTCGCGCCATTCCTGCCATAACTATCGATCGATATACAGTTGCAAGTCACGTGATCTAAATATATTACGTGTACCTACACCTGAAATACATGGCAACAACAGCAGCCTCGCCGGCGTCGGCATCAACGGAACGACAGCTTCCCTCTCTGTTCCTACTTTTCTGTCCTCCGGAGATCTGAAGAGCAATCAACCGTCTCGTCGTCTTCCTCCACTCGTCGAAGCAAACCGAACATTTAAAATAAAAATTGTCATTTTTCACCATCACAATGTCATCAACCACCAGAAAACGACGACGGTCGAGTGGCGCTGCTGATGAGGAAGACGTCGAAGACATGCAGTTGACTCGAATGGATAACGTTTTCCCGCCTCATGCTGTAAGTGAATGAGCATCGATTCTCCTAACCTTTAAGGCTATTCGATCTAGTCACAACAAATTCCTTGTTAATGACTGCCTCTCCTTCTTGCAAGCATCAGTCCAGCAACACAACATCAACATTGTTGCTTGCCTTGCCGTCGTTTCGAGGCTGTGGAGCGGCGAGGACGATGACTGGTCCATCATTCAAATTAAGCTGGTGGAAGGACTTATGCCGCAACAACGGAATTCGAAACATATCTTGAATGCTTTCTCAAAGGTGTCCGCACCCGAGCGAAGTGTTTCTGATAATGTCGACGACTTTGGATATTGGCCTCGACTCTTGGTAGCAAGTCGCTCATTTTCGGAAAATGTTTGGTTAGTTAATGCTTCTTTAAGCTTTTTCAGTAATCTTTTTTTTTTTTTTTTGTTCCTTTACCTTTTTTTTTCATTAACGTAAAATGTATCGCTTCAGCAATGTTATTGAGCATTGGAAGAAACGTTTCCGGGACGAAAAAACTTTCGGTAACGGCCATAAACGAACAATGGAAAATCGTCGCTCCTCCAACTATGCAGGAACTCCCTCCGAGAAGACTCAAAAGATCTAAGGAAGACAGAAAAAAGTGAGTTGTTGTTCAAATATCTTTTCACATTAACATGAAAAGTTCTATATCGCTGCCAGGATCGTTTTACTTAACACTCGCCGATTTATTGATGGAAGCCGTTATTCGCGCATTCCTTGCCGAAGAAGACGCCGGCGAAATTATCGAAATAGATGAGGACGACGCCGCAAATGATAGGGAAACTTCGATCGCAATAAAAGCTCGCAAACGTCATCTTCGCCGACTCTACGCTTTTCCCACGAATGGTTTTCATGCTTCTTCAAGAGAAAAAACAATGACGTCGAAAAGACTCACAAATCATATTGGGGGTGTTCCAAAAATGTGTAGGTTCTCTTTCGTTAAATACTTTTTTAATCTGCCTTCCTGTGCTATATCATGACGAGTAAAATCTTTTTCCCTTACAGATTGCATCAACATACAAGGAGGTACCAAACGTTCCGACTCCAGACTTAACGAAAATCGACGACTATGCGATCACCGTCTTATTTCAGTCCTGGGTCAAATGCACGCAGAAACGGACGCCTATTAAAATTGAACTCGATCGCCGCGAACAACCGATTACATCTTTCTCGCACGCAAGTTGACGTCGAAACATCAAGAACACCACTTATACAAGTTCCGAAATGTAATGTTTTTTTTTATTTACTTACTAACTAGTTTAGTTTTCGACATTGTATTAGGTCCCGCAAAGTTTTTATCTCGCAGTGATGTGATGTTATGCCGCGGGGTTCCTCCATGCTGTTCCCCGACGCCTTACACATTAAAGGTGGGTTTCTACTGCTTACCTTAAATAACCCTTAACTTTTTTTTCCATCCCAGATGGCTCCCACATCGATGACTGCTATTTACGATGTGTTCCCCATCGCATCGTTGCCTTCATCATCTCCTCTCGTTCTGCTTACCCACCCATCCAAGCAATGTGCTTGCGTTCCTCCGCGCCTCGCCATACAGCAGAACTCGGAAGATGACGACAACGCCTCCGATGAAAACAACGACAATGCTAGTGATCAACAAACATCCGACCACGCGGAATCGACACGTGACAGTCGTCCTCTCGCTCTCCTGACGACGACAATAGAGAGTCCCACACGCCAGAAAACACAAACAATCCTGACGATACCAGCCAGGTGACCAACCCTCCCGAGCTGACCAACCCTCCAACATCATCAGGGAACACCGATTGAATCGGCACTCTTGTTTCTGTCCTCTCATTTTGTTGAACCATTGCAATCGCATCGCATAGGTACCCCCCTCCATTACTCTCATCTTGTTACAACATTCCAATCGCATCGCTATTGCAATAAATTATTCATTGCGTAATATTCTCCTCGAATAAAATTAACAAAAGAAGCGAAACCCCCAAGAGGTCATCCGCAGCGCGTGGCGACGCCGCGCTGATCAGTCAGAAACTGCGGAGTGCCGAGTGAAAATCGCTATGTATTCAGCAAAGAATATTATTATTGTGATTGGAGTTGCGACGATGACTAAGGTATCAGCCAAAATCCTGCCGTCTCGACAAAAGTTGTAGACACTTTGGTGACTTGGCTGACAATTGAGGGGAGCAGCTTTATTGATCTCTCATAATACCAACCGGTGGGATGCTATATACACACACTGGATAGTTGTGCCAGACTCTTGCAAATTAACAAATGTTTTGCAGTACTAAGAACCTTTGCAGTAAAGTATGTGCACCCCTCCCGACATATGTTCGTGGTCTGTAAAGATCTTTGAAGAACCATTTCGAAATTATCTTAAGATATACCATCGTGAGTTAATTAAAGATGACAACATACCTCGTCCTTATAAGGTAGTATCAGCTCGTCGCATGCACAAAACCACTAAATCTTCATACAAAGTTGACCTAATAATGACATCACACATTATTCAAATCCAAATGAAAAACTAAAACAATGGGATATATAGATCATGGAATAACGTTTCGGTACATATATCCGTTCCATGCGAAGCAACGCTCGTGGCGAAATCTGTAGATCTATCAAATAACCCTGATTTTCAAATTATCCTCTTTCGACTTGAAATAATAAGAAATAAATATCTCCTTGAGAAGCGTTAGATAAAACCATCAGATCAAATGTTAGACATACTTCAGCCTTACGAGTATGATGCAAAAAACTACGGATAATATTTATATTTCTCAAAGAAGACGGCATAGCTATGATACAAACCGTTCAAGCAGCCGTCCTCGTATCAATGATATTAAAGTAAAAACGACTAGAGATTGATTTAGATAATATTTGAACCACTTTAAAACTAAATAACTGGAGGATCCGCGAAATCTAATGATGATGCATTGCATACAAGCTAGAATCGAGTACATGATTCACAGGGCCGTCGGGTTTTAGTACCCATCCAAACCTTCACATGAAAACCCTCACGAATACTTTAGCGAATCTTAATTCCCATAGCTCGCAAGGACCAGGATTCAACGGTCAGTACGTCAGTACGTCAGTGAATGCGGAATACTCAATCTGTAGACAAAATGCCACTTACAAATTCGGCGTTGAACGAAAAAAAGTTTAAAATTCATTTCGATACAACATCCTCGCAATATCAATTACGTTTGGCCTACCAACCCTTTTTGGCGCAGTCATCACGACGGCCATCTGTATGCTCTTTTTACGGCACTCCAGGATAATGCCATTCACCCTCTCGAAAGCTTTGTAATCATCATAGGTCTTGCCATAGTCTATCATTAAGCTTCCATAGTCATCATCGACCTGTACAAACTCCGCTCGAAGCATAGTAAGCTTTCCTGTTCAGCTGAATGTACTTTCACTGATTCCTAGTATAGCATAGCGAATCACGCAAGAAGCCTTATCACAAAAAATTCCACATCACTAGGGCTTCGAAAGCTTAGTCAAAGTACTCAGCACTTCACTCCAACATCCTCCATTTCGAAAACAACTTACTTATCCTATTACCTCTTAGCTTCTACACGCGCAATTAAGAACTGACTCAAGAAGAACTGGCAGAGATTGATCGTTGCAAGATTTCGTCTTGAATGTAAGGAATGACTTCCGCGGGTTTATGTCCAGCCTACCAACATCCACCAACCTCCGAGATTTTGCTACCCCGCGTGAGTCACAATATACGTCACTTTGTATTTGATTTGAGCTGAGTGGCCTCAGTGGATATTTCCTTTGTTAATTGCTCCATCTGGCCAAAGCTCAGTGGAATCAACATGTAATAATGACTATCCCATAGTGAATAAACAAAAGGCACTATAATTTATTATTAAAACATTCCCAAAAAAATAATTAAAAAATACGTCCAGTTTCTTAATCTTCCATGTCGTCCAAACCCAACGAGGAAACCGAGGGTCGCCTAAAGGTAACTACAAAGTACTATTAGCAACGATAAAACGAAATACACAAACAAATTGCCTACCTCCATTTACCCAGCGGTTAGGGAGGAAACGGGGAACGGGTGCGTTGTTTGCGGACGGTAGAGGCGCATCCTCCATAACAATGTCTTTAATACACCAAAGTCAATACCTGAACTACAAATAACAACAAAACATACCTTCGTCATAGAGAAGGTGAGAAGGCTCATCAAGAGCCGAATCTAATTCGATGCCACGAGGGGAAGTTGAGGCGTGAGATCCTAGAAATAAAATTCCGTTAAAATCAATACGAGGCTCAACAAAGAACAGCGTGAAACAGAAAGAAGAAGAAAAAAAAAACGTAAATAAAAGTACTTTGAAGGAGTGGGATCACCGAATTCAAATCGGAGCCATGTCGGGAAGTTGATGCGCGAGGTGCAGAGCTTGAGGTTGAACCTTCTAAAAATGGAAGCATCCCGTTAAAATTAATAACGCAGCTCAACAAAGAACAGGCGTGAAGCAAATTAAATAAATAAAAGCAAAAGTACCTTGAGGGCCTGAGATCAAGCTCAGCCTGTCCGGTTGCTCAAAGCCGAGTTGTAATCGGAGCCATGTCGGAAGTTGACGCGCGAGGTGCGGAGCTTGAGGTTGAACCTTCTAGAAAATGAAAGCATCCCGTTAAAATCAATGTCGAAACTCAACATAAGAAAGAGAAAAAAAATGAAGAAAAAAAAAAGTACCTTGGGGGCCTGAAATCAAGCTCAGCCTCTCTGGTTCCATCACCTGCTCCGCGGACGGTGCAATTGCTGCACTGGTACTTCCAACACAACTCCTCTCCTCTGATTTTCCCTTCCTCAGTTTTACCAACTCTTTTTTCATCTTCTCCATCTCCTCCGCCATCTTCACCGATTTTTTTGTGCTCGGCTCGACTCTTTCTTTCCTTGTCCCTCAAACAAGTTTCATTCTCTGGCGTCCTTTCACGGCCTGTGTTGTTCCCATCAGGAACCCTAGCAGCCTCAGCGTTTCCCGCAGGACCCCCTGCAGCCTGTTCTTGTCTCGCCATAGCCTCCTCACGAGCAGACACTGCTGCTTCCCGTCTTGCCACTTCCTCTAGCCGAGCGGCCACTGCAGCATCTCGCAGGTCCATCTCGTCTTCCCTAGCTTTCACTGCAACTTCCCCTCGCGGCAACTGCATCACGTTCACCCTGCACGTCACGTTCAAAATCGACAAGTCTTTGGCGCTCAGTCTCACAACGAACTGTGCTCTTCTCCAATGCGCGCTCCTTTGCCGCAACCACCACTTCCCTCTCACCGACGGTAATACGTTCAGCCAGAAATCTTTGACGATCAACGCGAAGCTGCTCAACGCGAGCCTCCACCACAGTCTTATCACTTTCCAACACCGCCTTATCAGTGTTCAAAGCCCACTCCTTCTCCCTCACCGTCATTTCATGTTCTTTCACCTCCTTCTCCATCTCCTCAACCTTCGTGTAACACATCTCCAAAGCCTTAAGCCGCTTGTTCTCCTCAGTGAGAATAACCGCAACCATGTTCGCTTTGAGCAACTCCTGTTTAGCATCAAAGATTTGCCTTTGAAAGTTCGCTTTATCCTCTCTTCCTTGGGCGATCAGCTGACTGTTTTCATTAATAAGCTGTTCCCGTTTGTCCAGGTCCTCCATCTGAATCTTCCCACCAGCATTCCCAATCTTCTCCAACTCCCGCTTCGCAACCCAGACATCGCGTTCCAAGCGGCCATTCTGCGAAAGAAGAGCGGCGTTGGACTTTGTCTTCTCATCCAGCTCATACGAGAGTCTTTCAACCTTCATCTGCGACGTCTTGAGCTCGGCGTATTGGTTGGCGATAGTTTTCCTGTAATGCTTCCCCTGCTGCGTTTCACGTCGTTGTGCATTTTGAAGGGATTGATTCGAGGTTCGCAGGTCGTGCTTAAGGTCCGAGATGGTTTGATTTAGCTGAACGGTCTTATCAGCGGCGGTGACATCCACAGCGGTCTTATCAGCAGCGGTGGCATCAGCGACGATGGGTTTCTGCATTTCCGCGGTATCGTGAATTTCGTTGGGCGGGTTTCGCGATTCATGCTGAAGGTATGAGACCGTTTGCTTCAACTCAACGGTGGCATCAGCGGCGGTGGGTGTCGGAATTTTCGACGTATCAAGCACATCACTGGCGGGTTGGGAGCTACCATAGCTTTGGGGATGGTAGGAGGTGACTGAGAATTGAGAGTCTGTGAGTCCGTACAAGTGGAATCGATGGAGGTCTACACCAAAGGGTCAGCGAGACTTTGAGGGAAAGCAGAACAGAGAGAAAACAAAAATCTACCATACCTTTGCCGTCGAAGTCCACCACAACAGGAACGTAATGACACTCAAAATACAAACCACAACACGCAAAACCCCGTCCCGTTGCCCTCAAAAAACACCGCACCAAAACACAACACCGCCGTCAAAATGACAGCAGTTTCTGTTTTAGCCATCGTGCTGGTGACGACATTGAATAGCTCAAATCTTGCGATCCGCCTTGACAGCGGATGTCTTGATACCAGGTCGTAAAGGAAGCCAGCTTCCAACAGAACGCCGAGGAGGACGACAAAGCGGAATGTGCCATCATCTTGCCGATAGTACAAAAGTGCCAAGATGATGGTAAGCAAATATCTTAATTTTGTGACTAGTGAGTAGGGTTAGAACGTGAATGGATTGATGTTAGATACGATAATTTTGGATGGAGAGAGGATGATGGGTGAAGAGGGATGGATTGTTTTGATGATGAGTGGAGGATAAAAATAGAAAATTTTTGACTTGTGATGAAAATTACAACGACACTCTCCTCGCCTCAACCGACAAACACACTGACATTTCCATGTCCTTGGGTTCGTTCCGCTCAAGAGGATGTGGGTGGTTGATCGCCCCCCCCTTTCCCCCCCCCCCCCCAGCGATTCCCAAGTCAAATAGTGAACGAAAAGTAGACGAGCATACGGATGCTGATCTGGAGAAAGATATGGGGAGAGGAGAAGAGAGGAAAATAATACTATCTAGCGCTAACTTACTCTCACTCGAGTTGAGCATAAGCGAGAACGTGGTGGTGTAGCCAGGCAACCACGTTGAGATCTAACGATACAGAATAGTGTTAGTTGACATTCAAACACTTCCAAGCTCTCAAAAAAGGAAAATAACCAGCTCACCCTCCAAAACAAGTGTTCACACATATAGGCAATAACCGCCCACACAAAACCATCCACAATGATGTCGATGGTGGTGGGATAAAACGTAACGACGGACTGGAGTGTGACGCCCCAAAGCAGCGCCATGGTCAACGTAGCCATCCACGCTACCAGCGCAGCGTAGACTACGAGATAGGACATTGAAGTGTTCAAAACAATTGTTTGTTATTTTCTTGTTCAAAAAAAATTTGGGTGTTTTTTTGACCTTTTGGCCCCTTTTAACCATGTTGACCGTTGTGACAGCGAGTACCTTTTATTAATTGCATTATACAAACTTGCCTGTCGAGTTGCCAAACTTTGCCAGTAGCGAGATGTCGTAGTGTGTAAAACATTTTAAAACTATTCGCGTATGATTGATTTCCTTTATTAGTTAGATTATAAGCTGCTCCCAGTACTTATCGATGCCATAAACTCCCTTCGCAGCTTCCGGTATCGATTTTCCAAAAGTCAAGGCAACCTAAACATAAGGTTACAATAGCAAACCGATTCGGAAAAGTCTTACCTTGAAAAAAAATTAGTCAGAGACGGGCCAAGTTGATCCGCGTTCAAAAATCAGTTGTCGTCGGAGTTGACTCAAGCAAGAAAAATGATTGGGCTTTTCAGCGCTTACTATCCAATCCTTTGTTGCGTAAAGACACGGGAGTTTGACAAAAGCAGAAATCAACGTCAATCACTACACTGTAATCATTTCGGTTTCGTTGGTCAATCACAAAATACCACCAAATTTCGCTGGCGATCCTCAGGATGATCCTACGGAGAACGAAAAAGCTTCGTAAACCACCTTTTAAATACCTTGCGAAAGTTGCTTGAAACTTTGTTCGTTATCCATTGACAAAATCTCAACATTCAACGCATGATAAATGAAAAGCCTACATGTTGAGAACTTCACGCTGTACGAGAATTCGCTCATAATTTAGAACTAGGTTCAACTGCACATACTTCCGGCCAGACGAGTTTCACTTGATAAAAAAAAAAGGAAAAGAAAAGGTTCAGCTCTCATGGAGGAATCAGCTAATTCATATAGTGAACATACTTGTAATCAAAGACTTTGGCTCAAAAGAAGGTTTTTGCAATCACAGCCAGCGAAAACTTCATTATCGGAAGAAAGGAAGGTAAAACCTCGACCCAAAAAGATTTTTAAAATATACCTGTCATGATAGGCATTTAGTAAATCCAAAGTTTTGATTCGAATTAAAGCATATGCCAATGGCTTTTGTTGCGAAACGAAAATAACCTCAAGAATCATCAGAAATCCCCAAATCCAGAAACCAAGATTCAAGCTGTCGTGATTCTTGATTTGATCCATCCCCATTAAGTACTTAAACACCACAAGAATCATTTATGAAACCCTAAAGAAAGTGAGATCCTTGGTAAATTCCTCGCAAACCGTTCAATGGCGTGTAGGTTATTTCCAACACCCAATCATTCAAAAAACTTCACGAAATGTTTCCGTTCAACTCATCACCCGTTCCCGTAAACTCCAAAAACCTCCTTCGCGTCAGAAAACCGTTGTTAGCATTGGAATATCGCTGAAAATGGGTTAGAATGGGTATAAAATGATTCATTACCAAATTCAAGCTGTCGTGATTTTTAAATTGATCCATTACTTCTACATACATAAACACCGGAAGAATCATAAATGAATCCCTGAAGAAAGTAAAATCCTTGGTAAACTCCTCGCAAACCGTTCAATGGCGTGTAGGTTATCTCCAACACCCAATCATTCAAAAAACTTCACGAAATGTTTCCGTTCAACTCATCACTCGTTCCCGTAAACTCCAAAAACCTCCTTCGCATCAGAAAACCGTTGTTAGCATTGGAATATCGCTGAAAATGGGTTAGAATGGGTATAAAAATGATTCATTACCAAATTCAAGCTGTCGTGATTCTTGATTTGATCCATCCCCATTAAGTACTTAAACACCACAAGAATCATTTATGAAACCCTAAAGAAAGTGAGATCCTTGGTAAATTCATCGCAAACCGTTCAATGGCGTGTAAGTTATTTGCAGCACCCCAACCATTCAAAAAACTTCACGAAATGTTTCCATTCAACTCATCACCCGTTCCCGTAAACTCCAAAAACCTCCTGGGCTCCAGAAAACCATTTTAAGCATCGACATACCGCTGAAATTGGGTTAGAATGGGTACAAAATGATTCATTACCAAGATACAAGCTGTCGTGATTCTTGATTTGATCTATTCTATTTAAACACCGCAAGAATCATAGATGAATCCCTGAAGAAAGTGAGATCCTTGGCAAATTCCTCGCAAACCGTTCAATGGCGTGTAGGAGGTTTCCAACACCCCAATCATTCACCAAACTTCACGGAATGTTCCCATTCAACTCATCGCCCGTTCCCGTAAACTCCAAAAACCTCCTGGGCTCCAGAAAACCATTTTAAGCATCGACATACCGCTGAAATTGGGTTAGAATGGATATAAAATGATTTATTACCAAAATACAGCTGTCGTGATTCTTGATTTTATCTATTCTATTTAAACACCGCAAGAATCATAGATGAATCCCTGAAGAAAGTAAGATCCTTGGCAAATTCCTCGCAAACCGTTCAATGGCGTAGGAGGTTTCCAACACCCCAATCATTCACAAAACTTTACGAAATGCTCCCATTCAACTCATCACCCGTTCCCGTAAATTTCAAAAACCTCCTGGGCTTCAGAAAACCGTCGTAAGCATCGAAATATCGCCGCAAATGAGTTAGAATGGGTGCATAATGATTCAATACCTCTGGACATGGAGTGGCGACGTTTGATTTTTAGGAATTGTCAAAAGTGAAACTGTGTTGGTGTAGGTCGAGGAGGGAAGCTGAATTCAGTGGGGCGGTTATGATGCTGTACTTCACCGTACCGAATAGGGGTGACGGCGTTATCTTTTCTAACTAATTCTTACTTCCCCATTTTATTCGAGCTTTTTTTTTCGTTTTTATTTTATTTTTGCAAACTCTTCGTGTTGGAGAAGGTGGTAAAATGGAAATGCAAGAAAAAGACTCTCGACTATCATTAAATATAATGTACAGGTATGGACAAAAAATCGAGTTGATGAGTTGTTTAAGGATATTGAAAAAAATAAAAAAGATATGCTGAATGAATCCCTATTTTTATTTTGATGCTCGCCTACAAATAGAGCTGATATTAAAATATATAAAATAATTAGAATCCATACGGTTTGTATGAGGCTATATTCAAATATTATTACACTCTAATATATACGGCTTTCATAAGGCTCAAACTTGAATAGGAGAATTGAAGCGTTTTCCCAGTTCCTCAACAACATCGAACCAATTTTACCGCCGTATCCACCATAAAATATACTTTGTATATTCCTTTCGCCCAAAAAAAAAAAGAAAAAAAAGAAAGAAAAAAAGAAAAACGTCCTCCCTCGACCTTATCAAGTTCCTACTGAATTTTTAGGCCAATAAATTCCCATCCACAATCATCCCGCAAGAACTTGATTGTCCTTACCCCCCTTTTTCTCGCGTCAGGTGACGACATGGGCGGATAGAATAGGTAGTTTTTCGTAGACCCTCACTGCTCTCCTGTTAAGCAACAGCCATTCCAAAAAAAAAAGAAAGAAGAAAAAAAAACCTCACTATAAAATCATCAAAGAAAAGCAAGATGACAACAGATTTTCCAAAACAATAGTTGAGGGAGAGAACTCCTACTCTAAATCTCGCTAGGCTCGTCATCGCCATATCTAAAAATTACAAGCAAGCTGTTCCTCTCGAGAATAGCGAAAGGCCAATGCCACGTTGTACGCGTCGGATATCTTGTGTTGTCCAAAAACTACCTCTGCGAATCCTACCTGTACAAGATGCATCGGATGTAAACCATGCTCAGGCCCTAGCAATGTCCTGCCATAGGTCGTCCTGTATTTTTCTAACGCGCCGCATCCCAATAACACCTTGATCGAGGATGACATATTCATTAATGATTAATCGCAACCACCCACCGTCACATCCGAATCCATGTTATTGATCGGGTGTCAGTAAAAGCCGTAGAGATGGGTAAAATATCCCAATGAAGCGGAGACAAGAACTAGATCAGCAGATGTAAAAAGCGAGATCCTCATTGTGTATTCATCCCGATATATGTGCTCGTTTTGTGTGCAATTAAATAACATATCAAAAAATCCTGGCCAATTCCTCCACAGGATATCTTTTCACCAAGTCCTCTGTGGCATAACGGTATCCTTGAATATTGGAGATACCAAACTCTGATTTGAGTTGGTTTTTTCCAAGTTGCTCTCCCATCTTTAACAATCCGACAACGGGATACCCAAATTTAGACGTCTTTAGCCCCGCATCAAATTCATCGTTTCCAATACCACTAGGATCATTGACATTTCCCGGTTCTTTCGGAGATTGGATACAAGCAACATAACTTGTTTTTTTTGTCCCCAAGAATGAATAAAAGAAAGTATTTACGAAAAAAAGAATGTGGTGCTCACCGAATAGCGCAGACGGGAGATGATTCGTAAAGCCACAGTCGCTCTGTTGTGGGACGTAGACGATACTTGCGGAATTCATGGTTCTTTTTCCGATCCACGATCAAGGCAACATATTCGGGTTTGATGGCCATGATGGCATCCGTGTACACGGGAGATTTTGATTGCGGTTGTCGGTTGGCACGGGGTACTGAAGAGGAGGTGGTAGGCTCGTCATTCGCTTTGAGAGTTGAATCGGAGGTAATAGGGTTATGAGGATGTGAATTAGGACGGCGGGATGTGCGGGCCTTTTTGTGATGGTCCGGGTGGCTTTCGGTTGAACTTGCATCCTTCCGCTTCATTTCTTTATGAGAATAAATATATTATAATAAGAATGAAGGGGTAATATATAGTTTCAGCATCAAGTGTCACAGAATTCCAGTATATCGGACACCCTCAAACAAAGTATGTGGAGTATATTTATTATATGATAGGATGAGTGGTGCCGAATGCCGAGATGACAATTCATAGAGAATAGAATAGAATAGAATAGAAATATATAAATAAATATAAATACATATAATACATATATCTAATGACGAAAAGAGGATCAGGCAAGGGCGTCAAACATGCAATTACATATTTAATTTATATTATACACACACTCAGCCATCGACCCCCCCTCCCTCTTGTTATATTTATAAATATATTTATATTATTCTTTCTTTCTTTCCATCCTGATCCATTTGCCTTGACAAACCAATTTTCATTCATTCATTATTCATATATTAAATTAAATGAATTATTTATTATTAATTATTTATAATATGTAGTTTGTGTGACTGTGTTGAGAGGGGTGAATTATTATTTATTATTATTTAACAAATAAAGACAAGTGTGTTTTACTACTAATAATAATATTTAATTACTATTACTATTACTAAATACTACAGTCTCTGTGCCATCATCATTGCGCAAATAATATTTACTTGTTGACTTTTTATATTTAGTATAGTATATAGTATTGGTAGTATAGAGAGAGAGTGTGTTGTTGAATGAGAAAAGATACATTTCTCTATTCTATATGACGAAAAGGATGATGATGATGATGTGTTCTTTAGTACTTCATCGTGGTGGTGGGAAAAAGAGAGGAGGATGTACTGCATCTCTACCATCACAGTCATCACAGTCACCACCATCATCATCAAGATTTCTCCTCTTGTCATGCATCATCATGGTCATCTTCTCCTTGCTACCCGTCACCATGGCCTCTACTCCTCATCTCTCTGCTTTCCCTGCAAAGACAAACATCACATGCTCTGCGGATTCGGATTGTCTGCCTCTCAACCTCAGGCTGCCAAAGAATGGAAACGTGGCCGTCTATGCATGCATTGATAACGTCTGTGCATTCACCGTTGCTGCTGGTAAGCTTCCTTGCACAAAACAATTGGCATCTTCACCAAAACCATCAACTTGAAACATCCATTCACATACTGATTTGAAAACAACAGGTGAAATATGCAAAAAGGCATCAGACTGTGCCCAGTTTCAATGGGTCGAGCGTCAGTTGAGGAGAAACTTGAGCATCGAAGCCATCATTGGACGACCAGTCAACAACATCACCGTCTACCTAGAGAGTCTCTGCTCACCAACCGCATGCACCATTGCTTCCGGATGCAACTCCTTCTCGGATCCCCTGTTCAACACCAACAATCAGCTCCTCTTGCCAGAATTCACCAATGGGCAGGCATGCTGTCTTGGTGGCCGTGAAGAGGAAACTTGCACTCGTATTCTTGACAGCGAAAAAAGCTACCGCGTCTCCACCTGCGAGGTCACCATGGAATGCACAGCAACCGGTTCAAACCCTCTCGACAATACCCTCCGCTGCCAAGCAAAGAACTTTCGATCCCAGCTTTGGGTCGGCGTCACTCTCACCCTGATCGGTGCATCCATGTTGAACGTGGGACTCAATCTCCAGAAACTCGCACTCCGAAAACGCCATGAAAAAAAACAGGAAAAGAAGCTTCAGAATCGTATGAGGATCATTCAAAAGCTTGCCGCCGTAAGGCTTGCCCCGCTTAGGCTCCCGTCGTTTGGTGGGAAACGTTCTCGAACTCCGAGTTTTCATAATCTGTTTTCGAGAAACAGAGAGTCAAACGCGGAAGCTTCAGCCGCTGCTTCTGCTTCTGCTGCTGCTGCTGTTGCCGCCGACGCTACAGCGCATGCCCTCGCAGAAGGTTCTGGAAGACTCCACCGTAATTCCACCCCACCACCTCCCAACGATGAAATCACTCCTCATGAAGCTCCTCCCAAAGACTCTCACGAATCCCAACCTCCGCACGCCCACTTTTTCTCCATGAACCGTTCTGGCCATCATCGTTCTGGTAGGCAGTCGGCCATGAGTGATTCACAGTCCATCATGACGGATGATGTTGCGCCTGCTGCGAGAAGTCGACCTGCGAGTAGGATGACGAGCAGGACCCTGAATTTTGGAATTGATCTGCCGAGACCCATGTTGAGGATCACGAATAAGAATACCATCTCGGCGACCGTCACCAAGCCCGATGGGACTACAGAGGATATCTCGATCCCCGCGGCAGATGAGGATAAGGCAGAGTTTTCAAAGAAATTGGATTTTGGAAGTTTGCTCAAGAATCCGGTATGTATTGTGACTTTTTTTTATATTGTTTTTACACTTTTTTAAAATGCGTTGCTCTTATGTACTGTTCATATACTTTTAAACTGCGTTGCTCTTGTTAAAACTATGTTCAAACTCTTATTTTCTTTATCAGGTCTGGCTTCTTGGTTTCCTCGTGTTCATTCTCAGCAACTTTGTGAATTTTGTGGCTCTTCAATTCGCACCACAGTCCCTGGTGGCAACTTTGGGTTCCATCTCTCTTGTAGTCAATGTTATCCTTGCACCCATCATCAATCAGGAAAAGTTTACATGGAGGGATGTTGTCGGTGTCGTCCTCATTGTTGCCGGATCGTCCATGACGGTCGTCTTTTCCGGTGTGAATTCAAAAGGTAAAAACTCGACACCCTCCAAAAAGCTTTTTTAACACTCTCCTCTTTTCCTCACACACAACTAAAACCTCCTCCATTTTATTTGTTTATTTTGTTTAGATTACAAACTCTGCGTCCTCCTCGCTCTCTTCCGCCGCATCCCTACCATCGTCTTCCTCACCGTCACCCTCTCTCTCGTCGTGTCATCTTCCTCCTGATCTGTTTTGTCGAAAAAAACCTGGACCTTAAACCCGCTCTCGGTGAAGCCCATGTCACCACCGTCGCACCCACCTCTGAAACCATTGATCTCCCGGCGAACCGTGAATCCGTCTTGCCTGGACCTCTAAAATGAGTTCAAGAGCATACGGCCTTCCCTCGCAGATTGCTCGACGCACAAGTGAAATCTTTACACGACGACGCGCTTCCAAGGCGGGTCCACCCAGAGATCCACCCGTCGATGGGAGATGGAGGAAGGAGGCATCCCCATGGAAACTGTCGGTGATGAAGACGAGAACTCCATGTCACAATCTACCTCTGAGAGTCGTGACATGGTTGAACCTATCATTGGAGATGACACCGAATCCCCAACAACAACCACCACCACCACCACTTCCTCCTCTGCAACCGTCGACAACCTCGCCGCCATCCCATCCCTCCCTCACCCCATCGACGCCATCCCCATCCACCCTCAAGACCCCTCCACCTCCGATTCCGACAATGGCCGCTTCCTCGTCGTCGTCGCACCCCACATGCCACCCACAGACCTCCCCAACACCTCCGACTCTCGTCGTCTCCCCCGCTCCTCCCTCGTCGTCGACAGACCCTCCATGTCCTCCGACGCTACCCTCAACGCTCAACGCGCCGCAGCAGCCGCCGCCACCCAACACCTCGACATCCCACGTCCCTCCGAAGACGACATTATCCCACTCACCAAACCCACCCGTCGTGGGACCACCACCACCGTCATTGGATGGACGAAGCCATGGCCGCTGAAGCCGCCGACATCCAATTCAGCGATGACGGTACACCCATCAAACCAACCCTAAAACAACGCCTCTACGCCGTCCTCCCTGAACCCCTCAAACGTCTCCACGTATGGTGGCGCCAGATCGACCTTCTCCCACGTTTATCCACACGTATCCCTCACCTCTAAAATCGTCACCATCCTCCTCCCCTTCTCCTACGCCTCCCTAGGAGGTCTCATGGGCACGCTCACGGTTCTCTTTGCAAAAGCCACCATCCATCTCCTCACCTCCTCCATCATTGACGGTGAAAACCAATACAATGATGTCTTTGCGTGGATCATTACAGGTGTGACGGTTGTGACGGCTGTGTCGCAGGTGTATTGGATTAATATGGGGTTACAGCGGTATGATGCTTTGTTGCAGATACCAGTGTATTATGTGGTTTGGACGATTTTTGATGTGGTTGGAGGGGGCATTTATTTTAATGAGTTTGAAGGGTTTAGTGCGAGACAGTATGGGTTGTTTTTGTTGGCTATGGGGATTATCTTTATTGGGTTTTTGTGTTGGGGGATAGGTTAAAGGGGTCGCATGTTTGAAAGATAAATAATTGGGGGGTTGTTTTCCCCACTTTTTCTTCTTGTGTTTGTTTGGCTTGTTTTTTTTCGTTACCCCCCTCTCCCCCCTCTACACGTACTTTTTTTTTCTTTTTATTATATATGCATGCCATCCCGTTTCTTTGGTTCTCGCGCATTCTCATCGTTCATCATACTCGAATGGATGTTTACCCCTTTTGTCATCCATCATTCCCTCAAATCATCACGTCCACCTATTGCCCCGCTCCCTTTTGCATCCATTTTATGCCTTCCATGGTGAAGATTGACCTTCAACAAACCCTCCCCCCCCCATTATTATTCTGGTTTTCCTATTGTTGAGGCCATGTATTTTGATGCTTTTGCGTGTAATATGAAAAAGGGTCTTTGTTTTGTGAATCTCCCCACACATACACCCCCTGATTTGGATTACGCTTTTTTTGTGGTTTTTTTTATTGGTATCAAGTTTGAGGTGTTTGCATTATAAAAGCAGTACGAGTGTACGTACAAAAACCATGTGTTGTTATACTTTTTTGGATGAGTTTTGGTTACAAGAGTTCAACGTTACTGTTATTCCCTTCCTCCTGTTTTCCACAACCCAATACAAAAAACAGCACAATGAACAGTCAGATTACCAGAACCAAAAGGAAAAAAAGGGTTGGGGAAAAAAAAAAACACTCACATCATCCTCATCCGTTCCCTCTGAAGCCTCCACCCTCCCTCTCTTCCCATCCCCCCCAAACCCTTCACCATCACTCACAGATCGTTTCCGTGACACCCCCAACGTCTTTTTCACCTGCGATTTCTGCTGCGTCATAGATGACCCCGTTCTCCGCATTCCCAACGCCGGAGGACGCGCAACTGTGCCGGGGGGTTGTTTGGGTGCAGATTGGAGTCACAGGGACGCGTTGAGATGCCATGACGTTGTCTGGGACGTTGCGTTCACGGAGAGGTTGTTGGGTGGGTGGTGATTGTTGAGTTGGAGGTGTTGGGTTGAAGGTTTGGGTGGTAGTTGAGAAAGACGACTCCTCTTAGGAGGCGGAACCTGTTTTACCGAGAATGATCGCGTCAATGGAGAAAACCATATTCGACCACCCCACCTCTTCCTCCACCTCTTCCTCACTATCCACAACTTCTTCCACCTCCTCATCTTCCTCCTGAGATTCATTCCGATCTTCTTTGATTTAGACGTGACTCGGTCCTCCTCCTCGTCGTCTTCCCCATCTGACGCCGACAACCCCGAATTCTCGCTTTGAGATTGAGGAATCTGAGATGAATCTCTTCACCCTTCAAGTTCTTGTGCTTGAGGTTTCCTGTTATTCAACAAAACCGCAATTCAGTAAATTAAAAAAAAAATAAAGTTAGAATAAACAATTACCCATCCAAAACGCTTGTAAACAGTTATTGTCTCTTAGCAATCCCTAAAATAACAACAAGTATCAAATACATTTTTTCCCAACATATAATACAACGAACCTTCACTTCAAACACCAACGACTCCAACGCCTTCTTCAAAGGCGGAACATGCGCCATAAGCACCGAATCCCTCGCCGCCTTACTCTCATTACATATCGTCTATCAAAAAAAAAAAAAAAAAAAAAAAAAAAAAAAAAAACACCCCCTCACATGTAAAACCTCGTTCCACTCTGCACATTCTTGATAACACCAATCACCTCCCCACTCGCAATCTTCAGCTCCCGATTGAATATAGGTAACGCCGTCTTGATGAAATTCTGAATAAAGCTTTTCGACATCCGCATGATACATGAGAGGAATTTCGTGTCGGTAAAGTTTTGCCAGAGCTCAACAGTGGCAACGAAACATTGGACCGATTTTTTTAATCGCGGAAAGTGCGTCTGTGTCAGTGTCTTCTGGGTTTGGGATCCATTTGGCACAACTCTGCCGTGACGACCTGAAAAAAAAATGTCGGCTTCAAACGGTTTCCTAGTCTTACCTTGTAAAACAGAATAAGTGTTGTTTTATCCAAAAGTGGGTAGTCCGAACATATATCGGCATTTCCAGAAATCAATGCTGGGAACGCCTTTCTTGTGTAATCATCTATAACATCCAACGGTCTCTTAGAAAACCTAATATGATGCTGAACCAGGAACACAATATGTTCCGCCTACATTATCAGATATTACAATAAAATATATCCACCTTTTTTAGTTTTATCCTCCCATTCCATCGTCAAGAATGCTTTAATAAGTTTTCCAACAATAGGTCCCAAATGTTTCGCATCGTCAGGTTCACACAAATGGAGCAACGCTATTAAAACTTTGACGAGGAGGACCGCTGAACTCAAGGAAGGAAGACTCTCGTAAAAAGCAGTGAGGTACTCCATAATGTCTTTGACTTTTTGACGAACATCAACGTCGTTTCCTGCGGCTTGAGCGGCGATGGAGCTGTTTGAGCGGGATGACAAGGCTTCAAGGAACTCCTAGATCAATGGTGAGATCTTGGTGTGGGGAAAGTAAGTGAAGAAACCTTAAGAATATTATCATCCGTCTTTTCGGTGATGCTGGGCCATCCACTAAAGCTAAGAAAAGTCGGAGGATGGTATCAAAGCTGTCCGAAAGCGTCTTTGTGATCTAAGGAGATAATGTCAGAAAATGTATCAAGTTGTAAAAAGAACTTACCTCTTCAAGATTATCAATAGGGTTTTGAGCCCCTCGGCGTCTGGCTCATCAGCGTTATGTAACTTCAAAAAAGAAAATGCGTCATTCTTTTCATACAATAATATCCCAAACCTTATGAAGCTCGCGGCCAACTTCTTCCCATATTCTGCAAAGAGCAGGCAAAAGCTTAATCATACTGTTGAAAAACTCTGCTGGTGGTATTCTCGATATGATGTTGAACCTCGAAAATTCCTCGTCTTTCATACCCGAATGGGTGGTATCTTTTCCTTTGCCGGTGGCGATAGATGCAAAATCAATCTTATGCTTGGCAGTCACCTTATCGAGAAGGTCTTTAAGCAAGTAATTGAGCTCCGGAAGCTATAGAGCGCTTGATAAGTAAAGAAAGATGCAATCTTTAACGTACCTCAATAGCTACCCCGACCCGCTTATCTTTCGAGCTATCTGCAGTGACATTGATTTCAAAGTAGTCGTTTGTTAAGAGCTCGAAAACGTTCAACTAAAATACTTAGAACAAAATAGGACTAAACGAATCCCGACGCTTTACCTCAAACTCTCGGAAATGATTCTTCATTCTCTCGAGAATCCCATGCATCAAGATATCAGTCTTGGCTTTCCCCCTTTTTTTCTCTTTCACTTTCGTGCTCGGCGCAGATTTTAAATCGTCATTATCAGAAAGTTCCTCGTCGATTTCGTCGTCAGCATGTTCCTTCAAATCAATTAGTTGTTTAATCACAACGCTTTGGCACATCTTCGTCATTGGGGTCGGTTTCACTCCCGCTCGGTTCTTCCGGATCTTTACAAAACTTAAGTACGCGAGCGCGATAACTTTGTCACCTTTCTCTTTCTGCGCCGCTTTCTTCTTCTCCGGAACTTTCGCTTTTCCCTTTTGGGTCTGCACAGGTTTTGCAGTTGGCATTGCATCCATATCTTCAAAAAGTGTCAAGTTTGTAGTCTCCTCATACGGGCGCCATCCAGGAAGTGTGCCAACGATGCTTCCGAGAGTCTTCTCCAGCTCCAAAATATGTTTGAGGCGAGTAACGCATCCGTTTAGAAGATTGGACGATTGCGCACTTTTATCGGAGGATCTCTGAGGCTTTGAAAAAGCATTGAGTAGTTCGCGGAAGCTTATAAAGCGAAAAAGAGTGATTATTGAGTAGCTTTCTTTTACCACGACGCAAGAACAACAAAGCCTAAAAACTCACAAATTGATTGCCGTCAGCAGTGATGTGCAAACGGACTCTCGTTGTGACCAAGATAAACTTCGAATATTTTCCTGCAAAATATCAGATACCATTGTCCCGTAAAATTGCCGACCTCAGCAAAATCCCTTTTATACATTACAATACCCATTCCTTGAACTTTATCTATCCCGTCGAGAGAATCGTTTTCATAAAGCTCAATCGTTTGCAAAAGTTTAAAGCATGGTGGTAATAACTTGATGAAGCTTTTGTTTTTAGGTTTGACCTCAACAGAATCGGATGCGATAGACACCAAACACTCCTCGACTATCGGGAATATACTGACGCTTGCCTTTGCGGGTAGAAATCAGCTTAATATTAACTTTAAATTCCCCCCCAACCTCATCGTCGCCATCATTGCTTTCTTCCAACGTTGCCAATACGATTGATTCAGTATTAGTTTCCAAAGACCCGCCGACTTTGGCAGTAGAGTTATTCAGTTTCATCCAAATATCCTTCGGCATGTAATTAGAAGCGTCTTCATCGCCCTTCGTCATTAGAGCTTCCATATCAGCGACAACAAAATCATCGACGATCATTCCAGTAAATGAATCCTTTATCCAATTTACGAGCCTTTCGTGGAGCTTCTTCTCGGCTATGTAATATGACAGTTCGTCATAAAACATTTCCAAAAATGCCTATAGTATCAGGTCTGTTTTATGCAACGACAGTACCATATCCTGTCCTTTGCAATGGTGGTGTACAAGTGTCATAAGCTCTATCGCCTGCACTAATCTTGGGGACCGAGGAGCAGCACTGCTGGAAACAGTTGCCGATCGATAAGAGGTGGAGCCGACAGCGTTGGGGTCTAATGTTACTCAGTCACGTCAATATTAGTGCAGTTACTTATTTCCTCGTCTACGGTCACTGAACCAAGAACTTTAACCAAAGCAAGTGCACCAAGAATCCCAGTCTTTTTATACTTCGGCTCAGAGTTTCCAAGCTGTTTGCGAACAATAATTCGCATATCGGAGAATAGCGACGATTCGAAACTTATGGATCTCGATATGGTTTCAAAATCTTCTTGCTAATTACATAAACAACCCCGACATTATAAATATACCTACCTTTATCGCTAAAATGGCAAAAATTTCGTACAGCATGCGCATCTGCTCAAACGAGAGGTGGTGGACGTCTGTAGCGTTAAAAGTCAGTTCAGTCATTAAAAAGGGAATACAGTACAATCAAGAAGCCCTTTAATGAGCAATGTAAAAGGCGAGAGCAACTTCGGTTCGCATCTGACTAGACTTAATAATGCTTGGAGCGCCGCATTTGCTTCATAGGGGTAAGAGAGTTAAGGATAATAAGTAGAGACTGTAACGTAAATGATGCAGCGAAAAGGATATAATTCCACTCCCGATGTGCACAATTAAAGATCCAAGAACCATCTTCACTTATTAGAAAGCGTTTCGGTTAAATTCTAAACCTGACGGCTTTGGATATCAAATGTTTTAAAAAGACTCAAGAAAATGCTAGATGCTACAGAGCTTTCTAAAACCGATCCTTTTCGAAGAAGCAGCTCAGCCAAGCGAAGCATCGAGTTGAAATATCTTTTATCTTAGGTAAAGACTTTGCGGAATAGAACTTACAATTTCAGACCTTGATGATATCTACCAATTGTTTGGCACAGAAGACGTGAAGAGAGTTGACGGCTTTTCACTTTCTTTCCAATAAGAGTATCGATTTTTTTGCTCAAGCTCGGCTCAGGGCGAAACAGTAGCAAAAGAAGAACATCCACTTCTTTAAAATGATTCTAAAAATAGTCAAAGCATTGCCGGCTTTTTCGCTACCTTATCTTTTATACCGGATATTACTTTCAGCCACGCATCCAATATAAATTTCTGACATTTCACACCAGTCTTCAAAGAATCTTCGCAGGATTAGCTAAGAATGGGGCAAGTGTTCCGACCAAGGATAAGCATTTCAATGGAGTTGGTTCTATCCTGAATTTCGTTTTGGATGACCATCGAAAAGTTCAAGTGTCTACGTATTTTACCAATAATGTCGACTACGTTATCTTTATTGGCTGTCTGAAGTAGAAATCTCAAAACAATAGGCTGTGTTGAAGGCTTAGAATAATCTGTGTTATAAACCTAGCTCACAATATGCTCCAAATCAGCGCGCTCAAGCTGAGAAATAACCGAATCAATAATCTCAGGCTAATCATGTTAATTATTACATCAGTTCTCTAGGTTACTAATGTCTCGTCTGGCACTCCAATTGTCCCCAAACTGTCCAGAACTTGAACCACCATATCCGAGTTCTCGTCCATAATTTTTCTTAACGAGGTTACAATAGACTATAAAGTTAAAAACCATGGGCATTACAACGTACATACACTTTGCTCGGAATCGGGAACAATTTCCGGAAGATATCCTATGATATCTCTTTGGATATCTGGAACGGATGCACTCGTTTCAAGAATCTCAATAACTTTTTCAGTGAACTGCGGCGGGTTGACAATATGGTCTAAGAACCGAAATTGCCTAACGATTAGCTTCACAATGTGACCTTGATCCCCTGCAGCTCTTCAAGGACGTCAGTATAATTTAAGATGTAGTATAGTACTCCTCGTCTGAAAATAGCAATGTCGGAATTCTCTCAACAAGAACGTCTAGGAGCAATCCTTGCACAATGTCTATTCCCATGAGAATTTTAACGAGAGACTCGCCCCCTCTTCTTCCCTTAAAAGGTTTTACTGGGTCAATTTTAGCAGTGATTTCACCTTTACTGTCAAGGGATTTGACAACAGCCTTAACATCGACATAGCATCCATAAATTGGGGGCTTTATCGATGAGCTCAATAAAGCCTTGAACAAAGTCATTTGCGACGGTAGGTTGATGACCGGATGTCTTGAGCTTCTGCGCCAAGCTCCGCTGGAATTGAACTATGTCGCAATCTAATTCCTTCGTCAGTGATCACACTCAGATAATTTATCCACTAGATAAAGGCATAGTGATCCCCTCTCCTCTTCAATATTTAACCCCGCATGGTCAGTTATATCCTTAAAGAAAGATGCTGGAGCAGAAGCCATCTTAAAATCTCGGACAACTTTGGTCACTGATGACATGTCCGAAAATTTGACACGCAGAAATGTGCAAAGGTTTCATACTTATTATTATAAGTTTGTACAATATTGTGTGCGATATATATTGAAAATGGGAGAGCAAGGTCGAAACCTAATTAAAATAAAACCATCTATGTCCGGGCAATATCAACCAGAGCTGATGCAGCCTCCGAAATTGATCCATGAGGACCTATGGTTCTCGAAGCACCAGAAGCATGAGAAAGTTGAATTGCAGCTGCTGCAGCATCTTCAATATCATGGCCATCAAATCGTTGTCTCCGGCGGCGGCCGCGGCCTGGACATTCAATAGACCAGCATTCATCACGTTATTAACACTCATCACAGCCGACCTTATAGAAACATTTAGAATGAAAAGTAAGATCAGCAGCCATACCAGCTGTTTATCCCTGGAACTAGGCCAATAGACCGAAAAACGTGGCAAAAAATCCTTGATGTTTGGTCCCAAGTAAAACATCACATACGATTCAAAAGGCGGTGCTAATGGCCCCCTCTCTATTGCAGTCGAAGCCCGTTTCTGCCGTTTGGCAGGGGGTTGCGAGTTCCTCGCTGCCACGGGAGGATTTGTGTGTCGGAGGATGCAGTAGGGATGCTGCAGAATTGGAGTGAACCAGTCAGCTCCAAACTCAGCTCGAAGAAGAAATAAGCCCTCTGAGAACTCCTTGTTTGCGAACTTTGTAAAAATGATGCGGAGCAGATGTTCGAGACCACCATCAAAGGTCTGCGCCAATCCCGACATTGGTGATGAATACATGGTAGATGTTGTAAGAGGGCGAACGGATGTCAAATTCGCCCAGAGCCTCCCGAACCAAGCCCTAGGCTCTGCAGCTCTGAAATCCTCCACACATTGCAGAATCATATCAAACTGATTACCAAGGACAACGTTCTTGCTCAATTCAAAAATGAGGGGTTCGTTGATCGGTAATTTGAACTGATGGCGTGAGTGCGATCCGGAGTCTGCGCCGAATTGAAGGCTTTGGCTCGAGGAACCGGAATCCTGTCTCAAAAGCCTTGACTCAAATTCGTCATCATTCTCCATATCGTCGTCGCCATCGAAGTCCGCGGATGTACTGCTCATAGATATTCTTCCGCTCTTGGATCGCAAGTTGTTCTTACTGAGATAGGCTTCGAGATAGGCGGTAGTGATAACTCCATTTGGAGCCGTTTTGCAGACATCCATCCACGTATCGCACAACTTCTTTTGAGGACCTTGGACAACAATTGACAATGGGATTGATACATAGGAGGTCGGTATTCCTTGCCGATTTTGTTGGCTATTTCTGAATAGATTCGATATGAAATGATATACTCATAGGTAGTAGATTTGAGAAACCAAGATTTTGTTTTGTCCATTCCAAAAACTCTTTTTGGGTCTTCATCAGCTTATCCTCTTAAATGTTAGAATACTATCTATAAATATACGCATATACCGTAGTAGAGCTTATGCAATGTTTGGCCAATAACGACAAAAGATGAAACATTTTTCGTCTCGTTCAAGATGCGACTTTTGTGCTCGTCGAGAACTTTGAAGTCGTTAGCATTTGATAAAAGAATAGGAGGGGAAATAGTACCTTGCTCTCCTACAGGGTTCCTCGTACTCATCCTCACTATTAGGATGTGACCCGCCAGCTACTTTCATCATAGTTCTTTTGAGTGTGTTAAGATTGTAAAACTGTGTAGAATGTATGGTTCCAAATGCGGATGTGAAGTTGCTGGTGATGCTGTCAGTTGTGTTTGGGACGAATGTAGGCATGAACATCACAAGCTATGAAATTTGTAGGGATCGTCCAGTCCACAAAAAAAGGCCCGTCCAGAGAGGCAATGACACATTTTCCAGCACATCGTCACCTCGACAGTGAAGATGGGCCAGAGCGTGATGGGCAGGGGATGTCAGCTCAATCTTTCGCTTTCCCAGATGTCGGACTGATATTCCGGACTCTTTTGAGAAGCTCAGATTCGATAGGTCTGTCCCCAAGAACCGTCCCAACATGTCCAGTCCTCCGGATTACAACAGATGACGAGAGTGGCCTCACCGTAATTGTTGTCCGTGAATACGGTCGTCAACTGTTTTTAGCCTTCTGGCTCAGTTGTTTGTAAAAGTTGCTGTTGATCAACCAATGCTTTTTGTGAAAGGAAAAAATGTTGAATTGCCTCCTAGTCAATGAGACATGAAACCCATCATACCCCACCCTAACGACGGGCGGCTGCTAGGTGATGCTAATCCACCCAAGCCCATCCTTCCGAGCACATACACCGTCAATCATCAAAGGTCATCCTCCAGATTGACTTTAAATCCAAAACCCTCCATGTATGTATTCTGGACAGCTGTGTCTCGAAACATCTGGAATGCATGTTTCTGATACTTATTTAAATAAAACCAAGGGTACCTCGGATCTATTGCTGAACACAACAACGTCTTTCCCGCCCGAGATCTTGATTAATGCAAATCAGCTTGGTTGGTATGTCTGCTGGGCTTGTTATTTATCTTGTTCAAAGAGATACGCGAAGTTCGGGCGAATGGGAAGGCCGTCGCATTTGTTCACAGGGATCCATGGAAATATTGATATGGAAGGAAAAAGGGATCCACAGCATCATGAATGTTTCGGAAAAAGTACCTGAGCGCATTGGGAATCGAGCGACACTGGGGAATTAGCCATCAACATTGACGATATTTTAGCGGTACTCCCAGCCGCACTATTTTGGGCTCATCTGACTTTCGACAGATACATTCTGGAATATCATCAGATAGCGTTCCGTCTGTGCTTGATTCTATCACCATAAATATTTCATATATCATTCGAAAACCGCTATCAACGTTGCATTTCGATTTCTGTGATCAACATACATCCTTTGCGGTGATTAAAAAAAAAGCGACCTTTTCTAATGGCGTTAGGGAATACCTCAGTTTTATATTGATAATCAAGCCATTGCGCTCGATTTTGGGTGCCTTGCGTCGATAGGCCGCAGGAAAGATGTACATGGGATATCGATATAATTATTCCTCGATCGGTTACGGATTTCCTTCCTTCTGAAACCATTATCGCGGGATCAAGATGGACTAGTGAAGAGCTTCCTGAACTTACGGCATTGGCATCAGGAGAGCTTGTCTATCATTGCATTCATCCGGAGAATGATAGATTAAAAATATTCAAGTATTCAATGGATGTTCCCGTACCGGCCGCCAGTGTTTTCGTTGCAGTTCTTGCTTCGAAGTGACAGAAATCTTGGATAAGGACGGCAAACCAACGTTTACAGTTTTGGATAACGACGCTACCGATAGAAGAGTGCCAGATGATGATAATATGGATGTTGATGTTGAGGGGAAAACCAAACTGGACTCGCCGGGAAGTCTGATTGTCTTTTCGCAGCCCGGATTTACTGGCGACGTTTATCATACTACGGCTTTTCTTGCGCAAGTACGTAAACGGAATTTTTCGGGAACTTATGATTTAGGCTTGGACCTTTTTTGAGCAGTACACTGGAGTGTCCTATCCGTTTGGCTCGTATAAGTTACTTTTTCTCTCGGATTTATACTGCCCGCTTATTTCAGGAGCCGGTATTTCCCTATTGAGGTAGATCTTAAGCGTCTACGGCATTTAATCATATTAGCAACCATTTCCTTTTTGGAGAAAGTATCATAGACCAATTTTATGATACCAGACGTATGTTATCTAGAGCACTTGCTTCCCAGTGGTTTGGGCAGTTCACGTTTGCGAAATCTTGGTATAATTTAATTTGTTGCATTTTGCTGACTGCTTCAAAGCTTGACGAATGGCTTATCACCGGACTTTCAAATTACGTCACTGGACTCTTTATGAGAAAGCATTTAGGCGATAATGAGTTCAAATACAGGATGAAAATGGTATTACACTACCTCATTAATCTAAACTAGATAGGATATGAATAGAGTTTGCTTGATGGATGTTAATCAACTGCCCTTGTGCCCTCTTCCTCCACCTTCTAATGCGGCTCGGCAGAGCAAGTTCGGTCAGAAAGTTGATACAGAAGCCGTCGACCCAATCTGGTTTCAAAGATTTCCCCACAACGACAGTTGGCTATCTCTTCGAACAGAATTCGTTTCACTAAGGCTCCCCTTGTTATATACATGCTTGATCGGCGCATGGGGAAAGGCTTTTTACAAAAATCTATCAGCAAAGTCATGGTCAGCGCAATGTCTGGCGAACTACAATTAGGCATTAGCACTCAGAGTTGGCTTAAAGTTTGCAGAAAAGTTAGTGAGAAAACTGAGTTACGCCAATTCGCAGATCAGTGGATATATGGAAGTGGATGTCCAAAGTTTGCTATTAAGTACAAATTCAATCGAAAGAAAATGATGGTTGAGGTCAACTTCGGCAAGACAATTCGAATGCTCAAGGCATTGGAGCGACGAAGAAATTCACGGTAACCTTTTTCACAGGGTTTTTTAACCACAAAAAAAAGGGACCCTTTATGATCCGAGTTCACGAGCCTAGAGGCATAACTTACGACACGGAAATTACGATTGACGAAATTGAGAAGCAGCATGATATTTTATATCATACAAAGTACAAAGAAGTGGGCAGAAGCTTAAGAAATTGCGGAAGCTTGGGGAGGAGATGAGCGGTTATCAAATGGACGAAGATGATGGCGAGGATGCTATGGATTCTTTAATGCCGGAAGAAACCTCAAAGGGCCCAGATTTGGACCAGTTCGATCGGTAACATGAGTAATCTTCTGTTTTTTTAACGAAGTGGTAGTCGATCATTAGACTGGATCAGATGGGATCCCGACAATAATTGGGTGTGCCTGAAGTCCTATGATCAATTGAGGTCAATGTGGATTGATCAGTTGACCCGCGATATCGATGTTGTCGCCCAATTTGAGGTTTGTAACATTTTCGGTAAGAATACTCAGGGTTTAGGCTATCGTAGCTTTGGGGAAAATACCCTCGATGTTAGCGCTGCTGCCCTTGCTCGCGTATTAACTGAGGGGCGATATTTTTACCGTTTGAGAATGGAAGCCGCGTTCTCCTTGGCCAAGGTAAGCCCTATTCTAGGAATTCGCAAGTTAATTATTTGAAGTGCGGGTTCGATGACGCCGACGGGGGTGGAATGTTGCATTTGTTGAAGATATACTCCGACTTGCATTGCTTTCCGCGTGCTTACGGCTCAGACACAGTAGTTCCGCGCTCTAATAATTTTACAAATTTCATCGACTACTTGTAAAAAAGGTCAGCTTTTTTTACTAAAATCGACTTATAATACGTGAAGGCCATACCTACGGCTTTATGCTCAGCCAGAGACTCTACGGGAAAGAATCCTTTGCGATGCCGGAAATATGTATTGGATTTGCTGAGATACAACGATAATGAATCAAACCGGGTTTGCCACAAAGGGTTTGCTTTTTGCTCTAATTTGTTTCTCAGTATTCAGATGCATTTTTCGTTTCGGCCTTGATTTCAGCCCTTGCGTCATCCTTTACCCCAGCGATGCAGAGAGAGAGTATTGAACCCCAACCACCGAAGGCCGCCAGCTCGTTTGGAGCCAGCTTGCAGGAATATGATAGCCTCGTCGAGGTTTTCGACGTGATTGAGAAAGTGAAAGAAGATATCCCAAAAAAGAAACCTTCAGAATTAGACCTTTTATCTCCAGATGAGAAGTTCTTCTTCTTTGAAACCGTTGAAGAGGTTGAAAGATATCTTCTTCTTGATCGCTTGAATTCATCTTACCACAACGTTGTAACTGTATGCTGTTTGGAGGTACGCTCACATCCGACGTTCTATCTTAATCTGTGGCAAGGCCTATGCAAAATGGATGCTCTGTGGCCTATTACCGACGAATCTAAATCAATTTATGCCTTATACAGAGTATAGCTTCCGTTTTTATTTTGATTCTAATAGCTTATGAGGTTTGGCAATTGCAACTTTGTTCGGATAATTGCCATCGATAGTCTGGTTCTGCTTACACGGCTACAGAGCTTACCGACTATCAAATACCTGTTTGATTTGGTAGAGATGGACCCGTCTTCGTACATTCGGTACCATGTGGCTAAGGCGATGGTCTCTGTCAGCGTCGCCTTGGCGGCGAACCACGCTAGCAAAACAAAAGATGCCGATGCGGATCAAGATTCGTCGGGGGGTGGTGGAAGCGAATGTATACCCCCAGCGACCAGCGATACGTCGAAGAAAGCAAGAAAGGACTTTTCAGAATATGAACTTTGCAAAAACATCTTTCAAACGCCTGAAGTTTCTTCACGATTATGGAATCTATTAAGGTTAAAACGCTTTATTGTCAACCGCTAAAATTATTATAGCGCATCGAAGGAGATAAGGATAAAAGCTTATTTATTACGTTTGTGTGAGCAGTTATATGACGCGTATAAGGAGCCTATTGTGGAGCCTCCTCGGTTGCCTAAAGAGACACAGTTTGATATTTCGCAGCAGCCACCAGTTGAGGCCTTACCGAAACCTAAATTGGTTTTACGGATGCCGTCCACGCTTGTGACTCAACCGGAGACTAAGATTGACCATGCTCCAGTGGTATATATCGTTTTTTCCCGGCTATTATCGGTTAATTCTAACACTTTCTGACTAGTCTTTAAAGAGGGAGCTTTCAGAGGATTTTCCATTAGCAAAGAAACCGAAACTGCAAAAGGACGGTGATCAAACGCCGCAGACATCACCAAAAGATTTTCCAGAGACGCCGAAGCCGAAGCCAAAGACGGATTTAACCCCTGTTACGGCATCATCGGATAAATTGAGTCAGAGCTCGTCATTCGTTAGCCGATGTACAAAGTTTTTGACGAGGATGAGAAATCATCCGTCTTCTGCCGCCTTCGTCCTTCCTGTCGACGATATCATTGCGCCAAACTACTCTACCATCATCAAGAAGCCAATGGATATCTCAACAGCACAAAAGAAATTGGAGAGTGGCGTTTACAAAAATGATATAGGCCTCTTTCTTGAGGATATTCGGTTGATCTTCTCGAATTGCTACAAGTACAACGCTGAAGGAAGCCCCATCTACTACCAAGCAAAGAAATTCGAGTCTCACTTTAATGAGCTATTGACTGATTTCCAAGTGGAAAAAGAGTCGTTGTCAGTAAAGCCTCCAAAAACGGTTGTCAAACTACCGCCACCTATCTCCAAACCGGCTTTGAGTTCCGAGGTATTTACTCCACTTCCAAAAGAGAAAATTGTACAGGGATATCCTGTTAAGGATAAGATATCTACTCCTCAGGAAAAGCCTGCGAAGGAGAAGACATTGCTTACTCAGGAGAAACCTGCAAAGGAGAAGACATCGCTTACTCAGGAGAAACCTGCAAAGGAAAAGGTTGATTCAGAGAAGACATACAAGGAGAAGCATACTTACGAAAAGTCATCCAAGGAGAAGACTTCTTATGAAAAATCAAGCCAAGACCGAGCAGACCAGGCCGTTGATCTGTACAAAAGGTGTAGGCGCATATTAAAGCCGTTGATGTTGAAGCCGGAAGGTGCTTGGTTCCTCGAGCCTGTAGGTTAATTAGTTGTGTTTCTGTGTTTTAACCATATTAAGGTGGATCCTATTGCTTTAAATCTCCCTACGTATCGAGATGTTATTAAGCATCCGATGGACTTTTCGACTTTAAAAACGCGGCTTAAAGAAGGGCGGATCAAGTCATTTGAGGATTTCATCGCAAAGGGGCGGCTGATATTCACGAACGCGATGAAATTTAACACTTTCGAGACCCAGGTGCATCAGGACGCTTTGAAGATGCTGAAGGCTTTTGAAGCCGAGGTGAAAGCTTCCGATAATTCTTCGTCCACTGCTATCGTCACGCCAAAGTCGAAGATTTCCGACACAGCTTCACTCAGTCATAAACCTCTTGTTATCTCCAAGCCTATCAGTGCTACCAAGCCTGTAGTCGCTTCCAAATCTGTAGTTGCTGCTAAATCTGACGTCATTCTTAAACCGTTCGACAAAAAGGTGAAGGAGGAATTGAAAGGCGTGACGGGAAAGATTGCAACTCCGAGTCCTTCTCAGGTCGAGAAATCAGCCAGTCCAATTGTAACCAAGAAGATTTCCGAGAAGGCAACTGGATCTTTATCTTCAAGTGATATGAAGAAATGTACGAGAGTACTGAAAAGGCTTCAACAAAATCAGTATGGGTCTATTTTCTTGAAGCCCGTCGACCCTATAGCTTTGGGGATACCGGAGTACAAAGACATCATCAAGCATCCTATGGACCTTAGCACTGTGCAAAAAAAGCTTGCGAGCAATAAATATGGCTCCTCAAATGATTTCAAGGCTGACGTACAACTCATGCTGGACAATTGTTTCCTTTTTAATCGACCTGGTATGTTTCTCATCTTTTTTATGCTTATATTCATGTGTTTACAACGAATTTACCGACTATTACTAAACTGCTTTTGGATGCAGACGATTGGGTATATGCTCAAGGAAAGGAACTTGAGAGCTTCTTCAATCAAGAATGGGCTCTGGCCTTCGATCCTCACGCCAAACCCATCGCAGCAAAAGAGGAAGAAACGGGTCATTCAGATTTCTATACAATCATTCAGAAGCTTAGGGCCCATCCTGACGCGCTAATTTTCCTCGAACCCGTGGACCCCAACATGTACCCTGACTATTTTGTCAAGATCAGAAACCCAATTGATCTTCGGGGAATGCTGATCAAGGCGACGAATGAAGAATACAAGAGCATTCAGCAGCTTGAGTCGGACTTCCGGCTAATGATAATGAATTGTCTCACATATAATGCGAAGCATACGCTTGGATATAAGGCTGGGCTGTCTCTTGACAAATACTTTAAGAAGCTTGTTGATCCCAAAAAGTGAAGTGAATAAACATATGTACAGATGCAGAGTATAAGGTAGCAGTTCCTGCTCAAAGATGCTTTTTCATGACGCGTATCTCCGCGTCCATTCGCGAGCAATTCTGTCGTGCTCCGACTTTTCGTTTATATATTGGTGAGCGATGCTTGCAACAAGGGGGTCATCTAATGAAAATAAGTAATAAAACTTGAGCTATTATATTTAGAGACTTACGAGGATTTGGGTCGGTTAAAAGTGAACATATGGATAAAAGAACTTTCGACAGGGTCAAAGCAGGGCTCCAGTTGTCCTTCAAAATGTCCAGACATATTGTTCCGTTTGGATTGACATTGCAGTGATAGATTCGAGTTCGGAAAGTCACCTGCATATCAAACTAATGTTAAAATGTGTTTAAATGGATTAAGCTTTATTGACCTTTGGGGGTTGGAAAGGATAATTCGTAGGAAAGGCGATGTCAAGAAAAAAGACACCAGAAGCGTAGGGACTGCCTGCTGGACCCATAATCGTAGAGACCCATTCAAATAGATTATCGCCCTTAGGACCAGCGCTACAATTTGATGGAGGATCAAGGCTGTAACGGTTAGGAGTAACATCTTTTACAGCAACCTAATATCTGCAAGTTCCTTCTGTATCCTTCAATTACGCAATAACGACTGATTAGTTTCTTGACGTCCGCAACAGACAAACCGTTTGGCAGCAGTGGATGTCTTCAGCTTTGCAGACGGCAGATTTAAAGGCTGATCAATCGAAGTTGCCCCAGGCTCCATGGCTGTAACGTTTTCGCAAGAAAGAAAACAATCCAATTTTTTGAACAAACATGCGAAGATGCTTTACGTCTTCATTGTTGATACTAGTGGGTCGATGAACCGGACTTTGAGCAAAGGAATGTCTTTGCTTGATTGCGCAAAGTACGGCATCGAATGGTTCTTTAAGGTGGTCCATGTGTTTTTGTGTTGTTGAATCAAGTCATGCACATTTATGAAGGGAATAAGAAAAAGTAGCGATGTTATGGCTAATGCGATTCATATTTTTACTATCCATTATTACAATTAGTGGGAAAAAGTTCGATCTGATAAACAGTTTAACAAATACCTGTTGATAACATATGGCGACTCTCCTTCTTGTTTCAAGGTGACGTCGAACATGCATAAAGAAGTTTAACGGGTTAGCACAAAAGGCTGGCTTTTCGGAAACAGCAGAAGAACTCCTTGCGCAGTTGAAATATATTGAAGCGCATGACCTATCAAATGCAGGTCAAGCTCTCAATGCGGCATTCGACTACGTGAACGCATATCGATTTCAGAGCGGGCTTGACACTCTTGGTTCTGGAAGATTTGTGGGGGCGTCAGAAACAACAGTAATGTTCTGGTTCACTGATGGCACAAAGTTTCTGACCTTGGACCGCGGATTACCGATTATATCTGAAAAGGTAGTAAACAGTACTTCTGTGAATTCACTAAAAAAAACTTAGCTGAATATTCCTGGGTTAAGGTCTGCTGGATGTAATAGCTACTTCGAGCCTTTTCGTTGGGATCAAAGACTACTCACGTTTCTGTTGGGGCCGGAGGAAATGCCCGCATTTAATAATGAGGTTAGATCAATGAGCGATGCTATGAGAGGCAAGTTGATACGGTAACATTATGGTCTAATCCAGCACAGGCGATTTATATCACATTGGGTCACCGGCAGTCCTTAGACTTTGCATCGAAAACTGTATGGGAGTCCAGAAACCTCCTCATCCGAACGTTCTTCCTCAATATTCGTCTGCCGTTCTTTCAAAACTCATTGTAAATATGGAAGAAGTCGATGGTAAATTCGAACGTGGGGCAGTCTAACAATGTAGAATTCGGTGCTCTGTTGAAGGGTTTTACAACAGAACTATATCCTCTGAAAGACGAAGGAAAAACTTTTCCAATACCAGAAACTTACAAGGTTGACTATACATGAAAACACCAGTAAGATTATTATGTTAGGTTCATATTAATTGTTTAGCCTCCACGAACTGGCCACCCAATAATATCCTACCGAACCAAAGATGAAGTCTACAATATCCCTCATGGCTTCCCCTTCGACCGCCTTCCTATCGAACAAAGCCATTGGAGTGAGCTAATGAATAGGAAGCCAGGGACGTGCTGGAACGTAAGACTATTTTTACAATTTTTGCTAATAGCGTGCAAGGTTTATGTGAAAAATAGTGGGCAGCAGCCGGGCCTTGGAGAGCCATTCGGCTTTTTAAAAGTCAGCACTGCCAGCCGTGGCGGTGTCAATTTGTACATACTTCCTTACAACTTCCCTGTCCTATTTAAATTACTAGGTTCGTGGTGGATTTCTAAATCATTGCCTAAAATTTTCATATAATTAGACCCGTTTAAAAATCCGAAGTTTAGATCTAAAATTCCACCCATTTGGAGAACAGATTTTGAAGGGTATTATAAGAGTATCCCACTTTATTATCAGCAGGTTTGAATTTTTTTAAGCCATTCTTCTAACTTCCAATAGCCTTTGAAGATGGCTCTAGACAAAATGGGGATCAGCTCATTTATCCCGGCATCTTTGTGGTCGATTAATCCAAATTTGCCCATCAACATATATTCTGCAGGTGTTAAAGAGCAGGTGGAAAAAAAACTACACAAGTTTTATTAACAGTCTTAGGCTCGACGTGACTTGGTAAACTTGTTTCCGATAGATAAAAGCCGAGTGAGCCTAGCTTTGTTCTTCTCTGTAACTATACTATTTACTCACGCGCATCTTTCGTCAAACAGCTATTTTCGACTTCCAGCGAAGTATCTATGGAAGAGTCCAGTGAGAGAATTCCAGTCAATTTGTGTGAAAATGCATTTGATATTCCAAGGCTTAAAATCCCTGAAGAATTGAATGTTCTCAAGCATATTTTTCAGCAATTGACCGAACCGCCTTCCAAGAAAAGGAAGCAAGAGGATGAAGGTACTTGTCCGATTAATAACTGATTAATGGGGAAAAGATCGTTTGCATTCTATATCGATATCCAAGATGACTCAGTACGAGAAGCTGGCGACGATGCGATCGAAACAATCTCTGCGTGATCCTTTTGAAACCGAAGAGGAAATGGCGAGGCGGATAAATCGAGATAATAATCCGTTTGGGAATCCTTACGTCATTAAGACCAAAACTGGGCCCTCGAGCGATGAAGCATCAAACGAGGCCTCTGCTTTTGCCAATATCACCGATCGAAGTGAAAAGGTTGAAAAGCTTCCAATACCACAAAGATAAAGTTCGGGCGAGGATCAAGATCTTCCAGTCCGACGCCTAGGTCTCGAGTGCGGTGTCGTCGACGAGTTCGTTGGGATCGCTTCTGCTGTGGGATAAACAGGAAAGTGTTACCATCGCCTTCAAGCACGGAATTACGCTAAAACAGTGGAAAGAGAAGAGCGTTGGATTTCCGGCGTTGGTAGAAGAGGTGACTCAAATGGCGCAGCGAGCCGAAGCCAGACAAGCCGAAGGCGGAGAACACTTACTTTGAAGGCGGGCGATAAAGAAAGCGGTTTGGCCTTGGATGCGAGTATTACCGTTTCCCCACCCTACGAGCTGAGTCTGTGGGAGGAGATGGCCCAAGACTTGAATCTCGCAACCTTTGGCGGCGTTTCGATGGAAGAAGATCACGTTTTAACACCACAAGCAGTAGATGAGCATGAAGCGTTGGAACTACTAAAAACGACGTGCCTCACCGCCATGGACTAAGGATAGTTCATTATCTCTTGAAGTTCTTACAATGCCAAAGCAGAAATGCCGCTTAAGTTTGATAATGACCAAGCCATAAAGCGGCAAAGAAAGGATCCCAGATCTCAAAACCAAATGATAGCGAAGCTTCTGGCAGCTATAGAAGCCAGCTCAAGAAGATAATGGAAGCGCAGAGATACCACCTTCAACCATTTGGATTCGGGGAGTTCCCACTAGCCGGCTTGGACGCTTTTCAAAAAACGATTGGAGCCCTGGCCACCTTGCAAGCTTCCGCGCGTAATGTTCACAATATACCCCCTGCGATTATTGAACTTCTTGGCGCACAGACAAGTGTTGAGAGTGCCCCACGAGAACGCAGGGTGGATCCTCGCCTTATTAATCAAGGCCAGGTTTCACAGTTTGGTGTTCAACCTCAAGTATCATCGACGTTGAAGGAAGAGTTTTCGACTAAGCGCACGTTGCCACTGATGGATGATGAACCAAGCATTCATAAAAGACCGAGGTTGTCCGAGCATGAAGTGGATATGACTATCACAAGAGGGCGGAGATTAGACCCTAGACTGGCTCGAAGGCTACCTACACCTCCTCACGGCCAAGTTGTTGGAAGTCCAACTTCCTAGACAGTCTATCGAAGTACCATCAAATGAACAAGTCGCTCCAGCTTCTCGTTCAAGTGAATCTCAGCAACGGTATATAACGAACATACTACCGCTCACCAGAACGAACAACAACGTTTCGAGTAACGCGACCAACAGTATGCCTCCCATTCTCCCAATCCCTAAACCAATCGGACTAGTTCAGTACCTGTCCTCGCATTGAGAGATCATATGGACTCACGAGGCCCACTCCGACGAGGCTCTGATAGTTCAACCCCCGCTCCAAGGTCTTCATCCCATTCTTTTGCGGGAAACTCACTCCATCAGAGAAGATCACCGTTAAGGGATTCAGAATTCGTTCCAGCCTGGAGGGATCAAAATGAAACTAGAGGTTTATTACGAAGAGACCAGGATGTATTACCCCCAGCTTCGGCGCGAAGGGAATCCGTTGGGTCCACATCGTCATCCAATTCCCATTTAGAGAGCCCTACCTATCATATTGGGCTACCGCCTCCACAGACATCGATGTCTAGGAGCGTTGCTGAAGTGCCGTTGATTCCAGCTGAGCGAGGCGGAAGAGGAAGAGGTGGATCACGGGGAAGAGGCGAGAGAGGTGGAAGCGGTGGAAGGGGAGATAGGGGTGGAAGGGGTACGAGGGGATGGCGGGGAAGTGAGAGGAAGTATCAGCAGCATCAATACGGGTCCAGATAGAATTGGCAAAATGTAAGACCATCAGATTGTCAAAAAGGGCGATCAACAAACCTGTCTTAAGGAAATAGCATGCCGCTGCACTAGGTAAATGGCTTCACGAGCATACCTCCTGCTGCAGCGGGAGCTGTATCGTGCAAAAAGACATCTTCTACCGTGGGTGAGCATCAATTATTTGTTCATCAGCACCGCCACTGCGCTGTTTTTTTCGAACCCATTATACAAAAATACCTGCAGACGGTTAATATATTGTTATTTCAATAAGGGCATATCAGCAAACATTGTTCTCGATGATATCTTCAGATGGCAAGGCACGATAAAAGGTCCAGCAGGAACGCCTTGGGAAGGTGAATACCAATATTAACATTGTTTTGGAAGCATCCTAACTTGGCGGGCTTGTGCAAGGTGGTTGTTCAAGGTAGATATGGTGTTTGGAGAAGACTTTGACGAGGTCCCGCCCACAGTTCATTTCTTGACTGTGCCGTTCCATCCCAACAGTGAGTCTACTGAAGCTAATACTATGTTATTTACACGAAATAGTTGATATGCATTCTGGCAGACCATGCCTGGATATCCTGGATGATCCTTCCGCCTGGTTTTCCGGCATCACGATTGTTGGCTTGATGCTATCTCTTCAGGTAAACAATCTCTGCACTCAGCAATGTTAACTTGTTGTTTTCCAGCATCTTTTATCACACCCCAATCTCGAGAATCCCGTAAACGCGCCCGCCGCAGAGATATATTTCAAATCAAGGAGATTATCGAGCAGCTTGCTAGAGATTGCGTTGTTGCTAGCAGAAGGCTCAGTGGTAAGTTTTGTTAAAACTATTATTGTGCTCATGGTGATGTTTCAGCCGGATTGCCTCCACACTGTACCGACGAGTCGGTTGTAGAGAACGTGGAGACGACAGAGCCCTCAAATCAATCGCTCATACGACGCTTTATACTGGCCCGAAACCATCAGAATTACCGAAGGTTTCACGGTTGTGTTTTGACGATTACCATAGTTTTTGGAAAAATGTGGCTACTTCGGTTCCTATTGATTCAGGTTATTCATATCCTCTGTCACATAAGTTAATGTTACGTATAGATATGCAATCCAAAACCGGTGTTATTGTTTTAGAGGGACATTCAGCAAGATCGAGGTTAAATGAAAAGCAATTTAGAGAGATGGTGGAAGGTAGTGTTGGATATCACAATGTCTGATGAACTGCTTTAGACAAAAAACGCTATGGTATGGCAACTTTACAAGGACTCAAAAACCTGCCAGTCGAAAGAAGACGGATCACAACCCAGACTTCATTTATGGAAGAATCGAACGCAGACCGCAGAGGGGGAAGGAACAAATGTATTGAATAATCTCAATCGCTTAATATCGAGCTCTTCGGCTGTCGACGTGGAGGCGCTGGATCACGATCAAGCTTCCGACGCGTCAAAAGAAAAGACTGCTGCAGATGATGGAAGTGGCGGTGCAGGGAGCGAAGGATGAGAGATGGAAGCTATTCTTCTCCGGAAATTTCAGAACAATACGATGAGGATCAGGAAGATTGGGAAAAGGAGGCTCTTGAACTGGAAGAATGGACGTCTTCACTTAGTTTCCATGAAGAAGTCAAGGTTACCTCTACGGAAGCCGTTGTTCCATGAAGTGAAGATATCAAATATAATGCAGCATGCATCACATACCTTTTTAAACTTACTTATTAAAGGATGGTGTCAGCATAGAACTACGCTGAGGTTTGGATACTTGGGTCTTTTGCGGATTTTTGATTACGTGTAATGATATGTGGCCATAGTTAAAAGATGCAGGGAACTCATGGTGGATAAAGACGGTTTAATGTATTATAACGCCTAAGCTCATAAGGAGTAAGACTCAATTTTTTTTGTTTCCCCGACGCTAATAATTACTACATTAAAGTAGTAATTCCATTAAAAGTGAAGTGCTTGGTTTTGGAACATAAATCAAAAAAAAACTGAAACTATTGGTTCATTTTAATTCATATATATGTTATAGAGAATTATTTATCGGGCAGGCGGAAGTGAGAGCAATTTGGAAAGTTGTCCACTATCTCATCAATTAGCCCGTACGTATCCGCTTGTAAAGGTTTGTAATCACTCTCAGCAGATTTCGAATTAATATCTAAAACGATCAGAAAAAATTACGGAAGCCTCTTACATTCTTTGAGGTGAAAGTTGTTCGATTCGTGATGTTTCAAACGTTGTTCTAGAGCTCCCATTGTGTGAAAGTCTCGTTTTCCTGCAACTGGGCCTTTTTTCCCTCATATCGTGCCGCTATCAGTTGGACCTGTTGGCGGACGGTGTTGCGTTGGGCTTTAAGGTAATCCCTTGTCTCCGAATTTTTCTGATCGACATTAAAAAGAGGATTAAAAAAAAAATCTCTTACATGACGCCGTTCTTCAGCTTCGGCTTTCATTTCTTCGATGTTTCCAAAGCGTCTAAGATCAACCGTTTGGGTGTTCATTTTTTTCTTTGAGATGTTGGACCTCGGCGTGAAGTTTTGTTTCAAGTTGGTTTACTTTTTCAAGATCTTGGAGACGTCTGTCACGTTCTAAAATCGTAAGCTTTGATAGTAGGTTATTTTTTCACCTGTAACGATCGCATCCATCGTGTTTTCGGAATTTTTCATCTCTTTTTCTTTAAATTAAGGTCTCCTTGGAGCTCTTTATGCTCTTGTTGCGAAGGCATACTTTCATGTTTAGTGAGCACCTTTTCGAGTTAGAGAAATTATGTTGTGTAATATACCTTGATGCGATCCAATAAAGCCACGATGCTTCTTTCTACATTCTCGTTTCTGTCTTTGAACTCCTTGCGACGCTCATCAAAAGTCTCGATAAAATTTTGCATTTCCTTATCACGTTTAAAAGTTCTTCGTATTTATTGGTTCTGTCGGCTGAAGATTTAATGTCATTATGCAATATTCGCTTACATTGGTGAGAATCTAATTCAATATCGATTTGTGAGAGATTTTGCTTAAGACGTAGTGATGTTCCTCTAGCTCTGCTAATTTGCGCTCCATTGCAGATGTTTCTTGGTTATCCTCTTTAACCTGAAAATGTGAGTTTGAAATGATAGCTCGACGTTATACCTGCTCCAAAAGACGACTCTTTTCTTGCGGCCCAGCCTCTTTATCCATAGTTTTAATAGCTTCCTCAAGCTCTACTTTTTTTGATCTCAACTCAGAAAGCTTTTCGTAAAGCGAGAGTGTTCTCTGTTTAACAGAATCGCTTCTGACTTCCTTTTAAAAAGTTAGTAATGATGAGCATAACTGATTTTACGTTTGACAATGAATTGATTTTGAGGTGAAGATCGTCGAGCTCAATTGTTTCTTTTGAACATCAGCAACGTATTTCGCATTTTGCTCTTTCATTTCAAAGTAGAAATTTCGTTTCTCCGATCCTTTTAGAGTTGACAGATTTAGAACATAATGTTTCTTTTTTTAAATACCAGGTCATTAATGTGCGCCTCCGACTTTTGACGTTCCTCTTCAATTAAACTTTCGATTTCACGAACATGGTTCTCTTTCCTATAATCCATTAAAAACATCGAACAAGGCTCCCCACATTTGACGTTGCGAAAATATTCCTCAAGGATCTGCGATTCTCGTTCATTCTTCGCCTTTAACTGCGAGCAATGTCGCTCAATATCCGAAAGATCCGAATCCGTATGCAATTTATCCACCAACGTATTCAAATCCCCAACTGTCCTTGCAACTCCCTCAACTCCTGAGCAAGAGAATCGGCGCTTGAAGAAAGTCAATAGCCAGAAAGTCATTTTTGCAAATACCGTTTTTCAAAAGCATTGTAATTGCTGTTCTCCTTTTCAACGGTATCACATTCGGAATTGAGTTTCCCAATTTCACCATTTAAGAGATTGATTTTTTGGCGAAGCTCGCTTTGAAAATAGGTGATGTCTTGGACGACTCTGCCAGTCCCTTTAAGTGTTTAGAGATAGCATTAAATTAATGCATACCAAGATTTGAAGTCCTCATCCCTCCAAGCCTTGTTGAGTCATGGGTCGATCGACAACTGAGGAAAAGGTTTAAAGATTCTAGTGTCTCGTTCATTATACCTCGAATGCTTCCGGTGACTGGTCTGGCTCCAGCCATGTTTTGGCCTCTCGACGTTCCACCCTAATCAAACTTCAGCAACAGTATCCATCTCGCTATCAAACCATTATTCCTAGCTTTAATTAGATAAGCTTAATTACACTTATACCTGTCCTTGGAGGAACGGCAGTCTGTGGCCCTGCAGCAGGTGCTTTGTTCCAGCCTTTGGGAATATATATTAACACCTTCTTGTCTTCGCTTGCTTACCATTCGGACCCCCTTGAGAGCTCATGCGACTGCTTGGTCTGTTGGCAAGAGATCCTGTTGGTGGACGTCCTATATGTGGTCAGTAAATCGGACATGATGGCTGCAAGAGTACCGTAATTCATCTGTGATGGTTAAGTGAATAAATAAATAAATATGTATTTGTCAAATGTTTGTCAACCCATCAGCCAAGAGTGCATCAAAACCATCCGATATACTTCCACCACGCCAACCCAAACGATAAATATACTGCCATATAGAAGAAGGACACCAAAAGTCCAATCAAAAACCATCGAGGTTTTGTGATTAGCCCCTGTCCAAAGTAAATGACTGTAGGACCAGAAGAGTAGTTGGTCTGTACATATGAAAGGAGTGTCAGGTATTAACGGAAGCAATGAAAAAAAAAATACCAAAGTCCCGCTAAGAGCCGAAAAGTACGCCAAAAGTCCTGTCTGCAGGAATCGAGGTGTTTGAAGCAACTTTCCAGCCTCCATAAATGGTGGCACCATGGCAACGATGTGTCCAGTTAACGAACTGAAAAAATACTGAAAACCGTTTAGTATCGTAGTGGTAAAAATCGCTCGCGGACCATTGAAATAAAGTATAAAAGTGCTAATAATACTGCTGCAAGCACTGGGCTCTCGACCGAACTCAAAAGTTCAGCGCACAAGTTACCAAACCAATGCGTCACTCCAGCAAAAGAAAGTTGTTCAGCCATCAAAATCATCCCCGACAACCAAAAAAACGAATCCCAAGCTTTTTAAACATTAGAGTACTTTAAATAGTCGTATATATACCTTTATCGTTCCTCACAACCTCATCCCATGAGATCGTTTCCATAAATAACAACGCCGCGACCCCACATAGCGATACAAAGGCTTCCGGAATCCCAAGATCGTCTATAAGCATCCACAGTACCAGACAAACTCCCAACACCCCCATAACTTGATATTCTTTTAAGGATGGTCGCCCCATCCGCTCAAACTCCTCTTCGAACCTATTACTCAATGTCGCCTCCCCACACTTTAAATCTTTCCCACAAAGCCATAATAAGAACGGTGGGAGCAACGCTATACAGATGGTCGCTGGGACTATCGCCCCGTAATCCAAGCCTGAAAATCAAATTCTACGTCAAAAATGTCTTTTGCATGGGTTTCAATTAACGGTTGGCGATAGTCGCGGTGAGAAAGAGGGAGGAGGAAGGAGGTTGCTATGGGAACCGCAAAGAACAAGAAATTGGCTTGATGCTAATGTTGGGTCAGAAGCACTAGCAACGTTCACCATGGACATGACTAACGGCATGATGATACTTCCACCACGTGCTAAAAAATTTAGAAATAAAACTACTGGTAGTTGGTAGACGAACCAGTGTTGCTGGGAATAAATGGTGCAAGCATACACTCTAAAGGCGAGGTCAGATGAAAAAAGAGGAAAGAAAGCGCACCGACTGCGAAAATAGCGTAACCAAGACCTAGCAGAGAGCCTCCCATCCATCGAAGCAATCCCAACGATAACCGTTTCCCCAATCCCGTTTTCTCAACCGCTGGCAGGTTTAAATAAGCATGATAACTTACAACACAAACCTCGCCCAAGATGAAATGAACAGAGCACGAGCCATGCTATTGGTAGCGAAAATCCAGATAACGCAACAGTAAACGCTCCCTGACGTGGTTTCAGTAAAAACCTTGTAATATTATTCTTACTGTTATCCCACGACATTTTGTCGTAAGCGGGTCAATTCCACACCGATTGCATTCAAGCTCCTCCCGTCATCACCAAGGCACATAAAACTCTTTGTCGCCGTCAACGTTAATAGGGCAACAATGACGAGAAGGGATATGGGATAGTTTGTCAACATTATTCCAAGGATGACGCTGTAAAGATGTAAGAGCGAATTTGGCTAGACCTGGTACCTAATGAAGACAGCAAGTAGATGAGTGCCTGTGTGGTAAGCCCTGGAGGCGGTGGCATAACCCATATGTAAAGGAAGACGACAAGATCAGGGTATATTTTGCGATCCAAATGAATGTCGTTGTCCATGATCGTTGTGATAATAATTCAGCGGTATTATGTCCTTTTGATAAATAGTTAGATTAACGCTTGATGCAATACACTACGTATGCTGGTTGACTCAGAAGAGGCCGCAACAGCGAGAAGCGGAGCCGTTTCCAGAGAAGCCATAAAGTGTGACAATTCTGATAAGATGGCTGACGAAGTGATCGTCAAAGTCGTGAACGTTGACGTCGTTGAAGAGGAGTTAGAGTACTTTAGAGCGTCATGGAAGGCTGAGCTTCAGAATGTAACGAAGCATGCGTCGACAGCAGAGCATAAAGTCAAGAATGACCATGTCGTTCCAATATTGGCTCGGCCCAAGGTTACTGCAAGCTTTGTAGAAGAGAGTCCCGCGGATAAATCTATCAACCTAAAACCAAAAGAAAAACCCATCTCAAATTCAGAGGCTGCCTTAATTGCATACAAAGAAGCATCACGTTACGAGCGAGAAGGAAAGTTGGGAGAAGCTTTAGCAAAGGTACAATATGTCGTTTTTACCACAAATCATGTTCATGTATATTAGTATCGCCTTGCGGCCAAACTATATCCAGGGATCGATCAACTAGCGAGAGAACAATTAAAGATAAGCCCCAGAGCTTTAGACTTGGATGAAGCTCCTGGACATGATAGTTTTCAAACTTATTACACATTCGCCGAAAACTCTGCCACGGCTCCTACAGAGTTACAAGAATATGAGATGGACGATACTTGGATTACAAGGAGTCAAGCTTACGCCAAAAGACATGCTATTACCTGTATGGATATCTCGACTTCCTAGTGAGGTGATTGGAAATGTAAGGTTACCAATCCGTTTAGACGCTAACCGCTTAAAGATCATATTTTGGTCCATGGTGTTGGATTTTTCATCCATCGTCGAGTTATCTATAGTTTGCAAACGTATGTGTGATATTACAAGGTCGAAGACTCTTTGGAGGCAAATGTGCATGCACTTTCACACTCCTACACTTTCCCTTGCTGACGAAACCAGAATCACCTACAAAACGACTGGCTCATGATGTGGTTGGATAAACCAAGAATACGATTTGATGGCGTATATATATCTCGCATTAATTATGTACGGGAAGGATGTTAGTTGCTCTACCCCCTGATTTTCCACGACCTGCTAATGTTACGTAGATACGGAAAGCTTTAACAAGCCCTTTTTAATCGTTACGTACTTCCGCTACATTCGATTCTTCCCGGATGGCACCGTGATTTTCTGGCGGTCACCGTTAGAGCCAGCTGTGGCTGTAAAGGAGTTGACTGCGGATTTAGAAGGCTGAAAGGAATGTCTGCAGGACAGTGTTCTTTAAACGGCACAGAAATTCGAATGGAAACACATGGTGAGAAGAAATATTACCGCCTTCATTGCTCCCATTATATTTAAAAATCTGGGGAAATTATGCCTGTTTTTACGCCCCCCCTTTGCCTCAGCTAAAGTCAATCTTCGCGCAAAACAGACCCAGAACAACCTTTCCATAAGTTTATAACTGTGCTAAACCTTTCGAGTTCTCGCCGCGGAAGGCACAACAAACTTTCATGGAGTGATTTTTACTGCGAGGATCGTCGTCGACCCACCGAAAAGATCGACGTGCGGTCCTCACAGCTGAAGCCGTTCATCTTTTCCAAAGTGAAGTCGTTTGCCAGGTCTGCCTTTAAAATAATAGAATCGACAAATCTGTGTGCAACTTTGTTGGAACAATCAAAACATGGTGGAAGGATGGAAGCCACAACCTCCAATACATAGTCCATCCGGCGGTACTCAAGAGCAAGAATCTATTACCTTTACAACGACAGATCCACGCATCATGGGTAAGGATCAGCTTTTGAGAGAAGATAAGGTGGAGGAGGAGGATGATGATGAGGATGAGCCCACACAGATATCCCGGCTGAGTTTAGGAAATACTGAGGGGAGGATGGAGGACGCCACGTTGCTATGTCAGCGATATAACAGGATGGGAGGAGGAGGAACCGGTTGATGACGATGTTGCGAGAGTCTTTGGTCTTGGGAAGAAAGGTGCATCTTACAAGTATGCCAGTTATGACTTGGAGGCATACCCTCAGCTGGGTCGTCCATGTCTCTAAATCCACCGCAATGCTGACGGTGTGTGCTATAATGGCCAGGAGACAAGGAAAGCCAAATCAGCAAGACCGAAGTCAAAAGGTATATCTCGACCGGACAGTGAGAGAGCCAATTTGATTCATCGACCGACATCCACAGAGAGACTTTCTAGTTCATCGCGGTCAAGCAGCAGTTCCACACACCGACCGTCAAAACCCAGCTCACCAAATGATCCATCCGCACATCACCACGCAGAATCGCAAACGTCAAGTACGCTGATGCCACATGAGCCAAGTCAAAGCCCGCGAAATTAACTTTGATGATGGCCTTCTGGACATGAAGATAGGATCAACAGATCCAACCTTTAGACCCATAACCCGCTCAAAATCCGCCATGCCACGTTTTTCAACCACATCAAATGAGTGCGGCTTTCCCGCACACTTCTCTTCGACTCCAGGACCCTGTCTTCAAATATTTGGGCTGAATCTGATAGCCCTCAGCAGCGGCTTCGTTCTGCACGGAAGTCGGCTGTGCGAGCTAAAACAGATTTTAAACCACTAAGCGCCACCTCCGAAAAAGCTATGAATGTGGCCGTCATAACCGGTCGACGTTATTGCGCCGAGAAGGAGTTGATGGATTCGATAGCTGGGCCGAAGCATATTGGGGTTGAGACAAAGAAGGTGGGGAGAAGGATAGGCGATGCTGGCTTCTTGAGGTTTGGGATCCAGAATTTGGATGGAGGTACAGGATGTAGTGGTGGAATGCGGAATAAGAATTCCTTAGGGGAGTCTCTTGTTCTTCCAATGTTGAACAAGTCTTTAAAGTTGCCGTCTTCTGGTATCCTCAAGAGAGACCTTTTCATCGTTTCGAAGGGTTAATGAAGTTACGCTGACGGTTCAGAACTTTTAACTCTTTGCCGTTCGTGTAAATAATCTGTGCTTATGTATGTAAAACCAAAAGAGAAACGTTGTTCGTCATTTAAAGCAAAGTCTGAATTGTATGAATTGTCACAGATTCAAAATAATGACAAGTCCAACCCAATGATGGAGATTGTAAGCAATTCCACTGATCTCTCTAATTTGACATCTTTGTAAGCCATGCGAACCGACAGCAGTTACAGTGAGCGATGCCAGGACCTCATCGTTCTCCTGGGATCTCCCGAAGTAAACGTCTGTGTAGCATCAGTGGAGGCATTGACAAAGTATGCGGAAACATGTAAGGCCGTTCCCGCCAGATGATATTCCGCCAACACCACTACACAGCATCAAAAAACAGAGCTCAGCTTCTCAACACTGGGCTCATTAAATACTTGTTGAATCTTGCTACTAGCAAAGAAGTCGCAATTAAAAAAGCCGCTGCCGCATGCGTCGCAGCATGCACAGAGCTTTCTGAACTTCATCCAGAGATGCGTCGAAAAGATTCATTGATAGTCTTATTCATCTCACAAAGACTGACGAGGTTCCTGAAGTTCAAGATGAGGCTGCATTTGCATTAGCGAGTTTAGCTAAAGACTGTAAGATCCGCTTGGATTTGCAATTGTTTAAATGTGCTAGATGCGAACAAGTCGAGATAAGGAAAGCTGGAGGCATCAATTCTTGTGCGGTTATTGGACTCAAGCGACCCTGATGTGAAGAAAAACAGTGCGTTGGCTCTTTCTGTGCTTTTGGAAGACTGTAAGTTCACTAAAAGTCTGAGCTGCTCTTGACACTGTAAGTTCCGAATCGATCGGAGATTAGATACGTAATGGTTTGGCTCCATTGTTGGAGCTGCTCGGAAGTGAATTTCCGGAAGTTCAGAAAATGCGCTACTGTGCTGATTCATGCGCTGAAGATTGTAAATGCCAGTAAATACTTAGGGTGCTAAATGCTTGTTTAAAATAGTTTCCAACCGAGTGGAGATTCGAAAACTCAACGGCGTAAACGACTTATCGATCTTTTATGCCAAGAGCCGGCAGAGTTGAATCACCAAATCCTATTGTGTATCGCCAATTGTCTGGAAGATTGTAAGTTTTTTTTTTAAAAAAAAAAACACTTCTAACGCATTTAAGACGAAACCAATAATCTTCTTTACGATATGGGTGGATTAAACCAGATTGTGAAAATGACGAATATCGACGACGTTCGTGCTAAACGGAATGCGTGTATCGCGGTTGCAAAGCTGGGAAATAGGTTGATTCAGACAACAGGATGGAGCATTAACTTTCCCTTTCTTTAGAAAGGAATCAATCTTTGCTGAGAGAAGCGGGAGTTATACCACTTTTGGTCGGAACCTTTACACAATGACCCCACTATCGCTAGTAATGCTGCTTCTGCGCTTGCAAGCATCTCCGCAATGGTAACCCTTAACTACACTTCAATTCTCTAATTTGAAACGACGTAAACCAAGTAGAGCTTTATAAAATTGGGGTAATGGATACTCTTGTAAGTTCTTTCCAGCGAAGACGCCGATCTTTGCCGCAAAGTGCCCTTGCTCTATCCAGTCTCTGCTTAATGGTACAACTTTCACACCCTTTTTTCCTAACAATTTAAAGCAAAAGTTCGAACTAGACTTCGAACGTCGGACGCTATTCCATTATCGTCAAACTTCTCAGCTCTGATGACAATCAAACCCTGGTGAATGTTTCCGAATGTTTATCAAACTTGGCCGAAGACTGTAAGAAGAAATATTGAAAATCATTCATTCTAAGCCTCTTAAAAGCGATCGGACGTGCCGACATTATTAAGCAAGGCGGCATAGCCGCATTAGTTAGTCTTCTCCAAAAAAACGAACCCAAAATTCTCGCATCTGCATCAGTCGCTCTCGCTCGTCTCATGCAAGAAGGTAAAGAATAAAATCCTTGGTTTGTCTAATAACGAAGCCGACGGACGTAGTCTTCTTGCGAAGGATAAAAAAGTGGATGCTATTCCGCGGTTGATTGCTCTGGTATCATCTCGCGATATCAATACAGCACGGAATGCAGCGTACGCGCCTATCCAATGCAGCTCAGTCAGGTATTAATAAGTTACATAAGATCGAATTTAACACTATAATAGACGTGAATGCGCTCTCCGCATGCCAAAATGGCGCCATTGAGGCGTTGCTTCAAATTGGCGAAAGATCCTTTGAAATGCGCGACGAAGTTTGCGATGGATGCCCTTGATAAATTATTAAACTACAGTAAGTTTAATTTAATTTAGATATTTTGAGCTAATTTTGTCCAGACCTCTCCGCAAAGTATTGGCTTAAAAACGAATTAAACTTTGATAATATCATTCGTGACGGGTTCTACGATTACGGATCTGCAGGTTTTGGTCGTGAGCCTGTAAAAGCGTTTCAAACCTTCCGGATCTTAAAACTGCCCCTGTGGATACAAAAGGGAAGTCTACTTGTTGAGCTTGAGTCGGACCCTCAGCTATCCGCTCTGTGCACTGCAATCGCGGTTACATCCTGGTTGCAGCAAAATCCAGCAAATTCAACACGTCGCCAACGCTGTCTGCAATCACATGGGCGGGAGTCGTAAACCCTGCAGCTGTAGGAGAGTTCAGCCATAAATTTAAAATCACGGAACTTAAACTGCGAGCCGGGACCAACGTTCTGCCGTTAGGACTCATCACCACAGGAACCTTTTATCACCGAGCTCTGCTGTTCAAAGTGATTTGCGATAAAGTCGGGTTGGGGCCTTGTTCAATCGTACGCGGCGAATACAAACGCGCTTGGAACGTTATTGATTTCGACGGTTTGGATTGTCTACAAATACCCACCGACATCAACAACACGTCTCAAGCAGCTTCAAAGGCGCAAACACATCAACGCCATCAAACCGTAAGACAAGTGCTGCAACAGGTCGAAGCATCACAAGCTCACGCGAGCGGCAGCAAAGTGTTGATCCTATAATCCCCGCATCAGCACCGCAAGGACACCGGCTGGCGATCATAAGCCAGTATTTTTGGCGGATCATATTGAAGAGATACCGGAAGTGGAGGAACCTGTTTTCGATGAACCTGTGATTGGTGGACCTTATGTTTGAGATTGGACGGTTGCTGCCGGTGAGTGGGGATGAGGCGGTTAAGTATCGGGTTTGGATAGATAAAAGAAATGGTGTTTTTATTCTCCATGCTTTATTACACGAACAAAGTCTTTGTAGTTGAAGTTGTTGTTGGCGTCGACGGGGGCACCTTTAACATTATGTCGACCTATGACAGTGTTATAACTTGATGTGAAGAAAGAACATACCTCTTCGTCAGTGAACCTATCTCATTGATGTCATGTACTCTCGAAGAAGTCCGCGTTGATGAACCCTGTCTTAACCTCATCGAAACATTCAAAAGCTTGGAGAATCTCATGCTCGGGATCCGTTCCGCTCAGCTTCTCACCCATGAGAGTTAAAAACATGGTGAAGTTGATGCTTCCGGGCGCTTCGGAGATCATGTCATCAATGTACTCATCGGTCGGAGTTTGGCCTGTGTAAGTGTTTTAAGCCCATCATCGCTTCACCTTGGCGTGGGTACACTTACCAAGAGATGCAAGCATGTCCTTCAAATCCTCCTTATCCACAAACCCGTCAGAGTCATGGTCAAACATTGAGAAGGCTTCCTTGAACTCAGCATCTGCGCAGAGTCGAACATGGCAAAGACGTTCGAGTTCTGACGAACCGCTCGCTTCTTCTTTTGTTTACGGGCAGACTGAGCATCGGCGTTAGGCAAGGCTTCCTTGTCATGTCTCCGCCATTAATCACCATTTCGACAATTGATCAACAAAGAAAAACAAAGATGCAGAAAATTCTATTTTTGTTTTGATGCAAATAATCCACTTGCGCAGTTACCGACCCCCTCTCAGTACTCTTCATCATATCGAACACCCATGGAGTCTTTCTGTTTGATACCTAGTTTACGCAATCTGTATTGGAACAGGGTGGGTAAAGGAGAGGACAATGTGGATGTGAAATTGGTTGGATCTTTCTGGAAAAAAAAAAGAACAAACGCGCCGTGATGCACCTGTCCGCTGCTGTCCGCTCTTCCGGAACCCTATTCAGCTCCGCCAACCGGTTTTTGAGAATTCTTACCTGTAATTTGAGGTTCTCTTCGTCACGACGAGCATCCCATTCAGAAAAAAACCCCTTGTTCTGTACTTATATCCTGCCCGATTCCAGCCGACCATTCCCAATAAAACACTGCGTTAAAAAATAGTAACATATTCGGTAATGTTCCAGTATTGAAATCTTCCTTTTAAACGTTAGCGGAAAATGAAATGGGAGTAATTACCATGTATTCTGCGAAATATTGCTTGTTGTTGACGGTTTCAGGGTTCAAGTTCTTGACTTCTACCAACCATGATCTGTTAGAGTCTGTGAATATGCGAAAACTTGCGAGAAGTACCGAAACTTAAAAAAGTTTTTAGAGACCCGCACATAAAGCGACTACGCGTATACCTTATTCTCTTTCAAATACATCTTTGTTCCAACGTAATCAAGTCGATATCAGTGTCATGTAAGGATTGGGTTCAATATCCAACAAGCTATGTATCTTACATACGTTGATGATATTGTTCCGTACTTTCCCATGCTGACGATGATTTATTGCTCTTCACCTTCTTCTTCTTCTTCTTCTTATCCTTCTTTTTCTTCTTATCGTCATCCTTTTTGGTGTTTTTTTTTCTTCTTCTTATCATCCTTATCCGACTTCATTTCTTCTTCTTTTTTGAAATGTCTGTCGAATCCGACGATGATGATGATGATGCCAAAGAGTCACCCTCCGCTTCTTATCTCCTGCTTCATCGCTCCGCCCACGGCCTTCGTCGTCCTTTCTACTCTTAATTCAGGAGCGTCATCGGGATGCTCCAATTTGCGGTCCCATCCTGGCTCAATTTGATTTGTTGGACAGTTTGAAATGTCACTTCCGTTCATCCAAGCTCAAAGAGAGCTTTGCGAGACATTCCTTCGCAGGTACTTCATTATACACAAACCGAGTGACTGACCACATAAGACTGGACGATGACATGATGGCGATGATGCGTTTAATTGTTTCATGGAGGCAACAGAGGTTTGATGAATTTTGGACTTGAGGAGACTGATAACAGAACAGTGTCTCTTTTGGAATTGCCGAAAGCAGATGGAGTTGGAGGCGATGAAAAAGCAGAGAAGGGAAAGAGAGGCTTTTCAAGATGTAATGGGTGAGAAAGGTTGGAATTCTTAGATAAAGTGATCTCACGAAATACTAGAACAGGATGGGAAGGTCATGACAAACCAGAAGTTCGGGAAGGACGCATTTATCAGCAAAGACGAGGTTTGGACAATCGCATCATGTTCTTCCAATGACCTCATTAGCTGTTGGGGCATGTGACAGGATTCATACGTAATAAGCGCAAGCGGATTAATTTGAGCAATAGGGAAGAGTTTCTTGTCTTTAGTGACCAAGGTACCGGGACGTTTCCTGCAAATACTTACTGTACTAGATAACACATGCGCACGGACAGGTGCTAGTTACATAACCGCAGCATTCAGATGAAACACGACAAAGCAACACACGACGATGGCCACTCTCCCGTTCATTAAAGAACCTCAACAATCTAATGCAAGTAAGAAAACGCGGCAATGAATCTCGTCTTAAAGAAGTAACAAGGCATTTGGGGATCCGCTTTAGTATGTATAGCCATATATATTGGTCTAACCAAAAGAAAGACTTGTGAAGAATGCGATTTCATTGGAAGAGAGGTTGAAAAATAGTAGAGGAGAAGATTATGGAGCTTGAAGAGACGTTTCCACCATGGTCGGACGTGCATTTATATCATGTTCTTGAGAGTGAGGATCCGGGAGATTGGAGGTCGCAAATGCCTGCATTGTTGACCACGTATGTTGAATCGAACTCTGGGAAACTTGTGAAAGAGCAGACCGTTCAATTACCCACAGCGTCTGCATCAGGCGATGTAGAGTTTCAGCCGCATCAGGTAGCTTTTAATAGCTTTTAACAACGTGAACTTAAGGTTTGTATAGCATCTGAAACGCGCTAATGTTGATGAAAGTGGTGCAGGCTGATGTCAAAGCCGTTGCGTAGTCTCAAAGAGCCTATTATCTGCTTCTTTCTCTTGGACTCACACTTCTACTACGCGCGACTCCAATTTCTATCTTCTCTGCCGCGCGCTTCAACTGAATTTTCCGAATCATATCAGCCTAATCCGTCTTAATCTTCTCGAGATAAGGCACACCTGCATGCCCAAACGAAAAGTTTTAATTTCTCATTATTGGTAATCTACTCTTACCTTGATATGTGACGATCTCGTTGATTTGGATTTGATCATACTAGTTACATCATGACGCCTCGCTTCAAAGTAATGCAACTTGCGGAGGTATTCTTCTCGGTGCCGAGATTCCACTAGGCGAGCCTCAGAAGAGCCGTCGTAGCCCTTTTTAAAAAATCGCCTTTTATGCATAGATTAATCTTCGAAGTTGGAGATGGAGATAGATGAGGGAAGGGGGCGAAAAGTCTTACTGTGGGTCGGACGCCACGATCTCGAGCTGTTCAATCTCCTTTAAAAGGTTTTCTCGATCAGTAATATAATTACGTGCTGTCTCCCAAAGCTCAATTGCCTAGAGATTTATTGTTAGTTTTTGACCTAATAGCAATGGAAAGGTGGGCTATGAACGTACTGTTTGAAGTTTTAAAGCAAACTTTGCCGAGCCATATTTTATCGCCATATCCACTTTCTGGTCCACTGGCATTTTCAAGGCAATCCATAGACTCTCTAAATGATTTTGCGCCTCGTGAATATCAAGACCCGTTCCCACCAAAGGCATTGATTGCTGCTTTTTGGGTGGAAGAGGCGAGGGTTTTGGAGAGACCGAACTGACATGTTCCGCATTGTTCGTGTCATGACCATTACTCGGTAGCTGTGACGGACTTTTATGTCCATTCGAGGCGGCTTTGATAGGTTCAAATTCATTTTCCTCCTGCGAAATACGCGGCTGCTGGATTTCCTCCATATAGTCCAACGTTCCAGCGTTCCACATTCCGTTACTGAACTCCGTCATTTTTCTCAACCGCTCGCCTCCTCATTTCTCCGCTCTTCCTCCTCAATGCTCCGTAAATACTCTTGTTCCTCCAACACTTTCCTCATCTCCTCCTCATCCTTTTCTCTGTCTACCCAAAGATCCATGATGAAATCACATGTCCGTGTACGTAGATAATCAGTATAATCGGATGGCGTGAAGACCTCGACTTTCTTCTTTTTCTTTTTATCAATATCGTAAGGGATGTATCCACCGTAATTGTATTTCAAAACATTGTATCGAGAACTCGGAGTTTTACGCATTGCAGTGAGACGATCTTTGGCGAATCATCCGGAGTGACAGTTATACCATTACGGTCGCGAGTGCGGAGACGGATAGATGGACTACGGGATCGAATATCTTCGTCTCGCTCCTCTTCGTCTTCCTCTGGGATAGGGGACGCTTTTTTAGGATGCGCGGGCGTGAATACCGGACCACGATCCCCTGATACGCGTGGGTGAGAGGGATCTTTGCGTCGTAGGGTGCGGATGGGCATCCAATGTGTTCGGCGCTTTCTGGTTTTCGCTATACAAACCATCACTCGTCTCCAAGTGGAAGCCGTTCACGGTTTTCATGATTTCCTCGTATAACTCTTCAAGTTTCTTAAAGCGACTAAGCTTTTCGTCTGAGAGGTATTAGCCGCGTTGCTATTCTAGAATACCTAGGCTGTTGATTAACTTTGAACCCACCTCGCTTCCAAATTCACTAACAGCGGCGGCAGGTTCAGCTGATAGGGTGATGAATCCTTTAGGAATGCGGAGAGAAACTCTTGAATCCATAGGACGGGTAATCATCTGTGGATGAATTAGCTTCCCATATTCATCAATATAGGGGCATACCTTATTTGGGCCTGTGAAGCTAGGGAAGTTGCTTTCGATAATCTCTCCGGCTATCTCCGCTTCCTTTGTTCTAATTAGCGTTCGAAGTAATTTATAAGACCTACAATGCTATCCACTTGGCTATAATCAAATCGCTATGTTTCATTAGTGTAATGGTCCTCTGAAAGGTATCGCTTGGGAGTCTCCAGTTTCTGTTAAGAGTATTAGTGATTTTTGCGTCTTTTTTTAAAAAAACCATTTCTGGTCGGTTCTTCCTTCTTCTAAAGTTCGATGACAACGTACGCGCTTGAAGAACCGGGTTATCCTGAAGCTTACAAGAAGTCCCTTGACTTTCAAGTTCGCAAGCGCGTCCAACGCTCAACGTTCCATCTTCCATATCACTCGTATCGCTGTTCAAGTCTTCCTCAGTAAATCTACCCTTTCCTAAAATCATCGCGAGATCCTTGTTAACGGCTTCAACTTGCTCTTTCGTTTTCGATGCAAAAGCGATATGTCCCACTGGAAGCGGCTTCACGGCATGCCGATGATGAAGAGCATATTTGACTTTGGAATTTTCAATGAATAACCGCCTGCGGTTAATCGTGTTTTGGCTTTTTTTGAGTTAACTTAGGTGGATCGATATGAGGTATGGGATGAATGACACTCTCAAGAGCGTCTTTAAATTTTATTAGGATTAGTCCAGGATTCATTTGTTCCCACAAACCTCTTGAATCTTATTCTTAAGTTTATCTAAGCGGATATGACCGATGTTGTCGTGGACTTGCAAACCTTTTCCAATTCTAAGGTGACATCTCTCAATTATCACTGTAGTATTGATGCTGGTGACGTTAGATACTATTTTTAAAAGAAAATTACGGTTTGTTCAATTCTGTGCGGAATAAGAAATGACTCTGCAACTGTTGGCATCGGGGAAAACATGGCAAGTTTATCCAACGCTGGGGTAAAATGTCAAAACATTTTACCAGGCGTCAACATCACCTGCTTTCTTAAATCGACACTTCTCCATAATGGCATTCTTAATAGCGCCTAATTTATCAGTGACAAAAATTAATTGTTCACGTACCTATCCGTTCAAAAACCTTTGTTATTAATGCCCGGTTTTGTTGCGGGTGTGTTTCGATCATGAGATTTTGATATTATTGTAGCGTATGCAAGGTTAGTATATGACTGTTTATTATTTTCATGTGCCTAAATTCACTGTTTTTTTTTTTTTTTTTTTTTTTTTTTTTTTTTTTTTTTGTTGAATTAAAATAAAGGAGGTTTTGTGTTTTACTTAACCATTTTTTTTTTTTTATACTGTTTTTTTTTTTTTTTGATTTTCTGTAAGCCAACAACCAAAAAACGCATACACGGATCTCCCCCTTTCCCCAACCTCGCCCACGTATGCGATTCAGCATTGACACCGCCTTCTCCAGACTTTATTCGGCGCTCGCTCTGTGAAGCCTGCAGATTGTACTTTCAGTGGCCATTGAATCGCCATTCAAAACTTGGATTGTCAAGATCTACTAAATTGCGCTTACCATTAATATATGAACCACCAAAACATAAATAATACATGGTGTACCACACGAAGAAAATACAAATATTTATAAATAAAGAATAAACGATCACAGGGACTGGGGACTGGACTCGTTTCATGGCCAGTAGTTGGCCGTGTGTAAAATAAGTAAAACAACCAGTAATTCATCCAGGTATTCATGACACCTAGACTTGCGAAAAAACGAAAAACACAAAAGAACAATGTACACGCGGTGGCAGACCGCTTTCTCTCCTATTGGTAATCTTTACAACGAACGCAAAACCACTCATCAACAGCCGTGAGAATCCCCACACATCTCCCATGGAACCAAAACCCACAAGTATCACATGCAATCATGAACAACCCGTCATCCAGGTCAGCGTGTTCACAAATACAATTAATTTCTTCCGAAATGTTGATGTTCCTATCGTCATCTAGTGTATGTTTATCTACTTTTGTAGGGGTTTCCACCTTAACTTTCTCCACTGCCGCCCCCGCCCCCGCCCATTCAGCTTCTCCTTCTTCACTTTGGCCCTCTCCCGTTCCTTCTCCTTTTCTCTTTCTCGTTCCTTCTCCCGCTGTTTTTCCTTTTCCTTCCTCTCTTGATCACTACTCAAAGTCGCCTCCTTCTTCAAATCGGGTGATTCTGATGCCGGCTTCAATGTAAACTTTAACTTAATCTTGGGAGCAGCTACTGAAGATGCCACAGACTCCTTGGAATCCTCTTTTTCCAACCTGGTCGGAAGTGCGGGTTCTTTTGTGACGATTTGAGCGTAGAGCTTTGCTGAATAGTAACGACTTCTTTTGGCTCATCGGGGTTAGAAAGTGGAAGTAAGACTGGCTGCTGTGCTTGAGAAGGTGGAACTTGTGTTAATTTCGGTGCTGGCTGAGGTGTAGGTACGGACGGCCGCAAATGGTAAAAGCTGACCGTCGTGTAAAGACTTTTGGAAAACAAGTTCAGATGGGACTTTGTTCTTTGAGAGGCCAAAGATGGTTTCTTTAGGAAAGCGTCACTGTCAACGCGAGTGTCCTGGGTCAAGTGAAATAGCCAGCGACCTGTTTGAGCAAGATCAAAAGAAACAGCATTTGGTGCGTTTGGGACAGTTGAGGTACAGTGGCCTTGCTCTGCAGCTTCTGCTGCGTGGAATAACTGGCCAAGCTGAGCAGGTTGACCTGAGGGCACCGAAAAGCGGTTCTTAAGCTTTCCACTTGCTATCCTCTTTTTACGTTCCGGCACTCCTCGTTTACCAGAAATCGGGTTCTGCAAAAGCATTAATCGTGAGCCTCATCAAAACATACTTCAATAGCAACAGCTTCTGCCGCCTTTTCGTTTGGTAAATCAGCCGCATTTCGATCTATTGAATATGCCGTCGCCTGTTTTGGCAAGGACAAGTAGTTCCTAAGCTTTTACTTAAAGGGGCATTGCTCCGTTGATGAACGTACGGGCATTCTGGTATGTGCTTCGGCGTTGCGCGAGGAAAGTGCATCCTTATTCCAGTGATGGGATCGAGCGATATTGATGCAATATTATCTACATCCAGCATTGTTGACCCGTATTCTTTCAAGGACTTCATGTCGACACCACAAAAGGAGAATGCTCGAAGGAGATCATCAAAGTGGACGGAACCTCGTTGCTGATGAGTGGCCACTCTTGAGCATTCCACAGCAATGTACTCAAGATATCGAATCATGACATCGGAGAGGAGATGAGCTGCTGATGTGTTGGTTCGATCAAAGCCGGCTGTGTATGCCAGCTGCATGGCAGCGACCTTGAGTAGCTCTGCTGAAATGTGATGTGACATGAAGTGGAAAATTGAACCTCCTCTCTTCTTTTATTATTTACACTGTAAAGGGTACTCTTTTCACTTCAACTTGGGAAAGTTGTGGCGACTCATGAGAGAGCCTTTAATGTCTCGGATCTGCTGCTTAATGTCGCGGTATCTTGCAGACCATGAGGTGCTGTCCTTCTCAGCCTCGTCAGAGTATGCCGAGAAGCTATACGACTGATAAACATTGTCCATGACATGTCCCCGAATCTCTGCAGTGATGCTCTTCAACTCCCCATGCTGACTTTCAATGGTCTTTTTCCCCTCTCAGCTTAACAGCATCTTGTGTCAATGTGGCTATCTTGCTCTCACTACCATCGAAATAATTCACGATCAGCGATAAGCCTTGATCTGCGTCTTCCTTCTTTTTCGCAGAGACTAGGGCGTTTATTCGCTCGCAATAAAGTAGTGTCTCAATAAGCCATTCTTCAATCGCTTTCCGTCTAGTTTTTGAGGTCTTTTCGAATGTCTCCAAAAACCGCCGATACAAGCTTGACAAAGCAAACTACAAAACATCAGTTACTCCCATTTCCACACAACGGCATCATACCGAAGCCCATGTGCTAGTTGCGAACAACACTGATAACAAAGCAAACGCTCGAAGCTTGTTTCTGTATTGAATGACGTCCATGACAAGTTTTTTCGATCTTATCAGACTATAATGGATGAATCGATAAAGCAGTTTATGGAGGACAAGTCCCTGGATGCACGGGAGACGATCATTGCCCGCATCACAAATGGTTGTTTGGGATCCATATCCGTCGCTTCGTACTGATTTGGTTTCAATGCCCTTAGATATCTCTTCAAAGTCGTATGACTTGGTTGAACTCGTCCAACGAATGGGATTATATTTAGTGAGCTCAGACCCCTTCCAAAGAGCAGATGGTTTAGAACGATGAGAAGGATTTATCTAAACTTCATAGCGATATCTCTGCTCTGTTCCGTCGCTGAAAGAATCACTATGGATTTCAAGTCATGTTAGTCCTGGTGAGGTGCGAAAACTAATGCTTTATAGCATCTGTGATACTGGAGTTCCTTGCCGAACGTCTACATGATCAAATGAGGTAGAGCTATGGTGTGATTTAGTCTCTGACTGTATCAGTGTTCCAGATATTCTCAGAGCCTTGTAACGCTGTCAAAGGGAGATTACTTTACGGCCGAATTTGCAGAGACGTTAATCAAACGGTACGAAAAAATTGGTGTTGAGCATTTGCTAACGATGTTAAGGATTTTTGCGGAATTATCCGTGCAGAGTTTCCCTCAAGGTGTCCGGTCTAATGTTTTCAAGATTTTCCATTACCTTTTATCCAAATATGACACAGGTACTGGCTTTCCCCACATTCGTCATGAACATAAACGTAGTCTTGAAAACGATGAACGATTCTTTCATATCCGGCTTTATTCAGGCTGTTGACGGTGAAAAGGACCCCAGAAATCTGTTAATTGTTTTCGATGCGTCATGCCTATTGATCACAAAACTGGATACAACAAAATTCACCAATGTACTTTTGGCACTTAGTTTGTTCTCATAGTTTAGGATATCTTCGACATTCTTTTTTGCTATTTCCCATAACTTTCCGGGCACCTGTTGACGACCCTTTCGGGATCTCCCCGAACGACCTAAAGAAAAAGCTAAGGTATAACTCTTTATCCGAACATATTGTTAAAAATACTAGGGATTGCCTTACTTGCTCCGACGTATTTTGTGATATGCTTCTTCCGAGTTTGCTAGATAAATTGGACACATCTCTAGGGAGTGCCAGGGTATTTTCACCTTCCTCATTTTTATAACATTTTTGCAGATAGATACACTGGATACACTGGCAAAAAGCATACCTCATTTAAAATCGAGACAAATGAAAGATGTTAGCATGAAGTTCTGGGAATATCTTCAAAATTCCACCTTCGGCCAAATCAATGGCGATGAGTTCACCTCTGTCGCAGGAGTTGTTGAAGCATGCGTTAAGCGCTTATCGGCGGAGCCTAGGAAACCGGGACAGCCAGCCGCGTTGGATGAGTTTCTTTTGAATTTTGTTAAAGAGACCTTGAGCAATTTGCGAAACTCGGAGACCACAAGATTGGATGAGATTTTGCCTTTCATCAACGCCACATGCTCGTCGGAGCCTTCATTTTTCTATGTCACTTCGAATGTTCTTCCTGAAGCGATTGGGGCCTTGAAGGCGAGACGGATTTTAGCCGAAAACGGATATTGCTAAAGCTTCTTACCGGATTTCTGTCAGCAGCGACAAAGTTTTCATGTTTGGCCTCCCTCCTCCTATCTTCTCCTAAAACCATTTAGACTCGTTTGAAGATGGTGAGAGTGGGACTAATCCTATCAAGGAGTATTCTGTCGACATTGAGGCTTTGTTTCGGTTCGCCCTATTCGGGAGCGAAGCTTCAACAGTCTTACTGCTATGAGAGGCATTACAGATATAGTTTCGATGGGTATGGTTTCTGACAGCTCCATCATTGGAACATACGTCTCGCGGATCTATAACATTCTTCAAAGAGAAGAGATTGTTGAAAGTGAATTGGTGGAGGCGTCGTTTTCTGCGCTTGAGAAACTCTCAGTGAATTACGGAGATGTTGTTTTTCAAGCGTCGCTTTCACCTTCACTCGACGACTTTGCGAATTCTGATGGAATTGCTCATTTGGAGCCGTTCGCAAAGCTCTGCTTTTGAATATTTGTCCGCTACCACCATAATGCAGAAGTTCCTTATGTACATTTTTAAGCGACTTCACAGTAAGTGCCATTATGCATAATCGTATTAACGCTTTGCCTATAGACCCCACGAAGTCCGCCATGAGGATAAACGAAATTTTGAAGGAACTGACCGTCAGCATTATAGCCTTAATGGCTTCTTCAGCCGCTTTTAAAGATGGGAATTCTGAATTGTATCAGTCATGGATCACGGACTTTCTGACTTCGGTATTCACACAACTCGGAAACGTGGACAGTACAAAGGAAGCTTCTTGTGTCTCTGCTATTGTCGCTGCAGCTGTGAGAAGCTTGCCCGAGAGGTATCTGAAATGGCCTTGTATTAATATCTCATGTTTCCAGCCTCCAAATCGAGGTTGTTCAAAATGCTGTTGCTCAGCTTTTTGTTTTACCAGGTCTGCAACAGGTTGTTTTTAATATAATTTCTTGTTACTTTTACTAAATTGCTTTAGTCATTATTCGACGAAGTTCGTGGAATAGTGTTTGCTGGCGCCGTATGCAATTTGAGGCCATCAGTAGGGTCTATTTGAGAAAGTTTTTTTTTAAACAAGACAAAAGGTTCCCTTACCGGTTGATGCCGCGCAGTTTATACAAAAGGCCCAACAGTATCTCGATGTTGCACCAAACGGCGATAGTAGCTTGTACACTTCGTTTGTTGTAGCGACGGCTGTTAACCGGCTCGCGACGAAGGGTAATTGATATTTATTAATTAGCTTAACAACGCGGTTAGGGTCGAATATCGATTCGTATTTGAGCCTTTGCGGGTTTGAAAACCGAGCAACTTTTTTCACGGATTCGGACATCGGCGCCAAACCCACATTCCTCCTGAAGCTTTTGGTATTTTTCCAAAAAAGTTTTTTAAACTCATTCATTTAGGTTCTTAGAGCCCTTATTTTAAAAGGCCACCCTAGCGGCATGTCCATGCTTGACTCTCTTTTGAGCTCATTCGAGACCCGAACTGATTTATCCGCTCACATCCTAGACTCCTTCTTTGTTCTCATTGATGACAATCCTTATAAATGGGACAGCGTTCTCACAAAAGAATCTTTTGCCGTTGCTTCACCATTTTGGAAGCAGAAAATATTTTCGAAGATGTCCCCGTTCCTTATGCAAGCGGAATTGCGGAACAGACAGGATAATTTGAAATGTGGGGGCTTTATTTGGAAAAACTTTTAACAAAGTCATCAGCTACGTTGTACTCTGGACTTATTTTGGATATATTGAGACACGCGGCCCCGGCTCTGTATTTGAAGGATATGGAATCTGTTTGTCAATTTATTTGCAACCTTCTCTAACGTTCTAGATCATACCTGTTCTTTTAAACTCCATTCAACTTTCCCCGACGCCTAAAAGAGTCAATGACGCTCTACAAATTATGCGCGTTGGAATCGAGAATAGTCCTCAAGCTCTATCCGGCAACCTACATTCTATAATTGATGCTCTTGTGAAATTAGCATCGCGTAGCCACCCCAATCTTAGCACTGGAAGCGAGTATCTCATGATTCGATTGGCGGCGGTTGATTGCCTTGGAAAACTTCCTGCCGCTAATATGCCTCGAGAGGTTCTTGTCTCGATTAAAGATAACGTATTGCGTGGCTTAAAGGTAACGCTCGATGATCCCAAGCGTGTGGTACGAAAGGCAGCAGGAAATGCGAGGGCAAGATGGTTCAATGTTTGATTGTCACGCCACATTGCGTTTTTTATTGAATAAATCAGGTTTTCACATCATGTCATATATAGTTAATTATAAGGTTAAGCTGAAGGTGGAACGGCATTAGTCTCTACAGGTTTATGTGCACGGTTCAGGGCCATGTGACTCTTCACGAGCTGCCCAGCCGCAAGAGCCGAGCACAACGACAGTTCTCCAGCCAAACGGAAGCCGCGATAAGTTTTGCAAGTTTACGAGCATTATCACCAGGAGTTATCTTGTTCGCTCCTCGAATCCCCAACAGATCAAGACATGCACCTTGCGCCGGAAGAATAGTGCCACCTCCAACCGTCCCAACTTCAATACACGGCATCGTACAGGAGATGTAGAGATCCTGGTCATCATTGACAGTTTCCATCAAAGTGATGCAGTTGGAAGATTCGACATTCTGAGCGGGGTCTTGTCCCGTTGCAATAAATATGGCCGTGAGGATGTTGGCGGCATGGGCGTTAAATCCACCAATCGAGCCTGCCATAGCCGAGCCTATGAGATTCTTGGAAATATTGAGCTCAACAAGAGCTCTCACTGTGGTCTTAAGGACGCTTCTAACAATCGCTCCGGGAATGATAGCCTCAGCCACAACAGATTTTCCTCGCCCCTCAATCCAATTGATAGCCGACGGCTTTTTATCGGTGCAATAATTCCCACTGATAGCAATGACGTGCATATCGGGGAACAACTCTGTCAACGTCGCAAGAGCTTTTTCCACCCCCTTAGAAATCATATTCATTCCCATGGCATCACCAGTAGCGGTGACGAATCTTAAGAAAGCAGTCTTGCCAGCAATAGTGAATTTGATCTTCTGTAGTCTAGCAAATCGACTTGTCGAGTTGAATTCCCTTTCCAAGACCGAGAATCCTTCCCCATCAACCCAGGATTTGCATGTGGCAGCTCGGTGGCAGGATGGGAAAGACACAACAGGGCCTCGAGTCATGCCATCGGCAAGAAGCGTCGTCTTAGCACCACCTGAAGAGTTGATAGCCTTGCAACCTCTGGAGGTCGATGCTATCAAACATCCCTCGGTAGTAGCCATTGGAATATGCAAAGTTTCACCGTCAACAATAAAAGGCCCAGCAACTCCAACTGGAATCGGCACATAGCCCACGACATTTTCGCAGCAGGTTCCAAAGACCTTCGAATAATCATAATGTTGATAAGGCAGCTCAGTACTGAATGAAGTCCCGGAAATTTTGTCTGTAGAGAGTCAGATTGCGAAAATGTCTCTAAATCTAACCCATGGCAAGCCTTCTAACTTCAACGGCACGACTGAGGTCTCCAAGCTTGCTCTCCAAAGAATGCAGGGCAAGGGCACCGCTCTGAACCATAAGCGCTACCTCCTCATTCGAAAGAGACGCAACATCTCCTTTTTGGGTAGAGGCGTCCTTAACAGGGCTTAGCTTGGCAGCAACAGGAGTCGCAGGTTTTAAAACAGTTTGGTGAGCAACAACTGTCTCCGTACTGCTATTGGTAGATATCTCAACGCTAAATCCTGCATTAGATATTCTTCACTTTGAGTTTACTACCTTTCAATAGCCTCAGCGTCATTTTCGGAAGGCGTCAAACTAAGGGCTCTGACCAAGAGAACAAGAGCCATTCCAATGAAGAGAGTCACAAACAGTGGTGAACCGCCAAACAAGCTTGAAAACTCTTCGATAAACGACGGACCGTGTTTATCAGAATCAGATAATCCACTGAATGAATTCATGTTAATTAAAATTCGCAACATGCGAAAACAACACCATACCGGGTAAAATGAAGGATATGGGGGGTTCCAATTTCCACCAATGTAGAGCTAAACTCGTCCATACTCGACCTGTCTTTTAAAACACTCAAAATAGATTCGTATCTTCCATGGGGCAAAAAATTTGCGACGGTCCCTTCCTCAGTGAACGAAATAGCTGAATTATACGCGTTCATGGCCAGGAATCCAACAATCTGAAATTATTTAGATCTGAATTCTCAATTTCGCATCTTTACCGTTAGCAATTTTGCTCGAGAAACCCAGGGGCTTTCATGTGTATCTTTTTCTTTCGCGGGCAAAGACGGAAGAGTCGCATTATTGGCAAGTGCGCACTATCGCGGGGAAGCGTGTTGGAATTAAAGTCGATATGCTTTATTTCCGTTTCCTTCAAAGCGTCCACCGACTTTGTGGTTCCAGGATTTCTCAAATACTTAAGCTGATAAAAATAAGAACAACATTTAAGCGACCAAACAACCTCCAATTTTAAGGACAAAACTGAAAGAAAGAATGTGAAGAGAAACACGCCATCGAACAACAAAATAACGGCTGCAATAAGAGAAAACTCCTTCAAGCCGCCGCTATTTCCTGGAATTATTAAGATTTAATATGCGGAATAAGCATTACCTATGAAGCTCCCAACGCCCAGGATTGACATTTCTACAAGATAGTCCAAAATCAGCGAAGGTCCGACCTTGAGTGCTCCGCGTTCCACTTTGGCGGTTACTGTAGAGCCTTCAGCCTGCATAATAGCCTTCGCAAGCAGGTAGGGTTTCTCAAATCCGATTGTAACAACAAGGAATGGAATAGCCTCGCTTAAAAATATTAGAGACTTAGGGAATACTGATTATACCTTATTTGAATAAACGTAATGGGACTTTTGGTGACATTTGCGACAACAAGAGCAACCAGAAGAGAAAAAGTTCCGTTCAACAGCACAGCAAAACCTATATCAGTTAGCCGAAATGCTAAAAAGAGACAGTTCTTCAAAACCAACCAAGTGAGAATTTCGAGTCAACGTTTCGCATGTTCATAAATAGCGTAATGAACGTAGCATGCATGAGGACGAAGCTAATAAGGACTACAACAATATCAGTCTGGCTAGATGTCTGCGATTTGTTAGCTATAAGACTCAATAAGTCGACTCACTTCAAAGAATTCTTGAAGGCTTAGTCGAGCATAGTCAAAAAACCCAGCAGACTTCTTGCTATTCCGGAATTGAGACGATCCAGCCATCAAAGACGGGTAGAAATCAGATGTTCGAAGGTTATCGATAGCTTGGTCCCATGCTTCCGCCAAGTTTGCAGAGCTGAGGAGTTCTTGTTCAAGAAAAACGTAAAAACGATCTCATCAGCAGTTTCGACATTTCCTGAGGCATCCAAAGACAGCTTTCCTCCAAAAGCGTCTGTAATCAATCCGACGTCCTCTTTAGTAGATGACATGAGTTTCCTGGTCACTGTCCCTAAAATATCGTCGTCCAAAGCAACCATCTTCTTGGAAGAAGTCCAAAAAGCAAGCGGGGAAAGATGAACGCAGCCATTTTCCATCACAGACGTCGAATAGTCAGCATTAAGGCTGTTCAAGCAAAGATCCCGGTAGGTAACGGTGCGCTTGGAGACTGAATCCACGGCCGTCGTGTCGAGTATGGCCTTCTGAAGTTCGGTGCTTGCTTCCAGGACGTTGTGGTACAAGATGCCAACGGGAGACGCTGGAGCATGGCGAGGAAGCTGAACGATAACCTGCTTAATAAACACCTTGTTCGAGGTCTGAAAGAGCACATCGTCGTTGACGCTCAGAGGAATAATCCTCTCGCCAGCAATGGCCACCCGAGCAGCAACAGATTCTTCAACCGAACTAGTAGGAATGTGTGCCCAATAACGATGAATGAGGCTAAAATACAGAATAGAGTTCAAGATGATGCACGAGGTGATGACCTCTATCGGGTTTAGCGATGACAGCCTGACGACCCATGTCAAGACCTTCTTCAAAATGGCCATGTTTTATTGAAGAAACGTCTTTTTTTTCCAATTAATTATTTATTAATAAGTCCGATAACATCAGGCCACAATTTGTCCTGCAATCACAAAAACAGTGACGATCAAAATCTGGCCACCCAAAATCGTTGCAAGCGCGTACACCCACGCTCTGCCAACAGGTTTCATTGAAACGAGCTCTGCGGCAAACGTGGATATCGTGGTGAGGCAGCCACAGAATCCATCTGCTAGTCCTACTAAAACGTCTGCCCAAATCGTGCTATCAGCAGTCTTTCGTTGCGTTGAACGATGGCTATGAGTAATGCTCCAAAAAGGTTGACTAAACACGTACGTTAGAGCACATTTAAAATTGTCGTAACTACTTACCCGCGTATGTGCCGAGCGGAATATAACTCCACCGATTATTGAGCTTGCCCGTTTCATATCGCAGAAGAGCGCCTTTGTGATTTTAAAATTATGCTATCGCTTCAGAATGACGTACCTGGCGGAGAAAGCAAGCACGAAAGTATTAAAGACCTATTTGTATACTTGCCAGTACCTAAAATAATTGCTAACACAACCCATGTTACAGCGCCAGCAGCAACAAATATCCAGTCGACCCAACTAAAGTCCACAATAGCATATGATTGCCGACCAAACTTCTGAACAGATGTAGCAGGTGTCGCTTCACTCGTAGTTTCTTCTTTATCGAGCAGAAACGAGGTGGAAATCCACTTTAACAACGTTGTCTGGCTTTCTGTCTTAAGTCTCTGAATGGATCCCAATTGACCTCCACTCAGAAGAGAGCCAAGAGACATGCCCATGACGACTGCTGTTAGAGACAGGGCAGCAAGGACCTGAAGATAATCTCAGTATTGTAAGGATCAATATCCCCACATTATGTCCAGCATCACGCTGAATCTCCTGTGCATTTGAAAGTTCAATGAATACATCCAGAGAGAACGATGAAAAAGTTGTAATGGATCCTTTTATAGATTAATATCCTGCACAATTGGTACACACACCGCAGAGTCCAGAGGAAAGAGACACATAGAGTGGGAAATATAGCTGCGAAAGCTCTCGTTTCCGTCGGTTGACCGCTCCCAAAATGAAGCAGCCTATAATTTTGTGGCAAAACAATGGCATGCGTCGGCGCACTGGAATAAGTCCCGGCTTTAACTGAGTAGATTCGTATCAACGCTCCAATGATTGATGATGCGCATATTCCAGCATAGATCGGCCATACCCTCACCGGTACTTCTCTAGCCTCCATTTTTTCCACATTTTGTTGCATGCGAAACCAATCACTTTATTAGTTATGATGTCAATGCCTTCTTCTTCAACACGTTCTTGATGTAGAACTCCCCTGCTCGGTAGCTAGAACGGACAAGGGGTCCAGAAGCCACATACTTAAAGCCCAAATTCTTGGCCTCTTCCGCCCAGAAGTCAAACTTGCTGGGGTTCACATATTCTGTTACCTTCAAAGTTTATTAGTTTTGATCACTCAAAAAATTCGCTACCTTCATATGCTTCTTTGTAGGTTGCATGTATTGGCCAAAAGTGACGACATCGACATCAATAGTCCTCAAATCTATAAAGTCGTCAATATATTATGAGGAAAACTACATGTGATTACGCACCTTTCAAAGCCTGCAGTACCTCTTCATCCGTCTCGCCCAATCCCAACATCATCGATGTTTTCGTGATCACATCTGGCCGAACTATTTTCGCCCGTTCGAGTACTTTCAATGACTTTTTGAAACCAGCCCTTCGATCTCTCACAACAGATTGCAAGTTTTCGACCGTTTCAATATTGTGGCATACACATCCAATCCCGACAAAGCCACCCGGTCGACGTCAAACAAAACTCCGTTAAAGTCACCAGTGAGGCATTCAACGAGAATGTTTGAATTCCTAGTGTTTTTAGCATTCTTGAAGGAAGGAATGGAAATAAAAACCTCTTTTTAATCTCCTGAACGGTCTGAGCAAAGTGTGCTGATCCATTGTCAACGAGGTCTGTCCAAAAGTGAGCTAAAAATATACTAAGCCCCACCCACCATCTCTGTCTACTGATGTCAATACAATGTAATCAAGTCCCATCGTGAAATAGCCTCGGCCGTGCGCTCAGGTTCCATAGGATCTAGAGGCTTTGGTGCACGATTCGTTTTGACAGAGCAGAACCTGCAGCCTCTGGTGCATTCCTCTCCCATCAGCATGATCGTGGCAGTTGCTATTCCGTCTTCGCCTCCTCCCCAACAGTCTCCAATGTTAGGGCATCTTGCTTCTTCGCAAACCTAATCATCATGAGTACTAGTCGATATGAAGTGCCCACAGTGTTTCAAATTCAGTCCCCTCAAATCCTTCCGAATCTTCTTGAAATTCTCTCCGTCGGGGATATCCGTTTTAAGCCAGTCCGGTAGTCTGGTGCGGCTTCATGGCGGTTAGATTGAAATTGATTTTTGGCAACTCACTTTGCTCTTCTGGGTGGGGGCTTTGACTCCGTGGTTGACAGGAAGTCCTCAAATTTCGGACCCTCCTTGAGCTTATCGCTGAATGCCGCAGCCTTCACAGTGGTAGACGACGATGACTGCCTGTACAGGCTGATGGCGATGGCTCTGCACACACTACGTTTACTATTAACCATATAATACATGGTTGTACAACCAAAAAGAAAACACAAATATGTGTAAGTAAAATCACAGGGACTGGGGACTGGACTCGTTTCATGGCCAGTTGGCCGTGTGTAAAATAAGTAAATAAACAGTAATTAATCCAGGTATTCATGACACCTAGACTTGCGAAAAAACAAAAAACAGAAAAGAACAATGTACACGCGGTGGCAGACCGCTTTCTCTCCTATTGGTAATCGAACTTTATTCTTGCACAAACACTGCTCGCCAATTCTCTGACAAGAACAGCAGCATCGTTTGATGCCATCGCACGCATTTTGAAAGGTAATTCCAAAGCATCGACAGTCGATACCTCGTAGTACGGTCCAAAGCAATGGAAAATTCGAAGCACGTCTAGCCTCACCTGGGCTTTGGCGCTATCGAGTCTGGTTATTAGACGTTTAGGAATAGCAGTGTTGGCAAAAGTCCTTGATAAGCGGGATGACAGCTCTACCAGCTTTCGAAAAGTGGTCAAAAATGCATCGAGTTCAGTTCCTTGTGCTGCCTCAAATATTGAGACAACATCCGCCGCTTTTTTGTCAAGCTCATCTTCTACATATTCCTTGTCGCGGCCCAGCCTTGCTGAGATGTCAGAATAATTAAGAAGACATAAATAGGCCGTACCAGGAAAGAATTGATTCAAGCGCATTTACTCGCCAGTGGTGATCAGTCAAAAGAAAAAGATATGTGTCAAGACCGAAATACTGCCTAAGAACTCTGAGGCAAACTTGAGTAGAATGAGATATCTCGCAGAAGATGGGTATCGCAAAGCTCTTGAGAGGATTCTTCTGTTTAATAAAATATTGAAGGAAAGGAACGGCGCCACAGACAACAGCCCTTTCTTGTCGAGCAGGATTTAAGCGCGTCAGGTGGAATAGGATTTGTACGACTTGGTTCTGAATCTCTTTTACTGGTGTCTTCACCACGTAAGCATTATTTACTGATAAGGTTGAAACTTACGAGTTCTTCAAGCCGCAATATTGTTTCTACCAGACCAAAGTTTGAAAGCAACTCAATCGCTGTTGAACTAACAACCACGTTCTTGATGCATTTCAGCATTAAAACCAAGTCCGCGAGCCGCAGGTATGGCAAGGAATGTACAAGAACTACCAAAATCAGTTAAAAATAGCAATTTTACGTACTTCTGAGCGTTTCGGATTCGAGTAAGCTTTCTTTAACTATTGCCTCGCCCTGAGAAAATTCCAACAAAATTCCGATAATGCAAGAAATAATCTCAGACGTTTGAGTGGATCTATCCTTCCAAATCTCGGCAAGATGATACGTCAATCTCTTTATGAATCCAAGTCTGGCCAATATTCTGCAGTAGTCACTTTTTGCGCCTTTTCCCTTTCGAATGTCAACAAGGCCTTCAGTGCAGTGTACTACCTGGGAAGAAAGTATAGATGATACCGCCTGTATGACTGCAAATGTGGTTCCCTTTTGCACAACTTTGTTGCGTGCGTCTAGGAAGGAATTCAGAACATGCAATCCCCTGCATGCTAGTAACGACTGTAGTGAAAGATTTCCTTTCGCAGTCAACTCCGTGATTAGCATAACGGTTTCGTGTATTCCTTCTGCGTCAAAGCTCGCAATTGCCCTTTGGAATAGTATAGGCAGACCTCCCACCAAGCAGAAAAACTCTTGCATTTCCACATTATCTTTTAAAGCCTTTAGGGTTAATATGTGATAGTAAAACTGAAACCGTTACTTGATTTAAAAACCGCAAGATATGGGCTTGAGCTTTGCCGTTAAGAGGCCGCTCCTCAAAAAGATCAAGTATTGATATTAAATAATGATGGGTTTTTAACACTCGTCGAAAATCGGGGAACTCGCGTACTGTGTCAGTCTGTCAACGAATTAACGAGGACAGTTAATCAACCAACGAACCATCTCTAGAAATGATAGATCAGAAGTTCTTCTGGCAAATCGTGAATATTGCCCAAAGATGAATGAAGCTTTTCTTCGAGAAGGCTTATTCTGTTCTCGTTCCCTTGAATGTCTTCGTAAACTCGGCCGTTAGAGTTTAGATCGGTCCGTGCCTAACAAGCGCAACAAGATAACTTACCACCGTCTCCGTCATCAAGTAAAATCGAGAAAGGATCTTCAGATAAATCAAAACTGACCTCTTCCGGAGTTGATACAGTCAATGCCTTTGAAGATCTTTGAACGCGTTAGAATTATTGATAGAACTGAAATCACATATGTTCGGGTATATCTTCCAAAAACTGCTTTGATAAACTTGACTTCCGTGTGGGCTCCTGTAACGGAAGCTCTAAGTATTAGTCTAACGCAATACTCAACACACTTTTTAGTACTAATAAATTATGCCTATATCGAAATCATTATCCCAGTCCCCCTCTTCTTGTTCTTCTCTATGATCCTTGGCCTTTCGACGTCATTGCTTTGCTTTGAAAGAGCGAGTTCGATCGGTGCAAGTCGAAATCGTTTTCCCAGTCTGTAAAATTACGACAAAGGCAAATACAAGCAAACCTTCTTCGTCATTTTCCGACATCCAAGTGTTTTTAGACACCTTCGGCTTTCGAGGGCTCATTGGCGTATCTTCTCTGTTCCCTGTACTTTCCGACTTTGACTAAAAGACGATATCTTTTTCTCACGATCCAGTTCTAACTTCAGCTTATCACTATCCTTATCTGGTTTTGCGTCCATGGCAATCTAATCCTTGCTTAATTACGTATAAATCAGTGCTTACCTTCTGCTTTGCTTTTGCAAGCCAATTATGTCGCAATAGTATCGCAGCACTTGGTCTCAGGTTAAAATCTTTATGGAGACATCTCAATAAAAAGTCTCTCAAGCCCTAGTGACGTTTAATTTAAAACCAATTTAAAAACTACGATGGAAATGCCGTCGGGGAAAGGTGGGTGGTCATCTTGGACAATGTGAAAGAGAGCAGTTAAAGCGTTAAGATTTGAATACGGTGGGGACCCTTGAAGTAATTCAATAATGGTACATCCAACACTCCTTTATATATGAGCTAGATTCATTCAAGTTAGAAGAAATACCAGATGTCGGATGTCACATTGGAGCCATACAACTCAATTACTTCGGGGGCCACTATAATGTCAAGCAACAATGACGGTAAGCATGCAGCAAATATTGATAGTAATACTGACTCCAATAAGGCGATCCAACTACATTCGGATTGGCAGCTTCTGAAATCTTTGCGGCGACACCAAAGTCTGCCAGCTTCACTACTCCGTGTTTAGTCGACAGGATATTCTGACACAATTAAAATTTCAAGGGATGACAATAATACCGCCGCTTTAATGTCGCGATGTATTACACCTTGATCATGGAGAAAGGAAAGACCATCGAGAACCTGTCCAATGTAAAGTGCAACCAAATGCTCTGTAAACTTTCCGAACTTCTTCATAATAGTCAAAAGTGAACCGTTTTCACAGAATCTGAGACCTTTAGCCCTGAAATAAAAATGCAGGCTTACTCAAGAACGATATTTAGAGTGTCATTGGTCTTGCAAGCTTCGTTAGAACAACATTTTAGGACAGAAACCTTCACAAAGCCCGAGTATGCGACAATATTTTCGTGCTATATATATTTAGTCCCATTTACGGCGAAATCTCACGTTTAACCTCTTTAATAAATCAATCTCAGCCTAGAGATATTAGCGCACTATAGTATATGAATCTACCATAATTGACTTTATCTCAGACTTCGGCATGTTCGAAATCTTAATCTGCTTAATCGCCATGACCTTCCCCGTTTCCAAATCAAACGCGCGGTACACCGAGCCAAAGGCGCCTAGTTGAGTTAGAATTTCCGTCTTCCATCGTCCTGCCTTTGCCGAGGCATTCCCCCAGCTGGTATTGTTGCAAGGTCAAGGAACTGTTGGGCATTAATCAGGAATTGTCAACATCACAATTGGGATGGATGGTGTCCAAGTCATAGTCCGAATACGGCCATTGAACTCGAGGGAGGTCAACACTGGAGACTTTAGCTTGTGGGAAGCATGCGGGAACGAGATTCGATCATCTAGCTCTGATACTAAATTCCCAACTACTTCTTTTGGATTTGGTAACCTTGCATGCAAAGTTGTTGGTTAACACATGGAAGATGCTGTATTCGACGAAAGCAGTACAAATGGGGTTATATATGAAGGTGCCGCAAGACCGCTGATAAGGTCTTGTATGGATGGAGTGAACGGTACAGTAGATAAGGGAAGACTGAGCGCTGATGTATTTTATTCAAAAAGGAACAATCTTTGCTTATGGACAAACGTCGTCTGGTAAAACGCACACCATGCAAGGCACAAAAGAGGAGCCTGGAATTACTATATTGGCTATCAACGATTTATTTCGCCACATCCTTAACGTAGGACCTTTCTTGTTCGTCGCTAAATTTGGATAGTGCCCTGATCGTGAATTCCTCTTGCGAGTGAGTTATTTGGAGATATATAACGAAGTCATTGGGGATTTATTACAACCTGGAAACGAAAATTTGAAGATTCATGAGGACTCAGTGGTTGGCCATTCTATGTTCAGGATAAGCCGCTGATTTTTCCTAGAAAGGCGTGTTTGTCGGAGGGTTGACAGAAAAAATAGTGGTTAGCCCAGACGACGTGTTTCGTTTAATAAAAAAAGGCGAAGGTAAGCGGTTGTCGCTTAAGATTCGACTAAGCCTTGCAGAAATAAGAAAGGTCGGGGATACGGCTGCAAACGAACGAAGCAGTAGATCACATACAGTCATTAGAGTTATAATCGAAAGCCGGAAGAGAAAAGGAACAGATTCCTCTGACCTGCTCTCTGTCAGAGTCGCCAGCTTGGTGCGCTTCCTGTTTTTCGGTTCCAGTAACATATGTAGAATTTGGTTGATTTAGCTGGATCCGAACGCGTGCGGTATACACAGGCTGAAGGGATTAGGTTGAAGGAGGGATCGCACATTAATAAGAGTCTTCTCGCTCTTTCCAACGTCATAGGAAAGCTTTCGGAAAGTGGCGACAAGTACGTAAAGCCTCCTATATTTATGAACTAACAAAAGGTTAGATATGTTCCCTATCGCGACTCCAAGATAACACGGTAATTTCGTGTTCCGCATTGTAACTTAATGGCGTTTAGAATTCTTCAACCATCTTTAGGGGGAAATGCGCGAACTTTAATAGTTTGTACAATCACGCCAAGCAACCGTTTCTGGGAAGAATCGCAGACTACGTTGAAGTTCGCGAGTCGAGCAAAGGCAATTCGCAACAAACCGCAGGTCAACGAGATTGTATCAGACGAGACTCTTTTAAAGCGCTACAAAAAGGAAATTGAGACTTTGAAGAGTCAATTACAACTGGTGAGATGAAAGTATATGTTATTATTCATCAGTACGTAGCTTAAGAACAGGGACAGTGTAAGCGAGTTGACAGGAAAGGTAGCTACGCGATCTTTATTAAACATAACCTTGCATAGGAACAGCCAAATGAGGAAAAGGTTTCGAAGGTTTTTTTATCGCTTAAATTTTGTAGATAAGACTGGCAGGACACATGGCAGAGCTTAAAGGAAGAATTATCCATTCCGACAGTGTCACTTTCGAACCAAAAGTGTGTATTTTAAGTATACAATTTTTAAAGCCATACTGTAGAAGAAGCGAGTTCGGAGACAAACATGGTTTCCTGGGACGCGTCAGGACGATTCGGGTGATGAGCTTGAGACAAAGGCGGAGATGCTACCGCTTCCAGAGGAAGTGTCTAAAAAGCTGAATAAACGCGAGTCTCTCTCCAATGTTTCATTGGTCTCTAGTAAGTCTTTTTACTATCTCCTTCCAATTTATACCATACTGAAACACTTTAAGATAATTGGATTGATAGTGCAATTTCGTTGCGAGATCTTGCTCAGATCCTTCTCTCGCAGTTAAAAGAAAGCCGATGCGTTCAATCTGGACTAAAGCAATCCGTGGATCATTTATTCATGCAATACAAGGTAGCTTTTCTTTAAAAGGAAATTAACAAAATTCAGTTGAGAAAAGGCAGCGAGAAGAGTCTTTAGCGCAGGTAAGGGAATAAAGAGAATTTAAAGGTTTACACGAGGTAGACAAATAACTCACTGCCATCGCTGAGCGACAACTTTGTGCGGTGGAGCAATACCTTGCCGAAACACGCAACGTTGCGGCGGAAAAAACGGAAACCAATCACAGACTTCAGGTGATAATGTGTGGAGCCATCATCTAAAAGAATTCCAGCGTGATTTAGACGAGGCTTGGCTGAAGGTGGAGGATTTGGTTACTAGAAACAAGGACCTTGAGGTTGAATATCTACGTCAAATTCGTCCTAATTTTACAGTGCGAATTCGAGATATACAGTTTGGAAAAAACAAAGCTGGGTAATAGAGTTACGCACTTGAGGTATTATTGAATGGATGCGCAGTATTGACGCTTTTGTAGCGTGAATTAGAGATTACGAATTCCAAAGCCAAGCGGTGAAGGAAATCAATGAAGGCCTTATGGTATTTTTCCGAAATTCGTGTTTGACATAGAAAGTGTGAAGTTGAGAGACAGCGAATACACCAATACTGAGTTGCAAGATGCAAAAAAGAGCTTCATGTAAGACATAAGTCACTGCTCATATCTTACGAGCTAGCGCGCTTTGCAAGCGCTAAGTTTGAAATCAACAAGCGCAGCAGCTGAACAACAAACTCGAGGTAGATTTCGAAGTGTGAACTTTACTTAAATGATAGCTCGAAGCGGGTGTCTTCGCGTCGGAGAAGGAGCGTTGTGCGCAACCATTCGGATACTTCAGGTAGGACAGCTTATATGTTAGGTCTAAATTATAAGGACGAAAACGAGAAAATCCAATCAGAGAAAGATGAAGTCCTTACCCGTCTGAGAATAGCGGAGGTGAAAGGCATTATTTAAGTAATTGACTAACACGAGTAGAGCCAAGCAGAAGGATATAAGCAAGATAAAGATGAGCTTCAGACAAGAAATGAATCTCTGCAGGTACATGCGATGTCGATGTATATTTTAAGATATTAGCTACATATCGACGAAGCTTTGTCGGAATTATCTGTACGGACTGTAAAAGTTGACGAATTGGAGGTACATTAATGTTATTTAAACGTTGCTAACAAAGTAAGCGTGAGCTCAATGAATCTAATCTTGCACATGGGGCTGTCGTTGAATCGAATAATCATCTCAAGGTGAGACCCACTTTTGAGTTTGCCTAAGCGATAGATGGACAACGAGGCACTTCTTTCCGAAAGAAAAGGTTGGGACGCGGAAAGTTATAGATTGAAGGTAAACTACGCGCAAGATTGCCTCTAAAATTTCAGCGCGAAGTCGATGAGATCCGCCTTGAGAGTGATAGGGCCCACTCCAACAATACACAACTCAAGGTAAGCTGTTTGTTGTCAATGTACTCTGAAGATGATAAGGTCCAAATCAACGAACTTTTATCGGAAAAGGAGGCCGGTATTTTGGTAGTCGAGCAGCTCAAAGTAAGATAATGTTATAAGCCTTGGCTAAGTGGCTAGCGCGAATTTGAGAAGGTTCGGTCGGAGAAAGTCGAGATCACCTCAACGAATGCACTACTCGAGGTACCACAGAGTCACAACGATCCTGCTAATGTTGCAGGCTAAAATGAACGAATTATTGCTGGACAATGAAGCTTGGAAGGAAGAGGCTGAGTTGCTTGAGGTGCGCATAACAGTAAACCAATTTATTAATTAATGTATTGAAGGGCAAACTTGCAGCTGCCTGCCAGGCTGAAGAAGAAGGTCTTGCGAGATGCAGTGATTTAGAGGTATGTTCGTAGATTTGGGACTACTCTGAGCTCATTAGCTGCGAAATAAAGAGCTTCGTTTGGAAAAAGAGGCGTGGAGCTCAAAGAGCACGGAATTCGAAGTAATTCAAATGTGAGATGAGGTTTCTGAATGTATACATAGCGCGAGATTGGCGCACTTTGTTGCGAGAAAGATCGTGCCATTGCGAAGAGGTCTGATTTAGAGGTAGACCTAAGTTTTGTTCGTGGTTCTAATTAAGAAAGCGTGAGCTTGAGGTACTCCGCAGCGCGAAAGATAATGAGACCGAAAAATTGACAAAGCTCGAGGTAAGTTGAAGGCATAATGCTGCTAAAATAATTAGCGGGAGGTTAAGCATGCAAATGGAAAGGCACTTAAATTTGAGGTGGAGCCATCTAGAATTGAATAACGCTGAGCGAGTCAGGTTCAACTTCTTGAACTGGAATTTAAAGAAGAGTCATTAAAGTCGAAAAAGCAACGACTTAGAGGTTAGCAGTATAGTGAATGTACTGATGAAGTCAGCGCGAAATAGAAAAGATTCGCGCAGAGAAAGACGAAGCCTTTACAAAAGATCAGTCATTATGAAGTGAAGCCAATGAAACTTAAATTAAGCTAATGATCAGGTGCAAATCGCCAACATTTTATTAGAAAAGGACTCTCTGGAAGCGATGAAAAATGACTTTAAGGTGAAGCAGTACAAATTAAAGCTAAAATGTTTAGCGTCAACTTGAGGAGATCCACCTCCCTGAACAAGGCTACAAGGATAGAAACAACCAACTTCTGGTAGTAGTTATTTCTCGTAAATTTGCTAATTTTGGAAGGATGAGATCGAAATACTGAGGTCGATGAAGGAAGCTCTCACTCAGCAGAACCAAGCGCTCCAGGTAACCCAAACCAATTGAAAGCTTATTAAACCTCGAAGCACGACATTGAAAAAACAATACCGATGAGCACAATGTGACTTCTAACTTGCGCTCAATGAGGCAAAAGATTGCGGGGTTGAGAGAAGGTACATTTGTTTTGTTCTTTTTTCCTTTTAAACAAGAATATCTAGCTAACAAGGTGCTAGACGGACGGTATACACATGAAGCTTTCAACTAAACATTAACACATTCATCAGAAGATACACTCGATAAGGTTGAGATCATGCTCGGGCAAGCTCTCTCGCAACGGCCGGATAACTTTGAGGATAGCTTGACCATGATACTCGATGACGATGATATGGAAGAGAAGCATGATTATGTACTTCAAATATCTGATTTGGTTTATTCTCATCAATTTTAGTCAGAAAAGGCTTTGCGAGAGCAGACACAAAAGGCTTTGCAGATGGAGGAGGCTTTAAACCTTCTGAAGAGAAGGTCGCTACGTTGGTCAACGAGAAAAAACTCATGGAAAAGTGAGTTTGAAAATCCCTTTAAAAGTAACATGTGAAAAGGGCTCTTACTCGTGCCGAATGGAATCCGAAACTGCCATGCTCAAATTCCAACAAGCAGAGGTACGCTCGTTTTGACCTGTACAGCGGTGTACTCACATATCCGATTTGTCTAGGAAATGATCAAGGAGCTTCAAACTCGCGCGTCATCTGTGGAAACAAAAATAAAGAACGAGCAACAAAAGTTTTCGATCTCGGAAGAACGTTACCAGCATCTCGAAGAGGATTTGGAACGTGTTAACGAAAAACTGAAAGAGTCAGAAGACAAGCGGTCTCTTCTGCATCAAGAGCTTTCGCTTCTTCACAAAACCGCGAAAAAAACCAAACTCGAGCTTACTTCCGAGATCGAGAGGCTGCAGGAGTCTTGCGCTACTACGCACAGAGAAGAATCGAGGTTCAAAGAGGAACTCAAGAGAGTCAAAACTCAGATTGCGGGGGCATCGAATGAGAAGCAGAATCTAATTGTGCAGCTTGCCGCTTTACATGAAGCTCATTCGCAATGCTCCAAGGCTGATGTGGAACGTGAAAAATATTTGGACCTACAGGAGGAAGTCGAGAGTCTCCGACTCACGCTCGCCCATATGGAAGATCAGCTGCAGCAAACAGTCGGTCTGGGCTTACCGCCGGATGATCGCAAGACCCTCCTTTCAGAAGTCGAGGATAGGCGATTACTGGCCGAGTCGGAAAAAGTGATGCTTGAAAAGAAGAACAAGGATCTTGCTCGACAAAGCCTTCGCCTTCGCAGTGACAACGATCGTCTAAAAGCCGACATCTTTTTACTGCAAAAGGAACTACTTTTATTTAAGTCTGAGACGAGTCGAAACCTCGCCGAGCAAGCTTCGCAGATGAGCAATATGATGCTTCTGGGGCGAAACACCACCGTTGTGAACGTCACTCATGCAGACAACGACTCTGACGATGCTGATGAACATATTAGTTCGTTAAACTTTAAAATCAAAGCATTACAGGGAGAAGTCGATAGATTGATGAAGGAAAATGGGACCCTCAGATTACTGTCCCAAAGTGAGACTTCAAAATCCACACAGGCTGAACTTGAACGCGCCAAAGCTTCTCAGGAGGTGTTTGAGTTGCAAGCACAGATTCATATGAGCAAGTATATGGCATCAAAACACACCGCGGATGTAGCTGAACTGGGGCTTCAAGATGTCTCGGTTGAAGATAGCGGTGATGAAATTGGGAATTCTTCGAAACTTATTGAGAACAAGGAGAATGAACCGATAGTGTCTTTTGAGAACCATGAGAACCGACCGCCAGCAGCAACGTCTCAGAATGAATTGTCGGATGAAAACAAACCCTTCAGAAAGAGACCACCCATGCCACTAGGGAGGGGAAAACCCAAGCGTATTAAGGCGTCTGGCAACGCCAAAACGACGAAGGATGCAAACAACAATAGCCCTCTTTCTCATACTTAATTGGACACGCAAACATATTAAAATAAACTTATTTAAGTCGTAACCATGGTATTGTTAGATTTTGTTCCTTTTTCCAAGCAGCAATCCAAGAGCGATGATGTAGCACATGCTACATCGCGACGCTATTAGATATTGGGGTAACGCGCCAGGTCTAATATTCTTTTTACTGGTTTGCAACGAACAACATTACAATGCCATCACCGCCGCTTCTCATCATGTCCGCGCCTCCTTGAATCCCTCGAATCCCTTGTTTCCCTCGAATCCCTAGAGTCCCTTCTATCCCTTCGATCGTCCTCCGACCGCTTATCCTGAAACACGTTAAATGAATCTCTTGACATCGCAAAAACACGTACATCGTAATATCTATCATCCCCACGCTCCCTAAATCCTCGTTGACCACTACCCCCTTGGTTGTATTGTTGATCGCTAGGCGGTACATTCGGCGGTGACGCTGCACTCTCATGCTGCCGTCTATCATAGCGTTCATCACCACCTCTCGAGTTGGAACGCGCTTCAGAGTATTCACGGGTATCGATGAATGTCGGTTGAATTACTTTTGCGGCGTCGGAGGGTTGGTTGAAAAATGGTCTAAACAGCATTGAGTGCAAAAACCTGTGAAGGCTTTACCTGTCACCACCGCGTTGTGGGGGTGGACGCATCATTCCACGGCCTTTCATTTGTTGCATGGCTTGCAATTGAGGGGGCGGTGGACCGCCGCGACGGAACATTTCGAAGGGGACGGGACCGCCCATATCGGGAGGGAACGTTTGGGGAGGCATGTGTCCGAAATCCTGGTAGTATGATCAGTATTTAGGTCCAGTTTTGTTTCGCCTTACAGGGTTTCCAAATGGAGGCATTTGAACTTCGTCAAGTTAGTTTAAAATCGTCAAAGAATAATACCATGCTGTTGTTGTTGATGGAAATCGTCTTGGCCTTGAAATCGCATATCGCTTTCTTGAGAAAAGCTGGAGAAGAGCAGTACCAACAATTAAGACGATAAAGAAGGGTTGCGAAATATGATAGTATTCTTACTTGTCTCTTCCATTAAAATCATTTGACAAGACTTGAATTACTGAATCATCTTGGTCTCTCATCCTCTTTCCTACACACGGAGTTAGTCCAATAAATATTTACATAGACATCAAACCAAAGGTATTCATATCCCTATGATTTCTTTGCTGTTGGTGCTGCTGTTGCATCCTCTGATATTTTCCTTGATGCATTCCATCTCCATCAAAGCCTTGTCCAAACCCATCATGAAATCCGACCCCCTCATTTTTGTTAAACTCATACACCTACACACATTAAATAAAATATGCGTTATCCTCCTTACATGTATCCGTTTCTGCATCATTTGCTCCTCCCTTAACTGCTTTTGTTTCGTAATGTACGATTTCCAGACCGCTTCCGTAAACCCGTAGTTAAAATAATCCGTGATATCTGCGCCGGGTTTTCTCCAGGGCTTGTCTTCAAACGAGTCCAGGTCTGCGTCGTATATGTCCTTTCCTTCGTATTGACCGACGCCGTTTATGTCAACATTACTTTTAGATGGTGCAGGAGCCGCGGCATCTTCCTCTAAATAGAGCTTAGAATGAGAAGCGTCCTATGGGAAGGAACCTTTCCCAGCTTTAGCGATTTGTTGTTGGGGTTTGATGCTGACGAGACCGGCCGGTCTAAAAGGCTTAGAAAGAAATAGGAGAAGTAGGGTTACTTTGCTTCTTCGGCGGGTTTTTCGTGACTATCCAAAACGATTTCAATCTCCTGCGGGCAAGTTGGTTAAGCAAGTTAACTTCATACAGATAGTACATCATCACTCTCATCAGATCCTTCTTCTTCGTCATTTCCTTCAGCTTCAACCTCCTGATTTTCAGCCTGGTTTGCTTCCGCTACGTCGAGCATTAACAGTCGAAGCCCAAAATTCCTCGTCACCACAAACCTCCGTAGATATCGTCGTCGTCCATCAGTGAGATTCTGGGCGGTTGGCAACTTTGAGTAGATCTGACAAACCTCCTGGACTTAAATGGATTCGTTGCAGAAACTCCTTCACACCCTTCAAGAGATATGCGAGACTCCAACCTCCAAGTCCGTTCTTATTCTCGGCGAACGAGGGTCAGGAAAGAGCTTTGTAAGTTTCATTACTTTGATTAAGAAAAAATCGCTGACGAAAACAAACAGTACGTTAGGAAAGCCATGCAAGATCTTCGGACCAAACCTGGTTCAGCATTCCATGAAATATGGCTGACTGGCCTGTACCATACCGACCCCAAAATTGCTATTAAAGACATGGCTCGACAGCTGCAACTCCACATAAGCGAAGACGACCTAGAAACGGTAACCCTTCTCCCGTGCTTCCAAAACTAATTTTTGAAGCTCCAACCCCATGACTGTCTCACCCATCTTCTCCGAAGCTCCACCAACGCCTTGAACCATAAACTCCGTTTCATTATCTTCCTCGAAGAATTCGAACTCTTCGCGAGTCAAATGAATCAAGTCTTTGTGTATACTCTTTTAGATGGTGTCAAGAACGGTTTACATCATCTATCGGTTGTGGGATTAACGCATCGGATTGATGTGTTGGAGTTGTTTTGAAAAGAGGGTAAAGTCGAGGTTTAGTCATAATACTATTTATTTGCCGGCGGTTGTTGATGTGGATAAGGCGAGTTCCTGTGGAAGGATTTCAAAGTTTGAGGCGTTCTTGAGGGAGAATATGAAGGTGGAAGAAAAGTCGGTTAAACACGGTTCTAATATTCTAGGAGTCTGAACACGCTTTGGTGGAAGGCGCGCGTCCGCCGTATGAATCCAAACTCCCAAGAAGCACTGCATCCCAATACTTCCAACAGGTTCAACACTAGCACCACCATTGCTAACCTCAACAGGTAGAACTCACGTCTCTAGCACTCTCTTCTCAATCCCGCATAACGAGCCTCGACAACTCTTTTTCATCCGTCTCAAGGTCTCTTGACAAAGGTAGTCATTTGACACTCGTGATTACTCTAATACGTCCAGATCTCTCTCTGCTAGAACTCTGCCTCCTAACTGTCATCCAAAAAAACATCACCGCCCTCAAACCCGTCAACTTCAACATTGTGTTCGATCAAACTCAGCGTCTCTTTTCTCAAAAGCTCGGTTTTATGACGAGGCAGCATGCTGCGTTATTTAAGGTACCCTTTTTTTCTTCCCTTGTTCTGAGAAGTTAACTTGTTACCTTCGTTCAGGCATATCATAGATTATTGGTGAAAGAGATTATCGCACCGGATGATGGACGTGGACCGTTCAGTGTTAGGGATGGATTTGTGAAAGTTTTGGTTGCATTGTCGGATTTAGAGGAGGTGCTGGAGAGTGGGATACAGCATGGGATACACTTTTGAAGTGGCTTATAGAGTTGGATGCAGAGTAATTGAAAATACCATAATCGTATAACTCAACATTAATTACTGGAGTCGACAATGGAAAATGACCACAGTCCAACGAAACACATTAACTTCCTTCCACAGTATAATGGCCATATGCAAAAAATTATTTATTCACCCCATACGCACTAATCACTGACATCGAAGGAAAACGACCACGCCTCAAAATGTCATCTCGCGGACCGTTGACGCAAACGTTGGCTTCAACGCGTACAACTTTTCCGCATCCGCTTCATACATGGACGCATAAGTCTGGTCCAAAAAGTCCTCCAAATCAAAAAAGGGTTGCGAAAGGGGCTTCTCAAACAATGTGCGAAGTCCAGAGACACTGGGATGGTAGTGACGAAACAATGCCTAGCGGAAAAAAATTTAGAAAAATGACAGGGGAACAGGCTTTGTTACCGAGAGTTCCCAGAGTGAGCTGTCTAGCGCTTCAGCTTTCGCAGGGTCGGACTCGTCGGGTTTGAACGGATCTAGGAGAATGTTGGTAAGGGATAAAAAAGCAGAAACGAACCGTTCTCGAAGGTGCCATCTGGGCGGTGAATCATTGTGATACATGCAGGATGACGTTTGAGCGTATTATAAATAAAGGGGAGGACCACAATAGCTCCACCAAGAGGGCCGTCAACGATAGTCTTGCAATCCTCTTCAGGAATGCCGCAACAAGGTAAGTCGGAATATATCTGTAAAATCGTTAGAATCAATACATGTAATTTAAGTTCTTTACGTTGATGATAGGAAAGCCTCGAGTAGACGGAAAAATCGGGAACGGTATTTTACGTGAAGGATGTTTTCGTCGAGGAGAATGTAAAGCTTTTTGTAAAAGTCGGGATAGTCTCTACATAATTTTTAGATAATGCCACGCGACGAGTGAGCATAAAACTTACAGGTTATGTTCCACGATTAAATTAAACAAGCTGTTGAGAGCAAGAAGACTTAAAGAACCACCTATTGACGTGTTAGAGAAGTAAGTGCAATTTTTCGAGTCCTACCAGCATCGTAAGCATCAATCAAGAAATCAATAAGCAATGTCGGATCAGAGAGGTATGGAATAACACGACGGTGGAGGGACAACATAATCTTTTTTAACAATGCCGACTCCAGAGGTAGCCTTAAGAATTCCAACCAGGCTTCCGAGAATGCACGTTTTTGAAAGTTGAGTTTTCGGGCGTTGCATTTTGCTGAAAATTCTGGAAGTAAATGTGAATTGGCGAATATGGCTTATGTTCGAACCGTGTTCGTTGGCAACAAGAAGATCACCGCTCAAATCATCCGAGTCCTGCACCTGGCGTAAACCACTCAGGAAGTTCAACAATTGCTCCGTATCTACTTTAACCTAGCGTTCGTTAATATTTAGACCAAGCTGTAAACAAATAGGAGAGTGAACTAAATTAACACCAACCTCAGGCTGCTCTAAACTCAAAGCCGCAACCTTTCTTTTCAACAAGTTAGAAATTCAAAACATTAAACTCCTTACTTGACGTTTCTGCTAAAGTACATCCGGAGATCGTCGAATTCATTCAACACCTCCAAAACTCTTTCCTGAAGCGTCAAACTAATCTTCTTTCCGATGAGTGTCCTCGTAACGCTTAAAAACATTTTGTTCTCAAACGCATGTTGCTTTTGACGCATACTCAAGTACTCGCTTTCATGCTTGACTAACTCCACCAATGAGTCGAAAGCGAGAACCTACAAAAGATGTGAGAAACAAAGATTTGATTGAAAGAGTACGTTGATGGAAGGTTCATCGTGAAAAAGGTATCCCGACAGATGTTCAACAAAAGCGGTAAGTTGGGATCGTATCCATGATGCTAGTTCAATTTGGACCTTCTCGGTGCTAGATTCAGGAACGTTGGCGTCTCCTCGATCTATTAGTTTTGCAAAGACTTGTGTCAATGCACTGATCGCCGCAAAGATCACATCCAGTGCAATGCCGTCATCCTTAATAACGGTTAAAGCGTTGGGTTCTCTTGAAGCAAGTCTTACTTCTAGATACTTTAACAGATGAGTTATGTTTGCGAGCCCTGTTTTCTTTGACAGAGCTTCTTCTGACTTTGACTTGATATCGTCCAACTTTTTCTGCTTTGAAGCCTAAAGTTTGACCTTAGCATTCCTTATGATGCCACACACAGCATGCCGTTGTTGTATCTTACCTGAAGGCCGGCAGCATCGTCACTAACTGCTCTCTTCCTCTTGACGACTGACATGTCTTTTTTTTTTCTTTGTTGGACGGATGGAATGTCGTTTTCATAAAATAGGTCCGAAAAGTATGAATAGGAGAGCTTTATTATGTACAAAGACGGGGGTTACGGAATCACTGCGGGTAAAAGGACTGTCCAGCCAGATCATTTTGCTGTGCGTGCTGCTGTTGCTGCTGCTGTTGCTGTTGGTACATCTGCATGGCAGCCTGGTTCATGGCAATGGCGTTTACACCGCCTGCTGCCTGCGCCACCACTTCCTCATCGCCTTCCTTTGCGTGGGCCACCGCGCGTTCCAGTTTTGTCGCCTAATGGAGCGTGAGTGCGCGAGAGATATATAGAAGAGTTTATACCTCTCGATATTTTCCAAGATATACTTTAAGGGTTTCATGATAGTTTTCAAAACCTAAGGATTGCATTGCCCAGAGAATGTCGTCGCCGTTGATAGTTTTCCGCTTTTCTAATTGACATCGGTCGCTTGCTGTTTGATGTAGAAGATGGATGGTTGGATGGATGAATGGGTGAGAACAAGATGTGATACAGATGGCATACCTTCAGAAGTAATGAAAGCAATGAACTCTGATACACATTCTTGCACGCATTCCTTTGCGTCCTTTGCAATCTTTGCGTTCTCTGGTAACGCACGCTTCATGATCCTTGCTACGTTGGCGATGGGGAGGATGCGGTCTTGCTCCCTGACGTCTTCATCGTCGGCCATTTCTTGTCTCTTGACAATCTCTTTCCGTTCAAGAAGAGGCAAAAAGATTTCTTCATTTCATTCTTTTCTCTTTTCTAACATCCAACTGGACTCGATGGAGACGGTTAGTTGTTGAAAGTGGTGATGGTTAGTTGGTGATGGTGAGTGTAAAATGTCTCTTTGCTTTCGTCATCGACAAACGAGGATGTACGATGAGCTTAACCGCAACTGTAGACGATGACAACATTGAAAGGAGAGGCTACTTCAGTCGATGATCCTTTTCTCTAAGAAGTCCTGATACTTTGCATTCTCACACTATTTGCCCCGCATCTTTCCGTTCCCCTCTTTCTTTACTCATTACTCCCTTTTCTAACTTATAATCTTCCCAGATCCTTCATGTCACCATTTGGCTGTTCGTTTTTTTGTTTTCCAATAAAAGGTACAAATCTTTGTTCGCCCACATCTCCCAGGTCTTTTCTGCAATTATTTGAATGGAGTTTTGGCCCTTTGAAAAGATTATACTCAACCATTAATTACAATCTGTCAATCCCCTGAAGGAGTGAGCGCTTTAGAGCGATCCTCCAATGTTGATATGTTAATATGATCATACGCGCCTCCCCTCCCATTTCATCACCCTCACCGTTACTCCTTCACTTTGCCATCACCTTCATCGTTTCTAACTTTCTACTTTCTCACAGGTGAGGTTGAATCTGGAGTGACATGCAACAAATATTATTATTTATTTGTAAAAAGAGCAAAATGAAGAAAAAATAAATAAAAAGAATAACGAAAAGCCATAAAATGTTTGTCCTATCAAGAGCATCACTGCGCTGCATGGGCCGTCAGGCTGGCATGCACGGGAGGATCGTTCGCCAGCTGTCCACTGGTGAAAGCAACCATGGGTTAGTTTTATACCCATTATCGCATTTGAATTTAAATGTATGCATCCTATGCAGAGAATTGAAAGCAAGGTCAAAACCATCCTCGATAAGTACGTCGATCTGGAAAGAACGACTGGAATCCCTAGACTTTACAGACCTTTCACTCAAGTTCAAGGTTCGCATTCATCACTCGTCTTTCACTAATTCTACATTCATAGGTCGTTCGGGAATGCGCAGAGACATTTTCATTGGAACTGGGAAACCGTGAGCTCACCAACATCACAAATGTTCCTGGACTTCTCAAAACGCTTCACGCCCTTCAAAAACCGAAGAGCAGAGCTGCGGCGAATGCGTTTGGAGGAGTGGATACTGTGGAGCAGTTATTTATCAACAAGGCGGACAGGATTCCAAGCAACGTTTACTTTAAGGCGCCTGCCAAAAAGTCGATTCGGCATTATCATGAGCGACACACACCGAGGTCAAAGGCTCACGTTTAATAGAAGGATTCAGATGATATGGGAAACTGGAGGGTGCGGAATTTAATGTTGAGGGGGTAGTTTTATATATTTATAGTGTCGAGTGCGGATGTGATCAAGAGGAAGGAAGGTGAACAAAGATGAGGAATTCAAAGCGAGTTGATAGCATTACGGGGTGGGGTAAAAGTAGAAATTATGTCGAGTGGGAGGACAGGGATAATGCTGCCGTATTTGGCAACGACCATCCTTTGGCGTAGAGAAGATGGAGCTTAACATAAACCGAATTGTACCATTACAATATATCATGACTCTTCAACCATATAATAATTACGTCGCATACGGTGCAGGCGTCACACAAAGCCCTGATTTCTTCCTGACTTTTCCTGTATGATGCTCACCTCCGCCATCCAAGTTGTCTGGTGTTGTTTGACGATGATGATGCCAATATGACTTTAGAGTCTGGTTATGTAGAGCAGATACTCTGTGCTCGAATCAACGCCTTGTTATCGGAGACGCGATGTGACCAAAGTTTGAAGATTTGGGAGGTTTGTTGAGGGGTTGCACCAATGAGACCGATATTTGTGAGGTCGAGTGTAACGACGAGCCGCACCTAGACTTTTTTCCAGTTTGCTACAAAGATGCCGTTGGTAAGTAGGTGATGTCGCCGATGCTGGTAGTTGAATGGCGATCGGCTTACATGAAGGCATGCCGAAGATCATCCGATCATGGAGAATGTTACTGCTATGCTGGAGTGGGATCACCTGGAGCATGGACTATACCGGATCACAACTTCGTTTCAAATCTATGCAGAATAACGAAAGAAACTCATCAAAGGATACGATCATCTTAAACAGGAATACGCTCTTCAATTCCGTGGCCGATTCAATGACCCTGGGCCATGGAAGCTTCCCAAGTCCTTCACCGCTCGTCTTTCCGAACCCCTTGGAATCGGTCATCTGCCGGCTCAGAGAGTCCGACGATCCAAGAGAAAGCCTTACATCTTTAACATCATGGTTGTTGGTAAGGAATCGTTGTATTTATATGATGCTGATGGTTGTTTACATAGGTGAATCTGGACTCGGAAAGACGACCTTCATGAACACACTGTTTAGTGCACCGCTTACTGAGCAGAAGGTTCAGAAGAATCTTTCGAATTCGAAAACTGTTGCTGTTCAACCCATCACTTACGGTGAGGACTATTATTGCCGAGGAAGAGATGAAAATGGAGGACTTACGGAGTGTTTTTCTTTTAGAGCTCGTTGAGGATGGTGTGAGTCTGCACCTCACCGTCATTGACACTCCCGGCTTTGGCGACAACTTGAACCGTGAGACCAAGTGAGTACCTTGCCTTATCATGGGTTGGCATCGGGATTATGTGGATCACTCGCGGAAGGAGATCTTTGAGGCATTTGTTAAACTGATTATGGGGAGATGCTGATGACTGTACAATTGGCTGCAAGAGCCAACTATGCTCGCCCACACGTGATTAGCAAATATCGGTTTAATTACCTTATGCTGCACGAGAAGGCGAATCCCGTCTTGCATTTTAGGGACTGCTGCGACTTGGAAGTTTAAAATAAGATAATGCTGTCGGAAACTCTAACGTCTCTCGTATCCTCCCAGCTTCAAGCCCATCGTGGAATACATCGACTCTCAATACGAAAGATTCATGCAAGCCGAACGCAGCCAAGACATGAGGCGCGACATCTCCGACTCCCGTGTCCACGCCCTCATCTACTTCATCGCTCCTACCGGTGGCGGGTACGTCCCCTCATCCCTTGACCTCTCTATTTCTAACAATACCCATTTAAAGCCTCCGTGATTTGGACATTGATTTCCTCCAACGTCTTTGCACCAAAACCAACGTCATCCCTGTCATTGCAAAGGCGGATTCGCTCACTCCTGAGGAGATGAGTGCGTTCAAAAAGACGATTTTGAAGGACTTTGAGAAGCATGATATTAGGGTGTACCCTACCTTCCACGCGGAGGACCGTGAGAATATTTCGGAATACGAGGTACTGGCTTCAGTTTATATTTTAATTTAATCCTTGTTATAGCGGTTCATGCCTTTCGCTATCATTGGAAGTGACGATTTCATTGAGGTGGGCGGCAAGAAGGTTCGCGGAAGAACCTACCGCTGGGGTTCGGTCGAAGGTGAGGCCACTGTTGATTTTGTTTTGCTCCGTCACATCATGCTTCCTCACGTTTCTAACCAATTCATCATTCAGTCGAAAACGAGAAGCACTGCGACTTCGTTCAACTCCGCGAACTCGTCATCCGGTAAGCCCTTACATATATATCATCACCCCCTTTCTAACCCTTGTATTCTCAGCACCAACCTCCAGGACCTGATCGAGACCACCCACACCATCCACTATGCTCAATACCGTTCCTCCCAGATCCGCGGCCAAAACGGTCGCCCAGAGTCCTTCCTCGCCTCTGACGAGTTCTTTTGAAACTCGCATGGAAAATGCAAAGCGTCAACTCGTTGAAGAATGCAGCGGAAGGAGGATGAGATGAGGCAGAAGTTTGTCGCAAAAGTTCGCGAAAAAGGAACAAGTCTCCGGTAAGCTACCCAAAGCCGCTGACTGTGACTACTTTTCCCTTTTTTCTCTACACAGTGAACGCGAAGAATCTCTGAACCAGAAACGTCAACAGATGTTTGAGGAGATTGAGCAAATGCGTCGTCAAATTGAGGCCATGCAGTAGACTTGGTTTTGAAGATAAATTACAACAAATCCAAAACACCTTTTCCATTTCCAACTTTTTTCTTTCGTCTCATTTTTTTCTTACTGTGCCTTTGTGAGATCGTGAACCTCTATATTAAAGAAATAAACAAGATAGACTTTGATAGTCTGTTCTTCAAATACTGTGATTTCAGGGAAAAAAGCCGTCCTTTCTTCATTTCCTGTACATTCTAGAATGCCTGTTAAACTTTACTTCAGGAGCTGGGTCGACGCAACAAGCTTCCGCGCGTTCCCACCCGTCAAAATCCAAACTCTCTCCACAAGACTCTTGTTCACTTTCCCTATAAGCAGTCATTAGCGCAAGAACCACCCAAACACCCAACAAAGAATTCCGACGCGTTGAAATCCGATTTAATTTAAAAAAGAAAAACTCACCATAAAATACCTTCATCGCCGCATATATCTCAAAAAACTCTCCACCTCCCCCCTCCCAAGGTTGGCGTCTCCACCCTTTCCAGCCCACAGGCTTAACCTTCCCCTCCTCACAAACCCGTCCCATCCGCCTTTGCAATCCCGCGTGGCAACAACACCCCAAACGCATCCACATCCGAAATATCCTCAAACTTTGCATTCATTCCCTTTTTATCTGACGAAAGCAGGAGATCAAGGAATGGGCTTTTGATGACAGGGTCGGTGAGTCGATTGCGCTGAGGAAGACGGCGTTGGTGAGGGACGGACGTTCGAGGACCTCCTGGAAGGCGTTGATGAGTTCGAAACGGTCGGATAGGAGGATAGTGCTGTCGGTGTCATGGTATGCCGTTTTGGTGAAAAGGGCGTTTAATTGGTCCACGGCGATGATGAACGGAGGTCTAACTTTGTGTTAAAAAGAATAAAATTCAAACAGTTTTACCTTGACCCAGCGTTGTCCAATAGTTCACCCAAAACAGCTTTAACGCTACGTGTGATGATTCCGCATTGTTGATTCCAGATTCCACAGATCTTTCAAAGAACCCTTACGACATTTTGCCAACTTATATTGTCCAACGATGGGAATCTTTTTCGGGTTAAGAGTATATCACAGGATACGAAGTACCTTTGCCAGAATATCAGTGTTCATGTCAAGGAATAGCTTTAAGACGGAGGCAGTCAGCTTCGGTTGAATAAACGTTCCTGATTCGGTCTTTGAGTAAAACTCTTTGCCAGCGATCCAGTTGAAAGCTTTTGAATATTAAAAGAGGGTAAATTGTTCGTTGAGCTTACGCTTTGGCACGTAGAAAACAATATAATCCAATGCCAAAATGTCCGCGATTGTAACAAAGCCGAACTCTTTCCGCATCCCTTTTCTCCATCTACACCGGATTTCATCATATCATAACCAACACCTTTAAACTCACCCAACACAATTTTCCTCCCCGAATTCCCCTTTAAAATCTCATCCATCACGTTCTTCATCACCTTCAGCGTTGATTCACGGAGCATAATAGAAGATTGCGGGAGTTTATGGTTTGCCGGATCCATTGTGAATGCCTGACCTCTAAATTTGTCGAGAGATGGGATGACTTGGTAAAAGTTTCCGATGAGTTCTGGGTTAGCATTTTCCTATAATGGGTTAGCAATATTAAATCGACGTTTAGTTACTGTTTTCCAGCGCGGGACATTTTCGGCGATGATTGTAGGGTTGAAGTCTGCGGCTTTGGGAACGGAAGCTTTAGATTCTTCGGTGATGATTTCGCCAGAATCTTTCTTGAAGGAGTTAGATATAAAGATTTAGGTGCATACCTGACGACGTCTTTGCTCTCTCTTGCTCAAAGCTGCGAATGTTATAAATATTCCCATTCAAAGGTCCTTCCTTACTTTCCGGTTCTGCAGCCTGCTGCGCACACCTTATGGATGAGACGAGCATCACAGGATGAAGTCGTTTACGTGCGGCAACCCTTACGATACCCTTCATAGGTGTCATCCATGTGCATGCATCGTTCACCAGATTTCGTTTTTTTCACCTGTGCGTGTCACCGTCTTCCACAAAAATAAGTCCGCCTCAGACATGTCATCGTTCTTCTCGCTCATCGTCGACGGGCAGGTCGAGTCTGCGTTGGTGAGTTATCTTCTGGGATGAATTAAACAGTGATCATGCATTGTAACCACATGCTCTCTTTGTATCATGAAAAGTTCCCTGGTCAAGATAACATCTACTGCAAGGTTTCATTTGTTTATGGGTCGGATTGGAATGTCATTTCGGTTTGTCTCTTCCCCTCTGTTACCAACTGATACCTGGTAGGGCCTCGAAGAAGGTTTGACCCAAATTGCCAAAGCTCCAACATCAGCCACATTTGGGGAAGCAGCATATGCGTCAGGAAATTACTCTAGAGCGTGTGTGTGGAACTTTCCATTGGAGATATCGTTCAAATCTACAAATCCTTATGGTAGGAGGATGTCTTTTCGTATGCGGCTTATGTGGACAGGTTGGCCGCAGTTGATTGTGAGCGTGTACGGTTTGGATGAGTTTGGTAGGGATGTTGTGAGAGGGTATGGAAGTATTCGACTGCCCATTATCAGTGGAAAGTATGGTCGAACGTTTTACGTAAAACTGATGCATTGAAGACATACGCTGTACGTGCATACATTCGTACCGGTCGCAACGTCCCCGATGAACCAATTTCTTTCATGGATGTCTGGACGTCTTCCTGAATTCATAGACTCTGCGTTGTGAGCAAAGGTCAGGACGTGAAGGTACCAAATCAACCCATGTTGTTTAATCGTCAATAGTCACAAGAGTGAAGAGTCAAGGCGCGGTGAAACTGCAGCTCAATATTAGTACAAAGGGTTCGAGAGGTTCGGTCTTCAGAACAGTAATCAGGGATCACGGAATTCAAGGATCGAATATGTCGAATTAAAGATAGATGATTGTATTTAGTCCTACAGACAGTGATGTTTGAGGAGATGAGGATACATTGAAGTAGAACGTTGTTTTCGTCGCGGATTTGTTTTCTTAGAAGCTATTTACGATGTTAATCAGGCAGTTGTGTAAATAATATATATATATACCTCGCGAAGAAGGTTTTTTCTCTTTATGTCCGGGGTTAAATGTGGCTGCGTTTTGTCCAAGTCTTCTTTTACTGGTTTTTCGTGGGTGAAATTACATCTTTTCCCCATACGGCAATGCCTTTTGCGAAATATCTGCATATGGATTTCGGACGAGGGGATTTCAAGGTAGTTTCGCGGAACCTTCAGCAGGAGCTTCCGCTTCCATTTCACATCCATCGCTTGACCCATCATCACTTGATGCGTACGCATCAACCATTCCTAAACCATTCAAGTTTTCCACCTGTCCAAACTATCAGCCATCGAAAAAAGTCAGAAGAGTGCATACAGGTGGTGCCTCCGGTTTGGTGCGTTTCCTTTTCTTACTTCCGGGTTGATTATCATCCCGTTCCAACATCCCAATATCCTGTCGATTTCGATCATTCTCTTTCTATTTTGCGTCAGCATTTGTCTCTATATTTCAATAGCATGTACCTTTTTTGCTATGTTAGCATCTGTGGGATAGTTCCGTTTCCGTTCTGCAATCCATTTGGCTACTTCTTCTGGGCTTTCATTCTTGGCACTAATTCTATAAATAAAGTGACGAGAAAAAAAAAACTAACATTATCCGTCCAGCTCCATGTGCCTCATCTTTATGAACGTACAAAACCTTTTTGGAGGCCACGAAATCGCATTGCGGGCATTTCTGATGTGATGCGATATGATTTTGGTATTTGTGTTGTGTTGAGAAATCCTGCTCACATGCGTCGCAGCTGAAATGAATGTCAAAAGACCATACTTCATAAATGCAAAACCTGAAGTTTGTGGATGGTTTCGGAGGAAGTGTGGATGATATGACTTGTTGGGGGTAGGGAGCTACAGAAGGTTGGAATCCGGATGATGGATTGTAATGAAGTGTCGGAGCAGCCCATTGCTGTTGATAGTAATCTTGCGGATAGTATTGAGGATATGGATTATAACTTTGCGGATACACCTGATAAGAAGTAGTAGGCATCATATGATAAGCCGGTTGCGCATAAGTCTGGAAACTATTGGCTCTTTGCGGACCTGCACCACGACCTCTCCCAACCCCTGATCCACCTCTATCCGGTGGTGGTGGAGGTGCATAACCTCCAGGAGGAGGTCTAATATCTGACATTCTTAAAATGTTGCAAACTCGCAGAATCGCACTTCTGGACAAAGAAAACACACCCCTTAAGACCTCAAAGGTTTCCTCCAAGACCCCAGGAACAGTTCTTGGAAAGAATCTGGGTAAAGTTTGATCAAAGGTTTCATCCGTGATTGATTCTTTTGCTAGCTGGTCGAACCCCACTGGGGAATGGGAAGCAGGCTCTTGGAACTAAACCGGTAGCCTCTGCGGCGTTGAAGCCGAAGGGATTAAGGGATATAACGAACGCGACACCGGTTGCGTTAAAGAAGACGGATGGAAAGTTTACGGGGGTTACGACGGGAAAGAAACCGCTGATGGCGAAATCGAAGCCTTCGTTGCTGAATGAAGCCATCCAACGGAATGCAGAGGCGAAGGAGACTTCAAAGTCTGCTCTTATGCAGAAGAGTAAGCATCAGGATATGATGGAGACGATGATGCCTTTGGCTGAGGAGGAAGAGTTCCCGGAAGTCGAGTATATGGCACCGGCTGAAAAGGATGTTGACTTTACACGTAGGTTTTGACCCCAGTTTGATGGAATAGTTTCTAATTTCTGGCTATTTTTATTAACAAAGCATATGGGATGCCAGCTGAGGATTTGGATATGAATTATTGCGAACGATGATGATTTTAGGAGCTTTGGCATTACGGTGCCAACATGGAACCCTATTCCTTCCTCCCCAAAGCCTATCATGCTCGAAGATGGTAAGTCTATTTACATTAAAGCTAGTGGTCGTGTATCTTTTTCTTTTCTTCTTGAAGGATCTATTTTATCTCTCTTTCATTAAGATGTCTTCTTCGTTATCCTTGATTAACTGACACGAAACTTTCCCCAAAGACTCCAGCATTGATATAGCCTTCAACGTCCTCCACATCGAAGAAGACTTTGGGGAGCCGGAGATTATCTTACTTTAGCCACCGTTTACTTTATTTGCCCCGCTTTTTTTTACAACATATACATATCCCCCTTTGTTTTTCATTTCTTTTTATTATTAAAGTGTTTTGTTACACTCTGCTTTTGGATTGATTGCGTGGGTGGGTGCGGCTTTCGTTGCTGCGGTTTTTTGTTGTAGATTTTTAAAATCGATAACTTTTCAAACAAAAATATCAACAACAAAAAACGAGTGCTATTGCGAACACCACAGCAACGACTACAACTTCACCAACGCAGCATCCATCATGTACCAGTACATATGGATTCTGTTTGCCTTTGTCTTCCTCTGCTTACTGTACGCAGCGATACGGCCATTAAATCCGAAGTGGTAAGATATTTCCAATACCTCTCGTTTCTATCATTTCCCTCCTCACACACCTTCCTTGTCATCTAACGCTTTGTCTAGAAAGATGGGATTGAAGATTTTGTTGAACAATTGGCCCTTCACAATCGCACTTACAAGCAGGTCGCGAAGGAGGTCAAGCTAAAGCAGTATCAACTTCATCATTTACGTTCGGTCGAAGTCGCAGCCGTCAACGACTTTCCGTAGTTGACCATATGCTTTTCGATCAGGAAAAGAAGTTAAACAAAAACACCAGAATCCTTGGAACAGAACTTAATGTCAAAATTCTCTAGAAGGTCCTTCAGAAAATGTCTACGTGTCAAAACATCTTCGGCAGATGATCGAGGTCCTTCAAATCACTGTTGTTCGAATCAATGGTGAACAAATGGTCCTCTCTTCCCGCCTCAATGCGTCCGCTACCGCCAACTCCATGCTCGAAGGAAGCGTCAGAGATATTACACAAAAGCGTGACATTCTTACTTAAAAACTTCAAATCACCCGCGCCACTACCAACAGACTTGAAGGACAACTTAAGGACACCAACTCCAAGTATGACTCCCTCGCTGTGTCCTCCAAAGCCCAGATTGACGGCATCGAGGCGGGTGCTAGAGATATTCAGCAGAAGCTTGTGGAAGCAAAAAATCGAAATGAGACTTTAACCGTCCAGCTTCAAAAGGCCAACAATGAGAAGACTGAGATAGAGATGGCGCTGTCCGATGCACATAAGAGATTCGAAATGCTTGAGCGGAAAAAGGTCAGCTTGAAGACGAGGGCAGGGGAAATGGTTGAAGGCTTGAGGGTGGAGGTTGAAAAGCTTCAAGAAGTGAATGAAGAGATGGTGGAGTCGAAGAAGGAGTTGGATGGGATCGTAGCTCGGTTTGACGAGGAAAAACAAAGGTTGAAAAGGAATCGGATGGGAAGCTGGCTCGAGCTGAAGAAGAAAAAGTAAGGTTGAAGAAAAAATGTGATGGGATTGTGGTTCGGATGGCAGAGGAAAACCGAAAATTAAAGGGAAACTTTGGAAATAGATAGAAAGCAACAGGAGACTGAGAGGAGGGAGGCCGAGATTCTACGAGATTCTTTGAAAAAGGATGCGTCTTTAATGCTTCAAGAACGGGACGCCGCAATTACGAATCTTCAGCAAGCCATCACCTCAATCAGTAGGTCTACCGGAATCGCTATTGAGAATAAGGACCAAGAGAACAAAGGCCTCTGGTGCGAGATCAACAGAGTCTGGCAGATTTTGAAAATGGAAAGAGTCATCAAGAAGAAAGGTTGAGGGACGACGCTCATATTATTTCGCTTCAAGCTCAAGTCGATGACATTCCCAACGTCACAAAAATCTCTCAGGTCAGCGAGGGAGAGCGAGGCTGAGCAGGATTGGCATTCTCGAGGCTGAGAATTCAAAGCTTTCTACAGCTCTCAAGCTTAAATCCGCTGAGCGCGACGCGCAAATCATTGTGAACTCCACTTTGGTGCAAGAGATTTCAGATATCAAAGATCACCTTAAAGATGAGCAAATAAAGGCCACGGACGCCAAGAAAGATGTTATTTAAAAAAGCGAAGAATTGGAACACCAGAGAAGGATCATGGACAGCTTGGTTCTAGAAAGGGCCAACCTTGCAGGAGTCATTCGAAATCTCGATGTCAAATTGGACGATCAAGTGGACACACTTGAAGTCGAAAAGAAGAACTTTAAACTATCAATTGTCCGCAAAAGACCACCTCATTGCAAAGTTAAAGTCCGCTTTAGTTGCAAAAGATGACCTTATTGCGAACTTTAAATCTGAATTGGTGGTATCGGAGGAACGCGCAAAGAAGTTGGCTCGTCTGAATAAAGCTCAAAACAATTTCATTATGAAGTTCCTCGAGCTTCAGGCACGACAAAAGAAAACTTATGATGAGATTTCTTACATTTCACTCCTATACCTTGTTATTCATCAAGTCTAATATCAAATTTTTGGAGATTGTACTTTTTGCGGTAGCCTCTTGTCTCCATTTAGGGGTGTCGCTCCATCGGCTGACGCGGGTATCTCCCATAGTTCGCAGAAGCATTCCACTGGAAGCTCACGCAAACGAGGTAGCAAAGAAGCCGATGGTAAGTTTGTACATTTATTGGTTGTTAGCTGAATGTTTACTGATACAATCTACCAATTTTGAAAGGTCTCGTCGTTGACGCTCTAAGAAAAATTCAACGTACGGATGTCAATGGTAGTTCAGATCGTGCGTGTCAGCTTTTATTTACAGCAAAGGTGAGCACTTTACCTCTATCAGATCTTTGTTATATGATTATTTACATTCTTTCCCCTTACGTTTAGTGTCTCCGCGTGGGGATGTTGGAAACGTCACGCGAAAGAAGCGCTTTTTTCGAGAGTTTTAGCAAGCTTTTTCGTCTTCCCCCAGATGGTCCAAAGTTTGAGCGAATGGGGGCGGCGTCGATATATATTTTTAATTATCTTTTTGAATGTATGTATTCATTTGACCGTAGATTATGTATAAAGATCACTCTCGAGTTTTTATAGTAAATAGAAAACGTAAGTCTGTTTCCTCCTGTCAATCTCGTACCAAAAGAAGCCGGCCATCTCTTTTATTGTCTAGTTTTATTTTGATGTTAAGATCACCCCCGTCACAATGTGTTTTGACCCGTACCGCACCCTGGTATGGTGTTGGTGTTTTTTGTCGATGCGTTAAAGCTTTAGACATGAAGTATTGCTTAACAGTTGAAATTAAGCTTCTAAAATATATAGTCGCAGAATTTTTTTATTACGTTTATATATTATTCATCGGAATAAAAACAGCAATGACAATGTTGGAGACATGAGAGAAAAACAGGAAAAGTCACAATTAATTATAGGGACGGGGAGGAGCAGGCGAGCCAGAGGGACTGGGAGTCGTCACGGTGAGTGTGTTAACATTATTAATTGGAGAGCCAGAAGGACGGGGAGGAGCAGGCGAGCCAGAGGGGTGAGGAGCCGTACTCGCGGTAAGTGTGATGTTGTTGATTGGTGAGCCAGAAGGACGGGGAGGAGAAGGCGAGCCAGAGGGTCCAGGAGCCGTTACGGTGAGTGTGATGACGTTGTTGATTGGAGAGCCGGAAGGATGGGGAGGAGCAGGCGAGCCAGAGGGGTGAGGAGCCGTACTCGCGGTAAGTGTGATGTTGTTAATCGGAGCCGGAAGGACGGGGAGGAGCAGGCGAGCCAGATGGGCGAGGTCCAGGATCCGTCACGGTGAGTGTGATGACGTTATTAATTGGAGAGCCAGAAGGACGGGGAGGAGCAGGCGAGCCAGAGGGTCCAGGAGCCGTACTCGCGGTGAGTGTGATGTTGTTGATTGGTGAGCCAGAAGGACGGGGAGGAGAAGGCGAGCCAGAGGGTCCAGGAGCCGTTACGGTGAGTGTGATGACGTTGTTGATTGGAGAGCTGAAGGATGGGGAGGAGCAGGCGAAACGGTTGCAGTTGGAAAGACAGGAGTCACAATCACAGTGGATGCTTTAGGAGGACGCGGGTACCCTCTCTTCTCAAGCTGATGGGCGTCGCCGATAGGAATAGCTTGGACCTTCAGGAGCAAGTGTTAGTTATATCATACCATTAAACACGACAACAACATTACATACCGAGCAGGTGGACGCGATGTAGGCCAAAGCAAACATGGCCTTCATCATCGTTAGTTTGGTGATGCTGATCATTTTCAAAAGATGCAAGTAAGCTGAGGGTTTAAAGAGGATTGAGTGAGTGTAAGAGAGTGTATCGAACTTTAGTGGGGATCCTTTCCCTTTTTATAGATAAAAACTAAAGCAGCATACACTGTTAAACCCACCCACAGTACCCTGTTCCAGACTTCAAGACGAGGCAACTCGCCAGTCAATCTCGATGCGAGTAATTAATAAAGGGCTGCTCCCTCATCCACACGCCGCGTAGAGAATATTAATCTTCTTGGCGTCGACGCCCTCATCGTGCCCCTGAAGACGCGTTTATGATTATTTATTTATTTTTAATTTTAAAAAATACAAAATGAATTCCAAGCCTCAGGGCCAGGTTGGACCATTTCCCAGGTACAATACTAGCCGCCGTCCAAGAAATCTAGGTTTCCAGGGGAACTTGCACCTCCCAGTCTTTCTGAGGCAAATGTGGCTAAAACGAAGTATGCTGATGGGATCCGCTGGCTGGTAATGAGCTGGAGAATATATAAGAATTCTGGTTCTCCTCTCCGTTACCGTCTGGTGGGAGAGGCCCTGATGCCAAGACATTAATCCATAAAAAATAACAGCTGCACGATCGAAGAGAAATCCCTGACGCCTTTGGGCTTTACTTATTCCTGTCAATGTTGCAGAGATATTTCTGAAGAGCTTTTACAAAAAGTGTATTCTGTTTGATGGTCACATTCATAGTGGATACGAAAAAACGGCTGAAATGCTAAAGTTCATGTACTTTTATTTTATGCACGACACAAAAACTCAATTCTTTCTCATTACTGGTATTTTTCGATCTGGTTCACGACTTTTCGCAAGGAGAACTTGGAATAGCTAAATACATTTTCGCGCATTTTTATTTAATTTTGTCCGGCTCATGACCAGTTGGTTAGGGTATGTCGAAATAAATTATGCTTGAACTATATGCCAAGGAAGTATCAAAACAGGTATTAGAAGCGCCAAGTGCTGGTGTTTATATTAAGTAAAAGTAAAACAGGGCTATTCCGCACACGCTTTTTTTACTGATGCTCTCTCTCGCTTCACTAGTATTTTATCTTGTTTTGTTATATTAATACTCTTCACTTTGGCCATATCGATAAAGCTCACCCTTAGATTTATATCGTTCATTTTCGCACCACATGATAAACTGCTCTTCTGTATATTTTTTAAACTTCTAATTCAAATGGCATTGATACAATATATTTGAATAAATATATCGGTTTGCTAATAGTTTTAAGATATCTGCAAATGTGCAATCCACAAAGGTTTTGAAAAAAAAGTGGAGTTTTTTGTTGACCGTCTGGACTCGGAAGAACGCACATAAAGAAAAATAGAGATTCGAAAGCCTTTATCAAGCTTTCACGAATTCGCAATTATTAAAATCATTATTGCAATGCGAGAGCAGCATAACCTTTTTATCAAAATGTTATGACACAACGTAACGTTTCGACACTCTTTACATATGATTAGTTATCAGCATCTCCGACCTAAACTCGCTCTTTCCTTTTCACATAAATAATTTGTATGGAATTACCGAACGCTGGGAAAACACCGTTAGACGATCCGAAATCAAACAACTTTGTAATTTTATGCTGCCGTATTTTATTGAACTTGTATAAACAGAGAAGGAAAAGAATATTCGACGACTTTAACCAAAAAAACTTTCAAAAATGCGGGAGAAAAAAGATATAAGCAAGTCTAGATTGGACAACGAGATAAACATAATATGTAAAATCAAAAGGAACCGAATCAAAGAAAACAACAAGGAAAGACAGGAGCAACTAATTTTGCAAATGTGAGAAAGGGAAAAAGAGAGGTCACATTCCATAAGTCTAAGTTATCGTAAAATCTACAGAAGGATGGGAGACTATATTGAAGTGCGAGAAGACGGAACATGGAATCTTGCACACAAGCCGTCACAATTACTCGTAAATTGGGGATCCAGAGGGACGGGAAGGCGCAGGAGAGCCAGAGGGTGTAGGAGCCGTACTCGCGGTGAGTGTGATGTTGTTGATGGGAGAGCCAGAAGGACGGGGAGGAGCAGGTGAGCCAGAGGGGCGAGGTCCAGGATCCGTCACGGTGAGTGTGATGACGTTATTAATTGGAGAGCCAGAGGGACGGGGAGGAGCAGGCGAGTCAGATGGGCGAGGTCTAGAATCCGTCACGGTGAGTGTGATGTAATTAATGGGCGAGCCAGAGGGACGGGGAGTAGCAGGCGAGCCAGATGGGCGAGGTCCAGGATCCGTCGCGGTGAGTGTGATGACGTTATTGATTGGAGAGCCAGAGGGACGGGGTGGAGCAGGCGAGTCAGATGGGCGAGGTCTAGAATCCGTCACGGTGAGTGTGATGTTGTTAATCGGAGAACCAGAGGGACGGGGAGGAGCAGGCGAGCCAGATGGGCGAGGTCCAGGATCCGTCACGGTGAGTGTGATGTTGTTAATCGGAGAACCAGAGGGACGGGGAGGAGCAGGCGAGCCAGATGGGCGAGGTCCAGGATCCGTCACGGTGAGCGTGATGACGTTATTAATCGGAGAGCCAGAAGGACGGGGAGGAGCAGGCGAGCTAGAGGGGTGAGCAGCCGTACTCGCGGTGAGTGTGATGTTGTTGATTGGAGAGCCAGAGGGACGGGGAGGAGCAGGCGAGCCAGAGGGTCCAGGAGCCGTACTCGCGGTGAGTGTGATGTTGTTAATTGGTGAGCCAGAAGGACGGGGAGGAGAAGGCGAGCCAGAGGGTCCAGGAGCCGTTACGGTGAGTGTGATGACGTTGTTGATTGGAGAGCCGGAAGGATGGGGAGGAGCAGGCGAAACGGTTGCAGTTGGAAAGACAGGAGTCACAATCACAGTGGATGCTTTAGGAGGACGCGGGTACCCTCTCTTCTCAAGCTGATGGGCGTCGCGATAGGGATAGCTTGGACCTTCAGGAGCAAGTGTTAGTTATATCATACCATTAAACACGACAACAACATTACATACCGAGCAGGTGGACGCGATGTAGGCCAAAGCAAACATGGCCTTCATCATCGTTAGTTTGGTGATGCTGATCATTTTCAAAAGATGCAAGTAAGCTGAGGGTTTAAAGAGGATTGAGTGAGTGTAAGAGAGTGGATCGAACTTTAGTGGGATCCTTCCCTTTTTATAGATAAAAAACTAAAGCAGCATACACCCCTCATAAACAAACTTCAAGACAATATGTCTTTCGCGTCAATCTCAACGCGAGTAAGTGGCTGTTAACTCATCAACATGCATAGGGTAAAGCTTTCTTGGCATCGCGCAAGGGAAATTAAGTATCTCGCCGCTGCAGTTGCTGGTGTGGAGCTTGCACTGAAACATGCGTTCAGGGTAGACAATAAGATTGAAATTAATTTCAGGACTGGGCTGCCCTGACTAGCGACCTCCTCCCAAGAAAAGAAATGTCCTGAAGAACTTGCCACATCTACCGAGTGCGGGTATGCTGTAACCGATGCGTCTTCTATCTCGATAAGGGCAGTATCTAGGCCTTCTGCCGAGGAACCAAGGCATTATGAATGCCCTGGAGCCAAACCTTGAATTATTGATTTGGAACGCAAACTGCCAAGGTGGAAGCCGTTCGTAAGCATTCTTGCTATGCCCAATGTGGTCAATCCACACATGCTCGTATTAAATCACATGGATGATTATCAGCCTTCTATGTTTCGAATAGAAGGAAGATGCCATCTTGAGCTCGTGGGAATGACTTTCTATTCAAACGAATCATGTTTTGATGAGGCTGCACACAACATCCCATCTGAAAGGCGACGACTTGTTGAAGGTCACTGGGAAGATCACCGCAGTCCGAGAGGAGCGTAACAGTGATGCGAGAGATAGCATGTACAAGTAACAAAGTGACTATTACGAGGGTGATACGGCGAGACCGAGTGTGTTTAGAAGGTTTGATTAAGATCTTTATATGATCTCCAAAGGTAATACTGCTGAGATTCCGGAAGACGCAGAGAAGGTAATGGGGAAGATTCAGCGTTGAAATAATCTTGATTGCTGAGCAAAAAAAAGTTCAAACTTAAGTACTGTCCTTCCCGACTGAGACGTTAATCGATACGCTGGGGGAATGCTAACGGTCGGGCTCAGAGACATTTTTTAAGTTGATAACGGTGCTGATGATTTGAGGAGACGCTATGAAGGGCGATGAGGGAACTGGGCTCGAAGAAAAACGGCTGGAAAGTTCGTCTTCCTTAGACCGTACCATGTTAAGTGACCATTAGACCACGGCGTATGTTGCAAAAGTCAGCCCAGACGCTTTCGGGACTTTTTAAAACGTCATCGGCTCCATTGCACATTAAATGCCTCAGATCATAGTTACGATGCCTTATTCAACGTAAAAGAGCTCACTGACAAATAAAATGTGAAGTCTTTTGATATCGATTGTTCGAGTTCTTCTGCTTCCCTGAAAAGCTTTGCTGCCGGAAGTGTGGTCCAGGACCATTCGGCCATGTGAACGGTAAACAGTTTTGTAAATGAGCGCTGCGGCCCAGCTATGGCCTTCAAAATTGGGCTTTCCGGTTTATTGATGAAGATTCAGCTTCTTGGAGTTAAAACCTGTTTGAGTGAACCACATGGACTGCAGAGGCGGAGTGATCGATCGCAGCATCAAAGGGAAGCAAGGTTGAGTGCAGGACGCTCGTATGGGATAGTGTGATTGTTTCAAGAAGTAGGAAAAGCACACATGATGGCAATCCCATTACCTTTGCACATTTCAAAAACCTCAATCTCGTAGCTCCTATGCGTCTGAACACATTTGTCTTTCTGATGCGAAGAGTTCACAGACAAGTTTGACATGCAGTGTTTTTCTTTTTTTGCTTGAGTTTACCATGTTTTTCAAGCCACGGTCCATTCAGCTCTTCACCAACCGATGCTACAGCACATCCCCCATCGAAGCATTTATGAGGAACTTCAAGGAAACGTCTATCCCAGTTGGTAACCTTGCTCATCATGGACGACTCTCTTATATTGTACAGACAAGCTCGAGATCTCATTCTCCAGAAGCAGTGGTCCAGGCGGTCAGAACGTCAACAAAGGTAACCCTCCTCCGCACTCAAAGCTTACATCTGTATAGTAAACACAAAGGTGGATCTTCGATTTGAGCCTTCCGATGCAGACTGGTTACCCCTGAAGTTCGATCTAGGATTGAGATTGATGTAAGATGAAAGCGTTGTGTGATAATGCTGACCGCTTATGGATAGAACGCTGGAAGGCTGATAAAAAGGGGCAGATTATAATTACATCGGATAGATATAGGACGCAACCTAAGAATCTGTCGGATTGTGTGAGCAAGTTGCATGAGATGATCATGAAGGCTGCAGAGGCGGAGGTACCAAGGGAGCCTTCAGAGGAGACGTTGGCGAGAATCAAGGAACTGTGAGATATCGTTCATGTCAATGTTTTCTTTGAGAACCTTCACATATTTATACTCACCCTACACTTTGCTCTCAAAGGAAAACTTATGAATTAGAGAGAAACATCAAGCTGAAACAACATCGGGCGAGTAAAAAAGCAACACGGCGAGGAGACGATTAAAAATTTATTACGAAGATGCTGCACCCGACGTCTGTCCGATAGACAACACCTCAATATCTCCAGCATTTTTTGAATTCGCAACTTTCGGGCATCCACCCATGTATATCACCAAACTCCCAGACATCCGTACAGCTGCAATAGCGTTGATCTTCTTTTCCGTCACCACCGTCTTCACCCTTCTCAAATGCGTCTTCTCCCGCTTCGTCTCCCACACGTGCAAGTTCCCATCAATACCCGCTGAAATTAACGGCTTCTCAACAGCAACACCTAAAATATCCTCCGATAATGCTTCCTTCATCACAAATAAAGCTGAAACGCTCCATGAATGCGCATCGACACGTTCCGTTATTTCCAAGCTTCTATCATTTTGTAGTTCGAACGCGCCTATTGTGCCGTCGCCGAGACCCGCAAATAAGGAGTTCCCGTCGATTGAGAATGAGAGAGAGAGGACAAAGGGAGGGTTCACAATTTTGCCACTATCACTGGATACGTCTTGTGTTGTTTGAAAGGATCCTAGATGACTGATGCTTAGTCTGAATATTCAAATGCTCAAAAAACACCCTTTTAAACCTTACCCGTACTAGTTCCACGTGAGAAGTCCCATTTTACAATCCGATTATCCATCCCGCCTGACCACAGCTCCCATCGTCGTTTCGGTCGGAAAGTGGCTGCAGTGCAAAGCTGCACGAATTTTAGCTAAATGTTTAACAGTCTCGTAATTCTAACATTCGTATGGATAGGTCTTAACCGCTTAAACATGGACTTTGAACGCAAGTCGAATACATGAACTAGTCCTGTATCATCCGAAGTGGCAAGGAACTCGTCCTTTTCGTTTACGCAGATGGAATTGATTTCGTCAGGAAGAGGTCCTAACTTGAAAGATGCTTTCGATTCGTTTTGAACCATGGATAACATTCTCAAATCGAATCCGTAAACGTTCGTTCCAGAGGCCATATGCAAACACGTTCCAGACTGCGTGAAGCCAGCGACGATATTGCTTCTCCTGTCAAAAATCTTATCCCATGCTTGCACTTCCCGTTTCGATATCCCAAACTCTTGCGCTGGCATCTTCCCGCCAGACGCAAGGAGACCAGATGCTTCGTGGATCCGCAGCGCCGTAACAGGCTCAGAGTGTCCTTTGAGGATGGGCATTCAGCAAAAAAAAAATATTGTTTGTCAAAAGAACCGTTTGACGAGATGCTTGCGAGTCAAACAAGACTGTCCGCCTTGACAAACTGGCAGTCAGAGTATCAGGTCAGTGTGTTGTGTGTTGGAATTGTGTGAGGAAAGGCGAGGACATTAACGTTGGTGGACCCATCACAGCGGCAGTTCACTTGGAGAGATCTCAAACAAACCCCGGATGTGCGTAAACCGACTTCCCCAAGGCCAGGTGAACCAGAACTACCAAAGCGGGACCATAATGGATGGGTGACAGAGAATAAGAGGACGCAGGGATGGGGGAATGATACGGGTGCTGGTTTGTTTAAGGAGGCAGCGAGGCAGAGTGATTCGGAGCGTCCGAAATCCCGTGATCTGAGGACGGACTTCGAAAGTCGCCATCAGAGGGAGGCGTCAGATGACAGTGGGGAGAGGTATGATCAGGATGATGAGGAAGATTATGTCAGCAGAAACGTAAGTGACTTAAGTTTTCTTGAAGGTAACGGGATTTAGGAAACGAGGGGGAAGAAGCCAGGAGTCTCTTTTGACTTTAACAAGATTGGGGCGGCCGAGAACTCGAGAAAGCAGCCTGAGATCACATATGCATACGGGAAGCAACAACAAAAGAACACGGAAAACTCGTCGTACGGGAAACAACCATCAAAGGCTTCTGACATGGCTGTATACGGAAAGTCCCAAAAAACCCCAGATATAATCCCATACGGAGGAGGTAACGTCAATCCCGCCTCAGATGACCTCTACATGAAGACCTTCAACACGACAGCTCCAACATCTGAGGTTAGCAATTGCTACTGAATTGCTATTAACTCTTCCCAAGCAGATCTACCCAAACACCGTTCAAAAAATCAATCGTTCAAAACCATTTAACGAGACAAGAGCAACGAGAAGTAATCGATTGGTCGAGACACCTGTTGCATTTAAAGCCTTCATGGAGGCTAAGAATGAGACGTCAAAGGTGAGTACAGGGTTTCAGACGGAATATCAACGCGAGTTCTTGGATTGGACGAGGAACTTATTGATCGTGAAGCCACATCCTGGGGTTACGCCGAAAGTCGGGGAAGATATGAGGATTTTGGCAAAGAATGGGGGAAATGGGTACGGGGGTCAACGGAGGGATGATAGAGAGGATGTTAGGGACAGGTCTTTGGGGAATGGATGGGACGGAAACGGAAGAACCGAGAAGGAACCCAAAAAATCTTCTTACGCACTTCGAGATCGTGATGGATCTGCTGTCGCTAGCGCCATGGTACATGAGTCAAACGACGAACCTGAAAGATCAGTGCTACGTGGGAAAAGTCGTGACGCTTATAGTTTAAGCAAGAGCAAAGCGGCTGTGGACATGGCTGACTCTTTGGTGGCTTCACACAAAAATCGTGAAGAGCCGTCAATTCGGATGAATGGCCAGCAGCGACCCACTCAGGCTCCATTAAGAGGAGAAAAAAATGAGTCTGTAAGGCCTGAACAACAACCTCGCGGGAAACCCTTTGCCGAGGAATACAGGAATGGGGGGTACCGGGAATATGAATTTGAGGAACCCGATGAAGGATATGGTGCAAATGTACAAACAATTCGAGAGCCTGTAGTTATATCTGCCAAGAATGCTCGATCTGCCGGGATATCTGAGCGTAGTGCCCATCGGACGAGAGAGAGAAGGCATTTTAAAGATGAAGACCAAGATCATCTCCGTAATGAGTACGATGGGCTTACAGAGGGGCATTATCAACACACTGAGCCTCGGCCTCCAAATACGAGGGTATTGCAGTATAGAATTCAACCACCTGTTACTTGGAGGTTGGCGGAGGATTTATTGAGACGGGCAAAGGAGGCTTCTGGAAGGCCCTAGGACTGCTTCTCTATGTGTCCGTACCGCTCTTATTCCAAGGATACGTTTAAGAGGATGAAAAAACATTCTGGAGATGCAGTCACTCTGTAGAATTTTTTTGTGCACGTCTGTAACTGCGGGATGGGTAGCTGTAATTACGAACTTTTTAATGAATAGAATAGTGTGGGTTTTGGGACGGAAATGTAAGGTCATGACTTCATTAATGCAACCAGCCTTTTCTTATTAGACAACAGTTAATGCTTCTTTCACTCACGCGTTGTCCACAAAAGTATCCTGTTGTATTCTGTTGGCATCTGCTCCCAGTGGATTTCCATTGTAATTGACTGCTCCGATGTTTTTCATGGCTTTACAGAACAAACAAACGTGGTTTTAACAGAGGGGGGTAACCTGTAGCTCTTACCACTTTCGTACTGGTCAAGGCTGATACAGCCCTTTCCAATGACGTCGTATATTTTAAATAGGGCGATGAGGTTTTCTCGTGTAAAAAGAACCATTGACTGCCCCTTGACTTTACAACATCAATTAAGTGTGAGTGAGGTAGGACTTTTTACCTTAGCAACCTTGATCTCTTCCAGTTTTTTGATCATGAGTTGACGAGGGTCGGCTGTAGATTCATTGTCAGCATAAGTTCTAAGAACTCCTTAAGAAACTAAAGAATCGCTCAAGCAGGTCTACAATGTTACCTGGCTTCTGGTGAAGGACGGAAGTGAGTAGCTGTTGCATGACCCATGGAATGCGGTGTTTTTCAAGGTAAGCCTTTGCATCCTCTGCTGATGCTGTGGTTGACATGTCCTTTGAGTGTTGACGATGATTGTCCTGGAAATTTCAAGAAAAACACAAGGCAAACTAGCGATCCATCATAACACGGTCAAATGTATTTCAATGTGTGCGGCTAGATACACGGGATGGTATAGAACGAGGGTGTCATGCTGGTAAAGAGAAGAAATGATCACGATGATGGGGGTGACGGAGGTGCACAAGGCTCTGCACTCGGTCCGTCATGCTTATGATCATGTCCACATCCCTTTTTGGTCCTCTTCTTTCGATGATTCTTAATCTTTGGTTGCCGTTCATAAGCATTTGGGCTGTCGCTCTCACCAGACTCTGATGTGGATTCATCCGATGAGGATCGCCAAACTGTCGTTGTGGATGAAAGATGCAGCAAACTATATTACCAGCTTAGAATTCGAATGAATGGAGTGAAGATGGGATACCTTTTGATGTCTTTCTTCCCATGCCTTCATTGTCTTCTACGTTAGATGCCCATTGCACTCTTCTAGACTCGACAGGACCTCCACGCAGGAATAGTGAGCCTATAGTATCGGTGTGAGTTGATGTTGCTGTAGCTGTAACCGTTGCTGTTGTTGTAGTGGATGGTGTGATGCTGTAGCAGTATGCTGTGTCATAGGTGATCGCTGTTGTTGTTGTTGTTGTTGTTGCTGCTGCTGGCTATGCTGGCTGTCGCCCATGGTCATGGTCTAGGATGTGTAAAGTACGATGAAGAAGAAGGGCTTGAATGCAAAGAATTAATATTATAAAATTTCATGAAACTTCTCAATCACCGTCCACAAAGACATGAAACCATCGAAACCGACGGCCTCTCTGGGGCCAAACCATCCTCCACCATCCCATCCAACGCTGCTGCCACAACTTCGACATCTGCCCAACCATCACCTGCTCCTACTCGAAACAGGGTGGCAATTTGAGGAAGCCAAACTCAACCCCAAACAAGGCAACCGTGACGGCGGCACTCCCAACACCTCCAACAACGGAGGCACACCAAATGCCCAACGTCGTACCCCCAATCGTCCCAATGCCAACACCGGCAATCGCTCAACTCAAAAGAAATCAGAAGCCACGGATCAGACTCCCTCAAAGGTTCGTCCTGCGAGCGCAAACGCTGCGGTTATGATCAAGGGAAGTGGGGAAGGTCGTCGGAGGAGAAAGTTGAAGGAGCAGGAACAGCGAGTGCAAATGATGCGGAGTCTTCCTCAAATGAGGATCATCGACAGTCCCTGGATCGAGAAACTACATGCAGCTCGCGCAATCCGTCGATTCTTCAGCGAGGTTTGTTTTGGTACCTTCTTTTAAAATAGCTTACCCACCTCTGAACAATTATACTTTCAGGAATCCCATACGTCAACGTCGTCTCAGCGCTCCCGAACCCGCCTTTCTCCAGTCCGAACCTCGCTCTACCCATTATGCTGGTGCCACCTTCCAGAACTCCCCTGCTGCCCACAATCTCCCATCCCCGTTTTCAGTAGCACCAAAGACACACCGCGTGACAGCAAACCTCACGACTCGCCCTCCTCTCAATCCGCAGTAGCCGCTCCGTCATTCAGGAGGACAACATTTTGCCATGGACGACATGGATACACCCGAACAAGACCAATATCTCCGTCAGAAATCCGTGATCTTCTCAGTCTTCTCAAAGCCGAGAAGCCAACCGCTCCACCTCCTTCTGTCTCTCCCGCGCCGCCCACTGTACCTACTGTAACTTACCCTCAACCGAATTCCGTCACTGGATACCCCATGTCGTTTGTTCCTCAACCTATACCACCACAATTTGTTCAATACGGTCATCCCATGCCCTCACACTTGCCCATGCAACATCAACTTGGTCACTCGCAACCTCCCTACTTCAACAACCATCCTTTCCAGCCTATTCCTGTTCAGATGCCGGTTCCGGCCCCAATATCCCGTTTCATGCTGCGCCGCAGCCTACTTCGCATTCTGCTGAGGTGTTGGGGCTATGAGTCAGAACCTGAAGGACATGTTGAACATCAGAAACTAAACGTTTCCGTATTTCTGGTGCCTTGTACTTTTCCGAATAATCCACTTCCACCCCACCCCTTGTTCCCCCGGGTCTCGCAGTTCCCTTTACGGCAAGCTCTGTGCTGTGAGAGTTCTATTGAGGTCCCTTTTTTTTTTTTTTCTTTTTTTTTTTTTTGGAAGAGCACTTTTCCCCTTCTCGTTGCGTGCTCGTTGCAATAAAAAGAACAGGCGTGTGATCCCACGATGCGTGAGAGCGATTCAAAAATAGTAGAGAAAGTTTAGCTGTCCAGATCTTTTGTCAGAGTCCAAAAAAAAAAAAAAGAGAATTCAAAAAACGTCATGGTAAATAGCCACAATCTGCATGCCTCCCCATCCTGCCTCATCGCAGCCACTTCAACTAACCCCATCCATGGCTTCTCTCATCGATTAGAGCGCAGTTAGGATCTTGACTCAAGTCGTCGTCGTCGGAACCCAGATCTTTGGAAAAGCAGTCGTGGAGGCTTACCGCCAAGTTGCAGCCAGTTGAGTCCATCATCCCCATACATCGCTAACGCCCTCTCTCAAAGATGCCGCCAAAAACGCTGCAGCAAGCGGTGGTTCGGCCGGTGCAAATGCAATGAACTACAAGATGGGCATGACACCCGAAGAAGCCATGCAGATCCTCAACATGAAAAGAGAGTTCAAGGCGGATGAATTGATAAAGGTCTTTTTTTGCTTATGTTTCTGATGTTAACGGTTGGTTTAGAACTATGAACATTTGTTTAAAGTGAATGACCCGAAAAACGGAGGATCACATTATTTGCAGTCAAAAGTGTTTAGAGCAAAGGAGAGATTGGATGCTGAGATTGCTGCAAACGCCCCGAAACAAACCATAAAAGCCCCCGGCTAATTCATTCCCAAACCTCCTCCTGACACCAACGCTTTTCTCGCACTTCTCACGATTCGCCTCCGCCTCTTTGGATCGATATTATTATTTGAACGGATCTCCGATGGATTCTGTTCTTAGGGATGTTTGAGGAAGAAAGGAGGCATTCTGTTTACTCCTTTTTTCTACCATCCCGCCATCTCCACATCGGAACGCATGGCACCGCACACAGAAAATCAAACCATTTTTGATTATCTGTGCTTTACATGATTATTGTATTCTTTGACCCCCTTTCTTCTGACAATAACCCCGCCATCTCCAATGGATATGCATGGCAACCACAAACAGAAATACAAATATTTCATTCTACTTTTAATGAATAACAATCATGGGACTTTTCTCCCTACTCGAAAAAAACATATTACGATCATTCCAAAGAATAAATACAAACATGACGACACGCACACAAAAAAAAAAGGAAACTTCTACTTCTTGAACTTTTTAAGAGTTTCAAGATCGAACCGCTTGTAATCGTGGTTCTCGGTTTCCTTACGCTTGTATCGGAGTCTCCGGCTACAAAAAGAGGATGTTAATGGTAAAGCAATTAAATCGAAAGAAAATAAGGTTTCCTGCATACCCGCGAGCAACTCTCGTCTCGATGATGGAGCGTTCTTGAAGACTGGTGAATCGGTCTCGTAAAATGTTTCCTTCAGGCTAAGAATAAAGTCGTGTTAGTTGGAGATGACTATCATTAGACTTGCCTTCAACTTTCGAGTCCCTGAGTATTTCCTCAGTGAGCTTGATTTCCAAGGGTTTCGGCTTAAACCTGACAACGATAAGTATAATATTGCATAAATGGCTAAGTTAACACTTACAAAATAGGCCCTATCCTCTTTGGCTTATCCTTATTATCCGTAACATTCTTCTTTTTGCTAACTGCGTCTCCACAGCCTGTGAAATCTCCGGAAGCCTTTACAATGCATCAGCACGCGAAGGTCGAAGCTCTAATGCAGCAAAAAACTCACTTGCTCAACTGCTGCAGCAAATCCTTCTCCTGCCTCTTCTCTCCTCCTCCAACGCAAGCTTCTTCTTCTTCTCCTCCTTCTTCCTCTCGGCTTTAGTCTTTCGTTTCATCTCCGCAGCCTTCTTCTCCGGGGTGTCTTCCGCCACAGCCTCATCTTCCTCCTCCTCATCTGAATCAAAGTACGTCTCGTCATCCTACAGCTTCATTAAAATTTCCCCTTTATAAAAGTATTACCAAGTCGTCAAGCTCAGGTGGGTATGACATTTGCTTTTGGAACCGCTCCTTTTCGCTCTCCTTTTTGAGTTCAACGTCTAATGCTTTTCCAAGGAGTTCCTGTGGGGCTGGTGAGATAAGAATTAAAGGAAAGCAAACCTGGTGGTCGTCAAAGGTTGGGTTGTAGGAGGCTCCGGGGGCGGCGACACGAACGGCGGGGACATGGGCTGGAAGTTCTTAGGAAGTTTGGGTTTCTGTACAATAATAGATTGTTGAGTTTTTGAGTTTTTGGAGATTATGCGTGTAAAAAGGAGCCTACCTTGACTGCGCGGACTTGAGTGTGTTCAAGGTATTCAGTTTCAGGAGTCACTACATCGCCAAACGAACGTCAGCCAAGATCCTATCCCCATCACCAACTTACCCTCCTCCTTCTCCTCCACCCCACATATCCTTCATCCCCTCCACACTCCTCCTTCTTTCCAGCTCCAACATCATTCGGGTGAATAGCCAGCCTCCGTTTCGCCATTTCCTCCACCTTGGTCTTCACAGCCTTTGACACGAATTTACGCTTTCCTCCAGGTACTTCGGGCTCAATGGTCACGGTGGTCTTCTTTTTCCCATTTTGATCGATGGGAGAGTTGATGGCGGATTGAGGTTGAAGGATTTCGTCGACGCGGAGACGTTTGTGTTTAAGGGATTGACGGACTGGGACGACGTGTTAAAAGTGTGGCGAGGCGATGATAAGAAAAAGTGTACCTTTGGCGTCTCCGGCTTTATCAATGGTGAAAAGAGCATCGTTTGCACGTTCGTGAGCTTTCCGCTACAACAAAATGACAACAGTCAGCTCATTTATTTCTCAACAACCCTAGCCGATCCCATGCCGATCGTCCAAAAAGGCTTCAACCCAAACACACTCAGTAAAGAGACTCACCCCAGCCTCTCCTCAACTCTCTGCTGATCCAAACTGTCCTCAACAACTGTCAAATCAATGTTCTTGACCCATGCCTTCTTCCCCTTTCTTGATCCCTTGTTCTTCATATTGCCTTCCTCTTTGTTGTTCGAGGGCATCCTTGGGAGCTTTGGATTTCGAATCGAGGGTGATGAAGTCTGAAGATGGCTTGGGGTGTGGTGGAAGTGGTGGTTGTGATGGGTTTCTTTGATGGTGACTTCTTTGTGGATGATGGAGTGATGGTCTTTGAAGGTGCCATGATCGCTTTGTTGAGGGTGGACACAAAAAAAAAAAAAAAAAAAAGGACTCAGGTTTTTAGCTTTGACAAACATGGTGTCGATGGAGACGGTGGTTGAGTGGGAGGTTGCTGCTGTTTTATGGGCGTGGAAGCGGCATTCGTAATGAATAGGGCTCCAAGACTGTGTAGATATAGGTTTTTGTTAGCGTGTGCAAACCCAGCGCGTCCGCGTCTTCCGCTAGTATTTTGTTGTTCTATTTTCTCGAAAAATAATGTAACAACGTGTAGGAGTCGTCGCAACTGTTGCGATCAGAAGCCTTGCCTATAAAAAAATGGTCACCTCAGGAGTGTCTTTCTTCACAATTTCTCGTACAGCTGCAGTTTAATTCGTACAGTCGAGCTCCCATGTCTTGCTTCGGGTCAACGGCAAGAACGTATAGATTCTACGCGTACTTGTTCACCTGTATAATTATAGTTTCGTAATTCTGACGAGGATGATTACGATAGTTTGATATGTTTTCTTTAGCACATGCTTATAGAGCGATCCATAAAAAGTTACGATCACAGAGAGCATAATGACAACTTTGGGGCGGATTGGGTTTGGCACTTACAGGTTAAAGGGAGAAACACTCAGGTGAGGCTTGCAGCGATGAGCAAACGCATGCATAGTTTATGTGTTGAATGAATTCATCGTGTTCGTCTATAGCTGTGAGATCGCAATCACTTGAAACCCCATTGACCCAATTTTCTCTCCCAAGAGATGCTTTGACGCATGCCTTTGCCGTCGGGTAAGAAACCAATAGCTATATCCATCCCCATTCATAGCCATTGCTGATATTCGTCTTTGAAGGTATCGGTCTATTGATACAGCGCAAGTCTACAAAAACGAGGCCGACGTTGGTGCATTCCTTCAATCCCAATTCGATGCTGGCGGCATTACCCGAACCGACGTCTTCATCACCACAAAGATCGGTATGAATCCCCTAACCGCCACGATGGATATTTGTTAAGCCCTCGCAGCACCAGCGAATCAAGGTACCGAAAAGCTCACGACTCCATACTCGAGTCCCTCCGAAAACTGAATCTTGAATGTAAACATCCCGTCTCGTTCTCTTGCTCATAGCTGTTTGTTAGACATTGATCTCGTCCTTATTCACTGGCCTGGTTCCTCTGGCCTCAAACCCCACGACACGCAAAATATTGTGCGTAGAAAACAAACATGGAAGCCCTCGAACGCCTCACGACGACGCCGATTGCACTTGAAGCAAACGGTGAAGAACGTGTAAGAGTGAAAGCGATTGGTGTGAGTAATTATGAGGAAAAACATATACTAGAGTTATTGGAGTACGCTGTTGTGAAGCCAGCAGTGAATCAGGTATGTATGTTTTGTTGAAAGCGTTGATGTTTTTAAGGTTGAATTGCATCCGCTGTATGGGTATAAGGAGTTAAGGAAGGTTTGCTGTGAGAATGGATTCAGGTGCAGGCTTATTCGTCGTTGGAGAAGGAAACCTCGTGCGGAGAGAGTATTTGAGAATACTGTTTCGGTCACGGGGAATCCGACTTGCTGATGTCGTGGATGATGTGCTGGGACGGTATCCTGGGATGACTGTCGCTCAACTGATGTTGAGATGGGCGTTGCAGCATGGAGATAGCGGTTATACCTAAGTCGTCAAATGTGGAGCGGATAAAGGAGAATTGGGGGCTGGGAGAGGATTGGTATGGGGTGAGGCGAGAAGGAGAATAAGGGATTTCGGTTGAGTGAAAAGGTAGGCTTTATTGTTTGAATGTTTGGAATACGGCTGATGGACTATTAGGATATGGACATTTTGGATAATTAACGACGACGGGAGGGTTTCTTCCGTCAAGTTTTGCTGGAATCCAGACAAGGTGGCATGATAGGCTCATAACTTTTTTCTTTGGCGGATATTTTCAATTTGGTTGAATGGATCTCATTTAATCTCCATTGAAAGTATAATAAGGAGACGAACATGCATTTTGTATGGTTTAAGTATACCAAGGGTCATCAACTCTGTAGACATGATTCCTGATTCTTTTACTGTGTTTACTTTTTTCTTAAAACGCAATGCGATCGTAAAGAGAAAAACGGGTGTTGGTTTAGATATAAGTTGACGTCTGTAATCATTACGCGTGTTTTTTTACCAAAAAGAAAAAATTACTTAAAATGGTCGCAGTTCATGCTTCCCCGTCCTTCTTCGCAAAACTTCGAACTAACTCCAGATTTGGATAATCTTAAAGAACTGCCTCTATATGCTAACGACAACGAAGGCATGGACGAGCTGGTACCATAATCAACGCTTTCCAAAGTTTACGAGTACCCACTTCAATGACAGTATCGCATTTAAAGTTTTTAAGAAACAGCTTTTCACTCATGTGTGAGCCGTCGCGCGTTTTGTTGGTGACTGAAAAGCGAAAGGACTCTCTGCACAGTCAATGCACCGTTCCATTCATTCAGATAATCTATTGCTCCCTCTTTGACCATGCATGCCATCCATTCATCCATTCATGCACACCTCGCGGCTCGACCTGACCTCATTCTTTCCCTTTGACACTCTGTACTACGTCACCAAACTCCTCACTGATCGTCGCGTGTTTTCCTCTCATTTCTGCCGTCGTCGCACCCTGTGAAGTGTGTCGTCATCACTGATGATGAAAAAAGAGATTTAAAGTCACGCGTGTGACATTTAATGAATAGAAGGGCAAGTGAGGGGTAATGCCAACCCGACATCTTCCGATAATGGATGCAATCAATCACCATGTCACTGTTAATATTCAAGAAATTCTCTTTTTTTTAAAAGATTATAATTTCGTCACTCTTAGGCTTCATTCCATCAACACCACCACCACCACACCACACTCACACACTCACACACATACACACGCGCCATCATGTCGTCAGCACAGTTTGTTGCAGAGGAGCAGAGGATCTTTGAGGAGCAGGTCTCCCAGGTCAAATCCTGGTTCAAGTCGGATCGTTTCAAGCTCGTCACCCGTCCCTACACTGCCGAGGATGGTCTGTAATCCCTTCAACCTTCAATCCGTCGTTACGCTTGGCGCGTTCTCTGTCTATCCGTTTTGATCTCCTTGTTCCTCGTGTGATCACTAACTATTCACTTTTATCCGTACGCAACCACTATGGACTCTTGATCACCCATGCATGGTTCTTTCATACAATAAAGTCGTCTCCAAGAGGGGCACTCTCCCCCTCGACTTTGCCTCCAACCACCAGGCAAAGAAGCTCTGGAAGCTCCTCAAGGCACACCACGCCAACAAGACCTTCGCGCACCTATGGTTCCCTTGACCCCATCCAGGTTGCGCAGATGGGCAAGTACCTCGACACCATCTACGTTTCTGGATGGCAATGCTCTTCAACTGCTTCCACCTCCAACGAGCCTGGACCCGATCTGGCTGACTACCCCATGGTGAGTAGACGGTTTCCTTGCGTTGACCAAAGTGAAACTTGCTTCTATTGTTTTTTTCTCGGTTTCGCTTTTTCATTATTCATTCTTACTAACCATTCTTACGAACGTAACAGGATACCGTCCCCAACAAGGTCGAGCATCTCTTCTTTGCCCAACTCTTCCACGACCGCAAGCAGCGTGAACAAAGGTTGAACATGACCGCCGCCGAACGTCAAGCCACCCCCTACACCGACTTCCTCCGCCCCATCATTGCCGACGCCGACACTGGTCACGGCGGTATCACCGCCACCATGAAGCTTGCCAAGATGTTTGTCGAGCGTGGTGCCGCCGGTATCCACGTGGAGGACCAGATGGCTGGTACAAAGAAGTGCGGCCACATGGCTGGAAAGGTCCTCGTCCCCGTCCAAGAACACATTAACCGTCTTGTTGCTATCCGTCTTCAATTTGATATCCTTGGCGTTGAGAACGTTGTTGTTGCTCGTACTGACGCTGAGGCTGCGACTTTGATCACCTCCAACATTGACCGTCGTGACCACCCCTTCATCATTGGATCCACCAACCCCCACCTCAAGCCTTGCCGAGACCATGGATGCTGCCCAGGCTGCCGGAAAGACCGGCGAGGCTCTTCAGGCTGTTGAGGACGAGTGGGTCGCCAAGGCCGGTCTCAAGCTCTACTCTGTCGCCGTCGCCGAGGCTCTCACTGCCGCTGGCAAGGACCCCAAGGAGTTCCTCGCCAAGTCCGCCAATCTTCCAACGCCGAGGCTCGTCTCCTTGCCAAGGCGCACGGTGTCGACCCCTTCTGGGACTGGGATGCCCCCCGTGTGCGTGAGGGTTACTACCGTTACGAGGGTGGTACCAAGGCTTGCACTTCCCGTGCCATTGCCTACGCTGCCTACGCTGATCTTCTCTGGATGGAGACCAAGAGCCCAATCTACTCGCAGGCAAAGGAGTTCTCGGAGGGTGTTCTTGCGGCTCACCCCGAGATTATGCTTGCTACAACCTTTCCCCGTCGTTCAACTGGGATGCTGCAGGCATGTCTGACAACCAGATCAGGACCTTTATTGATGATCTCGGCAAACTCGGCTTTGTCTGGCAGTTTCACTCTTGCTGGTGTAAGTTGCACATTATTATTATGAACTTTGCTTTTTGCTATGCAGTCGTATTAACCTGATGATTAATTTTCGGCTTTTCATTATTATAGTTCCACTCGGACGCCCTCATCACCGACCTCTTTGCTCGCGACTACGCTCCCGCGGTATGCTCGCCTACGTCGAGGGTATCCAGCGTATGGAACGTAAGAACGGTGTCGAGACCCTTGCCCACCAAAAATGGTCTGGTGCCGAGTACTACGACAACCTCAGTAAGTTTTCATCCTCACCTTTTCGTCCTTCCGGTCTCGCAATTATTCTCTCTAACCCGCGCTCTTTTTTCGTTTCTAGTCAAAACCGTACAGGGAGGTGTCGCTTCCACCGCTGCCATGGGCAAGGGTGTCACCGAGACCCAATTCAAGGCCAAGATCTAATCAGCATTTTTCTCTTTCATAAAAGCCCTTTGTTTTTTCTCTTTGCGGCTTGATATCATTTTTAATTTTTCTCCGTCTCATCTTTATTTCTTCGTAACATTATTGGGGGTGGGCTCGTCGTTTCTTGTATTGTGGAATCTGTTGTTTCTTTGTGGGAGGATATTGATTCTCTATTGCGCTTTTGGTATGCTGGCGATTTAACGTTTTATGGCCATTCATGTTTGTTAAAGGAAGACAAGAAATACAGTTGATAGCTCCACTATTTGTAGTTATATTTTTTCCGAGAAAACCTTTCATTTCGTATTTATTTCAGTCTAGAATAAGATACACAAAAAAAAAAGCATTAAAAGAAACTTAAAAAAGAGAATGATCGAATTCAGTTGAGCTGTGAAAGATTGTTGAATGTAATTGATTCGTAACCACATCTCGTTCGGACCACTTCGAAAGTAAGAGCATTGTCTGCTATTTTTATAATACGGCGTTGTTTGTCGAAGTGCGTGTTGTAGGTTTTTCAACTTTGCCCAATATTTGGCGAAGTTTGCAACAAACCGGAATGACGGTCTTAGCGGTTGATAGTCTCACTATAAGCATGACTTTGAGAGGTAGAAAAAAGGTATGGCACAAACCGAAACACAAAGCGAAATGGTCAAGTTTAAGTTGAGGTGTGGAGGGTTGCTAGGCAAACGGAGAATGTGAGTAATCGTAACTATATCTCGTCTGGACCTTTTATAAAAACGAGAGGATTGCTTCATGCAGATAATTTGATTACACGGCGTTGCAGCTTGTTGTGGGTCTCTCAACAAATATACCCAATATCTCAGGCATAGTTTTAAGAACAAAAAAGACCTTTATAAGTGTAACCGTTGACGTCTTTAACAATGTACGTGAATTATGTATAGCCACGCATGACGGGTTATTCAACACGCGTCATTATCAAGTCGTCAGGTTGCATAATGTCACATGTGAACGGGGGGAAAAAAAGGTGAACAAGAAAAGGAAATGGGTCTCAACTAGAGCAGAAGGAGATTAGCTTGCGACTATCATGCGGAGAACCTACGAAATCCATAGAATGAGCTCATTCAGACCAAGTCGAGTATGATGTGATTGTTTTGTTCACCATATAACACGGCATTAATCCCTGTGAAAAGCGTGCGTGTTATGGGTACAATTTCTTAAATTTACGGCTTGCTTGAAATCTTAAAAAGAGAGAAATGAGGTTCCCATGGAAGCGCGACAAGAAATTGGTTCGATAAGGGTGTAAAATGCTGCTCATTGGAGATGAAGACTCTCAACAGAATCATGCTATAATATGCCAACAATACTTTGGGTAGAACGGGTTGTATTGCCCAGTAAAAACGTCAGTCCAAGGAATGAGTCTTGCAAGTTCAAATTGTTATAGGGCACTTCGGCACTTCTTTCTTCTTTTTTTTCTTTTTTGCTTTCTATGCCAGAGACAAAAAGTATGAGGAAGAAAATGCACACATAGTAAATATTAAAAAGAAAAACTTTTATGTATATATTTTGAGATTATTTTAATAAAGAACTGTGAACCAAAAAAAAGATAAACAAAACAAGCATGTTCAGGCTAATATAAATGCAGGAAAGCGATTCTATCTATATTAAATATTATATCAAATGGCATTAGTGTGTGAGTGTTGTGGTTTACTGCGCCAATGAATACCCATGGAAATGAATGTGATTGGTGGGATAATTACCTAGCCATGAATTAAAAAAAGAAGTAAAATAGATAGACTGATGGATTATAGAGTCCAGACTAGAGCCTTCTGGAATTATTAATTAAATTTAAATAAATAAATAAATAATAAAATAAGATAAAAGAATCGGATTAGCATGATTGGACGATCGAAGGTTCTTCATGGTCATTTTCCGAAAGGAAATTAGATGGTTACACAAGCTATGGGAGAGGAGTTCAAGTGAGTATTTATATAGTGAATGTTGTATTAGTGAGTAATAATAAATAACTATAACCCATTCACTATTATATACGAAATGCTAATAATAATAAATAATAATAATAATAATAAAAAAAAGATCAACTTTTTATTATTAAATAACTATTACATACATACTATCCCCCTAATATTAAAATAAAGAAAACATTATTAAAAGGAAAAAAAAGAGTATGGACTTTCATCGTCATCATCATCAGCAGCATCATCATCCACCTCCACCTCCGTATCAGCACTCGGATTCTCCCACACAGAACAACTTGCAGCAATCAGCCGCCATGCAGGCATTCGCTTCCACAACTCTATCTTCCACTCCAACACCACCATCATCATCATTATCTTCATCAGCAGCAGCAGCAGCCTCGGATCTCTTCATGCATCCTCAACAACACATGCTACCTCCTCTTCTTCCTCCTCAGCATCAGCTCATCTCTTCATCCGCACCCCGCTCTTCATCCGCAGACATTTATCTTTCGTCCTCTCTTTCATCCCATAACTATCAACAACAGCAGCAACAACAACCTCAATATCAACAACTGCAACAGCTTCAACTGCAATCACCATTTCAGAACAATCAGATCCATCATTTCTCTTCAAACACCACTCAAAACAACAACTCAAACTCAAATCAACATCCTACTCCTCCCACCCAATCTCCTGTGGGTAATTCTCCTGCCGCTTCAACTGCTCTCTCTACCGTCGGTGTCAACCCTGCTGTTGGATTATCTGGAATTTATTCTCAATCTGGTTTTGATCTCCTCGGTATCCTTGTCAGAGTCGTCAACAGAGAAAAACCCGTCATTGCCATGGGAAATGTCGACTTTTCCTGCTCTTTTACCGTCACGGATCCGAAATTGCCTGGGAATCCTATTGTCTATGCCAGTGAAACCTTTTCTAGGTGTATATCAATTTTCTTTTTTTTTATTTGAGTACTTTCTCGCAAAGCGAGTCCACTGCTGCGCAGCAGCAGAAGCATGATTTAAGTTTTCTGTATTAATCTCTTGCGAACATTTTCGCAAAGCGAGTCCACTGCTGCGCAGCAGCAGAAGCATGATTTAAGTTTTCTGTACTAATATCTTGCAAACATTCTCGCAAAGCGAGTCCACTGCTGCGCAGCAGCAGCCATTCATTTCCTTTAATTATTCTACCTCCTACCCATCTCATATAGTAATTAAAATCAATAATTAGATTGACGGGGTACTCGAATCCAGAGATATTGGGGAAAAACTGCCGGTTCCTGCAATCACCGACTGGACAAGTTGAGGCCGGATCTGTTCGTAAATATTCTGACAGTAATGTAAGTTTAAAATTTTTTTTGAGCACGTTTATCGTTAACTCCTTTCTCTCTTTTCTAAATTTATTCTTTTGTGTATTATAGGTCGCTTTTCAAATGAAGGACAGTATTAGGAAATGTAAAGAATGCCAATTTTCAATCATCAAGTGAGTTTGTGGAGATTATTACTTTAAGCATCCTATCTCGGTATCGTAACCATTGTCATTATTTCTACCAGCTACAAAAAGAGCGGAGAGCCCTTTATCAATCTCGTCACCATCATTCCAATATTTTACGAAAACTCGACTGAACCCGAATACTTTGTTGGATTCCAAGTGGATCTTGTTGAGCAACCTCAAGCCATCTTAAACCGGTGTAAGGAAGGGAGCTACATGGTCGACTATAAAATTGCCGACGATTTATCAAGAAGCTCAAGTAAGAATTCATCTTCCGCACTCTTAGCCTCTTTAAATGACTCACCTCTTTTGTATACAGAATCCGCGCGATCAACACCCCAAGGCGACTCTACATCGCCATTCTCCCTTGACTCTTACTCTCAATCCATGTCGGACCACTTCGTCAGCAAGTTTTTGGAAACTTCAGATTTTGTGCATATCCTCTCACTTCGTGCAAGGTTCCTGTATGCGTCTCCTGTGGCTGCGAAGCGGATCTGGAGTATAGTTCTGGTGGAGAGTTGTTGGGCGGGAATTGCATGAATTTGTTCGTAAGTACATGATATTAAAGATGCATTTTGCGAATTAATGAACTGATTTTTTTTGTCGTAATGAATTAGATCCTGCGGATCTGGTGTGGTGATGAAGAGTTGAGAACCAGCAGACCTGGAACAACATCAACTTTATTTGCCGTTTCAAGAGAAAGTTTTTCTGTTACATTTACCTGGAAGTTAATGGACACGTATGTTTTTATATCTATCACATGTTTTTATTCTTCATCACATAATATCCTTCTGCTATTCCAACGTCTGCGTTCTAAGCTCTCGCCACTAATTTACGAAGCTCCAATGTCAACAAAAAATGTTTCGTCTTCTCTGGTCGAGAACTCAGCGTTTCTGTCCTCCCTGGCGTTCCTCTCTCCCACAACATTGAAATCTGGCTCAAAGTCTCCACCGAAGACTCATCCTCTATTCTTCCGGCAGCTCCGACGCCATCCTCGGCTACAATAGCACAGATCTTTTTGGCTTCTCCATCTTTGATATTCTCCACCCTGACGATCGTACCACCGCTTCTCGACTCCTTAAACACGTTTCCGAAGCCACCACACTTGGTCAAATCTCTTGTCGCGTTCTATCAAAAACAGCCGTGGCGCTCCCCTGTCATCTCCAAATGTTCCTGACAGGGGTCCACCACCACGTCTCCACGTCCCTCTGTCAACGCCATGGTGGGTCACCTGCTTTTATATTCTGCCGCTTGCTGCTTGTCGCCAGGGAACACCGTTGCAGGGATACCTGTAGATTTCAACTTTAATTTGTTTGATGTGATGAATGAGACCGGGCGACCGAGTTTGCATTATGATAATCAGTTAGATTTTGAATAGAGGTTGAGGAGATTGTTGATATGGTGGAGGGGACGGGAGTGGAGGAAGGAAATGATATATGATGGTGGGAAATGGGGCTTCATTTGTATATCTGTGAGGGGGATGCTGATTCTGTTTATGTATGTGTAATCCTAGAGTTTCTTCTTTTTTTTTTTTTTGTTCGTACCTCTTTTTAGTTTTTTTTTTGTCTGAATAGACAATGATGTTAAAGACATACATATACTGTGCATACTTTTTTTGGGACGTGTTTATATATATTACAGCAATACTTTAAATATTATTCGTAAACACTCAAACTGCAAAATTTAATTGTTCGTCCAAAACCATTTTGATATCAATATATTTGTAACAAGCGACATAGGTTGCAGGCTTGGTTGTTTCACCAGTGGACTTACCCTGTTGTTTACGCGTTTCGGACGCGACATTGGCTGAGTAATATCTCTCATCATGGAAATGACTGCAGTGATGTGATTAGAAAGAGTTTATGCAGAAAGATAAATCTTGCAAGCAACCTGTTTTAAACCATTGCCCTAGCTCCGCTTAAACCCAAAAATTTTCGTGAATGGCCCACAGCCTTCGTCACGTAATATCTTGTGCGCGCTACACCCTTTTGGATAGCACTCACTATTTTTCAACTCTGTTGGGTTGGTTACTCTGTCAGTTTTTTGTCCTTTTCCTGGTTTGCTTTTTACCGACTTGTAACGGTGTGAGGAGATAGAGTGAGGACAATTAAAGTAATTTGATGGAGATTCTGATACCGGTGCAATTTTGAATGGTTGAGTCAAGAGCGAAACAGACCGGTTCGTAGATCTGGATAAGATGTTTAGTGCCTTTGAGCTAGAGTAGAACATTCTCATCAACAATAAATGGATATGAAGCAACAAAGTTGGAGATTTATAAAATACCTCACTCAGACGCAATAACTATATCGACATTGTGCCAATATGATTTCCTTGCATTCAGGAATATTCTTCTCTAGGATTTTGTGATCTTCATTTAATCATTTACTCCCTCCCTTGCTTTTAGTTGGGGTAGAGGAGATGTGAGGTCCTATCTAGTGGCCCCATCTCTGCTCAGCCTCAACATACCAAGAACAGTCATTTTAATAGAGACTTGAACAGTATTTGGTCTTTGAGATATATTTCCATGTGTTGCATATCTTCTTAGATATGAGATTCTACATCACAGGCTTGCTTAGCGGCATGCTAACCTGAAGTACCACTTTACAGATGATTATGAAAAGAACATAGCACAACTCACTAACCATACCACCCTTGTCTCATCATTTCAAGCTTTTATCAGCAACCTCTACTATTAGTGGTTTACTTTCTAAATTCCAAACGTCTTTGCGCAAATCAGTTCCCTTTACTATTTTAAATGAATACTATGAAACTCATCCGCTTATAGCCCTCCAAATACCTCTTGGTAATGTTATCTTAAAATTTCACAACATTAGTCATCCTGTAATTATTGACACTGGGAAGAGTAGTGAAGGAATAAAACAGGATATGGCTCTGGAAAACTTTTAGGGAACACTAGTAGGAGGAGCCAGAGCAGTGTTGGGGTAGGAACAGAGTGGACTGCTCAAAGACAAGTAATCTTAAAATATCAGAATATATGCTTACTTTATTAAAAAAAGGTATATTAAGAGCAGATCATTGCAAATCACACCCTCACTCAAACTGTATTGTAAAGAATTACTTTCCTTGAGGATATTTATTCATAGTTTTAGTACTTAACACGAGCGTTATGATTAGATTTATAGATAATACTTGGTAGTTATTAACTTCATGTTTCATGTGTCTTCTAGACTTACAAGGTATGTTATATGTGTTATTGCCCTATTATACAAGAAACCCTTCATTGTGAGATGAAAACCCTATCCCTTGATCAGTTCACGAGATCCAAGCCAAACTAATATCTGCTGGCCGAGCATCAAGAGTACATCGTCAATGCCGGAAACCACATGACCCATGTTCTGCTGAAGGCTTGGAACTCTTGAAGACATACACCCCATCTCTTCATTCGAAAATAGGACAGATGGAGTGCCGGGTGTATATCACCAATGATGTTGCAGCGACCTTCAGCCGCGTATGCTTGGAGTGCAGCAACAGGGCGATTGGGGCCATCATCTAGGCCGCAAGCACTGCATCACGTGTGACGTAGCCACTGCAGGTGTGTTATGTCTTCTGCTTTGTAAACGTAAGGAGGATTATTGGTGGGCTTCGCTCACAAGGACGCGTTAGGATCACTTGCTGTTCTGGAATTTTCGCGTCACTAGAGTTGAGCATGAACGCGCCAACTGGACTTCTAATTACATTCTGGAATTGTTTTGAATTTTCACTTTGATTTACTTTCCTTGATTGGTTTATTTCCTTTGTGCCAGTTTTAATTATAACTCTAACTTTTGTGATCGGACGTTCCCTTCTAGGCATTATTCCCTTAGTTCCCGTCAAGGCTTTTTGATTTGTTTATCTTTGTAGTGGAGAGTTTAACCCGTGAGTGTACGCGTCTCCAATAGGTTAGCTTTGTGTTGTCTTTCCTCTTTACTTGTTCGTTTTGCTTGAATATTTAAAGACTCGTGTGTTGAGTCGAAATAAATTAAGAACTTTATTCGAGCAAAAATGCGTTAAACTTTGTTCTAATTGAGCCCTGTGAACAACAAGTATCAACATGTTTGAGTATTTAAAGACACGTGTGTTCAGTTGAAATGATCAAGAACGTTGTTCGAGAAAAAGTGCGTTTAACTTTGTTTCAATTGAGCCCCGTGAACAACAAGTTTTCAACCGTGGTAGCACTTCTTCTGACGATTTGAGAATGAAAAAGGACTCAGATGACGAGCGCAGCAAGCCAGTCAAGCTCAACGGGCAAGACTTTCACATCTGGAAACGTCGGATGACCACTTACCTCAAGGACAAGGGTCTTTGGGTGATCACTGAGACAGGATTTATGCCGTACATCAACGAGGAATCTTCCAACCAAAGGAGAGAAGGATCTTTGGAACTAGAAGCCGTTGGTTGGGTTGGGATTTACGTTCAAACAATGACACGAGGCATTCCCACGCTTCCTTGGCCGTGAAGTCCTCTCCAATCGAGTGTAAGACCAAATCAGTCACTCGAGACTCTAAAGCCCATCCTTTGAAACTTAAACGTAGGCATAACCACATCCAGAAAGTTCTGGCTGCGCACTGCACCAGCCTTGGATGCTGAAGGAAGATGCCGTCTTTACGCGTATTTGTTGAGTACTTGTTGTTAACGGGGCTCAATTAAAACAAAGTTAAACGCACTTTTGCTCGAACCACGTTCTTAATTTATTTTGACTCAACACACGAGTCTTTAAATATTCAAGCAAACGAACAAGTAAAGAGGAAAGACAACACAAAGGTAAACCTATCGGAGACGCGTACACTCACGCGTTAAACTCTCCACTACAAAGATAAACAAATCAGAGAGCCTGACGGAACAAAGGGAATAAAGGCTAGAAGGGAACGTCCGATCACAAACAGGTAGAGTTATAATTATACTGGCATAAAGAAAATAAACCAATCAAGGAAGGTAAATCAAAGTGGAAAATTCAAAAAAGTCCAGAGAGTGATTTAGAAGTCTAGTGGGCGCGTTCGCGCTCAATTCTAACGACGCGTAAATTCCAGAGCACTCTAGTGTTGCACCCGACGCCGCGGACTAATGGTGCGAGTGATCCTGACGCGTCCTCGTGAGTCAAGTGAGCGTAACCCAACAGTATTTGTTGCAGAACTTTCAACAATGGTCAACCAACTCAAGGCAGCCGGCGAGGCTGTCTCCATCGAGCAACACATTGCTCACCTGTTTACCAAACTCCCGGAAGCTTACGACGTCGCGGTTGCCAACATTGAAACGGACGACAAAGCAGTCAAGGACTACAACCTGGTCGTTGCCAGGCTTCTCGACTGTGAAGAGAAGATCAAGGAGAGCGTGGAAGCATCGAAGGAAGTGGAGGCCTTCTTCACGACAAGAGCCCGTAAGGGGAAGAAACCAGCAGGAAAGTACGCGTCGAAGGGTGGAGATAAAAGGCCAGTGACTTGTTTTAAGTGCAAGAAAATATGACACTATGCGAACAAGTGTCGCTCTAGGAAGAAGAAGGTACCTCAGAGATCGAGAGAGATGATGGTGGTACGAGCTGTCATCGTGGGAAGTGGTGGAAAAAGCGTGCCTCAGATAAGAAGAAGTCTGCGAAAACGGCGTGTGCAAGTCCAATTGCCTTTATGGCTATTGTGCGTCAGGTTGACGCAAAGGCTGGGGACGCCTTGTCAGTTACGCTGGGGAAGCCAGATGACCAATGGATTCTGGACTCCGGAGTCACTCACCATATGAACTTCTCAAAGGAAGGTTTGCAGGGTTACCGCGTCACAAGCAGCTGCGTAAGAACTGCAGAACTCGGTGAAGGAATACGCGTGGAGGGAGTAACTCTCAGCATCAAGGTCGGGAAGGCCACGAAAATGATCACGCACAAGAACGTACTCTATGTGCCGGAGCTCGTGTGGCGTTATTTTGGAGTCATCCAGCGGCAAGTATCGCCTCAGACACGTCGGATCAAACAACGTGACAGCAGAGTTCAAGGTTGAGGACAACCTATTCTATCCGGTGCAGCCAAACACCGCAGCAAACACCACGATGGGTGTAAATAGTCAGTCGCTGAACAGCGCGCAGATTTGGCATCGATGGATGGGTCACATCTCAATGAAGGCTGTGAAGAAGCTTGAAAAATTTGCAACGGGTGTACGCATCATGTTATACAATGACGACGACGACGTACTGTGCAAAGGATGCATTGAGGGGAAGCTCACACGCTCCTCTCACCCGGAGAGAGTTGAGAAGGACTACAAAGTCTTGGAACGCGTTCACGTGAATTTGGCGGGACTCATGAAGCGGATGAGCTTGGGAGGGTCTCGTTACTTTAAAATTATCGTGGAAGCGTCAACAGGTTACTGCAACACGTATATGCTCGAGGAAAAGAAGCAAGTTCAGTACATCAAGCAGTATAAAAAGAGGCACTTACAGCTTGACGGATTGACGCGTTGAGATACTCGGAAAGGAACCCTGAAGAGATGGAACGATTTCGAGAAAAGTCACATCTCCTCGAGATCGTTGCAGATAAGAGTTGGGAGTTCAAGAACAAGAAGCTGGAGGAATGGTGCCTGGAGGAAGGCATCAAGCTCACATTCACTATGCCCTACATGCCTCAGCAGAACGGCGCCACGGAAAGAACGAATAGGTCGCTTATCGAGAATGCTAATTTCATGCTTAGCGACGCGAATCTTGACGACAAATTCTGGGGAGAGGTTGTTACGTGTGCCACATACCTGTACAATTGATTTCCTTGTAAGGATGGGATTTCACCTCTGCAAGGCTTCACGGGAAGGAAGCCTAACTTGAAACGCGTTTGAAATTCGGTTGCGCATGTTACGCACACGTCCCAAAGGAACGACGAAAGAAGATAGAGAAGAACGCTTGCAAATGCATTTTCTTGGGATATGAGGCGATGGGGTATCGCCTTTAAGACCCTGTCACAAAGAAAGTATTGCGCAGCCAAACGTTTGCGTTTGATGAGTTGAACACTGGAGTGTGGGAAGGACACGACCCGGACATGTCCACCTGGAAGGTTCACAGGAAGCTGGTGGGAGGCGATCCAAAAAGTTGGGAGAGCGATGAAGACTCTCTGAGGATGATGGAGGTGACGCGCCACAGGTGAGTGAATAGAGTAAAGCGTCAAAAAATGATGCTGTTGAGGATGCTTGGGAAGAGAATCAGGCGTCAGAAGATTTTGAAGACGATTTGAAAAACACACCAACCTCACCAAAAAAGACTCCTCAACGCGCTACACGCAGCGTATCACACCCCCGGTACCAGCAACACCACCAGCAGAGATAAGCACGCGTCGTTACTCCTGATGGAGAGGATGCCAGCAAATCCAGAATGGTTCAAGGCTCAAGCGCCAGGAAAGCGCACTCCTGCTCCACGTAAGCCTGCAGCACACACCGTTACCGTGATGAGTGACGAGGACGTGACAGATCCAGCAACCGTTGAGGACGCGTTGGGACGTGTTGATTCAGAAGAATGGTTGAAGGCGCTCCAGGAGGAGTACTAGTCGTTGCTGAAGCATCAGACGTGGAGTCTGGTGCCTCGACCAAAAGACAAGCACATCATCAAGAGTGAATGGGTGCTCTGTTACAAGCGAAAGGAAAACGGCTCCGTGAAAAGAAGAAAAGCTCCTTTCGTTGCGAAGGGATATTCGCAGAAGGAAGGCGTAGACTACTTGGAGACTTACGCGCCAGTGATGAAAGGAGCGACCTTTCGGACAGCACTCGCGGTGGCAGCTCACAAGGGGATGGTCTTACGCCATTACGACGTCAAGACGGCGTTCCCCAACGGCAATCTCAAGGAGGAGATATACATCAAGCAACCAGAAAGTTTTGTGATTGTTGGGAAAGAAAACTAAATTTGTCTTCTCCTGAGACCTTGTATGGTTTGCAGCAATAACCTCTTAATAGAACGAGGTGTTGGATGAGTTTCTCATCTCAATAGGCTTCACGCGTTCGCTCTCGGATCCGTGTCTTTACTACCGATGCAACGGCGAGAGGTTGGCGTTGTTGGTTTTTTTTTCATCTTTCTCTTTTGTTTTACTCACCAACACCCATCCACTCTTGATGATGTGCTTGCTCTTTGGTCGAGGCACCAGACGCCATGTCTGATGCTCCAGCAACGACTGGTACTCCTCCTGAAGCGCCTTCAACCATTCTTCTGAATCGACACGTCCCAACGCGTCCTCAACGGTTGCTGGATCTGTCACGTCCTCGTCACTCATCACGGTAACGGTGTGTGCTGCAGGCTTACGTGGAGCAGGAGCGCGATTTCCTGGCGCTTGAGCCTTAAACCATTCTGCGTTTGCTGGCCTCCTCTCTCTCAGGGAATAACGACGAGTGCCTTCCTCTGCTGGTGGTGTTGCTGGTACCGGGAGACGTGAAATGCTGCGTGTAGCGCGTTGAGGAGTCCTTCTTGGCGAGGTTGGCGCGTCTTCGAACTCTTCTGACGCGTCGTTCTCTTCCTGAGCATCCTCGACATCATCCTCCAACGCTTCGCTGTCTTCACTGACCTGTGACGCGTTATCTCCATCATCCTCAGAGCTCAATGACTCATCTTCGGAATCCTCGGAGTCTTCATCGCTCCCCCAACTCCCTGACTCGCTTCCCACCTTGTCCAGCAACTTCCTGTGTACCTTCCAGGTGGACACGTCTGCGTCGTGTCCTTCCCACACTCCAGTGTTCAACTCGTCAAACACAACAGTCTTGCTGCGCACTACTTTCTTCGTGACTGGGTCATAAAGGCGAAATCCCATTGCCTCATATCCCAAGAAAATGCATTTGCGCGCGTTCTTCTCCATCTTCTTCCGTCGTTCCTTTGGGACGTGCGCGTAACATGCGCAACCGAAGATTCGAACGCGTTTCAGGTTAGGCTTCCTTCCCGTGAAGCCTTCCAGAGGTGAAATCCCATCCTTACGAGGAGATCGATTGTACAAGTACGTGGCACACGTAACGGCCTCTCCCCAGAATTTGTCATCAAGACTCGCGTCGCTAAGCATGCACTTTGCCTTCTCAATTAGCGACCGATTCATTCTTTCCGCAACACCGTTTTGCTGAGGCGTGTAGGGCATGGTGAACGTGAGCTTGATGCCTTCCTCCAGGCACCATGCCTCCAGCTGCTTGTTCTTAAATTCCCCACCGTTATCTGCAACAATCTCCAGGAGATGCGGCTTTTCTCGAAGTCGTTCCATCTCCTCAGGGTTCCTTTCCGAGTATCTCAACGCGTCAATCCGTCGACCTGTGAGTGCCTCGGCCTCTCTCTTGTACTGCTTGATGTACTGAACCGCTTGCTTCTTTTCCTTGAGCATGTACGTGTTGCAGTAACCCGTTGACGCGTCCACAACCACCATGAAGTAACGCGACCCTCCCAAGCTCTTCCGCTTCATGGGTCCCGCCAAATCCACGTGAACGCGTTCCAAGACTTTGTAGTCCTTCTCAACTCTCTCCGGGTGAGAGGAGCGCGTAAGCTTCCCCTCAATGCATCCCTTGCACAGCACGTCGTCGTCGTCGTTATACAACGTGATGCGTACACCCGTTGCCGATTTTTCAAGCTTCTTCACCGCCTTCATCGAGATGTGACCCATCCGTCGATGCCAAATCTGCGCGCTGTTGAGCGACTGGCTTTTCACACCCATCGTGGTGTTTGCTGCGGTGTCTGGCTGCACCAGATAAAATAGGTTGTCCTCAACCTTGAACTCTGCCGTCACGTCGTTCGATCCGACGTGTCTGAGGCGATACTTGCCGCTGGATGACTCCAAAACAACGCCACGCGACGCTGCTGCACCCAGAGAGATGAGATTACGCGTGAGCTCCGGCACATAGAGTACGTTCTTGAGCGTGATCGTTTGCGTGGCCTTCCCGACCTTGATGCTGAGGGTTAAATCTCCTACTCCCTCCACGCGTATTCCTTCGCCGTGCTCTGCAGTTTTTACGCGGCTGCTCGCGGCGCGGTAACCCCGCAATCCTTCCTTCGAGAAGGTCATATGGTGAGTGGCTCCAGAGTCCAGAATCCATCGGTTATCCCGCTTCTCCAGCTTAACCGACAAGGCTTCCCCAGCCTCCGCGTCAACCTGACGCACAATAGCCATAAAGGCAATTGGACTTGCACGCGCCGTGTTTGCAGACTTCTTCTTGTCCGAGGCGCGCTTCTTCCACCACTTCCCACGATGACGGTTCCTACCACCACCATCTCTCTCGTTTTCTGAGGTATCATCACTTGACTCCCCCGAGTCCTTCTTCTTCCCAGAGCGACACTTGTTCGCATAGTGTCCTATCTTCTTGCACTTAAAACAAGTCACTGACCTTTTATCTCCACCTTTCGACGAGTCCTTTCCTGCTGGTTTCTTCCCCTTACGCGCTCTTGTCGTGAAGAAGGCCTCCGCTTCCTCCGATGCCTCCACGCGGTCCTTGATCTTCTCTTCACAGTCGAGAAGCCTGGCAACGACCAGGTTGTAGTCCTTGACCGCTTTGTCGTCCGTTTCAATGTTGGCAACCGCGACGTCGTAAGCTTCCGGGAGTTTGGTGAGCAGGTGAGCAATGTGTTGCTCGTTGGAGACAGCTTCGCCGGCTGCCTTGAGTTGGTTGACCATTGTCGAAAGTTCTGCAACGAATACGCGTAAAGACGCGTCCTCCTTCATTCTGAGACGCGTGAGCTTGCGTGTGAGAGCGTTGCGGTTGGGTTGGGATTTACGCTCAAATGATGACACGAGGCACTCCCACGCTTCCTTGGCCGTGAAGTCCTCGCCAATCAAGTGTAAGACCGAATCAGTCACTCGAGACTCTATCCGGTTCTTAGCACGATCGTTAGCCGACTGCTCCTTGATCCGCAGATCCTTCTCTTCTTTGGTTGGAGCGTTCTCGTTAACGTGCGGCGTAAATCCTATCTCAGTGATCGCCCAAAGACCCTTGTCTTTGAGGTAAGTGGTCATCCGACGTTTCCAGATGTGAAAGTCTTGCCCGTCGAACTTGACTGGCTTGCTGCGCTCGTCATCTGAGTCGTCTTTCTTTCCCATGTCGTCAGAGAAGTGCTACCACTGTTGAATACTTGTTGTTCACGGGGCTCAATTAAAACAAAGTTAAACGCACTTTTGCTCGAACAACGTTCTTGATTTATTTCAACTCAAAACACGAGTCTTTAAATACTGAAACAAAACGAACAAGTAAAGAGGAAAGACAACACAAAGGTAAACCTATCGGAGACGCGTACACTCACGCGTTAAACTCTCCACTACAAAGATAAACAAATCAGAGAGCCTTGACGGAAACAAAGGGAATAAAGGCTAGAAGGGAATGTCCAATCACAAACAGGTAGAGTTATAATTAAAGTGGCATAAAGAAAATAAACCAATCAAGGAAGGTAAATCAAAGTGGGAAATTAAAATGAGTCCAGAATGTAAATGAGAAGTCCAGTCGGCGCGTTCGCGCTCAACTCTAATGACGCGTAAATTCCAGAGCACTCTAGTGTTGCGCCCGACGCCGCGGACTAATGGTGCGAGTGATCCTGACGCGTCCTCGTGAGTCAAGTGAGCGAAACCCAACATTTTGGAGGTCTGCATGCTTGGAAGAAGCTAACACTTTGAAACAATTCAGCATCGCGAGGATTTAATCGGGTCCCATTTTTTAAGTAAAATCACAAGGCGACAGTTGATCTTCAACAGGATCGTCCAGCGTACCATCGGCGACCTTGGAATCGACGTCTTAAAACGGAACAAACGGTCTCAAAAAGGAAGTTCATTTGTGACGCCCTTCCATTTTACAACATCGATAAAGTTCCAAATGACGACGCTTTTTGGTTGGAACAACTCTTTCACATCTCGATCTTATAGGCAGTCATCCAAAGAAACAGGTGATGTTTGGCGATGCATCGTGGGGTAACGTGAAGGTTCGAAACATGTAGGATATGTTGGTTCTTCTTTCGTTCTTCTGGTTGCTTGTTTTTTTTGGCTCGGTTGAAGGTGAGGGCGTTAAGATAACCTTTTCCGATCCTATTCCGGATTTGTATTGTGGCTGTAAGGTATTCGGAATTAGCGGAGATGCGGTAGCTATGGATCTTGATACTGATAAAGATTGGTCTGATTTCAAACGTCCATTAACAGAATACAGTAACTCGGCGATCCTCTCGGAGTCAGAGCTTTTTTAAGAATCACCTTGCCTTTCGTAGGAGAACGTCCGATTTACTTTGATGAGACGTTTGAGTGAAGACCCTTAAGGCAGTGTACGGAGTAAGTCACAGAGTTCTTTTTTTAGAGGTTTTTAGTCATGATCACGGATCGAGATGAACTCGCTAGATGTAGACGTTTTACAGAATATAGTTATTCAAGTGACGGTTTATCATCCTTGTTATATTTTAACTTCGTCCGCATAGAAAATGCGATCCGTCATTACTGAAGGCGTCGTCGAGTTCACCCCCACAGGTTAGGAAGTCACGGAGGTTCATTCGTACCATGTGTTTGTCACGACATCCTCATGAGAGACACGTCAGCGGCCTAGCTGGATCCCTTTTTCAAAGTCCGACCAACAGAAAACCTCCGCTGCGCTGTGAGTTGGCCGTGGGTGACCGAACCCACCGTTATCAGCACAAGATAAGGCGACAGAAGCACGTCATGACAAAAAAAGGGCACTCTAAGCTGCGCCTGAAAAAAAAAAAAAGAAGTGGCGGAAAGAGGAAGAAAGAGAAAGAGTACTCAACGGCGACAGACAGAAACCTTGCGAAGAACCTCTTGATTGAAAGACATGATGAGCGCTCTAGATGTGTACGGAGCAACACCTAATCACATGTTCCTTGACGATGCTACCGCGCCTGTCCTCGATATAGGCGACACAAGTGGAAACGTCTCCGACACGGATTCCTCCACAACGCCTCACTTAACCCCAAGTTCCCCCATCCCTATCGACATTCCCCCACATCTTCGTCGTATTCGTTCCGAATTGGCTGTGACGTTCTCCCCAGAGACATCGACGTCTCTTGTTGAAGCAGAAGGGTTATCAACGTCTGCACCTGAGAAGCGGGAATGGTTGCATCCGAGAATGAGGGTTGCAAAAGGGGTTGTGTTGAGGAGACGGTCGTCGCTGGGGAGTGAAGATGGAATTTGTTATGGAAAGTTGGTGGTGTTGGGATATCAGGCTTCGGTGACTGCTGTGGGTGGGGATGGGGATCAGGATCCAGACAAAGTAAGGAGTGGGTTTTAACTATAATCTGTTTATGTTTTTTGGTCTTGCTATACGCGGCGTGTTTAGGATAACATGCGCTGATTTATTATTTTTTTCTTGCTCTTCTACTTTTCGGCTGCGTTGGCTTCTTCGGCTCCTGAGACTTTCATATGCTTTATTAGACCTTTTTTGTCCCTCCTGCTGTATTTAATGAAACCATTCATTTATTTAACTATTGTCCTCCATCAGATCCAAACCCTCCGCGAAGGCGGCAACCACACCTTCCTCCTCCACCGTCGACCCCACCCCAACGGCTACACCCTAACCCCACCCGATCCTCTCTCCTCTTTCATGTTCAAGTTAAAAGTCAACCCCGACGATTCACCCATCATCTCTCTTGTCCAAAAACCCCTCAACTCGTCTCCGGAACCCGCGCCATCACCGTTGAGGATGCGAAGCTTTGAGAGCGTGAGAAGGGATAATCCGTTTGCGGCGGATGAGGAAGGGGTGAAACCGGTTTGTGTGGGAGTGAAGGTGCGTTGTTTCCATTTTTCTATAAAAGTTTGGTAGAGAACTGACGGTATGGACTTTTATTTCTGTAGTCGCCACACCAGATAGGAAAGTACCTCGTACATTGGTTGAAACCAAGTACAACCACAGACGTTTACCAAGTAAGCCTACCTTATACCTCCCTCCCATTTACATTTAATTGACGAAAATGATCAGGTTGGAAGAGAACCCGGTCCAGGCGTCGACATGGTCGTCCCTGGCGCCTCCTACATTCATCCAACCTCCACCCCCCACCCCACCCCCTACGCAACGCCCCCAACATCCCCACACTCCCACCCAACCCTCCTAACCTCAACTCGATTCTCGGCGGTCATGATATCCGTTTCATCGATGACGAAGGACGCGTTGATGCGCTTGTTGGGAATTCCGTGTTGGTGTGGAGACGAGAGGTGGGGTGGGTGGAGGTGAGTGCTGTTTATGGGGGGGCTTATGCGGTTAGGAGTGAGCCGGGGATGCAGGGGAAAAGAGTTGGAGATGAGGAAGGGGTGGAGTTGGGGGAGGAGGCGATTATTTATGCGGGAGGGACATTGTTTATGTGGAGAAGAGGAGGGGGGAGGGAGGAGGAGGCTTGGACGTTTAAAGAGTTTTCGGCAATGTTGAAAGAGTTGGAGGAGAAGGTTGGTTTTTTTCTTTCTTTCTTCTCTGTTTTCTCATTTGTTTTCCTGATTCAAGGCACCTCCCATCTATTGCTTATCTTCTTCTCTTTCCGCACCATCTTTCAAATTCATTCCCGCGTACGCAATTCTCAACTTCAACCATCCAGGTCGTTTGTCCCGTCACCCTTGACACGCTCCAAACCGACCATGTAGCCGAATCCATACGCGGCCGATCCCTGAAACCCTGGGACAGACTAGTGTCACGATTGCGATGGTTGAATACTTCGACTGTGCGGGATCGTGAACCATTACCCAGTTCCAGCCTGCTATTGTAGGTGGGGTTGGATTTTTTTCTGCTTCGTCGCTTGTAGCGGAGAGAGAACGGGTTGTAACAGGACGGCCGTGGGTGTTTATACAGTGCGGGTGAGGATTTCCGTTTTACCCGCATTTATCTTTTATATAACACACCTTTTTTTTCAATTTTATTTCTATTTCGAATATTACCAGCCACGTCGTCTCCTTCATGGACATCCCGGTCATCCGACGTTTCCAGATGTGAAAGTCTTGCCCGTCAAACTTGACTGGCTTGCTGCGCTCGTCATCTGAGTCCTCTTTCTTTCCCATATCGTCAGAGAAGTGCTACCACTGTTGAATACTAGCTGTTCACGGGGCTCAATTGAAATAAAGTTAAACCCATTTTTGCTCTAACAACGTTCTTACTGTATTTCGACTCAACACACGAGTCTTTAAATATTCAAACAAAACGAACAAGTAAAGAGGAAAGACAACACAAAGCTAAACCTATCGGAGACGCGTACACTCACGCGTTAAACTCTCCACTACAAAGATAAACAAATCAGAAAGCCTTGACGGGAACAGGCTGGACAATCAAACGACAAAACATTTTAAAATTGATAAATCACTTGATAACGGTTTTGTTGCGGAAATACTAGCAAACTCAGACTCGGAACGAGTTCAGGCATACAACTTCCCGCTGTTCGGAATTCAGCGGGATGAACTCTGCACAAATCAAAGAATAGACCCTTTGTTTGGAGCTGTAATAAACTTCATGGAAAACAAAGTGCTTCCAGAAGACAATGAACTACGTGAGCGCGTCATAAACGTGTCCAAAAACCATGATATTACACGAAAAAGTATTGTACTTTGTCTCATTAAACCCATCATACCCACTGAGAAGGCATCATGCTCAAAGAATCGCAATATGTATGCCCGAATTATTACGACGAGCTGTTCTCGAATACTTACATGACGACCTGTTTGGTGGACATCTATCAGACAGCAAAATACGACCAACATTTTTAGAGCGATTTTGGTGGCCCACAGTAAATGCGGATTTAAAAGATCATGTAAAGTCATGTGAAACCTGCGTTAAAGCAAAAGACGTCACCTATAAACGATTAGGAATAATCAGACCAGTGCCAGCAGGTGAAACACCCTGGGAGCGCGTAAGCATAGACGCCGTTGGCCCTTTTAAGAACTCTGCGCGAGGAAACAAGTATATCATTGTATTGACTGACCACTTCACAAAATGGGCTGAAGCCTACCCTGTTCCATCCCTTGAAGCGGACGTTGTTGCCAGAGTCCTAGTTGAAGAAGCTTTCTGTCGATATGGTATCCCTTGTACGTTCAAACTGACAGAGGACAGCCATTTGCCAGTCAATTGATGATGAGAATTTCGCGAATACTTGGTGCACGTAAAACCTTTTCAATGCCTTACAACCCCAGATCAAATGGACTGGTAGAACGATTCAACAAAACTCTCTGTCAAATGCTTCGAAGTTATGTCGACATATATTTAAACGATGACTGGGATCAGTTTATGTAGGGTGTACGGGCTCTTTGTAATGATGATAATAAACTTAATAAACTAATTATGATAATTAACTGATGAACGAGGTCTCCAGAGGTGACGACTAATTAATACTGATGACAACTAACTTCTTATTGATAACCTTTCTTTACAACAATACAGGTAAGTTGAGGTGGCACCTCTCGCCATAAGGTCTTCTGACCGTCCATCTCTCATTGTCACGGATACAGTTTTAGGAGGCAAAACATGCGGGGATTAACGCTGACTCAAATGGTATGAGCAGCAAAACAAATAAAGAATTTAAACTCCGAATTAATGAAGGCTAGAATGAATGCGGGGCACAAATGACTTAGTAAAATAAATGTGAGTAAGTAAAACAAACTAGAAAGATGAAACTCAACATTCTCCCCTCAGCTTTCTAAACGTGCAGTTTTACTCAACTACTTTAACCATCCCAAACTTAGCGCGTAATTCTTCAAACTGAGTGCGCGGTAATGCCTTTGTAAACAAATCTGCAGGTTGTAATTTCGTGTTAAGGTATTCGACGCGTATCTTCTTCGCGTTAACTCTGTCTCTGATAACGTGAAACCTTCGGTCCACATGACGAGAACTTTGTGATATGATTGGTGTGCTGGCAAGCGCGTTTGCCGTCGTGTTGTCACCATAAATAACTGGTGCATCGTTGAACGAGTATCCTAGCTCCCCAGAAGCTGACTAACCCAAATCATATGTGATGATGCCTCACTCAAAGAGACGTATTCAGCCTCTGCAGTAGACTGAGCCGTTGTAGCTTGCTTCTTAGTTCCCCACACAACAGCTCCCCCATTCAAAGTAATCACAAATCCACTAGTAGACTTCATGTCCGCAGGGTCCGTCCCCATGTCGGCATCGGCATAACCCACCAACTCCAGTTTCTCTCGACGTGAGTATTGAATCCCCAGCTGCTTCGTCTGCTGAAGATATCCACAAGTGCGGTAAAGCGCGTCCCAATGTGCTGGGTAAGGATTTTCTTGAAATCTAGCTGCCATCCCCAGTGCAAACGCGATATCTGGTCGCGTTCCAATCATAGCATGCATCAAGGAGCCGGTATACTGTCGGTATCCTTGTCCCTTCTCATTCGTCTTAGTTATCTCGCCTTCCATCGTCTTCAACAGCTTTTTGACGGCGTCCATTGGCGTGTAATGTAAAAGGGTTTTCGGTAATTCCAGCTTATGACCCATCGTTTCGATGTATCTCTGCTGGAACACCACAATCTTCCCTTTCACACGATCATAGCGGCACTGCCAGCCCAACACGTATCGAAAACTTGCAGCTCGGGTTCCACGGTAACGTCTCATAAATCTTTTCTCCGATCTGTCCAGTTCCTCCTTGCTTGTTGACGCTTCAATGATATCGTCGACATAGACTCCTTTCATGGTAAGGTCCTTGCCGTTCCTCTTGTAGTAGAGACACGGGTCTGCTGCTGACCTCGTGAAGCGCTCCTCATCGACTTGGAATGTGTTCAGATCGTTATTGAAACACATCGGTGCTTGAACCAAGCCGTAGAGACTCTTCATACACAAGCAAACCCAGTCTTCTTTCCCTTCAACAACGAATCCTTCAGGTTGCTCGATATAGATCTCATGATCTTCTAGCTTGCCGTTTAAAAACGCGGTTTTAACATCGTATTGCCTAATCTCCATGTCCTCTTGACAGGCAATCGCCAGCATGACTCTTAACGTGGCTTGCTTAATAACGGGTGCAAACTTCTCATCGTAATCAAGACCTTGCTTCTGCGAATATCCTTTTGCGACGAAACGTGCTTTGCGTTTGTCCAAATTTCCCAACTCGTCACGTTTTGTTTTGTACACCCATCCAGATTTGATAATCTTCTTATCTTTTGGTCGGGGCACCAGCCTCCAAGTCCCCATCTCGACCAGCTCTTCATCTCCTCTTCCATCGCTTTTCTCCATTCATCCTTCTCCTTCCTCTGCATCGCTTCTACGTAAGTTTTTGGTTCATCATCTTCTTCTTCCCATGATGCGGTGTTGGCGGATGGCTTAACCGTCCAAAACTCTCCAGGTTTCTTCTTGTTTCTTGTTGACCTTCGAAGGGATGTTTCGTAAGGTTCATCCAGGTCTTCACGGAAATTTGGTACTCTTCTTCCACCTGATCGACGAACCGTAGGTGAGTGTGGTTCTTCTCGATCTTCTTCGTTGTAGTCTTCACGATCAGGTGTGTGATAACTAACATTATCATCTTCCTCTTCATCGGAGTTATCATCCACAGCAGTTTCGCCCTCGCTTCCACCAGAACTTGACGAATCCGTGTTGTAATCTGGTAAGTCCAAATCACTCTTCCATTCTGATACATCCCTTCAAACTTCTCGTCTCCCTTCTTCTCTTCCGCCCCAAAAACTCTTCTCAAAAATGACAGACTTGCTTCTAACCAGCTTATTTTCTTGCAGGTCCCACAGCGGTATCCAAGCGGTTCATATCCCACAAGCACACAGCGGCGAGCGTTAAAGTCACCTTTCTTTCTTTGCTGCTTTGGGATCAAGACAAGCGCGAGGCATCCCCAAACACGCAACCTCGAGAGGTCAGGCTTGACCCCGGCGAATTTCTCAAGAGGTGTCGCGTCTTCTTCGTTGGTGCGCGTAGGCGATCTATTGATAAGGTAAGCTGCAGCCATCACAGCTTCTCCCCAAAATCTCGTTTCCAGTTTTGATGAGCTTAACATGCTCTTAGATCGCTCGTTTAAGCTCCTGTTCATCCTTCAGCAACACCGTTCTGTTGCGGTGTGTATGGCATGGTAAAGGTGAGTCGAATTCCATGCTCCAAACACCAATCCTTCATTGATTTATTGTTGAACTCCCCACCGTTGTCCGCCACAATCTCTTTTAGTTTATGTTTAATGCGTTTTTCTGCTTCTTCTTTGTAACCCTTGATGTACTTGACTGATTCGTTTTTCTTCTTGCATAAATAGACCGTACGTAATTTGTGGCGCTGTCCACAATCGTTAAGAAGTAACGAGCGCCGCCGTTTGACGCATTCTTCATAGGCCCGACAATATCGACGTGAATCCTTTCAAGAGGTTCTTTAGCTTTGATTTCGTCGGGTTTGTCAGGGAATGAAACTCTTGTCATCTTTCCATCAACACACCCTTCGCAAAGGTGAGTGTCTCTTCATCTGTCATGTTGACTCCCTTTGCAACCTTCACTAACTTCTTCACACTCTTCTTTCCTAGATGACCCATCCTCAGGTGCCACTGATGTGGATAGTGGCTTCCCAGCCTTTGCAACGGAGGTGCTGGGTTTAGGCTCCGACGCTTGATCAAGGTAAATGAGGTTTTCCTTGCTGCTGTATGTGAAAGTTGCTAGCGCTTGTGCTGATGGTCCTTTCTTCGGTTTCAGATCATAGCCATCATCTTTTGGAAAGATGTCCAGTTCTTTCTTCCTCGCCATCCCAAGCGAGATAGGTTCCGTCCGATGTTCGGTACATATAACACATTCTTCAGTATTAGCGTTCCTGTTCTTCCCCCAATTCTAATCTTTACTTCACAGTCTCCGACCCCTTTCGATTCAGCTCGCTCTGGCTGTCCGCCGTGCTGATGTTGCACTGAATGGATCGGTAGTTTGACAGGATGTTGCGTTGAAACGTCATATGGTGAGTAGCTCCTGAATCTAACATCCATCTAGTGTCTCTCGCTTGCAGCATGCCATCCCCAGTAATGTTGACTGTTGGCACTGCGGCAACGAACACTACTGGATTCCCTCCGTTGTTGTTGTTGTTTTGATTGTTGTTCTGATTTGCTACGTTTGCATTAGGCCACGGTTCCAACCACCACGGCCTCGACCACCTCTTCCGCGGCCTCCACGACCACGGAATCCACCACGTCCTCGTCCACGGAAATGACCTCTTCCAGCTGCTGCTGGTTGAGCTTGAGGTTCGTTGTTTCCATCGTATCTATTTTCGATGTTTCGTCTAGCACCCCAGCAATCTCTAGCCAGGTGTCCTCTTCGACCACAATTGAAACATTCGCGGTCTTCACCTCCGCGTTGCCGTTGCTGATTGTTATGTCTCCCTGCAGCATGCGCTTGAGCACCTTCACTGTCCTCTGTTTCCTTCTTTCTTTCTTTAATTTTCGTTTCATGATCTAACAGTTTTCCCACCACATAGGCGTAATCGGTCTCTGCTTTGGCGTCGTTCTCGAGGATTTACGATAATATCATACGCTTCTGGTAGGGTGGTCAGAAGGATAGAGATGTGCTGCGGGGTTCCAGTGTCCTCCCCCGCAGCCTTTAGTTGCTGGATTGTTGACGAGATCTCTGCAATGTAAGTCTTCAAGTCGTCCTCTCTCTTTCATCTTCAAGTTGGTGAGCTTTCTTCTAATCGCGTTTCTGTTTGTCTGAGCCTTTCTCTCATAGGTCTCAACAATTTTATCCCAAGTTGCTTTCGCCGTTATTTCATCCTGGATTAGCGGTAAGATGATATCATGCACTCTTGATTCAATTCTCGCTTTTGCTTTCATATCCAGGTCTTCCTCTTCTAACCTAGTTTTCTTCTCGGCGTTTGTAGGCGTGTCAACGACTGCATAGGGCGTCCAGCCCTTATCACAATCTTCCAAAGGCCCTTGCCTTTGAGGTACCCGACCATGCGGTACTTCCAGATGTGGAACTGTGTGCCATCGAACATCACAGGTTTGTCGTCCTTTTCTTTCGTCATCTTCGTGTTGACTGGTTACTTTCTTTGGTGACTTGGACTGATTCTTTCTTTCTTGCGATGCTCACTCTCTTCTCTACTGGTCCTCAAATGGATCGTTCACTCCTTCTTCCAACCAGATGAAGTGCTACCACTTGTAGGGTTTACGGGGCTCTTTGTAATGATGATAATAAACTTAATAAACTAATTATGATAATTAACTGATGAACGAGGTCTCCAGAGGTGACGACTAATTAATACTGATGACAACTAACTTCTTATTGATAACCTTTCTTTACAACAATACAGTAAGTTGAGGGTGGCACCTCTCGCCATAAGGTCTTCTGACCGTCCATCTCTCATTGTCACGGATACAGTTTAGGAGGCAAAACATGCGGGGATTAACGCTGACTCAAATGGTATGAGCAGCAAAACAAATAAAGAATTTAAACTCCGAATTAATGAAGGCTAGAATGAATGCGGGGGCACAAATGACTTAGTAAAATAAATGTGAGTAAGTAAAACAAACTAGAAAGATGAAACTCAACAGTTTATCCCTTATGTTCTTTTTGCATATCGGACAACTGTCCAACCATCCATCGGAGATACACCCTTCTTCTTGCAATTTGGACGTGATGCACGCGTCCCTGCAGACTTATTCTTTGGCGATATTGCCGAGCAATTAGACCCCCCCCAAACAATTTTACAAAAAGTCCTGATGACGACAAAAATGATGACATCCCCTTAGCCATTGAGCATCTAGTGGAAGAGAACCTTGCCACCACCACAGATATTTCTCCGCACATAGTTGTTTGGCGTGTAAAAAACATGAAGACAGCACTTACGTCAGCTGCAAAGAAGTTATATGACCACCCCGTAGACTTACCACCTGACGAAATGCTAAGGCAAATGAACAAATTGAATAATGGCTAGAAGGGAACGTCCAATCACAAAAGTTAGGGTTATAATTAAACTGGCACAAAGGAAATAAACCAATCAAGGAAGGTAAATCAAAGTGAAAATTCAAAACGAGTCCAGAATGTAAATTAGAAGTCCAGTAGGCGCGTTCACGCTCAACTCTAACAACGCGTAAATTCCAGAGCACTCTAGTGTTGCGCCCGACGCCCCGGACTGTTGGGTTTTTCATCTTTCTATTTTGTTTTACTCTCCCACGTTCGTATTTTGTCTAAGTTGTTTTTTCCCGAACTTTATTTGTTTACGCGTCAATTTAAGTTTTGCCTTGATTAGTTGTATTGATCTCCTCATTTCATTTGAGGATGCGTTGTAGGGGTTTACGGGGCTCTTTGTAATTATAGTAATAAACTTAATAAACTAATTATTGTATAATGAACTGGTGAACGAGGTCTCCAGAGGTGACGACTAATTAATACTGATGACAACTAACTTATTATTAATATAGCTTAAAACAATACATTATCATATGTGGGTGGCACTCCTAGCCTTAAGGTCTTCTGACCGTGCATCCCTCATTGTCCTAAAACTAAACAAAATAAATAAACTACGGGCGGGGTTTAAAACATATCAAACTGACAACTTTTTGACTTAAGGAATGAAGGCAAGAATTTAGACGGGGCAACAATAGACTTAGACAAATTTAAATGCGGGTGAGTAAACAAACTAGAAAGATGAAACCCAACATTCTCCCCTCAGCTTTCTAAACGTGCAGTTTTACTCAACTACTCTAACCATCCCAAACTTGGCGCGTAATTCTTTAAACTGAGTTCGCGGTAATGCTTTAGTAAACAAATCTGCAGGTTGTAACTTCGTGTTAAGGTATTCAATGCGTATCTTCTTCGCGTTAACTCTGTCTCTGATGACCTGAAACCTTCTGTCCACATGACGAGAACTCTGTGATATGATTGGCGTGCTGGCTAGCGCGTTTGCCGTCGTGTTGTCGCCATAAATGACTGGTGCGTCGTTAAACGAGTATCCTAGCTCCCCCAGAAGCTGACTAACCCAAATCATATGTGATGAGGCCTCACTCAAAGAGACATATTCAGCCTCGGCAGTAGACTGAGCCGTTGTCGCTTGCTTCTTAGTTCCCCACACAACAGCTCCCCCATTCAAAGTAATCACAAATCCACTAGTAGACTTCATGTCCGCAGGGTCCGTCCCCATGTCGGCATCGGCATAACCCACCAACTCCAGTTTCTCTCGACGTGAGTATTGAATCCCCAGCTGCTTCGTCTGCTGAAGATATCCACAAGTGCGGTAAAGCGCGTCCCAATGTGCTGGGTAAGGATTTTCTTGAAATCTAGCCGCCATTCCCAGTGCAAACGCGATATCTGGTCGCGTCCCAATCATAGCATGCATCAAGGATCCGGTGTACTGTCGGTATCCTTGTCCCTTCTCGTTCGTTTTAGTTATCTCGCCTTCCATCGTCTTCATCAGCTTTTTGACAGCGTCCATTGGCGTGTAATGTAAAAGGGTTTTCGGTAATTCCAGCTTATGACCCATCGTTTCGATGTATCTCTGCTGGAACACCACAATCTTCCCTTTCACACGATCATAGCGGCACTGCCAGCCCAACACGTATCGAAAACTTGCAGCTCGTGTTCCACGGTAACGTCTCATAAATCTTTTCTCCAATCTGTCCAGTTCCTCCTTGCTTGTTGACGCTTCAATGATATCGTCGACATAGACTCCTTTCATGGTAAGGTCCTTGCCGTTTCTCATGTAGTAGAGACACGGGTCCGCTGCTGACCTCGTGAAACGCTCCTCATCGACTTGGAATGTGTTCAGGTCGTTATTGAAACACATCGGTGCTTGAACCAAGCCGTAGAGACTCTTCATGCACAAGCAAACCCAGTCTTCTTTCCCTTCAACAACGAATCCTTCAGGTTGCTCGATATAGATCTCGTGATCTTCTAGCTTGCCGTTTAAAAACGCGGTCTTAACATCGTATTGCCTAATCTCCATGTCCTCTTGACAGGCAATCGCCAGCATGACTCTCAACGTGGCTTGCTTAATAACGGGTGCAAACTTCTCATCGTAATCAAGACCTTGCTTCTGCGAATATCCTTTTGCGACGAAACGTGCTTTGCGTTTGTCCAAATTTCCCAACTCGTCACGTTTTGTTTTGTACACCCATCCAGATTTGATAATCTTCTTATCTTTTGGTCGGGGCACCAGCCTCCAAGTCCCCATCTCGACCAAGCTCTTCATCTCCTCTTCCATCGCTTTTCTCCATTCATCCTTCTCCTTCCTCTGCATCGCTTCTAAGTAAGTTTTTGGCTCATCATCTTCTTCTTCCCATGATGCGGTGTTGGCGGATGGCTTAACCGTCCAAAACTCTCCAGGTTTCTTCTTGTTCCTTGTTGACCTTCGAAGGGATGTTTCGTACGGTTCATCCATGTCTTCACGGAAATTTGGTACCCTTCTTCCACCTGATCTACGAACCGTAGGTGAGCGTGGTTTTCTCTATCTTCTTCGTTGTAGTCTTCACGATCCGGTGTGTGATAACTAACATTATCATCTTCCTCTTCATCGGAGTTATCATTCACAGCAGTTTCGCCCTCGCTTCCACCAGAACTTGATGAATCCGTGTTGTAATCTGGTAATTCCAAATCACTCTTCCATTCTGATACATCCCCTTCAAACTTCTCGTCTCCCTTCTTCTCTTCTGCCCCAAAAACTCCTTCGTCAAAAATGACAGACTTGCTTCTAACCAGCTTATTTTCTTGCAAGTCCCACAGGCGGTATCCAAGCGGTTCATATCCCACAAGCACGCAGCGGCGAGCGTTAAAGTCACCTTTCTTTCTCTGCTGCTTTGGGATCAAGACAAGTGCGAGGCATCCCCAGACACGCAACCTCGAGAGGTCAGGCTTGACCCCGGCGAATTTCTCAAGAGGTGTCGCGTCTTCTTCGTTGGTGCGGGTAGGAGATCGGTTAATGAGGTAAGCCGCCGCCATTACAGCTTCTCCCAAAAACGCGTTTCAAGTTTTGACGAGCTTAACATACTTTTAGAACGCTCGTTAAGGTTCCGGTTCATCCTCTCAGCAACACCGTTCTGTTGCGGGTCATATCACCTATGTTAAAACCGTTGACATATGTTACCAAAGTACTGGTTTGAAACCGGGTTAGGGCGTATACGGCCGGAACGGCCGTATATGCCCTGAATTGAACCAGCATCAATATGTAAACAAAATCACGGCCATGTACGGCCTTATACGGCCTTACCCAGCTGGTGGTTGTACATGGCCGGACCATGTATGGCCTTACCCAGCTGGTGGTTGGCGCAATATTTGGCGCCACATTTAGCCAACGACATACGTTTACCCTTCAACCACTTTGGATTAAATCATGTGGTATGCACCAGATCTTGCCAGGTATGGCTGTCTGTCCCCACCGCCCCACACAAAGCACAGAATATCCTGACGTGTACGGCCCAATTTGGCGCTTGTAAACCATCAATTAAATGGCCGTGTACGGCCCATTGGTCAGGAAATATGATTATTTGGTACCCCCTTTTGCGCCGCAACGGACAGGTACGTCCAATCAAGGCCGTAACCGCACGGGTACGTCCAATCAGGCCGTAACCGCACGGGTACGTCCAAATAAGGCCGTACCGCACGGGTACGTCCAAATAAGGCCGTAACCGCACGAGTACGTCCAAAGATGGCCAATTATACAAACTGTTTGAACCATTTGCTATCGCAATTGCTAACTTCTGAAGAATATTTCATAAATATTAATTGATTAAGGTAGAAGTACTAACATTAACCTTTCACAATGCGTCAGTCCCAAACAGTCGTCTCTGCAAAGTTTCAGTAAAAGATTTAGTGCTAACGTAGCGGAAAAAGCGCATGGCACGCGATGCAAGAGCGTTAAAAGCTGCAACAGTACCTAAAGGCATCCACTCATTGAGCGCTTTCAAATGATATAACACACATATGCCGAATATGTCTGCCCGCATTTGGCTTCTTCATCTGAAAGCTTTTGACACCCATGCCTTAAAACTACACCAGTCCGTTAAGCCTAAACTTTGATTTTAAGGTCAAGCGTGGACAACTACTTGGTTTAAAAAAAAGCTTTGGGGACTTCATCGGTGATGGTTTCACACCTCTATCACGTCTCTAGAGTATTTTATTGAGTTTTGAAGTCAAATTTTGTGTTTACCAAGCTGGGAATAATAATTGCAAGACGGCACAGAGCGTTAGAAGCTGCCACAGGTACGTGGGAGATTCCACAAATTAAGAGCTTTCAAATGATATTATACACATATGCCGAACATGTCTGTCCGCATTTGATATTTTTAAATGACAGCTTTTGACACGCATGCCTTAAAGCTACACCAGTCTGTTAAGGCTAAACTCTAATTGCAAGTCAACCGTGGACGAATACTTGGTTTAAAACAAACAGCTTTGGGGAGTTCATCGGTGATGGTTTCACACCTCCATCACGTCGCTAGAGGTGTTTTATTGAGTTTTGAAGTCAAATTTTGTGTTTACCAAGTTGGGAACAACAATTGCAAGACGGCACCGAGAGTTAGAAGCTACCACAGGTACGTGGGAGATTCCACAAATTAAAAGCTTTCAAATTTAACACACATTATCAAACACGTCCGTCTTGATTTTTTTCATTGATTTAAAGTCACCGCTTGACTCAGTCTGGGGCCTTCTAGGCCATGTTTGACCAGTTACGTGTGTATACAGACTGTACTGTGGTTGACGGTACTGTGGTTGTTGGGCTCCAAACTGTCCGTTTATAGGCGTACAAATAGCTACGTTACATATATATGTTAGTGCTATTGTCAAAGCACATTTAAGAGTCTCCTCATATTTGCATTCAGTATGACCCGGCCGTCAATTGGTACCAGCTTTTACGAACCGGTTACGTCTGGCCCGCCGTACCCATCCGTATTTTGGTTCCAGTACTTACAGACCCTTTAGGGCCGGGTCTGGCTACGGCGGGCCCGCCCGAGACCCTAACCCTGACCTGGCCGTATTATGGTACCGGTTCTTACAGACCGGATACGGACGGCCCGCCCGACCCGGCCGTATTTTGGTACCCGTTTTTACAGACCAGATACGGACGGCCCGCCCGACCCGGCCGTATTTAGGTACCCGTTTTTACAGACCGGCTACGGACAGCCCGCCCGACCTGGCCGTATTTTGGTACCCGTTCTTACAGACCGGATACGGACGGCCCGCCCGACCCGGCCGTATTTTGGTACCGGTTCTTCCAGACCGTATACGGCCGGGTCCAGTGGACCCGGCCGTGTTGGGTCTCAAACCGGTACTTTGGTAACATACGTCAACTGTTTTGACCCCAGTAGCTATCCCGTAATTTGTGGCGCTGTCCACAATCGTTAAGAAGTAACGAGCGCCGCCGTTTGATGTGTTCTTCATAGGACCCACAATATCGACATGGATCTTCTCAAGCGGTTCTTTCGCTTTGAATTTGTCAGGTTTGTCAGGGAATGAAACTCTTGTCATCTTTCCATCAACACACCCTTCGCAAAGGTGAGTGTCCTCTTCATCTATCATGTTGACTCCCTTTGCAACCCTCACTAACGTCTTCACACTCTTCTTTCCTAGATGACCCATCCTCAGGTGCCACTGATGTGGCGATAGTGGCTTCCCAGCCTTTGCAACGGAGGTGCTGGGTTTAGACTCCGACACTTGATCAAGGTAAATGAGGTTTTCCTTGCTGCTGTATGTGAATGTTGCTAGCGCTTGTGCTGATGGTCCTTTCTTCGGTTTTAGATCATAGCCATCATCTTTTGGAAAGATGTCCAGGTCTTTCTTTCTCGCCATCCCAAGCGAGATAAGGTTCCGTCCGATGTTCGGTACATATAACACATTCTTCAGTATTAGCGTTCCTGTTCTTCCCCCAATTCTAATCTTTACTTCACAGTCTCCGACCCCTTTCAATTCCAGCTCGCTCTGGCTGTCCGCCGTGCTGATGTTGCACTGAATGGATCGGTAGTTTGACAGGATGTTGCGTTGAAACGTCATATGGTGAGTAGCTCCTGAATCTAACATCCATCTAGTGTCTCTCGCTTGCAACGCACCATCCCCACTCATGTTGACGGTTGGCACGGCTGCAACGAAGACTACTGGGTTCCCTCCGTTGTTGTTGTTTTGATTGTTGTTCTGATTTGCTATACTTGCATTAGGTCCACGGTTCCAACCACCACGGCCTCGACCACCTCTTCCGCGGCCTCCACGACCACGGAATCCACCACGTCCTCGTCCACGGAACTGGCCTCTTCCAGCTGCTGCTGGTTGAGCTTGATGTTCGTTATTACCATCATTTCTGTTGTCATAACTTCTTCTCGCACTCCAGCAATCTCTAGCTAGATGTCCACGACGACCACAGTTAAAACATTCGCGGTCTTCACCTCCGCGTTGCCGTTGCTGATTGTTGTGTCGCCCTGCAGCATGCGCTTGAGCACCTTCACTGTCCTCTGTTTCCTTCTTTCTTTCTTTAATTTTCGTCTCGTGATCTAACAGTTTTCCCACCACATAGGCATAGTCTGTCTCTGCTTTAGCGTCGTTCTCGAGGAGATTTACGATAATATCATACACTTCTGGTAGGGTAGTCAGAAGGATAGAGATGTGCTGCGGGGTTCCAGTGTCCTCCCCCGCAGCCTTTAGTTGCTGGATTGTTGACGAGATCTCTGCAATGTAAGTCTTTAAGTCGTCCTCTTCTTTCATCTTCAAGTTGGTGAGCTTTCTTCTAATCGCGTTTCTGTTTGTCTGAGCCTTTCTCTCATAGGTCTCAACAATTTTATCCCAAGTTGCTTTCGCCGTTATTTCATCCTGGATTAGCGGTAAGATGATATCATGCACTCTTGATTCAATTCTCGCTTTTGCTTTCATATCCAGGTCTTCCTCTTCTAACCTAGTTTTCTTCTCGGCGTTTGTAGGCGTGTCAACGACTGCATAGGGCGTCCAGCCCTTATCACAATCTTCCAAAGGCCCTTGCCTTTGAGGTACCCGACCATGCGGTACTTCCAGATGTGGAACTGTGTGCCATCGAACATCACAGGTTTGTCGTCCTTTTCTTTCGTCATCTTCTCGTGTTGACTGGTTACTTTCTTTGGTGACTTGGGACTGATTCTTTCTTTCTTGCGATGCTCACACTCTTCTCTACTGTTCTCTACTCCTTAGTCCTCAAATGGATCGTTCACTCCTTCTTCCAACCAGATGAAGTGCTACCACTTGTAGGGTTTACGGGGCTCTTTGTAATATAGTAATAAACTTAATAAACTAATTATGTATAATGAACTGGTGAACGAGGTCTCCAGAGGTGACGACTAATTAATACTGATGACAACTAACTTATTATTAATATAGCTTAAAACAATACATTATGATATGTGGGTGGCACTCCTAGCCTTAAGGTCTTCTGACCGTGCATCCCTCATTGTCCAAAACTAAACAAATAAATAAACTACGGGCGGGGTTTAAAACATATCAAACTGACAACTTTTAACTTAAGGAATGAAGGCAAGAATTTAGACGGGGCAACAATAGACTTAGACAAATTTAAATGCGGGTGAGTAAACAAACTAGAAAGATGAAACCCAACATGCGTTAATCCCGTTACTTTATTACTCTATGTTTAGTTTATGATACGTAATAGGAGGGATTGACGGGTCATGAGTTCTGGTGTATATCCCCACCTTCTACATGTATTGCGAAAAGTAGTCAACATCAATATATGGAAGTTTCATAGTTATTAGTTCCCTGTCACCTCTGGAGACTCCATCATCATTTTATATAGATTGTTCTCTTATTAATTCGTTACATTTAATTACATGTGAGCCCCGTAACCCCTACAAAAACAATACATGTAAATTAAAAGGGTGGCACTTCCAGCCAGCATGTCTCATGACCCGTTCATCCCTCATTATAGCAACTAAAACGATACAAAGCTTAGTGTTTAACTCGTTCCCAAATGTTATGAGGAGCAAAATAAATAAATAAAATTTCAAACTCAGAAATTACGGGAGCAAAAACTAAATGCAAGGGCAAAAAAAGGATTGGACAAAAGTTAAAGAATGTAGGTGAGTAAAACCAAATAAAAGATTTAACTCAGCATTCAGGACGCGCCTGATGCTGGGTTTCGTTCACTTGACTCACAAGAACGCATCAGGATCACTCGCATCATGAGTCTGCAGCGCTGGGCACAACACTAGAGTTCCCTGGAATTTACGCGTCATTTGAGTGGAGCGCGAACGCCCCACAGGACTTCTAGTTTACTTTATGGACTCATTGTAATTTCCCACTTTGATTATCTTTCAATTATAACTCTACCTGTTTGTAATTGGATATTTCCTTCTAGCCTTTATTACCTTTCTTCCCGTTGAGGCTTTCTGCTTGGATTACCTTTATCTTGGAGAACTAAACGCGTGAGTTCACGTGTCTCCGATAGGTTTGCCTTTGTGTTGTCTTTTTGTATTACTTGTCTGTTTTGTTTGAGTATTCAAAGACGTGTGTGTTGAGTCGAAATGAATCAAGAACGTTGTTTGAGAAAATGTGCGTTTAACTTTGTTTCAATGATTGGCCTTAATGGAAGCTTCTTGAGATGCCCCTCTGGCACGCGTAGCATCTTCATCATAGAGATGATGTAGGCCTCTTGCATGATACTCATGTGCCGCTCGTATTAATTGTAGCAAACGTGGGTGTCGACCACGTATCTTGGCTCCCTCTGGCTTGTGACTGTAAACTGACGCTTGAAGTTGTCTTGAATCACCTCCGCCTTTCCTGATCAGGACATGAGTGCTGCAGGTTGTCGACGTAGACAACCAGTAACGACAACCTCTTGCCGCTACACGGGTCCGAGAGCAAACGTGTGGTTCAGAAACGCTGTTTTGATATCGTATTGGCACAATACTGTCCCCTCGCGAGCTGCAACCACGAGGACTGTCCAAAGGGTTGCTTTTTTCATCACTGGGGCATAAGTCTCTGAATAGTCACAACGAAACAGGCTTTTCTCCTCTCCACAGAGCCGTTTTCCTCTCGCTTGTAACGGAGCACCCATTCACTCTCTATGATGTGCTTGCCCTATGGTTGAGGCACCAGATACCACGTCTGATGCTTCAATAACGACTGGTAGTCCTCCTGGAGCACTTGCAACCATTCTTCTGAGTCACAGCGTCCCAACGTCCTTAACTGCTGTTGTTTAGATCTGTCCCGTCCTTGTCACTTGTCACAGTGACCGTGTGTGCTGCAGTCTGGTGTGGAGCAAAAAGCGCGCGTTCCTGGCGCTTGAACCTTGAACCCTTCTGGGTTTGCTGGCGTCCTTACCGTCAGGGAGTGGCGACGCGTACCTTCCTATGCTAGTGGGGTTGCTGGTACTGGAGGGAGTGATGCTCTGCGTGTGGAACGTTGAAGTGTCCTTCTTGGCGAGGTTAACGCGTCTTCAAACTCTTCTAACGGGTCATTCTCTTCCTAAGCACCCTCGACATCATCATCCTTTGACGCTTAACTGTCTTCACTCACCTGTGACGCGTCATCTCCATCATCCTCAGAGTTCAATGACTCATCTTTGGAATCCTCGAACTCCAACTTTCTGAATCACTTCCCACCTCGGCAAGCAGCTTTCTTGAACACCTTCCAGGTGGACAAGTCTTCACCTCATCAAACACAACAATCTTGCTGCGCACTACTTTCTTTGTGGCTGCATCATAAAGGTAATACCCCATCGCCTCATATGTCAAGAAAATGTACTTGCAAGTATTCTCCTCCATCTTTTTCCGTTGCTCCTTTGGGACGTTCGCGTAATGTTGGGTTTCATCTTTCTAGTTTGTTTTACTTACCCGCATTCTTTATTTCACTAAGTTTATTTATGCCCCGCACTGTTTCCTGCCTGAAGTTCTGAGGTTAAATTTATCACTCGTTTTGCTGCTCATACCATTGTGTCAGCGTTAATCCTCGCACGTGAATCCCCGCGCGTGATTTGGTTTAGTTACTTTACATGTTTGTTTGTGACAATGAGGGATGAACGGGTCATGAGACCTTGTTAGCCTGGAGTGCCGCCCTCATATTTACCTGTAGTGTTTTGGAAGCGTTTAATAATACAAAGTTAGTTGTCATCAGTATTATTCAGTAGTCACCAGTTTACATTCGTTATTATTAATTTATTAGTTATTCCGTGTTATTAGAAGAGCCCCGTAAACCCCTACACGTAACACGCGCAAACAAAGACTCGAACGCGTTTTTAAGTTCGGATTTCTTCCTGTGAAGCCTTCCAGAGGTGTAAGCCCATACATACGAGGAGATCGATTGTGCAGGTACGTGTCACACGTAACAGCCTCTCCCTGAAACTTGCTGTCCAGACTCGCATCGCTCAGCATGCAGTTAGCATTCTTGATAAGCGACCGCTTTTGATGCATACACCCGTTGCCAATTTTTCGAGGTTCTTCTCCGCCTTCTCGAGATGTGACCCATTCGTCAATGCCAAATAAGCGCGCCGTTCAGCGACTGGCTTTTCACCCCATTGTGGTGTTTGCTGCGGTGTCTGGCTGTACCAGATAAAAAAGGTTGCCCTCAACCTTGAGCTCTGCCGTCACGTTGTTCGATCCGACGTGTCTAAGGCGATACCTGCCGCTGGATGACTACAAAACAACGCCACACGACGCTGCCGAACCCAGGGAGATGAGATTACGCGTGAGCTCCGGCACATAAAGTACGTTCTTGTGCGTGATCGTTTTCGTGGCCTTCCCGACCTTGATGCTGAGAGTTAAATCTTCTCTTCCCTCCACGCGTATTCCTTCACCGTGCTCTGCAGTTTTTACGCAGCTGCTCGCGACGCGGTAGCCCCGCAAACCATCCTTCGAGAAGTTCATATGGTGAGTTTCTCCAGCGTCCAGAATCCATTGGTCATCCCGCTTCCCCAGCGTTACCGACAAGGCTTCCCCAGCCTCCGCATCAACCTGACGCACAATAGCCATAAAGGCAATTGGACTCGCGTTTGCAGACTTGTTCTTGTCCGATGGCGCGCTCATGTAACACCGCTCCCATCTCAGCCTACCACCCTTGTGCTTCTCTTGTTGACCAGATTATGGACAATTAGACTTTTATGATCTTGTTCATATCCAGATTCGGGCTGAAGTATGGATATGTCGACTACTCTATCTTTGCAGGAGAAGGTGAAGAACTCACCCAGGAAGACCTCCGCCGTTACAACAGACAACCAAGAGACACACACGGTGTCTACCTTGACCACCTATAGTTCTAACATGATAAAACTAATGGAATATTCCTTAATGATTTTAGACTGAGGTACATACATGGCTATCTCATGCAAACAAAAAATATGTATCAATGGAGATAAAAATGAAAAGTCCGGTGCCCTTACATTCTACCCTTCCATTATTCTTAGGTTGACGCGGTCATACCAGAATGTAATGCATGATATGGCTGTCAAATTGTAATGCATGGTTGACCACTCTCTGCAAGGCAGAAAGAAGGTGTGACATTTCTGAGCATAATAGTTCTTGTTTCATGTTCCAACTATGCTGGGGCAATCTTCTACAAGCAAAAATAAAGTCATTCTAATTAGTGAAATATGTTTAAGCTAGCTCTCTGAACCCCACCAGGGCGTTGTTTCCACTCTTTCAAAAGGTGTTTTCGTATCTGCAGAGCGCGCCTTTTCAAATGAGCCATCACCCACCTCATTGACACGTTTCTGCACGCAGTTAGGCGTCAGGTTGTTAGTGTTTGGCTTTTTAGTTAGTGTTGGTTGGAAGTAGGATGTATGATGGCAATGTTTGACCATTCTATTCAAAGCAAAAAGTGTTTCTGATATATTCTTAATGATCTCCAACTCCTATGCAAACGCGTGTTTTATATCATTTTGGCAAGTTCCGTCATCACCAGATTAAAAGCTGGGGTCTGTGAGTGTGATGAATAAAATTGAACTTCCCCAGCATTTTATGGTGTCCAAAACATCTCTTTATTGTGAGCTTAAATACAAAGGTGTCGAAGAATTTACAAAGCGGTTCCACGTTCGAAAGCAGCCTTAATGGATGTAACATATTAGGCCAAAAATACGAAAAGATGAAGGGATTGGGGAAAGCCAAAACTCACCCTAATATCAGCTGTATGCTTATCATAAGCCCTCGCAATTTTCCTGTTAAACCTCATGTTCCTCTCGTTGATATAAGTGCTACCCAAACATCAGTCTCAGTATCCACCAAATGAAGAGAAAGAGCAGAAAAATAATGGGGAGATAGAAAACGTACACATCATCATCCTCATTATGCCTCCGTCTCCTGGAGAACGTCTTTCGTTTCTCCGCATCCTTCTCAACAATCTTGACCAACTTCTCAACCGCTTTTGGATTAGGTTTCGCCTGTGCCGCATAAGCCAACGAATTCGCATCCCTGTAAAAGCCATCGCTTTCGCCCCCAACACGTGTTCCGAGCTCCTCTGCAGTCCGCTTTTGGTCTGGTATTGCGTGAAATTAGGTTTAATGGATGCAACGCTCTTTTTGTATTTCTTTGCGGCGACTTGCGCGTAATCTAAAAAACCTCATTAGAAAACTACGAACAATTTTGGGGGGAAAGTACCTGTGAACCCTTATCCGCCTTTTTCGCCCGTTGCCGTTCCTTCTTCTCATACCGCTCCACATCCTGCACCGAATATGTCATGGCTCGAATGCGATCATAATCGAGACCGTTTTCTTCAGCATGTTGTTTTTGTTGGAGAATATCGGCGGCGCGTTTTAGACGGTCTTGACGAATCTCGTCGCGAGGGTTTTTCTTTTGTGCTTGGAATTCAGTGTAAACATCTTTGCGATTTTCCGTGCGGGTAGCGTCCTGGCGAAGGTGGGGTTAATGGAACCAAATGGGAAGGGAGAGTGGGGCTTACGCGAAGACGGTTGAGTTCTTTTAACTTTTTTGAGACGGTCGGCAAGGTTGGAATTTGATCTTATGGAGGTAGGGAGATTGAGGCCATCGTCATCTTCGTCATTGTCTTCTTCTTGTGCTTGGTCTTCTGGGATATCTTCCTCTCCTCATTCTCCTCCACTGAGTCGTCTGCTTCGTGTGCATCTTCGGACTGCGCACCATTCGTCTCCTCCTCCGGGACGTCATCTGTTGACTTTTCAGCATCTGCGTCGACGGCCATAGGTTCATCCGTTGACTCGTCAACCTGAGGTTGTGCGGACTCTCTCTTCTGCCTCGTCTTCCTTCCTATCTTCATTTGCACCATCCTTCATCGCATCGCTTTCACCTTCTCCTTCATCTTCATCAGCCTTTTCCTCCTCTTCATCAACATCCTTCCTGGTCCTCTTCCTCCCCAGATTCTTCGCAGGCGTCCCACCCTCCCTCTTCGTAACCTCATCCTCCTCCTCCTTGTCCTCCTCCTTCCGTCCTCTCTTCACAGTCTTCCTCGCTGAAGCCGGTGCCTTTCGCTTTTTCCCATCCTCCAACTCCTCATCATCTTTATCCTCAACTTCCCTATCAGGTTCAACAGCATCCTTGTTTTCAACTTCAGCCTTGCCGCCCCTCGTTGACTTTCGTCGTCTTAATGGAGTGTCAACGATGGTGGACGGTAGTGGTGGTGGTGAAGTTTCTTCGTCGCTGTTGGGTTTTTGAGAACGACTCTTACGACGAGATGGGGTGTCGACAGGTTTGGATGAGATGGATTTGCGGGATTTAGGGGGCATGGTTTGGGTGAGATATAAGTTGTGCCGTTGGAAAGAAATAATAATGAAATACAAGTTGTGTAGTTGGAAAGATATAATAATTCTGTTGTTTTTGTTTTTTTTTGGCGACGGTTGAAGATCAATATCCACTAATGATTACCAAAGATTGTTTTTTATGTTTATTTCCACAACATGAGACCATCGGGTCACTTTCTTCTTTTTCTGCCTCTACCGAAAGTACATCACCCAACAAAGATTGAATAAGACGTCAAAAAACAAAAATGATGAAAATCCTTACTAAACACTCTCAACGAACTCTCTCCAAAAATACTTGCTATCAAACAACACAAGCGTGCTGCAAGATATTGGTGAAGCAAAACCCCAGATGCAATAGAAAAAAAGAAAAATGCAATGCTCATGAACTTCACAAAAGAGACTCACAATATTAAAATGGTGCTAATAATAAAGTAAGACGCAAAGGGCCAATTCATGAACACACTAAGTAAAGTACGAGATCCAACAAATGCTACACAGGATAAAAAAGAAACCCGCTCGCAGGTATGAAATCAGAAAGAAATAAGGGTAATGGGAACGTCCACACAAAGCATTAGAGATAGTACGGAGCAAGGGAATAGCAAAAGACGATGAAAAAGGTATTCGGGGCGGGATGGTGCTGAAGGTAGGTTGGCGCCTTAGAAGCACTTGCGGTGGACAATGGAGGGACCAGACTCGTCGTACTCCTGCTTCGAGATCCACATGGCCTGGAAGGTGGAGAGGGAGGCGAGAATGGATCCACCGATCCAGACGGAGTACTTCCTCTCGGGGGGAGCAACGATCTTGATCTTCATGGATGAAGGGGCAAGGGCGGTGATCTCGCGTTGCATACTAAAAGGAGCAATGTCAGACGCGACAGAAAAAAGGACGTAACCAACACTGATAGAAAAGAGAGATACTGACCGGTCGGCGATACCGGGGTACATGGTGGTACCACCAGAAAGGACAATGTTACCGTAAAGGTCCTTACGGATATCAACGTCGCACTTCATGATGAGTTGTAGGTAGTCTCGTGGATACCAGCAGCTTCAAGACCCAAGAATGAGGGCTGGAAGAGGGCCTCGGGGCACGGAAACGCTCGTTACCGATAGTGATAACCTGTCCATCAGGAAGTTCGTAGGACTTCTCGAGAGCAGAGGACTGGGCGCGGTCTGCATTTCCTGCTCGAAGTCAAGGGCGACGTAGCAAAGCTTCTCCTTAATGTCACGGACAATTTCACGCTCAGCGGAGGTGGTGAAAGCATAACCACGCTCAGTAAGAATCTTCATGAGGTAGTCGGTCAAGTCACGTCCAGCCAGGTCGAGACGGAGGATGGCGTGGGGGAGCTAGAAATATAAAACAATTTAGTTGATCATATTTTTACACGTAAGAATAAAATAAAATACTAACAGCGTAACCCTCGTAGATGGGGACAGTGTGGGAAACACCGTCACCAGAGTCGAGAACGATACCAGTGGTACGACCAGAGGCGTAGAGGGAAAGGACGGCCTGGATGGCAACGTAGAAGGCGGGGGTTTGAAAGTTTCGAACATGATCTGGGTCATCTTCTCACGGTTGGCCTTGGGGTTAAGGGGGGCCTCAGTGAGGAGGACGGGGTGCTCCTCGGGGGCGACACGGAGCTCATTGTAGAAGGTGTGGTGCCTATTATTGTAAAAATTGATAATGGAAAATTTAATTTTAATTAGAGAACCAGCCAATCAGAGAAATCCAAGAGTGGAATAGAAAAAGGTTGAAATGGGGTGGATGTTTCTTAACGGTATGTGGACAAAGGAAGAAAACGGGGATGGATTCCTACCAGATCTTCTCCATGTCATCCCAGTTGGTGACGATACCGTGCTCGATGGGGTACTTGAGAGTGAGAATACCTCTCTTGGACTGAGCCTCATCACCGACGTAAGAGTCCTTCTGACCCATACCAACCATCACACCCTGATGCCTGGGGCGACCGACGATGGAGGAAAGACCTAATGAGAGGAGAACAACATACGATTATGAGCACTCCATGTTTTGTTGCAGCTTCCGATCGCATTAAATCGAATAAAAACCGAGTAAGGAGAAAGGTACTTACGGCACGGGGCGCGTCATCACCAGCGAAACCGGCCTTGCACATACCAGAACCGTTGTCAATAACGAGCTGTAAAATAGGAAGAGATGGGTTAGCTTTGGATCGAAGGCTGAGACCGATCGATGCATGAGGTATGGCTTAGGTATCCAGACACAAAAGTAAGATCCTTCTCTCAACCACAAGGATCGCAGGCGGATGACCGCGTTTTGCTGATCACGAGAGAAGGATGCTTGTTGACGTGTGTGTGTTCTGAGAGTAGTCGCCATATGTGAAGTGGAGAGGGTGATGTTTACTCACGGCTGCGACGTCGTCTTCCATTTTGCTGCTGTTGTTGTTGTTGAAGAAAGTGAAAAGTGTTTTTGTGAACAAGAAAATTTGAAGAAGGGGACGGCGGGGCTTTATAAAGGTTTTTTTTTTTCTTTGGGTGTGTATGTATATTTTGGGATTACATTTGAAGGCAGAAACATCCACTTGGAGAGTATAAGATCATGTTATATATTTAGAAATCATAGTCTCTTTAAGTGGATAACATTTGATGTCGCCCAATCAGAATGCAGGATGCGAGGGGTGGATGTTTTTTATTGAGGTTGGGCCTTCTGAGGTTGAATTGAATTTTGATAGAGGACAGAATGAGGAGGGGAGGAGGCGACTACTGTCAACGGGGGGCGGCACCTCCATCCATTCCATCAAAACTCTAGTCTTAATTAAAAAAAATACACGCAGGATGATACATAGCAAGTCTTGAAAAGAATACCATCGTGTGATGGACATGACGGTGTACGAGACGCATGCACGCAACAACAGTACGCCAAAGATACCCTTTGACTACGCGCCTGCATTCATTATTGTAGAATTTATGGCATGGACTGCGCCTTCTTCCTTGATTCGTCATCTCTAATATTTTCCACTCCGTTATTCAACGACGACGATTAATTGTATCAGCGTCCACAAATCGTCCCTAGTCATAACTCCCAAGTTTTCAGAAGCACCAAAAGAATGCGGGATCTAGCAACTGCTTTTACTAATCGGCGATTCGTCGGCTGGTATCCGCCGAGAGTCGTGTTTAAATTCAAAACATTTTTATGTACTTTCGGGTCATGCTTTAAACTTCGAACTATAAAGTCTCGTTGAGGTCGAGTCTATGGTGCCTCCTTCCTTTTTGTATTCGTTTGTCTTGCATATAAATATATCAAAAAAAGAAAATTAAGAAAATACGGATTTCCCATAATTGACAATAACTTTCACGCTAATATGATGCACGTATACATTGTTTACACTTTGCCACATTACTTCCATTTCAGGAACTATATATTTTCTCGACCTTCTTCAGAATATGTCCCGTTCCGGGTAATTGGATTGAATTTTGTCTTTAATATTATCTTTACTTTTACGCTTGACTTTTTCATTATAGGTATCTTAAACATTAAAAGGAATATGGTCAAAAAGGTGCAACATTTTTACGCGCGAATCAAACACTCCTCTGCTTTTTTTTGTTCTCATTTCTTCGTAAAGGGTTCACTGTACACGCAATGAAGCCGCGTGCGCATGCCCACTTTAAGTATTTATAGCAGCACCGTGCTGCAGACACGTATAATTTAACTGCTATTATTCTGAGTGTGGGATTACTTTCTCGCAAAGCAACCGCAAACATCGTAGTAGTCCCTGTTTTGTGATCGGTCAAAGTCCGCGCGCTTTGTCGGTATCCAAAGCTCATCTTGACATCTAATGACGATCACGCGGAGCTATCATGAATATATCAACCAATATATTCGGCATGCGTAGATTCCGACATATCATAAACTCGTACCTTTTTACCTTGTCTCATACTCAGTGCTATTTTTAAAAAACGAGAAATCATCCACAATCCTATTCGCCGACTCACAGGAGAAAAACGCGGATGTTTTCGTACACAGCTTGACATAAAAAATAGGGGATCGTTAGATTATATATCCGCATCAGACTCCGTAAATTTGAGGAGCTATAGATGATATTTTCAAATAAACCATTGCCGACTGCGGTAACGCGTTACATTGTGAAAAATAACCACCGCTGCAGTCTAAATATGTCCCGGGCACTCCTGGGTTATTGGCAACGTTTCTTCCATACCCCGCGCGTCGGGGATCGGTATCGCAGCTGGTTCGGGAAGTCGATACAGCGTTTGTTCTGCAAATTCAACTAATTGATACAATATAATTAAAGAGTTTTGTAGAAATGCTGCAATGAAGCCTCCTCCGTTCGACCCGCACTTGCTCAAAGTCTATCGTTGCTGTACAGGTTTGAACTGCCCTGATGGAGTGTCTCAGTAAATGCAAGTCGTTCTGGGCTTGATCGCTTTCAAGCAATTACAAATATGGTATAATTCTATATATTTGATGTCTGGGGCGGTAAACTTGAGCTCCTATGATAATTACGGGTTAGAGTCTCTGGGAAATTGGGCTTTGAGGCATCGGTGTTCATGAGGTCAAACTACAGTTAGTGACTATCAAGAATCAATATTCCAGTCAAACCAAAGAAAGAAACGAGTCTGACCATTAGTATCATAAATAAAAGTAGGCCTACAGTTTTCGAAGTGCGCGTATGATTGTTGGAGCTATGGTGACATCGGTATACCGCATACGCCCCAGATCACTCTTTTCCTGAGTTGATCAAGTTTTTTTCAATAAACGTTAACGTATTCTAACAAGCCATAATTAAACTGCGTATTCGAGGATGACAGGTTTAAAGATGCCTCTGCTCAGAATAGTGTTGTTTTGGTGAGCTTGTCAGCATAATGCTGACTTTTGACTCACTCGGTATTGATTTTCTTCTTTTTTTCATAAGCATCAATTCTGGGCTCGCCTACTTTATCTTTTGGCTGGGATCCTACATTTCCAACCGCTTGCTCACGACCTGAATTATTACCGCGGAGAGGTGTTTGGGAGGCAAGTGATATCCTAGGCAGATTATCAGCGGAGTGAGGGAGAAAACGGTTTTTGAAATAAACCATTTTGGGGAAACAACCAAACCGCTGTCAGCCAGCAGTCCTCACTCACCCAATGCCGTGGATACTGCCGTCCTACAATTCAGGTGACTTGAACTTCACAGTGATAATCTTTTTTTTTACAAGCTCATGCGATAAATAATCAAGAACTGACATATCATTTGGGTTAAAGAAATTAGATCGTTGGTTGTGCCGCCGCATTACACCATCACCCTCCCGAATCCCACCAGATGATCTCATCCTCCATATCTCCCTACCTCCCCGCCGCCCTCCAAGCTCTTTCTCTCCTCTTCACCATCCCAGCTCAACAACAATGTGCCCAGTGATCCGCCGGCGGAATCCTTTGCTCTCACGATCATACCGCACAACCATGTGTCTAGAAATGTGCATTCAGACTAAACGGAGGCTGTCATCTAGACCTTATGGGGCCGGGAGGGTCAAGGGACATTCGATTGTGGGATCCAGCAAATGTGCTTTTGGGGATGGATTGACGCGAGAGGACCTGTGGATGATTCTGCAGTGATCAACAAGGATCCTCCGGCACATGACGTGGAAATAATCTCGTCGTATTCTTTAACGCCGTCCTCTTATCACACGCGTACCGTCTAAGAGGCGTAATCTTGATTATGCTCAAATTTCGGAGCCCACCCATTACAAAAAACTTGTCCATCCTCTTCACAACCATATTACCATTCATATCACCGTCAACATCATCTTCCACATTACCATCCGCATTTATTCGCCGAACAGTACCATCCGACATTGGACTCATTAATACAGAGACACGACACCATTCAGAATTTAATTGGCCTTCGGAATCCCGAAATCCCTTATCAAATCCTGACGCACACTCCATCACCCTCCAAACACTCACCGACGCACTGCAAAGAGGAGACCTTAGAATAGCATGGTTCACTTTCAAAACCCTCACATCAGACTCCAATCGCATATCAGACCCCACCATAAAAGCCGTCTTCTCTCCATTTTTGCCCCGACCTTTCGCCATCTCCTTTCCCTCCTCTCTCATGCCCCTCCCTAGATCCTCCTGAAATCGACCGCGGTTCCGCTATAGAACACATCTTGAAACTCATGCTCAAAGTCGGGCTTACACCACAGGAACACGATTTGCGGCATCTCCTATACGTTCGCTTTTTTTAGATCGCGTGCCGTTTGATCGGTTATGGCAAAATGTGTTTGAAAGGTGGAACAAGTTTGGAGGATTAAGGGATTTAGAGAGTTATCGATTGATATTGGGGGCGGCTGCTGAGAGGGGCACGTGGAAGGATTTATGTAGAGTTTATGATGAAATGGGAAAGGCTGGAGTTGTACTCGATGAGAGAGGTGTAAGAGTTTGATGGGGGTGTTGAGACGTGAACGGCACGTGACAGGAGTTAAAGACTTATATGAGCGTGCGAAAAAGACAGGGGCGAAGTTGGATGAAGGGTTTTTAAAGATTTGATTGTGACGGTTGCGAGGGTCGGTGATTTACGTGCTGTTCGGAGTATATGTTGATATAGAGGGGCTTGGAGTTTCGATGTCCAGGGATGTTCTCAACTCTGTGTTGAGTTGCACGGCGTCTTGCGGGGGGCCCATCGAGCCTGTTCTCGAACGCTTTGAAAGACACCGATTGAGCCGGATATCGTTACTCTCACCATCATCGTTAAGTTGTTTTGCAATACGGATAAGCATTCGCGGGATCACCTTGTGCCAATCATTGAAAGGATGGCTGGACAGTTGTTAACGCGTGTGGAGGTGGCCTAAAAAGTGCAGTGGTGGTTGCAAAGAAAAACGTGGCGGATGTTCTCGGGACTCGAAACGTAGTCCTCGCTGGCTTACAAGCTTGGAAGGATCTTTGACACTTTTTACGCTGTTCTCTGCCATCCTCTGTAAAACCGACGCTCGTCGCCTTTTCAGTGTTGCTACGTATATCACAGAGACTCAGAGAACCTCCCTATCTATGCATATTCTTGCCATCATGAAATCACGTGGTGTTCAACCCGACGCTGACGCTTACGGTGTCGCCCTTCTCTGTCACCTCGTGAAAGACGATCGGATGGAGCTCGTGAAGTTTGTGGAGATGATGAACGAGATGGAGTCGAACCAGACCGTTTTTACTATCATCGTCTCATTAAGTCTTATTTTCAGAGAAAGGAAGTGGTGCATGCTCTCCAAGTGTTTCGGATGTTAGTCATGGAGCAAGAGGACTGCCGAAACATCAAACCGTCCGTAGACGCGCATCTCGTCGCATTGTTCTGTCTCAGCTTCAAAATTGTCTGGGAGCCGTGTCGTGACTCAAGTTCTTTCGGAAACCTTGAAACATCTTCCCAGCCATCCACTTTGGAAATCACCTCGTCTTTCTAGTTTCTTCCTTCGCTACTCTCCCACCCAAACTCAACCGAAATCAGTTACATTCTTCACCTGGTGTCCCCCGAAACACACATATTGGCGTCCTCCCTAAAACTCCTAAAATTGGCTCCAACCTTCGCCTGAAATACTCGTCACTTTTGTTGCATCGGCTTCATCACAATCGTCAACACATTGATCCGCACGTCGCGTCTGCCTATCTTTCCGCTTGTGCACGTGAAGCTCGGAGCGCGGTTATCGTGAAAACGGTGAGGCGTTCTCGAGCGTCGGAACTCGTCCGCGGTTCCCGACGCGTCGTAGAAAACCATACCACGCCGACGTGGACGGAAATTTGTGGAAAGGGTTAAGGTGCGTCGACGTGGACGTAGGCCTGTGGGGGGCGTAAAGGTCATGAATATGGTGAAGACGTTAGAAGGGTTGGGCGCGGATGTTACCGATCCGAGGATTTTGAAAGCGGCGCTTAATGCGGCGATGGTGATGAGGATTATCCGGGATCAAGGGTTCTTGCTGGATTAATAGGGGAGAGGTGACGCCGGGATGTATGTGATATTAATTTGGTGTGAGAGTGTGATGGGGGATGTTGGGAGGGCGATGGAGGTGTATAGGAAGATGCAGGAGAGGTTTAAGGTTGGGAGGGGTTTGTTGAGGAAGGCGATGAAGGGCTACTTGTGGGTTTAGTGAGAAAGGTGGTAAGGAGACGGTTAGGGGTTTTTAAAAGGGTTGTTCGAGGTCGGAATTGTGCCTCGGGTTAAGACTAGGATGTTGGTGAAGAGACGGATGGGAAAGGTGTATGCAGAGTTTTTTGGGGTAAAGGTCGGCAATAGTGGGATGGATGTGAAGGCAGTGAGAAGCCGCTAAATAACGCCGTTTCTACTGGGGAGTTTGACAATGAAGGTAGAAAGGACGGGGAGAAGTCCAGCGATGAAGGGAAGGGGCCGCCCACTGTGGCTGCCAAGGGGAAAACGGTGCATCCTGCAGGGCAGGAGCCGTCTTTTTCGCGTCAAACCAAGGGTGGATGATGACGATTACGATAACTTTTTTAGATACTTTTTATGCTTGGGAATACTTTGGATACCCTCTACCCACTTTTATAATCGCATGGGTAGATTGATGATGGAATAATAGAAGTTGCTTTGACATGCATCATGAATTGTCACCCTTTTTTTTTACAGCAATGTAATGGCAGACAACAGCATTCAGCTCGCCTTCCCAGCGATAAGATTGGGAAGGACCAAGATATAGATTCATTTGCCGATAACTTGGAGGAAAACCGTAAGTCTTGATCAAATGCATGCAGTTACCATAGTCCGTTTTTCTTGCATGCATGCAAGCATTCGCAATCATTGATATGGTTTTTCCAGATCTGGTTGGATTGTAAAACGGAACCCCCATCCCACTATCCAGATGCCGGAACTGCGGTCGCTTCCTATATCTCGTCACTCAAATTGTTGCAGCGCATCCTGGACGCAAGAACGGATTCTGTATGTATGGGGTGTAACCAAAAAGCATGCATGACTAAGAACAGGTTCGGCATCTCTCTTTTACCATGAACTAATTTTCCCAAGTTGGCTCGTTTTACGTGGCATCAAACCGACAAAGAATAAACCCAAGACGCCAAAAAAGAACGCAACGCCAAATTTTAAAGCCACCCCACGCCAACAAAAAAGGTGGCGAGTTTCGGGACACCACTTCCGCCGCCTGTGTTTGGGGAGGGTGAGATGTGGGGAGATGATACAGGTGTGAAGATTGCATGGGGAGATGAAGAATATGTGGTTATGCCTGCAGAAACGCCTGTGAAAGGCGGAGATGATTTTGATGGGCTGCTAGCGGCAAGGGAGAAGAGGGGGATGATACACCGGAAAGGGAAAGAAGAAGGGAAGAAGGTTAGGCACGACACGCATTTTTGCGCTCAATGATTGAATACTTTTATAGATGAAAGAGCCGGAGGTTAAGGAGGTTGAAGTGAAAGAATTGGCCGTTGTGGAGCCCATACACCTGCTGAAGCACCGAAAAAGAAACTCACTCTGACGTCCTGCGACAACTATCGACGAAACCGCAGCCGTTGACACACCGCATCAACTGCCTTGCTGAATCATGGTCAAAAGCCGCATCCTTCCCCGGGTTCTCCTGGAATTTGCGTACGAAGAAGATTCCCCTGATGCCTCTGAACAATACAAATACGAGAACAAACTTTATGAGCAGTATCGCAAGTCTGGAGGGATCCCTATTGATACGGATGCGCTGGACGATGGTGATGATGGTAGTGGTATGAGTTGGGCTGGCGAGGGGTATGAAAAAGTAAGACCGAAAGGATACGACAAATTGTTCAAAAGATTTTATAAAACTGTTGAGAAGGAGCCTGAACAGTGTTTAAGGTATGCTTTTTGATTAACTTCACGTATGCTGATATTTGTTTAAGGTACGCGTTTAACGGACAACCATTATTTTACGCGTCAGACGCGGTATTCCAATCCCTCACGACAGTGGGACCTCCACCGTGTCCGCAGTGTCAATCTCCACGTGTTTTCGAAATGCAACTCATGCCTGCTGTACTCTCCCTTCTGCCTACCGAGCAACTTGCAGCACGGACAAGGAAAGAAGAGGCAAAAGCAGAAGTCAAATTACCGTCAAAGGAACAATGCCTACTCCGGAAGATCTCGCAATGATGTTATCTCAGATGTCGCTGGGAATGGATTTTGGAACGATTTTGGTATATACATGTGCTAAAGATTGCGGGGGTAGTGAGATCACGGGTGAGGATGTGGTTTATTTAGAGGAGTTTGCTATTGTGCAGCAGGAGAGGTGGGGCTGAACTTCTTCCAGCTTTTCTTCTCTCTTCTTCCTGTCACTATTTTATGCATACCCTTAACAATATAATTCATACTGGCCATTCACTTTTTCTTTTTCGTCTTCTTCACGTCATTCTTGACCTCCGCATTTTCACTCGCTTGATCTTTCGCTTCTCTCCTCTCTTTTCCTCTTCTCGTCACCCTGTCCTCAAAATCTTCACCTCCATCCGCAAATGGATTATCCTTCAGCCCCAAGAAATTGTGGATCTCTTTCGCGACCAACTTAAGCTTTTCCTTATTCGCATCCCCCAAGACCAACGTCTCTGCAGTTCGAATTCGGAGATACCCTCCGCCTCCAACATGTCCCGTTGGACCTGCCGACGACAAAAACTCCATTTCTAGCGCCCATCCCTTTGATTTCTTTGTCACATCGTCTTCTACGAGCACAGCCTTGAAAAAGCCTGTTAGCATTTACAATCATATTAATGAATCAACCAACCCTCACAAGTTCATCAGCTGAGGCAACACGCATCCATGATATCCTGCCCAGCTTTTTCTTGATCACGGCAACTCTGTTTGATCCGACGCCTGATCCTGGTTTCCGGCGATCTATTTCTGTCACGAATGTATCATCGATCATTTGGTATGATATCAATGCAAAGGAGAGGACGGTGAGGATTCGGACCCAAATTTCAGCATAGGTGACGCTGAGAAAGACTGTGCCAACCTGCATTATATCTTAGTAGATGAGTTTAGATATGAGCTTACGATGAAAACAATTGTTGCGACTGTATAATCTGCCATTGTGGGCTCAATGAGGGTGATCGTGAGGTGGTCATTGTTTTTGTGGATGTGTGGGGATATGTGTCGATTAAACATTTTTGAGTGCGTAATTGTCACACACTTTTTGGTGCTGTTGACACTGGTTTGACTCGGAATCATTTCGTAAGTCCTCGAAGCTATACGTGATGAGGAAGCTGCAGATATCATATAGAAACACAATATAATGCCACCGAGGTCCTCCATCCTCCTTTTTCTTGAATCGGGTGGAAAGAATTCAATGCAAGTCCACTTACATTTGCAATATGGCATCAGGCCAGCCAGCACAATGAAGATAACGGTGAAACTTGCAGAACAAATATAACAGTGACCAAAAAGGCTAACAAAGCTAAAATAACAGCAAGGTAAGTTTTTTAATAAAAAAATTAAAGATTGAAGGCTGAGGAGAGAGACAAGGGTGAGAGCCTCTACTTTTCGTAGTAAGCAGTATATATTTGTTCTTGAAGGCGAATGTTCAACTACGCCTCCGTAGCTCAGTTGGTAGAGCGTGAGCCTTTTATGGGACTTCCTCCCTTCCGTTGAAAGCTTAAGGTCCAGGGTTCGAGCCCCTGCGGAGGCGAACAACTTTTTCTAAAATTACACAAATAATCTTTTTACAAAATAGTTCCCGAGAATATTTCATTTATTATTAAAAGTCATCTTGAATTTGATCACACTCACTCTTTTCGACGCGTTAACTTTCCATTTTGGTTAAACCATTTATGCAATATATCCTTGAATTTTGATACTCTAGTTAGTAGTTACTGCTCTCATAACAGCATTCGCTCCAGGCCATTGTCCTTCACGTATATAAATCAACATATTAGATCAGATCAGCAAAGCCTGGCAGAACGTCATTTCAGAATTCTTGCCAGCCCTACCACGTGTAGCGTCATAGACCATCCGCTGAGATTTGGTCGATAAGACTTTTTAATCTCCAGACCTCTCTTTTTGCTGGAAACGATTATGGCATTTGTTCCTTGGCTTCTTCCTTGAATGCAATTCTTGATTTAAAAAGTTGTTACAGCTTAACTTTTCCCTTACTTGACTTCAGCTGTATCTTTCATTGCCTCTCACCGTTCCTGCCCGGTTTGTATACCCCTATTGCCGCATTATATTAATTGTACCGGTCCTTCATCGTTAGTGCCAATAGCTGTCAATATAAGAACTCTTAAAACTTCTAAACTCTTTTAAACTTTTCCCTAAAATTTTGTTTTTTTATTTGACTATAAACCTCTTCTTTAGACGTGAGCCACACGTTTTCACGCACTGGTATCTGTAGTTTTCTCCCCAGTGTTTGTAATAAATTACAACCTCTTACTCTAAGAATACTGTTGACTAGAAGTATTTGCAGGGTCGATATTTACACTGATTTATGGATGGTGCCACCGCAAATGTAATCGTTTCTGTGCCGGCTTCATCACCAGACTAACTTTATACAGAAATGGTGCATAAAGAACATAAAAGACCAGAATATTTACGGACTCGGCTTTCCTTTGTAAGATGATATTGAACAATGAAAACAACAAACAAAATATTAAATTAAGTCTTGTTACGTTGCAAAGATACAGCTTCAGCCGGCCGCGGAGGAACGGACCGGCCGATATTTGCTCCTGTCGTCGCACACAATGCTATTAGTCCCAGCAACAAGAAAGTTCTCAAGGCTCTGTGACTGGCCCTTGCCATCTTGTCCATCACCCATTTCATATAATAAGCGATCAGAAAAGCCATGACGTCGATCAAGAGACGCATGAGCCATTATTTGCCCCCTCGACCCCAACGCACCTCCACCTATCGTCCCATCAATAGTTTCCTCCTCCGTGCTCCTCACAGAAGAAGCCTTGGTGTAACGGTGTAGAGTTCTAGAGCGAACAGCCTTTGCAGACTCGATCGTCCTTTCTGCAGACTTCCACACCTCCAATGACTTCAATTGATGCCGATCTTAACATATCAATCCTTGCGATACAGAAAGCGGGCGAGGAAGAGAGGATGTCGTATGTATCGAAGCGTCCGGTTGGGAAGGAGAAAAGAAATTCTTATTTAGGTCTTTTCGTGTGGGTGTAAAGTAACGCACGGAACTGATAACAGGCGTTTGAGCCAATTGGTCTAACCTCGGATGATGAAATAATGTTAAAATTTTGAGCAGGGTCAACGGATAGTCGCCGTGGAAGAGAGGATGTCAGCGGCCACGTTGGCAACGGCGCACCAGGTTTCGAGGCGAAAAATTCTGCGTTTTTCAAGTCTCTTCGAGGTGGAGTTGGGAAACCGTGCGGATATGGGACTTGGTGGTCTGGCTTTGTAGAAGTTCTCCGGGTTTGCTGAATACTGAGTAAGCCTGTCGTCGGGCGATTCTGATAACTCTCCAGAATTGACCAGGACGACAAGTTCGGATCGATGAATATTGTTCGAATCCGGATTCGTACAAGCAGTTAGCGGCAACGTCTCACTACCACTCAAAGGATGACTTCCTCTGATATGGGTTGCAGTGTAGTCGTCATTTTGGGTAATGCTGGCCTCAACATCTTGCGCGCGTGCGCCTTTGAGCCTTGTCTGTCTTGATCTCCTTTTCTTAGTGATTTCAAAATTCGCACTTGAAAGTGAGGCTTCAGAGAGAGCCAGAGACGGACGAATCTCCAAGGTGACCTCACCTCATCGTCCCTAGGTACGGCTGCACATCTGCGTGAGCCCCTGACGGTTTGGCTGTATCAAAACCCTCTGATTTGGAAGTGGTTGTGTCAAGTCGAACCCAAAGAGAGCTGCAGGTCCACCCCACATAGACACCCTACTAAATGCCCATTCAACGTAGTATGATTTGGTTCGACTCCTTCTGAATATATCCTTTTCCTTTTCAGGTTCAACGTTCCGGGCAGGAATAGGATCCCAAATGATAGTTTTTCTTCGAGCCTCCTTCGACACCCTCTGTTGGTAAGAGGCAGTAACAGGAAGGACAATAGGCATGGCAGGAATAGCGTCGTCGGTAAAGCTGTTCGAGTAGACTTTAGAGCGCGTCTTATTAAAGACACTTTCTCTTTCCGCTTTAACAATGCTTCAACGACTTTCGGTGCAAGTTCTCGTTATCCTCAGATACCCCAATATCGTATGGTATTGCAGAAACCCCAGGCCCCGCAGTGACATGTATAGGTGGTACTATATCCGCAGGCGACGATTCTGCATTTTGGACCACAATCGTGGGGATTTTATCCACATTCTCAAAGGTACTTTTCCGAAAGCCATAAGCCGATGGGAAAAATGAAAACCCTGACCCTTCACGGCTCCGACCAATAGTTAGTCTACTGCCTCGGTTGGCGTTCCTTAGTGCGCTGTTGCCACCATGCACGTCGACGAGCATCGAGGTCGGCGTCATTGCACTCTTGGTCTTCATCTGATTCAGAGTCTTCGCGAAGATCAATACCAATAATTTTCGATTGACCTCGCATCATAAGAGCCGAATGCCGCGAATATCCGTCTCTTGCTGCAGGTGACCTGGATGAACCTTGCCCCTCTTTTCCACTTTGTACGGGTATACTAAGTCTGCTCATTCTAATGCAAGTTATTAGACTAAATGCGTATGTATGTATGGCGTTACAATACCTTTTGTTTTGCTCTCGCTGAAGGAGCATGTAGTAGGACTCTCCTTGCGCCAAGAACTCGTAGCTCTCCTTTGGGTTCCCAGGAGTTGGAGCATCAAAAAAAAGACACTTCTTCTAAATCTTCGCCGCAAGGCTGATGCATTCTTTCTTGCTAAAAGTTGCAGGTCCGGCGGAGGCAGATGATACCGGCGGGTCTTTGTCGTATCAAATCGGTCAAGATAAAGAAGAAACATAAAGTCATGCATGGTTGAAGAAACTGAATCGATGTCAGAATGACAAGAAACAGTAATGCCACAAAGGTTCCATGGTATCCTGGGTATGCGCGCAACCCAAACAAGTTTCTCATAGATTCTAGTATCGATATGTAAGATAAGATGGTATTGGTTGGCTGGCTCTCACCTTGATCACTGCTTGACACCGTCGCTGGTGACATAACGAGCAGCCAAGCAGTCAAGTTATATGTCGCGTTGGTTAGCGTCTCTGTGGAGTTTCCGTCTGACGGAAAATGCTTCCACTGACGTTACTGAAGTGGTCATGTCTCAAAAGTAACTTCCCTTCTGACGGTTTCGTTTCTGTGATTTTTTGTCTCCCGAACCCCTGGTAGGTTTTGGCGGCACTCATCGGTTGACAAGCGTTCATGACAACCTTTTCAAAAAGATTCCACATCCTCTTACATCGAAAAGCTACAAGGCAACTGTTCTACGAAATACACAGAAAGATAATCTCGCTAAAAGCGTTATAGTTTACATGAGGCCATTCGATGTTGGAACACTGCTAAAGGGAGAGAGTTGGGTATACAAGAATTTCAGCGGTCAAGTTTTGAGAATAATGTCTAGGCCTGATCCAGCACCGTGACCACGCCCTTGCGGGTTTGTGCTAAGATCAAAAGTAGGATTGAGAAGGAGTTTAAGCACGGGTGCAGGGATAAGTCGCGGCTGACCATCTTCGCCGTTTCCTCCGAAACTGCTATTGCTGGAGAAATGTTTGGGGAACCCAAAGCACTTCTAAAGCTTCTTCATTCATATCGATGCGATCCTCATCTGAAATATCGATGCCGTAAAGCGTTAAATATTGAGGACTGAACGAAAATGATGATTCAGCAAGCTAGGAAACAAGAAAAACAAAACCAAACAAAAAACCAATGTTAATCAATTACCCCTGTTGGCATTTCTCTAAAATGGAGTGAAAATTTCCACATCGGCTACCTGCCGTGACGTAGCATCGCTTCTTTAAACTCTGTCAAAGTAATCCTATCATCCTGTAACACATGAGTTAGATGTTTTGAAAACAGATATTCTACGACATGGAAGAGCAAGAAAACTCACCAAAGATTTCTTTCCATGTGAATAAGAGCCAGCCTTTATTACCATTCTGCGACGAATTGACGTGCGAATTTGGCCTTTCGGATCGCAGGATATGCACCAAGCGTGACCCTTATCCGACACAGGTTCCACCGGCTGCTTTCCATAGGTGTCTGCAGGAGACTCTTGCTCTAATTTAATCTTCTCCTGAGACATGAGCGATGGAATGAATGATGGCATCGGAAAATTACAACATGATCCTCAAAATCCTGAAGAGTGAAGGCATCTGTATGGATCGGACGCTTGCAGATGCCACAATGTCCTCGATCAGGTCGCAAGGCTCGAGCTCGAGTGCGTTTTGCTCTGACCATCAGCGTATGAACGTCTTGACCTTGAGTTCTTGTACCGCTTGTAGCAGCTCGCGCTCGTATGAATGGCTCTCGAGCATGCAAAAGATAATATCCTTGTATTCTCCAAATGTTGCCTTTGATTGGGTTGCCTGAAGAATTCGGCCAAGGATGGATGAAGCGCTAACTTTCCCAACCAAATCCTCTAGTAACCTCTCAGTCAAGGCCCTCACACTGCACCAACATTACGGAGACAGCTGCATCTCGAGACGGAGAAGGCTCACGGCTGTTCAGCATATGACATGACTGGAGTGGCAATGTTGGTGGACCCGGAGTAAGGGGGGACGCTCCGAAAGTTAAGCTAACTTGAAGCTGGAAGTCCAGCACAGCATCCATTAAACAAAACCATAATTCAGCCTGGTCTTCCTTCGAAAGTTTTCCTGAAGATCTTCGACACATCTGAACTCCCGAATCGTAGGTAGATTTGATCAACGAGAGAGATGCTTAAGTCTCAATTTTCTTGAGACATTTCCTCCTCTTTGTGGTCACCCCTCAACTCTGCAATCTCCTTTTCAATTTGTGCAAAGTATCCCTGCAGCAGGTTGGACACCAGCCTGAGGGCCCCTTTGAAGTCACCCATACGCTCAATAAGCCAAAGCGATGCTGGATGGATTTGTGCTGTCTCGCAAAGGCTCAAAACCTTATCAAGCGGGTACGGATCTCCCTCCAGCGTTTCCGAAAGGTAAATAAGATAAGAGACTAGAGCTGACGGCTGGTATGCGCACATCAACTCAATATATCTCTCATACAGCCTATTCGGAAATCTTCGAGGAGGAGGAGTATCATAGTCGTTTAGTGAGGCGTTTTGTCCGCGGCGTGTTTCTTTTGATCATCTAACAGGCCACTTAGAAATTTGTAGAGAAGTGTCTCCTCCAGCTCCAACTTCTGAATCACTTCTGTAATATCACCCGGCATCAAATCCAAGATGGTTAAAGCCGTTTCCTCGAGTCTAGCTGAACAAAAGCCGACATTGATGCAAGATAAACTGCTTGACATCCCATATCTGAGCGTATGTAAGACCCTTGTTCACCAAAAGATCACGTAAGCATTTAAGGATTCATGACTTCTTGAAGTGTCAAACAAGTAAGACTTTAAGACTTGCTGTACTGCTCCCTTTTGCTGTATAAAAGCTCGCAACCCTCCAAAGCTGCTTCTTTTCGCATCTCTCAGCAAATTCATCTGACATGATATCAAAGTTTGACGGGTGTAGGTCGAGAAGAGACTGCACAAGGCCAATTGGCGCTCCTGTTTGTTCCCTTCGCCGTCAGCTTCCACCAAAATCTCAGATATCGAATCCAAAGTGAATTTCCAAAGTTGATAGAGCTTCGGAACTTAACATAAATCTTGGCCAAGAAGATGTTTAAAGCGACAATCGTATCGCGGTCAACTGCTATTTCATCGGTCTCAGAGGCAGTAATGAGATATTGCACATCATTTGTCGGCTAAACTCGGTGTGCTCATCAGCAAATCGGACTTTTCCTTCCGAAGCTGAGCCATCTCTCAACGAAATCTCGCCGTCGAGAGATATGTCGTCCAAGGCTAATGACAGAACTTTTAACAACTCTTCAGCATCGTAACGTAGAAGTAGCGTCAAGTAAGGCAAGGGATTTTTGCCAATTCGACGGAAGATTTCACTCGTTCCTCAGGAGGCCATGGAATATGCGTCTGGCTAAAGAGGAAGTTGTAGATGTCCGTTTTGGCTCTAAGAGACTCCCTTTTGCTTAGTGTGCCCACTGGAAAGCTTTCCCGGTAAGTGTGTAAGCCAGGTACATGTATAGTGTGTAGCATCGAGATTGCACCGGTATTGAGCCGACAACCTCAATCTCGCTGCCATCTAGAACTGCTTCGACGATCTTGAGCAATTCTATCAGAGGCGAAACGTAGTCCTGAACTGCTTTGTTATACAAGTAAATAAGGGCTCATTAAGCCATATTCCTTGCAGAGGCCTATTATTCCGTGAAGATCCAAAGAGAAGGGTCCAAGTGAAGAATAATCTGCTCGATTCTTTCGAGCCATAAGTTTTTCTTGTATAAAGACATGACAGACTGTAGGAGGGCGGGGTTGTCGAGCAGCGTTACTCTGGCATCCAATATAAATGGCTCCAGATTTTCAAAAAACAGCTGCTCGAGGCCATTTTCGGAAAACTTCTCAAAAACGTCAGAAAAAAGTATGTCTTCCCGATTTATGTTTAGAAAAGTGTCAATGCATAATCGAGTAAGACTATCAAAGAAGAATTGTCGGCTTCTGAACAGTCCTTCTCGTAACTAGACAACGCCATAGATATGTAGGTCTGAAGTAAACTGCTGATATAGTCTCCAAGAAGCTTTTCTCGGGTGACAGTCTCAGCGGGTATTCCGGTAGCCGCGTATACTCCGTCGCCACGATAAAATCCAAGGGCCATTCTTAAAGCATCCTCAAAGCCGCCAGATCTTACAAGAGCTGTAAGACGATCAATCCATGATAAAGGGCTGGCAACTTCTATACTAGACACTCCCTTCAATTAGAGTTAACCGGGATTATTATGCAGGATGAAAATCATACCAGAAAAAAAAGCCTCCCTTTAAAAGAACGAAAGCTTGAGTGATACGCCATTTCACTCGTTAAACCAAGAGAGTCCAAAGATTTTGAGTAGAAATCAAAGCTTAAAATCCTTTTTTCACAATATCACATCGTTCTGTTTCAGAGAAATTATACGTGTCAATGAGTACAACTTCTTCTGTACTCATCAATGCGGCGATAAACTTGTATGAGTCAGTCATGTTATATGAAGTAACGTACTTGATTATTAATCCACTGAAGCCCAACAATGTTAGTTACTCCATCCCACTCCCCTTCTGTAATAAACTCTATCTCGGCATTTTTCGTTTTATTTGCGACTGTCGTCCTTGAAGACGAAAACACCAGCCTACTACCGGCAGACATTGCGACAACAGGGTCTGTTGAGCTTTTGCCTAAGTGTTGTTAAATAAAAACTAAACCTTCTAAACAGAAAGTCACAAACCTTTCATCTGAGGTATTCCGAAATGAAGGAAGCCAAGCCAAGCAAGAGATGGATACAGCAGTCACTATCCCCGACGCATTTCCGCAACCCATGGCATTTTAAAAATGATGGCAGGGACTGGTTTTGTGCACAAAACCAGAAGCTAATAACAGTTAGAGGTAAAAATTGTTTAATTTACCCTATAAGGAGTGGCTATTGCCATGAGCCCCTGGCATCTGTAAAATGCGTAGATTGTGAATGGGGAAGCGCGGACACAGAAAGATAGCAGCAGGTTTTGTTTGATGTGGCTGTCCCTGCAATCTCACTGAAACAACATTCCTAAGAAGCAGAATTTTGAGATAGAATGGTAAAATACTGATCCTAAAAAATGTTAATTTAATGCAAGAATACTATTCAACTTCTTTGTCGGCCGAGATCAGTTCTGAATTTCCATTTATAAATGAAGTTGAGTGATTGCGACTCCCTTGATATGCCCGTCGTTATCTAAGGAAGATCCTCTGATTCGGGCTTGGATAGAACGTACGACAGTGGCGTTTTGCAACATCCCAAATATGTATATCGCCCTGAGCATACCCACAGGCAACTCGCATTTGGTTCGGCGAGATGGCGATAGCTGTCACGGCGCCGTTTTCAACCGCTAATACATGCTTTAGAAGATATAAACATTAAGTAGAAAACCAAAGAAGAATCGCCGAGGATAGCCTTCACGACTGAGACAGATCATAGATCAACACCATTGAACGAGAAGTCCAATAGCTATTCCACGAGACCTTGGTAAAAGTTAATAGGTATATGATGATGTCGTAACAACCGCAAACACAGTAGGCATTCCAACTCTCTGTGTCATCGAGTCTGACAAAACATGGTCTGATAATGCCCTCAACGTCGTCCATCTAAAGATATCGTTTGGCCCGGGTGGAACTACATGATGAAATCGGCCGTTTCAAAAAATCCTGTATTTGACACAAGGTGGAATGTCGCGAGGGGCCGGATCCAAAACGAGATATGGATGACCTTCGATTCGGGCTCCGAAGACTTGGCCCTCGCAGTCTGACCGTCTGAGGTAGATTGCTCTGACATGGTATCCTTATGATGTTATAAAACTCTCCGTTAAAACTTAACTGTTGGTGGTCCTTTTGGTGACACTACATGGTCTTCATTCTTACCTCCTCCAACATCGTCATGTTTCAAAATATTTTCTAAAGTAAGGAGCCGTGAAGCTACATTTCGTTAAAAAAAAGCACTTATAACATAAATGTACAATCAGCGCTCAAAACTGCTCATACAAAGATATTTCTCTCGCTATTGCGTTCAAAATCTCCTCTATTTTGCGATTTACCGATTCTGACGCTTTAACTGCTCTCTTTCCTTATATCGCATTACATCCAGTCGAAGCATTTCAGATTTTTGATAGTGCTGTTTAGGCTTTAACCGAGGCTTTGACCCAACTCCAACTCATCTATAACAAGGCTTTAAAATTAGATGCATTGACAATAGCTGGTGAAATACCTTTGAAGACGAGTTTCTAATGATAACAACGAATCTGGATCACCTTTTATGTTCATTCAATAATTAGCATATCATTTTAGGTTTACGGCTAGTAATGACCTAAAATTTAAGCATGCCGGTAAGGCGGAAGATAATAAGCTTACTCAAATACGTGGATGACCGCTTCGGCGAAAATACCATCCAAGCTGCAGTTAAGGATCCATAAACCCATTTGGCAACTGAATAACGGGGCCGTCTTCTTCTTCGCCATTGATATCATTATGGCAGCATCTCTCTTGTCATGCGGAACCTCCTTCGAAATGGAATGGATTGGAAGGATCCTTTCGATTTTTGTTGGCATGCGGTCTGCCATTCCTAAGTCCGGACTCTCCAATTCCTCCGTCATCCTCCACCACTCCCACTCCGAACTGTCAATGTCACCCATGTCTGCCATTTGAAGCGACATCTTTGTGGCAGCTAATGGTTTGGCTTCAGAGTTTGGGACAATTTTTATTAAGTTGTTGCTTGTCGACTGGCCCAAAAGCACTTGTGGCATTGCCAGAGCTCTATCTGACTAGAATGCGGATCATCTGGTAGACCATCTCGTGGAATGGACGTCACATCGTCGATGGATGCACCAGCGAGACCATTAAAAGTGTAATTTTTGAAAGAATCCGAAGTGTTTGGTTCTGTTTTGGCCTCAACTTTGGTTGGGTTATCCAAAGGCCACCAAGAAGGGGTTAGTGTGGTTCTACATTTGCAGCATTGTTTGGCGTCCGTTTCTGAAATTCGCAAGGTATTTTTCCCCGGAATATCCTTCGCTTTTACTTTCGCCGATCCATAATGACAATAGCACTGTCCTTGCAATGTGAGCGAATACGCACGCCGCTGTCCCGCAGTAGTCATAGACTTCATATTGTATTTGCGAGTTTGTACGTAGGCTGATAACAACTCGCGTTTTTTGACTGCTTTTTCATGTTCCTCTACATGTATCTGAATGTTTCAGTTTCAGTAAGTCATGAAAATGCACTGCAACTTACCGATGTGGTTGGAATACGACGGTGCGCATTACAAAAAGTCTTGGTGACCAGCCCATGGCTCTTTGTTGTTCTCCCTTCGCTAATGTGCAGGTCATACCCAGCTTTCACGCCGCACATCACATGGAAGGGCACCTGACAGGTGCGCTCTTCACAGAACACAACAGCTCCTTTCGGTATTTGGCAAAGATGGCATATCTAGGCATTAGCTTGATCGTAAGAAGTGACGTACCGAGTCCCATCTCTTTACGTCAATAAATTTAGCACATTCAACAGGCTCCATACTAAGGGTATCCCCGAATTTAACCTCAGGTAACCATATCGCGCAAGCTGCATGCGCCCAATTTTTACCTATTGTCCTTTTTAATGTTCCTTGAGAAGATGGATCTGTGACGGGACAGAATATGCATTCGTACACAATGCACGCATTCGGATCCTTTTCGTTTTGACATTTCGAGCACAAGAACCATGGACTATCTTGGTGCTTATAGGAATCTCCGTAGCACTCTATAAAGTCAATTTGTAAATAATAAGAGTGAAACCTGGATGCACTCGGAGTTTACACGTTCTGCATGTTATCGTCGCGTTCCATGATGGATCATCGATTTCCGCGCAAACCGCGCAAGGCAAAACAATATCTTCAGCTGGCTCGGGCACTTTATTCTGTGAAATATTTAAAAATTAAAATAAGCATTTTATCTACCTTTGAGCCAGGTTTACGGCCTCTCTTTTTTCCTTTTCTTTCTTCATCGTAGTCAAGCTTACGCTTTGGTGGCTTCCCACTCTGAATTTGAGCTACAGCATTAGCAAGTTTTTAGTCATTAACGCTTACCTTTTTCTCTATTGGCTCTACGTGATGCTTCGCTAATATATCTTGGTCCCCCATATCTCTGCCAATAATCTCCACAGTCTTTGCAAAAGCAGTCCTTATTTGCTCCCTCCTGCCTAGAGATCCAAGCATTTGACAGAGATACCCAACAGTTCGTGCATTCTCGCCGCTGGTTATCCTTTGATTTATCCTTTTCAGCCTCATCATCAGTCACATAGTCCTCCCCGTTATTGATTAATACATCCGCACAGCTCATCACAGCTCCCGTTTCCAAAGATTTAAAAGTTTTGCTAGAAAATCCTGTTAGTAAAACATCAAAGAACGCCGAAGTCTCACCCGGGGCGGTTTTTTAAGCAAAACTTGGCATATGCAATTTGATATCCTGCCGTCTTTTTCCAGATATAGAAAAAATTAACCAGTTCGTTCATACTTTTGCCAGAGGCTTTCAAGACCTTACAAAAAAACTGTAAGAGCTTGCAGCGATTTTTTTTTTTTCAATCGTGCAGAGTAAGATATACCTCCTTTTTGATGAAGTGCAGCTCATGCCCATAACTCTCAACACCTTTAGCTAAAGCTGCTCTGTCCTCCATGGACCACACGGATATCGTAGAAAAAGACCCTTATGTTCTACGAGATTTTGGAGGGCATCTCTCTTGTTGTAATTACATTTGTGAAGTTCCAGCAAGGATGTATAGATACGGTCGGCGTTGTCCAAGTTTTCTTTCCCTTTGCACATTGTTTGCACTAAATCATCCACTATAACTTTATAAACACTTGTACATTGCTTTTTTTTCAATACTCACCTGTATCCGGGTCTGTTTTCCTTATGTCAAAGACGACCTCGGATTCTGTCCCCCTCATTGAATTAAACCCTGCCAAGACTAAAAAATCCATGTTTTTAGATAATGCACAGTTTAAAGGTATTAAAAAAACTATCAAGAAACCACCTTTATCTGGTTTCTCGCCAAAAAGAGGTTTCTTCTTTTTTGGCCGTCCACTTGCCGCTTTTCTGGTTCGGGTTCAGGTAAAGGTTCAGGAATCGCAGCCTCCGCCAATAAGCCTGTAGGTTTTTCGGGAACGTCGGCTTCATACTGTCGGCCGATACTTAAATGTTAAATTTTTAATTTCAGCGACCCATACCGGCTCGATGCTCTTGGGTAACCAATCTCTGTAGGATCTTACTCATTATTATTAGTAGGCTTCATACGGCAATACCGTCAAGATCCGATATTCTGAAGTAATCCCCGAAGTAACGGAACGGAAATACGGGCTTTGAGTTTTCGAGCACAATTTCAATCGTTGCCTCATCTAAATATATTAATCAAAAACACGTCAAACGTAAATCAAAAGACAAACTAACCCATTATAACATCTTTCATCTCATAAGACCGGGACGCTTCGTTGTTTTCCTTGACCTTATGAACATCATTCTCCGGTAATTTAAGCTCAGGCCGCGAGCAGGATAAACAGTACCAAACGTAGCCTTTTGGTGGCTTTTTGGTTATGTTGACGCATATTTTATGGAAATCACTTTTACAGCTTTCGCATCTTGAAGGTATTGTTAAATAATCTATACATTAAAACCACAACATACTGAATTCCGTCATCACACTGGCACCAACTTTTGCAAACTTTGCAAACTCTGCGATCCGTAAAGTCTGAGGCCTTGCCGGCCTCAACGACAATAAAGGTGTACTGTCTCAACGACCTCATAACCGAATCAGGCAGGTTTTTGACTATTTCTAATGGTACAACGTCATAAACGCTATGTGTGTATCGATCATATACTAATATGGGTTAGTGATGGCCAAAGGCTCATATAAAACATTGATTATAATAAAAACAGTTCGCTTGCTCCTTATATGCTTCCAGATTCTTTATAAAATGGGTATGCATGACATTGCACTTCCCCCTTATACTTGATATGCTGGAGCAGCTGTTGACACATTAAAAACTTAAATAATATCTTACGGGTTCACATCCGAATGCATGGAGCATACAAGCAATCGAACATCAAAAGTTCTTTTCCGATTTCCGCCAAGAACATCCTTTGGACAGTCTGCGCATCTGTCAGTGGGATTTGCCATGAGATTAAAGCTTACAAAACCATCCAACTTTAGCATGAGTGTCGGATTCAAAAGTAAGTATTCGAGCAATGTAAAGCCTAACAAAGTATTGGTTTAAGCTCCTTTAAATAGTGAAATGTATTCTTACGGCTCTGATGGAATGTCCGGATCCATGTAAACATAGTCTTTGAATACATAAATGATAGATTCGTCACGATATTTTACCATCAATATTTATTAGAGTACCATCTTTGAGAGTAACTCTTTGCAGCTTCTGGATGTTATCATGGCTGTCGTTCGTCATGTTGACGTTTCAAACGGATGTTGAAAAATATATAAGTTTGAAATGGTACGGATAGCGATTTTGAAATGTGATGTATTCGCACCCACGATACATGATGTAGCTGGTGATTACGGCGAGCTGTTCAGCAACCTCTTTGCTAAGGCTTCCGGATTCTTAAGTCCTTCCCCAAACGTAAAAACAACGGTTTTCGAAGTTATCGATGGACACTTCCCTCAAAGCACGGATCAATTCGATGCTATTCTTATAACGGGGTCAAGTATGTTCTTTGCTGGTTGAGCTACGAAAGTAATGTCTTTGATATAGAGTTTGGTGTAAATGATGGCTTGCCATGGGTTCAAGCACTGGTCGATTATGTAAAGTCATTGGAAGAAGGTCAAGTCAAGATCATCGGCGTCTGCTTCGGGCATCAGGTAGTTGCCAAAGCTTTTGGCGGTCAAGGTAGGCTCATCCGGACGGCGAAAGTGTTTTCTGAAGCCCTGTACAGTTGAGAGCAATCCAAAAGGCTGGGAGGTGGGTTGGACGCCGATGAGTGTGACGATGGAGGGCAAGCAATTCTTCCAAGCTGAAAGCGATACTTTGGTAGGAAACCATGTACCTTCACATCACCATCAATTGATTATCTGTAGAGGTTTCTTTCTATGCACAAGGATCATGTCAGCAAGGTGCCAGTAGGCTTTGAAACTCTTCTTTCGACAGAGATATGCCCTGTGCAGGTACGTCATTCAAATCTGTACTGATTATGTACATGTTTAATCGCATATAAAGTCAATTAGAAAAGGAAACTTTGTCCTGACCATTCAAGGACATCCAGAGTTCTCTCCAGCCCTTGTTGGTGAAATCATAAGGTATGTAAATGACCTGATACATGGTTTGTATTGACCACGAGCCATCGTTTAGGCTGCGGAAGGAAGCAAAGATTTTTACAAAGCATTTTGCCGCTACCGTTACAGACATCCTCAGCGATAACAGACCTCTCGATGATGTCTGGTTTGCTGCTGAGATGCTTCGCTTCATTCAAAGCTGACATTGACAATGGATTGATATGACAATTCTCTAAGGTTAATTGTGTTGTCATTCACACCTTTCATTCTTTCTTTAAATCTTCAGTCTACACTTTTGGAACATCCAATAAAGTTTCAATTTCATCGATACTTCTGGTCATCAGCGTTGCCGGGAACTCATACTTGTTGCCAGGATCCATGACTTTTTCATAGAGTTTCGAGTAGCTATCTGAAAATTCGCGTAAGCTCTTATCTATGACGTGTTTGGTATCTTGAGAAGATGACATGCGCGAGAGCCTTGAAGTAACATCAAATCCTACGTCTCGTAGGAACGTATCCAGGCGAGACATAGCTTCAGCGATAGTTCTTTGATCGATTCCTGCGACCAATGACAGCGGAACCTAGATAACACTTTAGCCGTTTTACTACGAAGAAAAACAGCAACCTTATCTGCGTTGCTTTCCAAAGTTTTCACGACGGAGACAAGTCCAGACTGCTGCAACAGGAGGCTGTATGTTTCTTTGGTTAACAAACCTCTAAAGGAGACGACTTCTTCTTCAATCGATTGTAAGCGATCTCGTGTAAAACTGTAAGGCAGCAATAATGTCTAAACTAGCTTCAGTGAATGAGTGGAGTACAAAGTAAACCTGGATATAACGGAGACAATTAAGTTGATATATGCATCCTTCCAATACAGGAAGCAATGATGCTCCGGTTTTACAAAGTTCTAAAACGGGATCCAAAAGAGTTCCAAGAACTTGGGAGAAGTCGTAGGAATTTTCATCCCCCTCCAAGAGATTCGCTTCGTATGACGACATCAACTCTTTCTATGCATTCTGTCAGGAGGCTTTCACTTCACCTTACAACGTTACCAATTGAAGGAGACTTTCTTTAATGACTGGTGGCGGAAGAAGATCTCGCCCTGGAGCCTAGGATTTTAAAGCAACGATAAGAAATATCATATACCTCTTTCGATGATTGAACTTTGCTCCCATATTGACGCAAGACATCGAGGAATATCTTGAAGGACATATCGGTGCAATCTTTTATGGTCTCAGAAAGCTTACTGTTCTTTCCGATAACTTGTGAAATGGTGACGGTATAAAATTGAAGTGTATTCGCAATTCGGTAGGATGTTATAGCACCAGGCTGAGACACTAAAACTTGCTCGATTCTAACCTATTAAAACAGAATATAAAAAGTCAGACTTAACACACCAATTAAATAAAAAAGAATATGTGTAGACCTTAAATGGACGGCAAGTTCTTTCCAAATTTCTATCTAAAATAGAGAATAGGACATCGTCGCTTGCCGTTAAAACCCCCTTTGAGCCCGTATGCCTTTTTCCAACAGAATCACTTTTAACTATTCTAATGTTAGATTATGACGAGAATGTACACCTTACTGCTCAGTATGCTTTCGACAAGATCTCTTTCGCTGACGCAAGTTTGATGAAGCCAACCAAGCATATCTCCAGTATATCTCAATGGATCATGAGCATGTATCTCAATCGGCCGTGGAAGGCCGTTTGGTCCCCCTTGCGTCAAAGCTTCAAGGAAAGCTCTAGCTACTGCACCTTGTCGAATATGCGAGATTTCATCAACGCAAGTTCTAATAATGCATTAAAGCAGCCATATAATGCCATGCATCCTACTGAAATAAAACAGGGCGTTGTTGTAATGCCTTGATAGCATCCTTCATCCCAGACCTAATCTCAGGAACCTCGCGTCCCATGTATCGACACTCTGCCTGTACCCAGCGAAACAATTTATCATATGCGGTTTCAAGATAATGGGATATTTTCTCCATTATTTCGAGACTGCAAAAAAAAGAAATAAGATTCTGGAAAGAATAAGTTATCTCACCCGGCCTGCTGGTTATCAGTAATGAGCAAGGCTTTGCAAGCATCACTGATCTCCATAACTCGCCGCAGAGCATCAAAGAATTCCGGCCCGACAGTCGTTGATGGTGACGTGAGAACAGAAACTTCTGCGTCAGTAGGAATAAAACGAGCGATAAATGTCTCTGCAATAATCTGGCGCGTTTGCACTTTTTGACTAAAAAGATATTTAGTTTCAACTTAACGATCGTATGCCAAACCTTTTCAATTTTAGGTCGTGGGTTTGCTTCACCAACTCTGAAGTCTGCTCATTCGCAGTGGCCAGCTTTTCCTCCATTTCCTGGCAACATTCATTTAAAAGAGAGACGGCATCATGCAATTTCGATAGGTTCTTTTCACGTTGTTAATACATCCAAATATCGGATCATTTACTTTTGTTACTTCATCATATGCTCCAAGAAATTCTGCATTGTAATGGCTGACTCTGGCATCAATATCTTTTCGGAGATTCCTCCTTGCAGCGGCCGAATTAATGGGATAAAAGTCAGAAAGCGCCTTCAAAGCTTCTTGAGTCGCTGCATCATCCACAGACTAATGGATATCAGTATAACGAAAGATAGAAATCCGCATCAACCGCATGAAGGACTTTCGAAAGCTTTGTCGACAGAGGGTTTGTTCGTGAGAGCCTCGTCTGTGGATACATGGACAAATTTGTTGATCAGGTATGTATTGAGGTATAAGGCAAGAATTATATGAACTCAGCGTGTATTGATGTTATGCATTTAGGATGGCTGATTATTAGCTTGTGATAAGCCAGAGCTAGATTTAGGTTGCAGTGAAGGTTGGGTGATGAATTCTACACTGAGAATGAAGGCAAAAGCCAAAAGTGCTGTCCACACAATATTCCGGGTCAAATCCATTTTAATCGTCTCCATCTTTGTTTTAAGACTACTCACTTGAATGACGAGTCTGTGGTGGATTTCCTGTAATATAAAGTACAGTGGGTTTTTTTTAATGTCACCAATATGAGCGTTTGCAGGTCCAAACCTGAATTTTAAGATCTGTCGAAGTTCCTATATCCCTTGATTCCGTCTTATGATTATTTAAGTCCATCGAAACATCTGCTTTAAAGTGCAGCAATCCTCTCAGCAAGTTTTTGGCTTAGTCCCTCAAGATTCCGCATAATGGCATCGACTTCATTTTTTGAGAGTCCCAGTTTCATTTTGCCGGAGCACTTGCAGCTCATTCTTAAGTTCTTCCCAAATTTGTCTTGTAGAGATATGCCTCGTTCTCCACCTCTGTTTTGGCTAGCATTTGCCCGCGAACTGAAAGCGTAGAGTCCACTAGTAGGGCATTGATCGTTCGCATAATCGCAACGGATTGACCTCGGGAGAAACCTTGCCTCTCGAGCTGCCTGACCAGCTTATACGTGTCGAAATTGAACCGGGAGACATGGCGAATTGTAGGAGTGGTGCGTACTGGTGGAGTCAAGAAAAGAGTTCCAGTTGATGTTCTCAGTGAAGGGCCAGCCCTTCGACATAAGAGGCAGAACGACATCGAGTCTGAAAATTATCATCAACAAAACGACAAGTTCAAACACACAGCTCCACCAGTAAATTAGCGGTTCTAAGGCGTCCAAAAGAGCCATGCTTCCAGATCTGGGTTCAAAAATACGTAAGAAAGCAGTGCTCCCTAGAGTAATCGACTTACTAGATATATTCAGATGACTTTGTGGCTCATTCTTCGTCTGTAACATGTTTGAAGATTAGTCCAAAGTCGGGTCGCATAATGGTGACAGGCGGGGAAGACCGAAAGGTCAACCTTTGGGCCGTCGGCAAGACATCAGCAATATTGGTATGCTCGTCCGCCTATTCTCCATTTAAAACTGACGCCTTATAGAGTCTTACGGGTCATAGCAGTTCAATCGAGAGCGTGACATTGGATTGGCCTGAAGAAATTGTAGTAGCGGGCTCTTCGAGTGGTTCTATAAAACTTTGGGATTTAGAACATTCGAAAGGTACGGCCGTTACATGCAATTAAGATTCTGAATCTAGAGTGAAGTCATTCGAACGCTGTTGGGTCATAACGCCTCTGTCCGCAGTGTGGAGTTTCATCCATTTGGGGAGTTCTTTGCTTCTGGTTCAGTAGACGCTGTCGTAAAGATATGGGATGTCAGGAAAAAGGGTTGCATTCAAACGTATTCTGGACACCGAGATGCTATCACAAACTTAAGAATAACTCCGGACGGCCGTTGGATTGCTACGGGCGGAGCTGATGGAATGATAAAGGTTTGTTTTTTGTTTTTTAATTAAAGAAGATTTATCTAACACTTTAGATTTGGGATATGACCGCGGGGAAAATGCTGACGACTTTCTCCGAGCTAAAACTAAAGTAGTGGCGGTAGAGTTTTCTCCCTCGGAATTTTGATGGCAACCGCCACGTCGGATCGAAAGCTTCGATTCTACGACCTCCAAACATTTGAGTTGGTGTCAGAGTCGCCCACATTATCGTCACCTCCTTGCAGCCTAGAGTTCCATCCTGATGGCCATGAAGTGATGGTCGCATGCCGTGATTCACTTCAAATATGGACGTGGGAACCCGCATTTTGTCATGATACTGCTTCCTTGAACTGGCCAAACATCACAGATATTAGAGCTTTACCGGATGGCAAACTTATTGGTGCGGCTAAGGATCAAAATGTTGTTAGCGTTTGGGGTGTTGATTTGAGCGTAAGACAGACATGCTATGATATTTCGCTTATGTTTTTCAGAGATTAAGGCCATACAAGGTCGACTTGGATTCTTCGACACAGGCAAAAGGTTTGTCTTCCGATATTCTTAGCGACTGCGGCATATAACTAAACAAATTTATGGGAATAATATTATTAGAAAGCGAAAATTCGCTGCCATCGTTATCCAGTTTTTCGATAAATCCAGTGGAAGGTCAGACACTTCCTATATATATTATGTCTTTTTTTGTTGTTTGAAACACAATAATTACATTTAAACAGGAAACAGACCTCTTTCTGCACAGAAAGACAGACCCGCCTCACCCGCGCCCCGAAACAACTCTTTTGATCCCGTCCGTGCCGTCACCACCCCACAAGACCACCACATTGTACAATCGTCCACATCATTCAGCCGCCAATCGACACCCACTGATACCCGCCCAGCAAGCCGTCAAATGCGTCGAGCCAAATCATCTACTTCTCTCAAGGACGACCGTGTAATCAGTGAACCTCCCTCCGCGAAAAAGGCTCCATTCATCCTTGGATCAAGTGGAGATAAGCCTCTCAACCTTGATATCTCGAATTTCATCCAGGAACCGCGTCAGAAAGGGTAGCGTTGCCGTTGTCGCCAACAGAATCTGGATTACCTGTTGCAACGACTGACGCAGAAGTTATAGAGTCTCTTGAGTTTCGGCATATTTCGATGGTGTCGATATTCTCAAACAGACTTTCGAGCATACGGTCTGAGGCATGCGTGGGATGAGGGAGATTTGAAATCGGCAATGGAAACTTTGTCAACATGCCGAGATCCTGCTGTGTGGATTGATATTTTAAGGGTAATGAATTTGAAACCAAAGCTTCTCACTTTGGAAATCGCAACTATTCTGCTCCCCTTGCTCAACGAACTCTTGTTCGAGGTCTATGAAGAGTAAGTTTTTGATGTAATTTTGCGGCTTTTTAGAGTTCGTTCTTCTTACATATTTGTTTGTAGCTATATCATCACCGCATGCACAACAGTCCGCATACTTTGTAAAAGCTTTGCCCAAGTCATTATCGCAGCAGTCAGTCCTGGCACATTTTCTTCTCCGGGCCTCGACTTTGCGCGCGAGGAACGGCTGCAAAGATGTCGCTCTTGTCAGTCAAGATTTCAAGACATCTCTCTAACACTCCAAGAGCTCAAGCGAGCTCCAGGAAGAGTAGGACTGGCGGTTAGAGAAACTCTGACGGAGCTTCAAGTATTCACTTGACAATACCGCAGTCTACGTGTCCTAATTCTTAATAACGGGGCATTGAAAAGATCATCGGAGAATGACAACAGTCATGCATCGCTTTATGTAACTTAAAAACAGAATATCCAGTAGGGCAGCATCTGTACACCTCTGTCTCTCAAATCAAAAACAACAATATAAAGATAGAAAGAAGACGAAGGTATTCCTGGTTGCTTCTAATCCTGCTTTCGGCGCTTTGCAACACCCGATGCTCCACTGCTGGCAGCTTCTTCGCCAATGCTGTACATCAATCCAATAACGAAACTTTGTTCCGTGAAGATAAATGTGATTAGTTAAATTAGACATCTGAAAGCTGAAAGCCACAGAGGAAAGAAGGCTTACATAATCGCAATGACAAACGCAATAATGGTCCAAAGCAAAATATTAAACTGTGATGAAATGTCCTGCGCGGCGCAAGAGGGACCGGCCCAAATAACCTTGCGACGGTTTTTGTTTAGCAAAACGGTACCGCTGTCATCCGTGTTGTTCTTAAAGCATGAGCAGAAGAAACATGTTTCGTTACGGTTTCTGGGGTTGACAAAGTTGGTACAGACGCCATGGTTGGAGCAATTGTTAAAGGCGCTAGTAAAAACGAAACAATTAGCAATTGCTTCTTAGCGAGGTAAGGGGAACACAATGGACATGAGAATGTACGTTTGGCAATCACTGACGGCTTGAGGGCAGCCCATGTTAATGGAGGCGAGTCTCTTCACAAGGTTCGGAACCTGTCCTTCAAGAGCAGTTTCGGGACCGACGGAAATAATCTCCGCAACGCCTTTTTCATACATAGTGGCGAAAGCATCCGTAATCTATACTGTGTTAACACAAAACAACATAGGGTCTCCCGTACCTGCTTCAGGACTTTAGTTGTGATCAAAACACCTGCCTTGTACTCCTTCGAGTCCTCACCGTATTTTGCCCGAAGGTTCTAAAAGAGTTAAGATCAATCAAATACATGATGTTACGTTGGCACCGGTCAAGGTAATTCCAATAAAGTCTGGAAGCTTTCCAGTGGTCAAAGTACGTTTCCTCAACTGGTGAATGCGCTGGATCCGGAGCGCATCAAAGAGGCTGGTGACAAAGTCGACTTCAATCTAAAATTATTAGAATAATATAAAACAGTTGATAATCTCACCAAGAACATGCGGTCGATCTGGAATAATAATTAGTTAAAGAGTTTATAAGTCACAGAAATACAATAAAGCGATATCGGGGTCAACAAGTCTTACCTTATCGTCTTGTGAGAAGAGTTTGGCTTCCTCCCCAAACTTCTCAACGACATGGTCGCTGACGGACTCGTAGGCAGAGGACGCAATTTCATTCAGCGTCACTTTAACCTTTTCAGGTGCATCATCGGGGATAGACATTAAGGCAGACTAAAAAGCAACACAAGCAATCAACAAGCGAGTTAGTCACCGTTTAATTTAAATTGCTTAATAGTAAACCCACCCTTTCACCAAGAGTCACCCGCGAAACACCCGCAATAGTTGGGTTCTGCGCCTCTGACGACACGGACAGCAACATATCCCCAGAAGGATGAGCATCGGCAATGAGTTCCGTAAAATCTGTCACATACTCTGAAACCATCGCCGAGGACGTCGAGTCCTCCGAAATACGGAAGGACACTGGCACAGGAACCGCATCTTTACAAAATAGTCATTTGTCTCAAAGTCCTTTAACCAGAACGCCAACACCCACCAGCCTGAACTCCCTTTACAACCACGACCAAACTCGCCTCAGGTTGATCGAACAATGATCCCGAAATCTTTCTAACCCTCTCATCATCCAACACACTCAAAACCTCTGTCCTAGTCTCATCACTTTCGTCGTTAAGGATGAGCCCTCCGCGAAGGTACTTGCTTACACCGTTCACATGAGAGAGAATGGATGTAGCCTGGTCCCAGCTTATTTCCTTGGATGCGGCAGTGGCTGAAGAGGAAGGGTGAAGATGCAAGGCGATTGAAGACCCTGTTTTGTTTTTAATGTAGAGCGGAGGATAACAGTAGTTGAGTTATCCTGTAAACTCATCTACTTGATGTTTGAAAAAAGGCTGTACAGCAAGTGAATTGGATGACCCACCGAAAGCCGCGGTAGAGAAGGCGCGGCGGTAAGCACCGTTGCGAGCTGCGACCAAACCATGATGACTTCGTCCCTTTCAAGAAAAATCAACAATTTCGTTTCCTAGAGATTTCATCAAGTTGAAACTCAGGCAGCCAGTGCCAACTCGAACATCTTGTAGTAAAACGATACCAGAGGGAGACCAGTTATAACAATAGCTTTGCGGTTTTTATTGTAAAAATCAGCACTCTCAATATGGATGGGAGATAATACATATAGGACGGGAAAAAAGGATATCAGGACGACCAAGATTAAACGATGATGTCGAGTTCGTGCCTATTCAACAGTAATGAAAGAAAGAGTTCAGTATTGAAACCAATCAACCTTTAATTATAACAAAACAAAACCAAAATAAAAAAACTAATGAAAAAGCACATACCTCTGATACTTGTTTCTACTGTCATCCTCAATCCTCGGATAAAATGCAACCAAGCATCCTGTGATCCAATGTAAAGATTGTTGAACATCTTCCAATACACTTCCCTCACCCTTCTCGCAGGATGATACATTCCCTGCAACAAATACTGCATAACAGTACAAGGCCCCACCGCCATCCTAAACCCCTCCACCGCCTCAGTGACAGCATTAATCACATGCGGTGACGTTTCAAAGACGTTCGGAAAGACATAATTCATGAGATGCAACATCGCATCCTCACAACCTAACCCCACAACCCCCAACGCCATATGTTTGACAGTCGTGCAAGCAGTCTGTCGATGCACAAGATCTCGATCCATGAGTGCATCCTCGAGCAACGGCGTGACAGCGTAAACATAATCCTTCCCCATCTCACCAATATACTCAAACAAGAACGACAATGATTTAAGCACACCATTCTGAACATTAAGCTCAGGGACACGGTATTCATTCATGAGAGCCGGCAACACGGTGAACGGCGAACACGTTTCAGCAACAATAGCAATGGCGACTGTTGTGCAGACACGGTTCTGCCGTTCTTGAACCTTGAGGTTATTCAGCAACGTCGCCAACACATCTTGCGGTCCAATGGCTTTCGCAATATAGCCAAACGTGTTGACGGTCGCACGTCGAATCCCCTTCTTGTGTGCCTTCAACATGTCAAGCAACTCGAAACAGATCCTCATCCACTCTCTTGCAGACACGAATTCAGCCCCACGATCAGCGATACGACCAACAAGATCAATACAATTCTCCTGCACTTTCTCATGTCGGTTCTTTAAAATCGGTGTGCAACGAGGAAGAAGGTCTTTAATGGGTGGCGTCATGCTACTCATACCAATAACGTTGACGATGGATTTGAGCGCACGTAAAATGGATCAAGAACTTCAGGGTATTCTTCACCAAGGTATTCGTAAAGAACCAACCCAAGATGTGCCATAACTTTCTCCTCCCCACACGTGCGCAACACGACAGCAATGCGGGAGATAAGGTCAGCAGCCTGCTGACGGACCTTGGCAGATTTATTGTTGAGACGCCACAGAATTGTGGAACAGATCTGCGGGATGTAGGGTTTCGCACGCATACCAAGAGCATTGACGACGGTACCGAAACCGTTAAGCATGATCACGTCCTCAATGTTTGCTCTTGGAAAGAATACAAATACCATCAATAAGAGTCTCCTCGAGCCTCTCATCAATATCTGCGGCCCCAAGGTTCACAATAACCTTCTCAATGGTCTCCATAACCATTTTGCGGTAAGGTTTCCGATTCATCCTTCAAATCTTCGACGATACGTCCAACAATCTCTGAAACTCCCACCTTCTGCGCCAACTCCACAGTAGTCTCCACAAGCTGCTTCGAGTTCCTCCTATCCAGAGCCATCCGTCTCACCCAAAAGTTCTTAAAAAACTCTGGCAAGATCTCTGTCCGGATATACGACGGCTCCACCCCCTCCGTCCCACAGCACTGCTTGATAACCTTGAGCACAATCTTCTTCATCTCCTCATCAGGAGACTGGAACTCTCGAATCAGAATCGACATCACTCCTTGGTATAGAAATTGGCATACTCGGCATCCATCAACGGGATAATATATCCAATAGCCTTCAAAATGGCCGCAAGACCCTTCCCACGGTGTTTCTTTGTACCAGCCCACAATGGTCTCAACACAGAATCAAACGATTCAATACCATAAGGATGCGCCGCTTCAGCAAGTGCCGCAATAGCCAAAGCAGTAATAGTGCGGAACCTTTTGCTGCTCCTCATCTTCAAGCCCATGAGCAATGGCCTCAACAAGGTTCTTGAGATGCGGGAGAACAGCACATCCCATGAGATAGCGATTTGCTGCACAATCTTGATACCCGTGTGTCGAGCCTGCCATGACTTTTTGGACCTGCACACGCCTTAAGGAAAGGCATCAATGCAGGGATACCAAGAGCAGATGCGACGACGGAAAAGGCTCGAGCGGTGGTGTTTCGCACGTACTCGTCAACGTGATCGATTCAGGCCTCATCGTTGCGATCATGGTAGCAAGACCAGCAGCCTTGGAAAGGTTACTAATGATTTCACGACCTTCCACACGCGCGTAATAGTCTTCGTCGATAAGAAGGGGTTCAATGACGACAAGGATCTTGTGAACAAAGGGTCGAACCAGATCATCAAGCTTATAAAGCACACGATCAATGACTTTCAAGCAAGTGTCCGTTCCTGGTCTTCCAGCGTAGGTGACATGAGAAGCGGCAAAATCTGGTTAAACAACGAAGCCGGTCCAAACTCTCTCGCCTTATCCGTAATCTGCCTCAAAGCAGACTTACGAATCGGCGGCGTTCCGTTCTTGATCTTTAACAACAACCTCATAATCTTCCTCTCCTTCAATTCATCAACAGTAAGGTCGGCTTCATCACGAGTGTCCGACATGAGCTTCCCGAAATGCTGCAAATCTTCGGGCTTGAAGAATTGAAGAGCTCCAACACCAGCAATCTCGGGAGGAATGTCAACACCCATGGGAATGGAACCGGCGCAAAAGCACTTTCACCTCAGCCTGCATGACGAAACCAGCCCCAACCATACCATGCACGGGAGTCGGCGTTGCTGTGAGCTTTCTAGCAGGAGTTCGGATAGGCACGTAAGATGATGGAGGCTCCACAATCTTGTAACCTTCAGACGGCAGAATCGAATCAAGCTCCTCATCCGAAACGGTCGATTACGAGCATCAATCTCCTTCTCCCATCGAAGGGCATTCGCAACTTCAGGAGTAATGTTGGACCTTGACCGGGAACAGGAGTCGCAATGTTCATACCAGCTGTCCCAACTGGTGTAGCGCCAAACGGGTTAAACCCAACAGGCGTTTCATCCCATCGAGACTTTTTCTGTGAAGGAGTCTGAGAACCTGCAGCTCCCTTCGGCGTTGCATCCCATTGACTAACCGTCCTCCCATCGGACCAGGAGCAACAGGGTCTCATCCCACCTATTCCTCTTCTTGGTCGGCGTCGCGGCAACAGTTGAACTCTTCTTCCCCTCATCGTCCTCATCCTCCCATTCCGACTTTTTCGCTTTCACCTCCTGCGTAGGTTCCGCTTGATCCCATCTCCTCTTCTTAGGCTTATCCACCTTCACCTTCCTCCTTAACAACTTCAGGGGCCGGCACAATGGCAGGTCTAGAAGCCAAAGCCTCCTTTGCCTCCTTCGCCTCCTTCCGAAGCTCCTCCTGCTTCTCCTTAACTTTCTTCAACGTCTTATCGTATTCACGGTCAAGTTCCGCTTCCTTCATCACCTCCTTGTAAGACCTCCCACCCGCACCATTCTCACCCGTCTTATCACCGGTTGCAGCAGCAAAAGGGTCAGCTCGAGTTGGTGATAACTGTCTCTGCAGCCGTTGTTTCCGGTAGTCATCTTCGCGGTCAGCGATACGACGAGATGGTCTCACATTCAAAATAGGATCTGGCGCATCCTCCTCCATAGGCCGCAATATCCTTGTAAACATCCTTTGGTGCAGTGAAACTCGAAAGCAAGCTCCGTTTCCCTCCATCCACATCAGCTAGGACCATCATCGTTGAGGTCCATGTCATATCTATCTAAATCGTCTGATGCGTACAGATCCTTGTCGTAGCTGACGGATCCACGAGAGAGACTTTTTCGGGACGTTGGGTAGTGGAGGAGGAGGAGGAGATTTGGCGGCTTTGGCTTTCTGACGGGCTTCCTGTGCCAAGCGAATCTCCTCGTCGATGTCTGGGCGTGGCATGGAAGAAAGGTAAGTTGGCATACTGATGAAAGCAATGTAGGATTAAAATGCGCACCCATTTCGCCGGCCATGATAGTCCTTTTTATATTAATATGTAAGTCAGACAATGTGAACTAGTGCGCAGTTTGCTGCGCTGTTGTGGGTGTTCTTGCGTTTTTTGTTTGAATGAATCAACTGCCGACACTAGATAGGTGAATGCAATTGATGCACAAAAAACGATGAGAAATTTTCGTTTAGCTGGAATCTACTGCATGATGGTGGACCAGCATTTGCAACAATTGAACAATGGTATTTTAAATATGTGCATCAGAGCTAGTGTAAACTTGACGGATCTTGAGTTCCGGATAATCGTTCATATCGAAAAAAAACGTTGCATGGTTAGCAACATCCCATCTGCCAACAATAAAAAGAAACTCACCCATCTGCGCAACCAAAGTACGCGACCGACGCCATCCCACAGAACAATCCTGTCTCAACGATACCAGGAATTTGAATAAGAGATAAATGAAGTCCTTGCGGGTCTTTAATCTGACCGAAATCCGCGTCAATGATAAGATTCCCGTTATCTGTCACAACCGGTCCAGCCTTCTTCACAGCCATCCTCAAAGTAGGTTTCCCACCGAGCGCCGTGATTTTCTTGTGATATAGACACCGTATGTGCGATGAAATCTCACCTTTTCGATACTGACATACGCCATGGGGATAACCTCAATGGGGACACCCTTGGTCCACTGTAAATAAAAGTGAGTTTTCCACAAGGAAGAATAAAGCACAAACCTGCGTGCCAAGAACAGCGCTGTCCTTTCTGTAATCGGCGACCAATACAAACTTTTTTGCAGCGGCCGCGACCAACTTTTCTTGAAGTGGCATCCACCTCCTCCTTTGATGCAGTTGAGTTGAGAATCAACTTCGTCTGCACCATCGAACGCGACGTCGATTTCCGGGTAGGAGTTGAGTTCAGCCTTGAAGGTAAAAGGTCAGATTTTTTTTTTTGTTGTTGTTGTAAGGTTTTGCAGAAGGACAAGTAAGGAAAAAAAATCAATGCAAATAGAAGGAAAAAAGGTGTGGGGTGGGAAGACCCAAAAAAGGCCTCAGAATGAAAGAATGCAATGGACTCACCAAAGGCAACTTTGCCTTCAAGTATGAGCTGTTTGCCTGAAAGCTCGTCGGAATGCATGCAGTCACGTGCACCTTTTTCTCTTTGACCAACTCCACCAGTCGTTGCACGCAGTAACGATCGTCGAGCCAGAGCCTATTCCAGAATGATCATGGATTAGCAAAAGGGGGATGAGGAGAACAAAAGGTAGAGTTGATGAAAAACATGCTACCGATTCCAATGATGGTGGTGTCTGATGTGATGTGGGCGTCAATGGCTGCATTGCAGGCCTTTCGCTTGGCTTTTTGAGAACATCCAAAGGGTTAGCAATATATTATTATATAAGAAAGAGGAATGAAGATACGACATATGGATTGATGATGTTGGATGGATGTGTGAAGTCCTGTTTGAGCGGTCATCGCAGCTGAAGCATCTACCCACCTTCTTCAACAAGTTGTTCTGACATGGTCAAAGAAAGATCTCACAAAAAAAAAAAAAAGGGTTATCCATTTTACTATTTTTCAAACATGACATCCAACAACGTCATGACGGACAGACCCAAATTCACTCTCCCCCGTCGTTTCCCCATCCTCGAAAGCATCCACAGCACTCTCGCAACTCCCTACGCAGCATCCACCGTCATGGGAATTGGAACCAACTCCTTGCTTTAAAACAAAACCCACAAAAGTCGAGTCCGAACCCGTTACACTTGGAAAGCGGAAACGACCTGGGAATGCGAGTGAATACATTCCTGTGCCGCTTCCATTCGACGAGGAGGAGGAAGGGGGAGTGGAAACGGTTGAGGACGGTGAAGAGGATCAAGAGGATGTAGAGAGTGACGATGAACTGCGGAACGATACCCACACAGAAAACGTTCCACCAGGTCAAGCGTTCTCGGAATCAGCTATATGGGAATGGCAAGCCGCTCAAGAGCATCTCGCGTTTACAGCTGGGTGTAAAGCTTTGACGCAAACCGATGACCTCGACATGTCCACATGGACGCCGGAAACCTATGCAGCTGGCATGGAGGCTGTGGCAACGTTTTGGGAGCCCAATAGAATGAGATATGGGATGGTTGGATGGTATGGGTGGGATCAAGGTGGAGGGAAGCAAGAGAGACCGAAAAAGTTTGTGAGGATAGAACCGTACGGGATGGAGAATGTGAGAAAGGTGGAGGTTGATGGGGCTGATTATTTGATAGGAGAGGATATTGTGAATGCGGCTGGAGAGGAAGGCGAGATGGAGAAGGACGTTGAAGATGTTCAAGAATTTACACTGGATGAATTGTTGGAGGATGTTGCGGCTATACCTGATGAGGAGATGGATGAGATGGCTGCAGTGCCGGGTGATGACGATGAGGAGGACGATGACGACGACAATGTTCAAATTGGGGATGATGGAGTTTGGGAGATGGGATGGAGGTGGAAAGAGATGTGGTGTATGATGAAAGTGAGCTGACACCTGAGGAGATTGAAATTCAACGGTGGTCCGTGAATTGGAGGAAACAACGTAGGGTTATTTATTTTTTGTTGAGGGGAGCCCTGTTCTTTGTATCGCTAACGTTTTTGATAAAGGTGCTGAGGAAAAGAGGATAAAGGAAGAGGAGGAACGTAATTTGGAGCTTGGTATGTTGTAATCTGTTTTCAACTTACTTGACAGCATGATATGGACTTTAGCTGACTAGTTTTTAATTTTTGCGTAGAGCGAGATGCAGCAAGGCGCATAGAAGAAGCGCAAGCCGCCTTCCGCAACACCCCTGAATTCAAGGCCAAAACCTACCCCTCTCTCTACGGCTCCGCCACTGAGACCATCATTAAACTCGAAGCTGAACTCGAACGACGCTTTGTGTTGTCAGGGGGAGCCGGGTCCGTGACTAGTTCGCGACCTCTTGATGAGAATGGGAGGCCCATGGAGGAAGCGCCTGTTGTTGTGAAAGCGGTCAAGGTTGTTGTGGAGAAGGAGGGTGGGGAGGATGGGGAGTTGGAGGATGAAGGGGGAGGTTGGGGAAGTTAGGGAGAGGAGGAGGGTGCTGTGGCCAGTTTTGCCTATACGATGGTAGACTGGGGATTGCGATGATGATGACTATATACCCCACGGTGCGATTGGTGAGACTTATTGATTTCTCATCTTTATTGTTGTTTTTGTTTTTTTTGTCTTTTTTAAAAAGCTATGATGATACCCATCCTTGCACTACTAGATCTCTTTATCACCCATTTTTCTTTTTTTATCTACAAATTTCTCCAACGCTTTTCCAAAGAGTTTGATCCTCTCTCTTACCCGTCCCCATCCTTTAACTCGCTCACACCTTTTCCACATACCCTTTTTCCCTATCCGATTCTCATACGCGCTCTACGTTTGACCTCGACTTTTTACATGTAATTGGTTTTGACGGTCGCGTGGGGTGGCGTTTCGAGTTTTAGAGGGGAGATTTGGGCCTGGGAAAGGGCGTTTTTTTTCGGAGGGGAGATGGTGTGGAAGATGAGGATTGCTTTGAGGAGAGTGTTTTGGGGGAGTTGATGGGTTGTGGGTGTGGATGAGGAAGGAGATGGAGTTGAGGAGGAGGTCAATGTCGAAATCAAGTTGGATTCTGAGCTTTTTTTTTTAAGAACTGTTGTCGTTGATTGTGTTTTTTGGATATTATGGTTAAGGGGTTAAGTTAATTTTTTTTATTATACATAGGTCGACGATCTATACGCGCGGTCGTACGCATTAAAGTTGGTGTGGTGGGAATGCTTTTGAGACGTTGAATGCGTGACGCGTATATTCTAATAATATTTATTAAAGGGCTTTTGTAAAATATATTTGTTTTGAATGTATTTTTAATTATTAGAGGTGATGAAAATAGGATTATTATTATTGCACACGAAAAAGCATGATGGCAGCATATAATGAATGAGTGAAGCCCTGAATATATATTTATTATGCATGATTTCATGTAAATAATAATCAATAATGATGGGAATGTGGGCTTTTAAAGGAAGGATTCTTGTGTGACTTATTGCTCAAGGAGTATTATTATTAATATGTATGTTGTAAAGAACAAACTAATAGACATGTAAATAATAACACGATATTTAAATATATATATTTATATTACTATACTGTACATAAATACATACATAATACATGACATCTATCCATGCATATATACGTATATACTGATACATATATACATATATATTCATACATAACATACACACATAACATACATGTATATACACACATCACATACACATCCATACATGCATTATATATTACATATGTATTTATGATTATTATTTCCTTTCTATTTATACATGTAACATACATCATCAAATGTTTCAAATCCTGTTTAATATGTTTATTATATATATAGATATGATTGAATTCATGTTTCAAGATATTTAAATACATGCATGAATGTATATATGTTTATTATTATAATAATAACCTTTTATTACTATATTATATTATTAATAATGAATGAATGAATGAAATGGCTAAAATATACATTACTAGTGAATCTATGTATATATGTAGGTAGCCTTTTGTGGAAGGGTCATTATTATTCAGCCCAGTCAGCCATTTAAATATTAATATTCTCATTATTTACAAGGTGTGACGTTGTTATTGGTTAATCATAAATCATAGATAAGGTTGACAGATAACCGAATACATGGATGAATGATATAAGAGTTAATGGATAAATAATAATAATAATAATAATATAGATATTCCATAGAATATATGTATATATGTATCACATAGCGGAGTAATATTTAAATAGGATTCACCGCCAAGCAAGCAAGCAATAAATATATAATAAAGCAAGAAATGCAACCAAATTGAAACAAGCAATTAAATTATTAAATTAATTAATTAAAAACAAAAATAAATAATTATTATTTATTCTCTTGGTCATCTTCCTATTCCTTCCGATTCCTTTATTATTATTTATTATTAATAATAATAATATTAATAATAATTGAATTATTTTCTTTTTGTTCTCTTTGAACTCTAAAATAATTTTAATTAATTCGACCAACTATAAAAAGGCCCTGGGGGTGTGAGACAGTTACCCTTTTCCCCCACCCAAAAGGAACCAGAGAACATTTTTATTAATTGTGCCTCCCGTCTCAACTTCACCACCCAACTATTTCTTCTTCACCATCCACAACGGCTTCTCACACTATTTTTTTTTCTCAACAACAATCATGTACATGGAAAAGAACCCGCTCTTTGCTGCCCTCACCGTCAACCCTTCATCTACAATGGGGTGCTCGAAAGGACCAGTACCATCACCAGTCTGCAGACGGAGGAGGGGGAGGAGAAGGACTGGACTGCGGAAACAGCAACAGCATCAACAATAGCAAATCAATGACCGACACCTGCCCAGACTGCCACGGGGCAGGATACCTTGCAGACAATCAACCCTGTCTCATGTGTCCAGGACCCTCCATCTCCTCCATGCCCCTCCCTTCCCGATCCCGCATCTACACTCTGATGCAAAGCCGCGACCATTACCAGCTAGACTCGTCGTCGTCGTTCATGGCCCCTTCCTCTTTAGCAGCAACACCTCGCTCCTCCTCTAGATCATCATCACGTCATCACCATCATCATCATCATCGTCGTTCATCACCCACATCATCATCATCGTCGTCGTCCGTCACCTCTTGCCTATCTCAAATCACAAATTTCACCTCGACCCTCCTTTCAATACACCATCAACAACAAACCCGTCTCTTCACATCAAGCCTTTTTCGATATCGACTCTGACCATGATGGAGACGTGGAGGACCATGATGACGGGGATGTGAGTGACACGGCCTGTCCTGGTCATCCGTTACAGGCTACCAGCACTGCCTCCACCGCCAGAGGGAGGTCGAGGGTCTCTCGAAAGTCAAAGGGGAACCATCACACTTCATCTTCACAGACATGGTGGCATTGTTGAGGCTTGAAACTAAAAATTGGAGTTTTTACTCACCAGATGGTCATCTTGATTCACGCCCTCTCTGTTTGTTTGTTTGTTGGCTTGCTCTTTTATTATGTATTATTTACTCGTCGTGGTTTTTGGACGAAATATTCCCCCCCCCCCCCCCACCAGCTTTTCGCTTTACACTCACTCACCTTCTCAAAGAAAATAACAATAGCATGATGTATTTTCCAAACTTTTCACTCGCCATTGAGCATCCTTTTTTTTTTGTTGAGCTCGACTCCAAAAAGAATTGCAAAAAAATAAAGAAATAAAAAAACAATGATTCATTATTCAGCAATACAAGTTTAAATCACCATCCTATCAGTTATTAATAATATTGACAAATTCTTTGATTCTCAACAAGAAACAAATGGCAACACCACAAGAACGACGACTCTTGGACAGAGCTCATCGGTATGTAATACACCCTTCCATTCCATCCGCGTTTCCCAACCTTCCAATAATCCATATCCATCCAATTAACCCCCCATCTTACACCCACAGCTTCATCTTCCCCCTCGGTTGGACCCCCAACCATCCCAGCACCCGTCTCATCATCAAGGTACCTCCATTCTCATTCATCCTCAACCCCGTTACTAACAAATACAAGGAATCTCCACCCCTCCCATTCCTCCAACCCTCTCCGACCCATTCCCCACCAACTCTCCTCGACTTCCTCATCGTGATCCTCATCATCAGTGTGATGGTTGGAAGGGGTGCCGAGACTGTGCCGAGTGGCGTTTCGAGTGGGGATAGTGGGATGGGATGGGTGGGTGCGTGGGTTGTTGTGGTGGGGTGGGGTATTTGGGGGGAGTTGGGAGGAGGAGGGGGTGAGAATGTGTGGGGAGGAATGGAATTGATTGGGATGGGAGGAGTTTTGGGTAGGAGGGAGCTTGAGGTGAGGTATTGAGAATGTGTGGAGTTGAGGAATTGGATTTGGGATGTATAGTGAATGTGTTTATAGGGGTTTGATGTAAGACTGTTTACATACTTTGTAGGTTTATTCAATATATTATGTATTAAAGCAAAAAAGGCGATTTGAGTTATCCTTAAACTTTCCCTTCAAAGAAGGTATAGATGGGTTTGATCCCCATCCCTTTTTTCCTTTCCTTTGGCATCCAAAAAGCCTTGGTGAAAGATCCTTTGGAATTAGTGAGAGATTAGTGAAAGACCCCAATGGTTTATCTCAAGACCACCGTAGAAATGGGAATATTTATATGCGCTTTACAGATGAGAATATGACTTTATCGGCCAATCAAAATGTACAAATTTTGAAGGACCGACTCCCTAAACCACTTCATGGAAGCATATCTTATCGCATGCAATATTATTCCAAAGGATCTACCTGCGGCCTCCGCATGAAGTTTAAATTCAAGGTCTTCCCATTAATCCAGCCTCATGACCCAAAAAATGAACATTTATTCAAAAGTCGTGAAGAACGCCACCCACTTTGATCCGTCACAAAACCAATCCGATAATAAATAATACAAACCAAAAGTTGAAGAGGGCCCAACATAACTTTGGTATACGTTTTCCAAAAAGAAAAACACCAAAAAACCACAAAGTAAAAGCATTCGTCGAACGAGTTAGGTAGTGTGCTGGGAATAAACGTGAGCACGTAAAACATCACTAATAGCCGGAATGTGTTTTTCGGGGTGATATGGCTTGATTAAGTTTCGCGCAGACGGACCAGCCACCAACTACTTTATGGATGTTGCCACATCTCGCAGTGAAAAATAAACATCAGAAGGGGCAAGAGTATCCACCCATGTCAGTGTCGATTATTATATCGGTATATAAGGAGCTGCGACGCGTCTTTGCTCTTGGTGAGTTTCGTTAACGGACCTGCCATCTCGACCAGCGTCCTTGTGTTCATCGACATCGTCGCTTAAACAGATGGGTCGAGGGGTAAAATGGATGGGTGAATCTGTGAAATGGCGGGTAGATGAGCGAATCTGGTGGGGGTGCTGTTGATGGTATGAGTAGCCAAGTGAGCGGGGTTGGAAAGATGGTGGATTGGGAGTGCGTGAGAGAGGGTTTGAACCTCTCATCACACCAATTGAACATCATAAAAAGGGAGATGAGCTGAATAATTGCATAAAATAGATGGGGGTTGGTGAGTTGAGGCTGGAGAATATCTGGATGCTGGAGACGGATGGAAGGACGTTGATGGGCCATATTGGATGGATAGAAGAGATGGACGGAAAGGCGGATGGATGGGGGGTGAGGAGAATACCATCAACATCAACGACTCCAGACTAAGCTCCCCTCCATCGACAACCTTTTAACGCTGTGAAAAAAGTAAACCTTTCCGCTGAATGCAGAACTTGAGGAATGGGCGAGGCAAGGGCTGGCCTGATAAACGATTGGGTTTTGCCACAAAGAAAAAATTTATCTCCATTTAGCATTCACATCCATCCCCACCGAGTTTGATCTTGGAACAAGCGAGTCTCGGCATCTAAAGTCCTTTTACTGCAAGCATCCCATCGCCTTACACCTTAATTGAAAACCATGTCTCGTTTCGTCAGAGCTTCAAAATGTGGGTGTCGAACGACTCTATTGGGTTTCCTTATGATTATGGGGGTGTGGCATATTCTTGCGGCGATGGATCTATCTGGACGGGTTAGGGTGTTGGGTATACGCGTGTGTGGATCAGCATCAATGTTGCATGCGTTAGCGAGCTCCGAGTACGGGAGGGGCATTTTTTTTATGTGTTGGTGAGGTTGTGGTTTTTGCATGGCTTGCGGTTCCCTCTGCATGTGATCAGAGGCATGATGAGCTTCCGCATGTTGATCTTGCAGATTTTGATACGGGCCACTGCACCATAATGATCGTTTACATCATGCAAAGGAGTCTTTAGCCTGCGTTGCGCTTTTTGTACCATCAAGCATTATGATGACCATATTTTTTTAATCATTTTACGACCCTCAGACCGCCATGTCTTTGGTACTCCTGCCAAGAAGGATCAATGTTACGACAACCTCAAGGTAAGCTATGCCTTCTTACTTTGAACGCCTTTGACCAAATACTGATAGAATGAGTAGGTGTCTCGCGCAGCATGGGATACCAATTTGGTGAAGGCCAACCCTCTTTTTATCTCTGTCAACATTGAGGCTGGAGGAGGTGATCCACCCGATTTTCCATATTTGATCGCTAACCGCTCATTTTTGCAAAAGGTGGCGCTTTTGCAGTCATCCCGCTCGGGACTGTTGGTAAATTGGACCCTCCGCTTTTCACTGGACACACTGGACCTGTCTTGGGTAAGCGTGCTGACATGGTTTCCTTTCAAACAGTGTTTAACATGTGTTATGTAAAGACACGGACTTTAACCCCTTTAACGACCATATCGTTGCATCTGGTGCTGAGGATTGCAGGGTAAGTGGCTTCCAGACTTTTAAAACCAATTCTGATGTTCCTTAATCTATCAAAGGTAATGATCTGGACCATTCCTGAAGGCGGGCTCACTCAAAACACCGAAACCCCCACCCTCACCCTCACCGGGCATGGCCGCAAGGTCGGTCACGTCTTATTCCACCCACCGCCGACAACATTCTCGCCTCGGCATCCGGGGATTTCACAGTCAAGATCTGGGATATCTCTACAGGCAAAGAGAGACAAGAACTGACTGGCCACACCGAGCTCATCCAATCCATTTCATGGAATTACGACGGCTCTCAAATCATACAGCGTGCAAGGACAAAAAGATTCGAGTGTTTGACGTTCGTTCCAACACGGTGGTGGCAGAAGCCCCGGACATGCTGGTGTGAAGGGATCGAGAATTGCTCATTTTGGACCGATTGAAAAGTTTGCTTCCACGGGGTTTTCTCGATCTTCTGAGCGTCAAGTGTACATTTGGGATGCTAAAAACTTGAGCGAGCCATTGAAACAAGAATATTGATACCGCTTCTGGACTCATCATCCCGCATTATGATGTCGACACTTCCATGCTTTACCTTGCTGGGAAGGGTGATGGTAACATTCGGTACTACGAGTGGGTGGATGACGAGAAGGGTCTTTACGCTTGTCCGAGCACAAATCATCCGACCCGCTCCGTGGGATAGGATTCCTTCCTAAACGTGCATGCAACATTGCTGAAGTGGAAGTTGCCCGTATCTTTAAGTTCATCCAACCTTTATTGAGCCTATTTCATTCAAGGTCCCTAGAAAGAGCGATTCATTCCAAGCCGACGTTTTCCCGGATACCATTGGGCCCGAACCTTCTTTGACGGCTGATGAATATTTTGCTGGAAAACTGCGCCGCCGAAACTTGTGTCGTTGGAACATGGGTTTCAGGCTAGTGCTGCTGTTGTTAGGGAGTTTGTGACGAGTGCACCTGTCCCTGTGGATGTTGGATTGGCGGCTGTCAAGGGGCCTTCTACTGAGAAAGAGGTAGAATTTTTTTTAATACTTTTTCTTGAATTTTTTGAACTATTTAAACTGATTTTTTTACGAATTAGTACCAAGATGCTTATCACGCTCTTCGGAAGGAGAACGAGGACCTTAAGAATCAGGTTGCTCAGAGGGAAGCTAAGATAGACAACTTGAGCCCAGATTGAGAGCATGAAAAACTGAACCAAAAACCTAACATTTGGTGAAATGCTTTCAATATACGATCATGGTTTTTCACGATTATTGTTTTTTAAATGACCTACCTACCCATTGTCTGTCTTTTTCTTTTTGTGATGATAGGGTTGTTGTTTTGATTCGTCTTTTTCTTCTTTCCGGTTTTTATTGCCCCCATTTTTGTTGATTGAACATCGGCAACGTCAAAATTGGGCCTTGTTTTTGTCGTTTTTTTCGTATTTTCTTTTCCAAAAAAGTATTATTTTACCTACCCTCTAGCTTTGATATCCATCTCCCACCTGTTACCACTTTACTTGTGTGTCATTCGTACCTCTTTGTGTTTTTGTTCGTTCCCCCATTTCTTACTTTTCACGTTGTGGTTAACTGACGTGGAGTAAACGCAAATTGTTATTTTTTGCATTGGTGATTTTTTTTTTTTTTTGGTATTATTGAGAATGTTGTTTAAGAGATGATAAGAAAAGGATTGGGCAGCAGTACAAGTTACTAAAATCGAACACGTGTATAACGTCTGCATGGGATGTAATTAGAAATAATATACATTGTGGGTGCCAACCTATAACTCTGTTACAACTTATACTTTGGGTGGAACCCGAAAGTTATATACTTCTTTTAAGAGCTGGCCTTACTCGCTCAGTACGAATCACTTGTTTGCTTAATCTGCTTATTTTGCTTTTGTCCGCTATGTGCAGTTTCCATCTCCAACATTCGCTGGCTACATTATAATTTGACTTTTCCATTTCTTTATTTACTAATGTCAAAAATCTCAAGAGCAAACTAGATAGCGTTATTCCCGTTTACAATGACGCTGCCGCGCGCATCGCCAAATTCTTTAACATCAAATTAGTAAGTTTTATAAACACGAAAAACAAAAGCTTCACCTTCAACGCAGGAATCGAATCCGTAATCTTTAAACCCAGAGATCTTGCCCAAACAATCGGCTCAAATTCCGCCCTAAACAATCTACCGATAGCATCGACAGCGGTGACCATGCCAAGATTTGGCGTGTACCGACGTGACGCGTAATCTTGAAGAATATGAAGCTGGCCTAACCACCATTCAGTTAATGAAACGCGTCAACACCCATTACCGATATCCTGACCATCTCTGACCCCGCAATCTAAAACATCCGCAAGGCATTTCGCATCAGATAAGCCTAAATTCAGACCTTGCCCGGCAAGCGGATGAATCGTATGAGCGGCATCCCTTTCATCGTCAGCGTTACACCAGACGTCTTCACATCTTACCCTACAAGTGCGATCCGTTCCTGCACATATGTCTCCGCCTTCCTCATTCTAAGAGGCCAAGCCCCTCGACTTCCCTCAACGCACCCTACAACCTTCACATCATCAAGTTTCACTCCCTCCATCTGTTTATGATACCGCTCCAAACTCCATGAAACCTCCTCCTCAATGTCAACGTTGCTATTCCCAGACTCGTCCAGAGACGCGCAGAGGTATTCGAGGTCACTTGGTGATCCACGGAACGCAAGGTCGACCAGACGGGAGAAGACGGGGGTAGGTGTTTTAAGGAGTTTTGGCGGCAAGTGAAGGCGTTGTGGACCATACGAGGGAGCTGATGTTATCCGAGAGCTGGGTGTTTCACGTTACTCGCGTGACGCTTATAAAACTTACTGGAAGCAATGCAATCGGTCCATGTTTTAAAAACTTTTGATATGCCGTAACATTCATCTCCCCATTCGCCCCCATATCTGTCGCATCCACTTTCATACTCGACAATAGCATTCTGCGAATAATCCCACCCCACGCTCTCAATGCCCGCAAACTTTCTTACAATCGAATTCGCACCATCCGCGCCAACCTAAAAAAAAAGGTTTAAAAAAGCAACAGCCAAAATCACTCACCAACAGCCTCGTTCCAATACGTCGACCATCTTCAACTTCCACGATCGGCCAAAATGGTGCACCCGTCCCCTTGACGCCATCCCAGGTTTCATTGTACGAAATGTTGAGGACTTTGGTGTTATCGAGGATGGTCACGTTGGGACTTAATGCGTTTACTACTGAGTGGAGGAGGTAATTATTTTCGATTATCCAGGCTATGGCGTCTTCACCGCGGGTGGGGAGAGGGGGGAGAGGGAATTTTGTGTTGAGTTAAAGTGGACGCTGCCGTCTCCAATGCCATCCCAGACCTATTCGAGGTGTTAAACTCTTATGAAAAAGATATGGCTTACTTTCATGTTGGTGTAAGGCTTTTTTCGGTCATCGGTAATGTAATCCCACGCTTCACACCTAAAAAGTTACTATAGTCATAATAGAAAGTACACCTTTCAGAAATTGCACACTCTCGGGCGTAATCGATGTGACTCTATTCGAAAAGACTCCATGAGTGCCGACCGGTGCATTTTTGGTGAGTTTAGCGGAATCGATTAAGGCAATCTTGAGCTTTGATGCGGACGGTGATTTTGCTGCATGGGTTAGGAGCTACTTTTGCATGCAACTAAATGAATGAAATTAATGAAGATTATGATCTTACACAGGGCTGCGGCTAGAGCGGTCCCAACGATCCCTCCCCCAACGATGCAAACATCAAAAAACTCTGTCGGTCGAGCCGATGTGAATGTCCTTGCGCCTCTTCTCAAGGAGAGCATTGCGATTTTTCAGGTGAAGACTTGTCAATGTCTACGTCAATACAAAACTACCTACGTCGAAACACGATTATTCTATATTGCATTTTCTTCCTTTTTATTTTACAAAAGAAGCGACATTGACCCATCAGTCCCATTCCTCAACGCAGTAACGCAGAAAGAGCGATGGCGGTAATATCAATACGATACGCACAAACCGCCAGAAAAGTTCACCGTGAACTAAATTTTAAAAAAAAAAGAAAGCCGAAATGGCATATAAAAACGCGCAGGCATGAAAAGGGTGGGGAATTGATTCTCATCCACCCAAGGAAAGATGTATCGCCAGGCGTGAACCCAGGCGAAGTTGTGGAATATGAAGGAAAGGGAAAGCGAATCGATAGATAGAGTGAAGAAAAACTGCGGGACTTTTTACTCGTCTTCAGTCTTGACTTCTTCTTCTTCTTCTTAACTTCGCCGTCTTCCGATTCCTTCTTCTTCTTTTTCTTAAAATAAATGTCAAGGTCAGCAATCGAAAACTCAGGACGGTGAAGAAGAGCAAGCGACAAAAAAAAATATTCTTACAGGTTTAGACTCAACTTCGCCATCCTCAGCTTCAGCCTCCTCCGTCTTGGCCTTCCTCTGTTGAAAAGAGGTAAGAAAAAAACTTTAGTGCAAAAAGTTCACCTTCTTCTTCGGTGACTCCTCAGTAGCAGTCTCAACTCTGAATGAGGGGCTTTGCCGCTTGGGTGGTACCCTCAGTGTTGTTAGGGTGACCTTCAACGTTCATACCGCTAGATTTAATCAGAAATTGCAAAAAAATACTTTTTCTTACGTTGAGTAATCAGTGAAACCCTTCTTCCAGACGCGGGTTTCCTCGTTAGTGCGTCCAAACTTGTCCAACTTGCCCTCCTTAACAAGTTTCTTCTTCTCCTGGGCCTTTACAAAAAGTTAAGGGTCCATCAAAAGGTAGATCATCGAAGTACCTTAGGTCCAAGACCCCAGCGACGGGGGTAAGTATCCCTCTCCATGATAACACGCTTAATCTTTGCAACAACACCGTGGTCGCAGGTCGCCATCTCGGCTGTTGACATGCAAGCAATACCGAGGGCGATAGCCTCACCCTTGGTAGTCATCAACACAACTTCCTCGTGGAGCTCGACGCCAGATTCGAACCTCAAAAGACCAGGTATCATGAGCTTGGCACCGTAGCAAATGGCGTTGACGGCAGAGTCTTTGACGACGATACGCTTGTAGGTGGTAAGAAGGGTTTCCAACGGACGGATAGCTCTTCGCAAGTAGGACTCTAAAAAAGTTAAACATGAAACGCAGCGAAAGTAATGCATGAAACTCACCATCCTTCTGGTTCTCGTAAACCCATTGCGCATCAAGGACGTCGTGCATAGTGACCAAGTTGTCTTCCTCGCCCATAGCTCCAGACCTGACACGACGAAGCTCCTGCATGTGTCCTCCAACCTTCAAAGCAGACCCAGATGTACGCAAAGAGTACGGATGTAAGTACCAGCCTCACACGAAACCCAAAAGACGGCAAGGTGACGGTCATCGTCAAACTCCACCAACTTGAGCTCGTGATAGTACGGACACGAAGCTGACGCTTGACAGCAGAAATCAACGGAGGTCTTTGGAAAAGGGCACCAGTGAGAGTTTCTAGCGACTATAACCACAAAAATGTCAGAATCCTCCGACAGCCTGATTTCCTGGACAAACCTTGGCAAGTTGACGCTCCGAGTCGATGGCATCGTGAAGGCGGAGAACGCAACGTACTCCTTTCCGCTCCTTGCTGAGATTTGACCAAACGGGTGGCCCTGTCCACGCAAACAATCAAGCATCCAGTAACTTTGGGGTCAAGGGTTCCAGAGTGTCCAGTCTTCTCAACCTTGAGGATACGCCTCACCCAAGCGACAACTTCATGGGAGGAGGGGTTCGAGGGTTTGTCGAGGTTGATGATACCGTATCTTCATTAAGGGAACATCCAAAAAGTAGATGAGGACATTGTTCGTAAGATCCTTCCCCAGTCATTGTTGCCATGCAAGAGTCTCACCTAACATAGTCGGAGATTTCACGCTTTAGTGGTGAGCATCCAGAGGGGATGGGAGTGTAGTGGCCAGTGCGAACGTTGAGTTCTGCAGGGATAGAGAACATGTGAGTTATGACGAAGGTTGTAAAGGTAGTGTAGATACTGACTGTCATAATTTTTGAGCAGCAACGGCCACTCTGATGTGTCAAGAGCAGGCGTAGCTGAAGAAGGTTTGATCGTGTAGTCGTCCTCCTTTGACGATGACTTGACCTTCTTCTTCCCGTCACCCATTTTGATCAAAGTTATGATAACTGAAAGTCTTGAAGAAAAAAAAAAATCCAGGAGACCGAAAGATGATTTCGAAATTGTCAACAATACTTTATTAGTGAGGTTGGTTTGAGACAGAGCTGGTCCTCATCATTGCTGCAATGAGATCTCGCGCAATCTGGTTTGACGCGTGTAAGATTACTTTGGTTTGAACGATGGAAGGTGTTTGCGATTTAAGTGGACAGGGGAAGAGTATAATACTCACAGCAGTATGCGTCTTCCGTCGAAGTTGGACGGTCGTGTTTGCTCTGTACGCTGGCCTAACCTTGTTCATCGTCATCTTCTTTTGTCTCTCCCTCTCTTCATCTTTAAAAACATTAGCAAAGAACTACAAGGAATTTCATTAGACCACCTTTCTTTATCTTTTTGAGAATATTTGGAATCTCATCCAGACGGTCCACCTCCGATTTCTGATGTACCCCATAATTATCTCTAAGATACTTGAAAAGAGCGAGTTCTTTATCATGTAAAGACTTTTCCCCTTCCGATGTGGATTCTAAGTTGTAATCCTCCAGGATCTGCCTTTGTTCAGCAATGCAATGCCATTGATATTTTACCTCAAACACAAGCGATTGTTCCTGGGGATTAAGCCCCAGTTTCCTCCGCAACTTTCCAAATGGTGTATCGATCGATTCCCATTCGGTGTTGGATGTTGCGGTGGATGCGTCAGGATATGCTAATTATTATTGGTGTCAGACAATATGACGCCCAGGTAGAATTAGATAATACATGATGTGGGTCTTAAAACAGTTATCACCCCAGGAATATTCTTATATGACTTTTCAGTGGTCTGTGGTTTTCTCTGTACATTGGAATCTAGGCGCTTCTTAAGGCACTTCCGCGTGTGCTTTTGTATAGACTTTCCAGGAACTCTGTGACCAAACGGACATTGACATTCATCGTCCAGGCGTTTGCATGCAGCTTGCAGTGTCTCCTTGGTAATGTGTTCTTTGCTGCATAAACCGTTCAGCATTCTGTCTATCATGTTCCGTGTCTGTCGTTGAAGGTCTCCTGCCTTGTTCATCAGCCTGTGCTTGTCCTCCATTTCTGGACTACTTGACATTTCAAACTTCACTAATATGAGCTGGCGTGCCCCATTCGGTGGAGAAGATGAGGATGACGAAGAGAAATTCGAGGATGACGACGAGATGGATGTAGTGTAATTAGCAAGGTTGATTATTAAATTCGAGTTTGAAGGCTATGATGAAAGGCCGGGATTGCTTGATCTACCTGGTGGACACATCCCCAGCCATGCATGTGCCTTTGCCAGACTCTGGAAAGAGCTTTTTTCAAATCGTCATCAAGACAGCCATATCATTGTTATTGAATAAGATATCAACAGTGAGTCTGATCTTGTTGGATAGTTTTTTATGGAACAGTAAGAGTTTTTGATTTCCAACAAACTAACTTTGCATAGAAAACGTCAAAGAACACACATAGCTTTGAAATATCTTCATTTACAATGAAATGGAACCTCCTTTGCAAAAAGGATTGCGGACTTGGAGAACCTTGAGTCCAGTTAGTTTTTTGTTAAGGTGGTGTACATATTGACGAAATGAATTAGATCCGGAAGTGTTTGAGGAAGAAGTAGGTGCGTCTGATACCTACGCGTTTCACGAAGCACTATGGATATGCAACAGTATGTTTGCTAAAGCGTAAGTGTATTTGCAGATTGGCCTTATGTAATTTATACAAAAGTGCAAAGAAGATGGATACCAAGCGAGTCTTTCTTATGACGAACAACGATAATCCGAACGGAGACCGAGTCGAACTTCAACGATCAGCCATTACTCGTGCTAATGTATGTGACGTAGAAGCTATGGACTGAAGTTGCCTAGGACCTTCGAGACATTGGTGGCATTCTTCATCTTTTTTCCATGAACCGACCAGGCCATCCCTTTGAATATGAAACTTTTTTAAAGTGAGTTGAAATAGTATAATCAGTCTGACGAATGCAGGATAATATTATCAAAATGTCGGATGAGGAAGCAAACTTCAGTCTTTCTGATTCTGGCGGAAAGCTTGACGAACTTATGAAGCAAGTCCGTCAGAAGGAATTTAAGAAGAGGACTGCTTTTAGAGTGCCGTTTATTATTGGTGAAGGTCTTGAAATTGGTGTTGCTGGGTAAGGTGGATATACTGTTGAAGACTCCCAACACAATACAATTGCAAACCAGGTACAACCTCGTCACTGAGGTAAAACCATCATCCTACACATATCTTCTCGGAGCAACGAACGAGGAAGTGAAAGTTGTGACATCTTATTTTTGTTCTGTAGGGTATTTCACTTTTGTTAAGAATGCTAATGCGCTCTATCAGACTACGTCACAGCAACTTGGCACTACTGACATGGACTCGTATTATAATTATGGCGGCAAAAAGGTACTTCACCTGCAAAAAGATGATGTCTTTATTTTTGAAAGGCCGTGTTTTCCAAGGATGAAGTTGCAAAGATGAAAAACTTTGGCGCAGCAGGTACTTATAAGGCATTTTTCATTTCTTAAATATATAGGACTTCGATTAATTGGATTTAAGCCTTTGGATATCATCTTGAAAAACCGTATTACAATTTAAAGCACTCTGCCTTTCTTTTCCCGGATGAAAAGGTTAATACGATCAACAACAATACCTCAACTCTCATTAGACATACACTGGAAGCACTACCTTATTTATCCAGTTCGTTGCGAGAGCCTACGCCCTCCAAAAAGCGGTGATATGCTCCTTTATTGCACGTACCAACGCCAGTCCTCGCTCGTCGCTTTGATACCACAGGCAAGGAAGTGTTAATTAACTTACTCTCATTCTCTATAGATTGAAGAATTTGACGAAAATTGTAACCAACTAAGACCATCTGGATTCCACATGCTACATTTACCGTTCTCGGACGATATTAGGAAACCTCCTGCTCCAGAATTTGATGTCGAGAAGAGAGGTTTTGTTTTAGGTGGATATTGATTGACGAAATTTCAGTGCCTGTATTAGAAGAAGCGGTGGCCGCTCTTGCAGATATTATCGACAAGGTCACGATTAAAGGTTTCTCCCTTTATGATTACGAGAATCCAAGTAAGCTACCTCCGCAAATTATATGTTTTAACTTCTCTAGCTTTACAAAAACATTACGCGAATTTGCAGGCAATCGCGTTGGATCGTGATTGTCCAAACGATGTCAAAGGTATAGGCTCACTGCACATAAATACTCATCATCTCTTGATAGATCGAACGGTGCCAGATAACGTCGCTATCAACAAGCGTATTTCAAAATTGGTCGAGAAGTTTAAGGCTGTTTTGCCGGAAGACGAAGTGGTTGAGGCGCCACCAACGAAGCGAAAGGCGCCAGCCAGCTCTCAGGCCAGTAGCGGAGCGGCAAAGAAAGTCAAGCCTGAGGCCGATTCTTCTATCGTAAAGGAGCACTGGACTAGCGGAACCCTGAAAAAGCTTACCGTTCCTGTGTTGCAGCAGTTCTTGACCTCAGTAGGAGTCAAACCGGTGAAAAAGAAGGTATGATGTTTCTTGTCGGCAATAATAATTGACAATATGCAGGATGAACTTATGGACCAAGTTGACCAGTTTTTCGCTAAATCAGGATGATTAAGTTCATCGGTATAGACTGAAAGGCAAGATTTTAATGCAGCCGAAGCAAAAATAAAAATGCTCGTAAATCGCCTTCATCTATTGCGATGCCTGAAAGCATCACTGCCGCGATTACCCGTCCTCTTCAAGCCTCAACGATCTTTCACTTTAGACTCCACTCCAATTTTGAAACAAACCTCAGACAGTTTAGAGGTTACTGCCAGCGTTTCCGGCAAACCTGTCAGCGGCAAATTCCACTACGTCTGGCTTCGCGATCACTGCCCATGTCCCTTATGTGTTCACGAGCATAACCGTCAAAAGCTCCATTCATCAGCTGACGTCAACGTCGATGTCACTCCTCAATCCATCCGACTCTTACCATCCGAAGCTTCCGTTGAAATTGTTTGGCCACAACATAGCTTGCGATCACAGCCAGGAGCTGGGAATCATGTCAGCCAGATTCCGATTAAATGGCTTCTAGAGCATTCATATCAAAAGAGTCTTGCATCTTTCAAGCCTGCAGCTTCAAAGCCTGTTCTTTGGACAGCCAAAGATTACGAAGAAAAGGGAGTTCGTGTGCATTATGATGACTACATGAACACTACATCAGGTTTACTGAAGGTCTTAGAGCAGCTGAGGGATTATGGCCTAGCTTTCCTCACCAATGTGCCGACGGATAACCATAAGGAGTTGAGAACGTTGCGAAAAGAATTGGATGCATTCGGGAGACGTTTTACGGGACTTCGTGGGATGTGAAGAGTGTTCCAAAAGCAAAGAATATTGCGTATACGTCTCTGGACCTTGGTCTGCACATGGATTTAATGTTGGTTGCCGTTGGAGAACTTCTGAAAAACTAACTCTAATGCAAAGGTACTTTGAGGCACCTCCCGGAGTTCAGATGCTGCATAGTTTGGCGAATACTGTTAAAGGTAGACAATTATATTTATATAAAGCTGAACACCTACAGGCGGACAATCGACATTTTTAGACGTCTTCAAAGCTGTTGAGATTCTTAAAACGGAATTTCCAGAGGATTATGAAGTCTTGAAAAAAGTTCCCATTACCTTTCACTATCAAAACGATGGACATTCCCTTCATTTCCGTCGGCCGACCATCATTGACAATGATCTCAATGACGGCTTGAAGGTTTTCTACGCGCCCCCCTTCCAAGGACAACTCGAGATGGATGAGGATCTTGTCAAACCTTTCTACAAATCCTTCGCCTCGTTCAGCAAAATCCTTCAACGAACAGATCTCGTCTACAGGACGTTACTCAAAAAAGGCGATCTCGTCATCTTCCACAACAGACGCGCATTACATGGACGTGATGAATTTGATCCGTTCTCTGGAGAGCGCCATTACAAAGGGACATATGTGGATTGGGATGACTTCAAGGACAAGCTTCGAATAACGCTTGACAGCAAAGAATAACAAGATTTATTTAATTATGAAACGTACGCCCGTGTTATCGAATATATACAAGATTATCACAGTTTTAGTGACAGAATCACCGATGTGACCTTTATCAGATAAATTAGAATCCCCCGAAGAGTTTGATCTTGACCTTCTTGGAGAATGCAAATCATGCCCCGTATCTTCCTGCTGTTGCCTGCCCGTCCTCTGTCCCAGCTTCGCAGGATTCTGATCCCTGACGACCATATGAGCCAATTGTAGCTGCATGGCCCTTAAAACCGTCCTCGTGTTGGTCAATTCTCCCTTCATCAGATTTACTTCCTCTTTAAGATTATAACACTCTCGCTCAAGTTTTGCGGTGTAGTTTGATTGACTGGATGTTGCGTTTGCTACTGCAATTCGAACCCGTTCTTCAATCTGTTGATCGCGACGTGCTTCATATTCATTCCGTGCGTTAAGAGCGTTCCGGATATGATCTACTTCTGCCTTAAACCTATCCATTTCTATGCGGATACCGCTTTCAGAGCCCATTGTTTCTAATGGAGACGGTAATGTCACGGCAACTTCGTCGGAAAGAGCACCGATTTGACGCCGTAAGTCATCATTTTCGAAAGCGATATCTACTCTCTCCCGAACCGCCTCCTCTCGATATTGTAACAGCTCTTCCTGAAGAAGTTGAATGGTCTCGTTTTGTCGTTCAAATAGTTGTAGGAAAGGTGCGATGGCCTAAAATAAAATGTTAGCAAAAAAGGTGTAGAATAAACCCAACCTCGTAATGACACTGGGGAAGATGAGAGGGGATCAGGGTGCTTCGAGCTCCAATCCATGAACACCCGTATCGTGCATGTTGGCACGGAATGCCTACTTCGGGACAAACTGTCAGGTGAGTCGCAAGGATATCCGCCTCCAGCTCTCGCTGCAATATTGACATGTAACAAGTACCTTCGCAAAGCGTCAATAAAAATATGGAGATGGTAGTACCTCTTCATCATTGTCGACCTGTGATGGCGAGTCTCCAGATTGTTGAGTCTCACCATCCAAATCGAAATGCTCTTGCATTAGATGTGTTTGCAATGCGCCGAAGGCACCTTTCCAATCGCAAGTAGAGCTTTGGGATGGACACAGGACTTGAAGTTCGTCAATGAGATCCTGGACAACCCGCGGAGATGATCGAGGTTCTTCAACCAACCCAATCCTATCCACAGGGCACTTTGCTCCCACAGTTTTAATAGACGATTGTATGCACTTTCGACAAAATGTATGACCACAGGGGATAGTTGAGACGGGGTCAGTGAATGGGGTTAAACAAATTGGACAAATCAATATTGGGTTTATAGGGTCTATAAAGTCAACGTCGAAGAGGGACATTCACGTCTAAGAGGGTAGGTACATTCAGTTTTTGTGGTACATTTTCAGACTTCACCAAACGTCATGATCATAAGTCATGCTTGCAATCTGTGCAGACTCGTACTTTTTTGGTAATAGGCTGGAAGGAGACGAGGATGATAATATTGTGGAACTGGGAGCAGCTATGACATATCACGCGTCCGCATTGCCTAAGTATGTATCAATAAATGTTTTATCGCCATGTAACAAAACCTGCAATGGTGTTTGCGTTTAATGAGGCCCAAATCGCGTTGTCTGGCAGATCATACATACGGTAGCCTTAAGACTGAATCAGAATAATAGAGCAAATAATCCTACTTCGTGATCTGGTATCCATTTCGCCGAAAGAGCGGATGACTGACTCCCTTGAGAAGAGATACTCTCGGACCGACTCCTCATTGATGCTCGAGAAGGATTTCGATCCATCGCTGAAGCGGGTTGAGGGGATTCTGGGGAATGCATCGGGGATTCACAATCAGTTTGTGAACTAAGACTTCCTTGGAATGTGTTGGTGTCTAAAAAGAGATATGAAGATAAACGCCGCCATGCCGTCGAGCGTCGAGAAACTTGCTTTTGACGGTAGCTGGATATGCTTCTGATATTTTGGCTGATAAGTTCGTATAACTTTCAGTAAATTGTATGAATAAGTCAGGATCGACACTTGTTGAAATAGTCATCGTCGAATCTTCAAAAGGGTCAGTATCTGCGACACTGATAACAATCGCTTACCGTCTGTACACTCTACTTTAATGTCGTCGAATTTTAGGACGTCTACTGCTTTGGTGGGGATATGTGAAGAAGCAATTGAAGAACCGTAGGCCCATAAGATGATCATATCGCTTAGCAGATAAACCTTACAAATAAGTACATCAATAAGATTAGCAGGCATTACCTTGACTTTTTTTGCAGCAGCAGTGACCTTCCCTTTCACGTCTGCAGTTCCGTCATATTCACCCAGAAATGCACGTTCACCGTCAAACAAAGTGGGTATGTGAGGCGAGGACCGGCCATGCAATACTTCTATTCCGGCAAGCTGATGTAAACTCCTAAAATCCATCCCAACTTTTCCTTCATGGTTTGATACGGAATGAGTGTCAAGACGAAATGAGGTTGGAATGGATGGCCTATCTCGACGATGATGAATGTTTGCATAGGCATGACGGGAAGTACCCATAACGGAGTGGTAATCAGCTCTTTCTGTATAAGCCATTCGAGAAACGCTAGTTCGTCTCGATAGGGACGTCAAATCCCTTCGCATGGGTACCGATGAGGTCATCGCCATTTCCAAAGGACTTGCGACCTTTTCCATATGCTCTCGTGGCTTGTGCTTACTTTCCATGAATGCCTGAAGCTTCATCTGAATTGGGGTTCCTGGGCCGTCATGTTCAGGGTTTGCATGGCTAAGAATTTGATGTTGCATGCTTGGTTGGGTTTTATTCAAAGCCTCATTCTTTCTAGCGTTAAACTTCGTAAACTACCCAAAAGTACCTGCTGTTTGAGATCTATGTAGTCACGATCGCTTCGAAGGATATCATGCTGAGCAATGGGCTCGGATATGGAGCGTCCACCAAGTCCAGCAGCTTCATGGCTCATTGTTTTTGAAGGGGGCAAAAATCATTAGCATGTCACGACACCCACAACACATCAAATCAACTTCTGCTTTTGACTTCATTTATCTCACTTCTTTCCTAGTGGTAGTAGTTGTTTCAAGCTATGAAACCTATCCGCGGAGATTCACGGGATGTACTCTGCTTTGATGCAGTGATGATGACTGATAAAATACATTCCGAATCGACATTTGGCTTCAAAGTTGTGGGGGATGATGAGCAAAGACATCCTCCCGCTCACGGGTGACTGCCAGACGGAGTAGCTTTGAAACGTTTAACGGACCGTAAGGAATATGTATGTCAACATCACTGTTAGGTAGCTAGTTGTCACCCATCAACTTCATATAATCCTGACAAACATGACAAAGAGCGATCAGATTTCTCTGCTCGCTCGCTTCATCGACAGCAGCAAAGGAAAGCTGACGGTGTTGACTGGTTGGAACAAATCAAAGTATTCCTGCTTATTTAAAAGGTGCTGGCGTCTCAACAGGATCAGGTATTCCAGATTATAGAGGACCTAAAGGCATTTACACAAGGAATAAGGTGGGCTGCCAACATCCTTCGTCACTGATACTCATCCTGTTTAGAACTACAAACCTATACAATATCAAGAGGTAGTTCATTGGCAAAGATTCTTTTCTGATTCAGAATTAGTTTATTGGTAATCATGCGTCGAGACAGCGGTATTGGGCACGATCGTTTTTAGGGTGGCCGAGAATTCAAATTGCGAGACCAAACTCGACACATTACTCGTTGCAAACGTTGCAGAAAAATGGTTGATAAGTTCCGGACTCATTACTCAAAATGTCGACGGCCTGCACGGGAGGAAAGACGTATTAGAATTGCATGGGACACTGGTGGGGGCCGTTTGTGTAAAAACAAACAATAACATTTTTATAAGCACGAAGTTCATTGTACGAATAAGGAATGTGGTCATGTTGAAACTCGAAATACATTTCAAGATAAGCTTGCGGAGCACAATCCTGATGTAGTGAATTGGGCTCTAAGGAATCCGGATAAAATAGGAAATGATGTATCATCATCGCTCAACCCCGATGGTGACGTTGAGATTACTTGGAACTATAAGGACTTTAGATATCCATCTTGCAGTGCTTGTGGGACTGGAATTATGAAGCCGAGGTTTGGAATATTATTTCTAAAAAAATCTAAGGCACGAATAGCGTCGTGTTCTTTGGTGAAAACATCGACCAAAATGTGCGCGAGAAATCATTTCAGATGATCGACGACGCAAGTGCACTTCTTATTGTGGGGTCAAGTTTACAAGTATATTCGGCTTTCCGACTTTTGAAGAGAGCGAAAGAAAGGAAGATTCCTGTGAACATTTTGAACTTAGGCCCAACAAGAGGCATCGAGTTAGCAGACGTTTGGTTAAACATGGCAAGCCATGAACTGCTGCCAGAAGTCATTAAAAAGCTCGGGATTCAATAAAACGCTTTGTATTAACTAATTTCGCGTGCTTGAATTATTGGCCTGCTGGGATGAATTTGCTTCGCGTTCCGCTTGTGCTGATCTCATGACTGATTCCATGGCTGTGCCTATGGCTGCAGCCCGCTCCGCACGCTCAATTGCTTGAATTAAAACTTCATAAATCTGGAATATGCCTTAGAATATATCATAAACTCCGAAAGAATGACAGACCTGGTCCTCAATCTCTCTATTCGACATACTATCAACATCCTGTGTATATCTCATCTGAGGTCGAGAGAGCGAGCCGGGTCCTCTAACACTAACCGAGGGAAGCTCGTCATTAGACCCAAATCGAAATCGTGGTGGAGGAAAACTGGTTCTGGAGTTTAACATGTTGTCGAAATTCGTGGATTCCGTGTCCATGGAGGAAGAAGGCCAGAAGTTCTGCTTCGACCACTCCTCACATTCATCGGCCTGGTGGAGAGGCCGCGTAAAATCTCTTCTTGCGACCAAGGTTGTCGGGATGATGTCAAAGATGGAATTTCGAAAAGAATACGTTCTCTGGACGACAGGCTCTGCCATAGAATCTCGGTAATAGCTTCCTTTGCTGGAAGAGACTGCTCCGCCAGCAGATTTGATAAGAAGCTGCGAAGTTCACGTGGAGATAAGGCATTTACTACCGCTAGGATTTTGGTGACTCGGTTGCCAGAATCCTTGGAGGGGCCATTGTCATCAAGAATAAAAGAAGGTCCTCGGATGAGTCGGCAGTCGGGAGTGATCGGCCCATAACAGCTCCTAATCCAGATTTCGCCTCTGAATTCTTCTTTTCTTAGGTTCTTATCCTATCTTCACGTCCGAAAATACACAATTACAAGCGGTGGTTTTCTCTGGCTTCTAGAATGCGTCAATCCCTCAAAAATAATTTAAAAATAAAGACCTGTAGAACGCATCTACACGCACAATATTAATATATTAACAGTTTACTCGAGGGGGTAGCCCGCGATGGCTGCGACGATGGTAAAGGGGAGGGTGTGGAGGTAGCTAATGGAGCATCTGCGAAAGATTCTTGAGGGGTTCCCATCTGTCCGGACGACAGCGCCTCTATTTGTGACTCAAGTTTTCTTTTCTGTACATCAAGAGTTTTAAGGTACTCTTTCTGGTCCGACTTCAGCGATTTCAACTCCAGAGCCAAGGATCCGAGGACCATCCAAAGTAGTATTTCAGTGATTGTCCGGCGAAATTTGTGAACGATGGCATAACCTTCTTCTGCACGTTGAACGAACAGGCTTGATATAGACTTCTTAGGTGTGTCTGCAGCCGATGAAGCGCTATCTAAGATGTTGTTTGTCGATTCGGAGAAATGGCGTTGAGGTTGTTGTGGTAGTGTTCTGCGGATGAGGATGGGTTGTTTTGATCTGGCATGGTGCAGACATCTACTGACAAAGGCTTTCATATTGAGAAAAATTGAAAAAATGAGGTCAATCTCATGGCTCGACTTCAGCGGACACTGCAGGTACGGCGATACGGTAAGTAGCGAAGTGGATTATCCAGAATGATTGTTAGTACTTGCTTACAATAATACGTGTTTTGGTGCACTGCAGCTACTGATAAAATTGTACAACGAACATAGGTTCAGCAGTGGATCCGTTCGCTCCACTCTCCCCTCTGCAGAAATATGGCACCCTGTAATGTCGCTGGTGCTGTATTCCGCGCTCTCTCTCATTACAATGCAATACATCCGCAGTCGACTGGAATTTGAAGAAGAAAAGCTTGCAGGACAGCAAATACTCAAGGATCTACAACTCAAATACGATCAACTTCAAGAGGCCAAGGAGAGTTTAGCGTCGAAAATGAGCGCTTTGGAAACTTCTCAGAAATCGCAGAAACGATGGTGGCCATTTTAGTGTTCGAGCCTGGCTCTTTTCTTCAGCCATCATCATCTCTATTTTCAAAAATTGAATAAACTGTATATACCCCGTAATTGTCTGCAGTCATGTCATGGATGCCTCCAGTAAGCACGCAACCCACATCCTTCAGCAGCTTGAAGTCTTTAACGACAGTTTGAGCGCTGTTTTCTGCCCTGGCAACCCATGCCATCATTCTTCCGCATATCAAATAGATTTTAACCGTACTCGTAGCCTTCAGCGCCATGGGGCGGGCCAGCACCTATGCCATCCTTCCATCCGACTCCACCGTTTGCATCGGTAAGATTAGGTTTTCTACAAGAAAGAAGAAGCTGACATCCTGATTAGGGTCCTCAATGGACTGCCCACGGAACTCCGGATGGAAAGACCTACTATCACAATAAAGCGACAAATCAGACGACATGGGAGAAACCCGACGAGTTGAAGACACCGCTTGAGGTTTGCATTGAGATATTCGATATCTATCTAATAATTTTAAGAGAGCAATTGATGCATGTCCATGGAAGGAATACACTGCTTCGGACACAGGGAAAAAGTATTACAGTAATGCATGTAAGCTTCTAAAGTCTTCATCAAAATCTTATTATAAACAGTAACAAAAGAAACTGTCTGGGAGATACCAAAAGAGTTTAAAGACGTACTTGAAAGATTTGCGGCGAAACTTGATGGACCTTCAGGCAATTCATCCGGAATTACAACTGTTGCCCCTCGAACCGAGGATACTCTTCCGGCATTTAATTCGGAGGATGAAGCGAAAGATGGCTTTAAGCAGCTTTTAGCAGACGCGGTTAGCGAATACTCAAGTAAACACGCGATGGCTGACTTTTTCAAAAGGGCGTACTTGCAAACTGGACTTGGGAGCAGGCCATGCGTGCAGTGATCAGTAAGCCAATGTACCGGGCTTTAAATACACTTGCGAAGCGAAAGCAAGCATTCCAAGAATATATCGATGAATATAAGATTCGAGAAAAGGTGATTGGGATTTATTTCAGCTGCTTGCCCTTGGGTTTTGTACACATCGTTAGCTAACTCGTTATTAGGAAGCTGAGAAAGCAAAAATTGAGAGAGATAGAGAAAACTTTAACAATTTGATGGAAAGTCACCCGAGATTAACGGAAACACCCGGTATCGCCGCGTTTGTGACATTTTAGGCCAGGATCCTCTCTTCCTTTCCATTGAAGAGAAGGCCAGAATATCCCTGTTTGAAGAATGGTCCGAAGAAATGAGGAAAAAGGAGAAGGTTCGTGAAATATCAACAGATTAGACTTAAATTTGAAGGAGGAGCAACGGGTTAAGAGGAAAGAGGCCGTGGATAAGCTAAAAATTCTTTTAAAATCCTTACCGGATATCAAAGCGGATACTCCACTTAAAGAGGCTCAGGAAGTGTATAAAAACCATCCGATTTTCCAAGGAGACGAGACTTTATCGACTATGGATCCTATAGATATTTTGACCATCTACGAGGATCATGTTAAAATTTTAGAGGCGGAGTATTATGAGGTTAAAGCAAAAGAGAGAGCTGCTGCCAGAAGAAAGGAACGGCAAAACCGAGACGCTTTCCGGGAATTGCTAAAGAGGCTCCAGGCGGATGGTGTGATCTTTTTCGACTCTAAATGGAAGGATATTCAACAGTACCTCAAGGATGAGCCAGCTTATCACGAAGTGCTAGGTCAGCCGGGTTCTACGCCGATCGAGTTATTTTGGGACGTGACGGTAGAGCTTGAGCTACAATATCAAGTCGATCGTAAGGTTGTTATGGACGTTATGAAGGTATAATGAACTCTTGTCGCTGAGTAAACGCGATTGCTTACTTTTACAGAAATACGGGATCAGTGTTAAGACTGACACCATATTCGAGGACTTTCTCTCAGAACTTCGCGGCAGTAGCAGTAGGATGAAGAACTACAGCGACGGAACCATTCATGCGGTATTTGATGAGGTACTTACTGGTTCTATCTTCTTCCAGCTTCCGTTTCACACTCGCTGATTTTTAATTAATTTTCCTTTAAAGCATATGTTGAAGGTTGCTGCAAAGATGAAGGAAGAAAAACGAAGGCAGGAAAAGAAGCTCAAGAAGAAGATGGATGCCTTCAAAAGTCTTTTGAAAAGGGCTGATGTGCCTATTTCCTCGAGCAGTGCATGGGAAGACGTGAGCTAAATGCTTGTAGCATTATTAAGAGTGTTAGGTACGGCCTTTAATCGCAACAAAATCCGAATTTGAAGCATTGGAAGAAAGCTTTAAAGTTGAAGTATTTAACAAGTTCATCCGACGTTTGAAGGCAAGTTAGCTGTATTATAATTATTTGTTGTATCATTATATTATATTTTTTTCTGGAAGTATACTGACATTAAGACATTTGTGAATATTAGGAAAAGGAAAAGAGTTCTTACTCGGAAAGCGAGGAAGAAGCCGTTGGTGATTCTGACGGAGAAGAAGGTGTCGTCAGTGCGAGGAAAAAGCGAAAGGAAAAGGATTCAAAAGAGCGGGAAAGTGATAAGAAACGACACAGACGGTCAAGGTCACCCGATGATTTTGAAAGCCCTGATGCTAAGTACCGAGGAAAGAGGAAGGTGAACTTTATCTAGATATTTTGAATAAACCTAACAATAATATAGCATTACCGCTCTGAGGAAGATTATGAGGGCGGTGTTGACAGAAGGGCGTCAAAACGCGATCGTGGATATGAGGATTGGGGGCGTGATGGACGTGGTCCGCAAAGAGGCGTCCCAGCTGAACTGAGGAAAGATATGGATTTGAATGGGGATGACTACGCCCCCAAATATGTTCCAGATGATAGTGAGGAAGAGGGTGAGGTCAGAGGGTGAAGAGCCTCAATAAAGATAGAAAAACTTGTTCTCCGTAATCCTGTCGGAAATCTGAAACATGCATTTACTAAAGTCCATCAAAGGTTTGCATCAGCGTAAGAAGACTTTCTAAGCAGCTACAGTATCGTCATATTTGTCCAGGAGACGTTTGCATGTCCCAGCATCACCACAACTGGGTCACTTCAGGCTCCCTGATATTCAAAATGAGCCAATGGTGAGTAAAACATTCTTGGACCTGTTCGCGGTACTGAATTTCAGTAGCTCAACTATGCACCCGGAAGTGTTGAACGGAAGAAACTTCAAGATGCTTTGGCTACTGCTCGTTTAGACTTAAAGACCAAGGGCCCATACAATGTGCCCGCGATTGTCAATGGAGTCCATGTAAGATCAAGCATCAACCATTCAATCTGACAGCCATGCAGGTCACATCTGGGAAGCAAAATACTCAGGCCATGCCATTTGATCATCAATCGATTCTATGCTCTTACCATGAAGCAGATCGCGCGACCGTGGCCAAGGTGCTGAATTCACCATTGGTTTTTTTTTTTAACATCGTCTCAGGCCATTGAAACCGCCTTGAAGGCTAAGCCTGCTTGGGAGCCATGCCCTTCAATGACCGTGCCGCTATTTTTCTGAAAGCAGCAGATCTCCTAGCAACAAAATACAGGTTGGTTTCGGTCTTAACTTTCGATAACATATGGTTGTAGGTATAAGATGATGGCTGCAACCATGTTGGGCCAAGGAAAGAATGCATGGCAGGCCGAAATAGATGCAGCTGCAGAGCTCTGTGATTTTTGGAGGTTCAATACGTTGTATGCTGCTGGTTTGTTTTATCTGGTTTAGATGAGAGCTTATGAGAGCTAGATATTTACGCCCAACAACCTTCGAAGAACTCTGCATTGACATGGAACCGAAGTGAATACAGACCTTTGGAAGGCTTTGTTGTCGCGTACTCTCCCTTCAACTTTACTGCCATCGGTGGAAATCTTCCGTCAGCGCCTGCCTTGATGGGCAATGTCGTCCTCTGGAAACCGTCTAACACCTCTATCTACTCAAACTATCTCATCATGGAAATTCTGCATGAAGCCGGACTTCCCGAAGGCGTGATTCAATTTATCCCCGGCGATGCCGAGATGGTTACGGAGACTACGTTTTCTCACCCAGAATTTGCTGGTCTGCATTTCACGGGCAGCACAGCAGTGTTTAAGATGCTTTGGAAGAAAATTGCGGACAATATTGAAATCTACAAATCTTACCCTCGTATCGTGGGTGAGACAGGTGGGAAAAACATGCACTTTATTCATAAAAGTGCGGACGCCAAGCATACTGCTATGCAAACCGTTCGATCTGCTTTTGAATACATGGGCCAGAAATGTAGCGCATGCTCAAGGTACGCTTAGATTTGTGTTTATGGTCCTAAGTTTATTTTAAGAGTTTTACGTCCCTGATAACTTATGGAACGACTTCCGTGAGAATATTATTGCGGAAACAAAGAAATTGAAATCCGGTCCCGTTGATGGTACTATCCATAACCCGCCATTGCGCTAACAGTTATGAGATTTTACAAACTTCGTTTCTGCTGTCATCAACAAACAGTCATATGACAAGATTAAAGGATACCTGACAATATTGCGGCCGGGAACGACTCTACAAGTAGTATTTTAGTCGGAGGCAAGACGTCCGACGAAAAGGGATATTACATTGAGCCGACTGTGATTGTTACCACCGATCCCAAAGCTAAAACAATGGTGAACGAATGTTTGGCCCTGTGGTAACGGTCTACGTCTACCCTGCCGAGCAATATGAGCAAACTGTTGGTATTCGTTTTACATCATATTACAATCATCACGTCAAGCCACCTGCCCTTGCTTATATCTTCATTTTCTTTACGTAGCTGGAGCTAGCAGACACCACATCAAGCTACTCCTTACGGCGGCTCTTTTCGCGCGCGACCGTGAAGCCATTATTATTGGTTCCAACAAGCTTCGCAACGCTGCAGGCAACTTTTACATTAACGATAAATCCACAGGAGCCGTTGTTGGTGCGTATATTTGATTCCATTGAACCGTTTTTTCCATATGAGCTTATTGATCAGATTCAACACAGGCCAGCAACCTTTCGGAGGAAGTCGCGCATCTGGAACGAACGACAAAGCTGGATCCGCCTTGTGAGTGCCTTGCTGTGATTTGCTGTTACTAAATTAATAATTATGAAAACTAACAATAATCAATAATCTAGAAATCTTCTTCGCTGGGTGAGCCCGAGAACATCAAGGAGACTTTTGTGCCGATCACTTCTGTGGAGTACCCCTCTAATTTGTTGTGAACTCATTTTTGGGATCAATAAATATAAATAAATCTTGAAGCAAAAATGGGTCGTCAAGATATTGAAGATCAACTATTGCGGAACCAAAAGCGGAGTCGCTCTAACTCAAATGAACGAGAAGAAGGAAGCTGGAGCCGAAGTGACAGCTCTTCCGCTGAGAGACGTGGCCGAAAGAGAGTTACGGCGGCCTTGATTATGATGATGACGGAGGGATATAGAACGCCACCACCATCGTCGACGAAGCCGTTCCTACAGCAGGGATGATGGCCGTAGGGGCAGCCGGAGTTGGAGTAGAAGTCGAAGCAGAAGTCGAAGTGGAAGTAGGAGCCCGGCGGGGCACGGAAGAGGACGAAATGTGGATGAGTGGAAGGAGGAAGTAAGAGATGGAGGCATGACAAGTATGCATCAAACCAGAGGGACAGTCATGAGGGTTCGGGGCGTTCACAACATCAGAATAGACAGGAGAGGTCACCAAACCAATACATTGTTATGCATGGGTGCCGCTGAATGCTTTTGAGCCGGAGGTATGGGGTTCTCTCTGTATACTTTATTTATCATTGCAGATCCAGAAATATCTGGAAGACCTGCAAGCATCCATTGAAAACGTTCGAGTTGTTCGAGAAAAGCGGACTGGTAAATCTTTATTTGTTTCGTGCATACTTACAAACGCATCAGGGCATTCTCGGGGTTTTGCGTTCGTCAAGTTTATCAGCATGAACATGCAAAAATGTGGATGGAAGCCAACTCTCCCTGTATTTACATGGATGGTTGCCGAGTCAAAGTTGATTTCAGCAACAACATTCCTTATGAAGATGAAGATTGGGCATGCCAAAAGGTTAGAGCATCCGATTGACTTTTTTTAATTCTTTCCCACAGTGCGGCTCAAGCAATTTTAAGAAAAGATCTGCTTGTCATTTGTGCAAGATGCCGCGAGAGGGTATGTTGGATGCGTTGAAATGGTCGCAAAGTTCTATTTTTCACCATCTTCACGATTTTGGGAAACCTTATTATGAAAAGCTGTCGAACGTTGGATCAAATAAATGCGCATGTCAACAATGGAAGCGGAGATGTTGGGAAGCAACCTACGGCTGTTCTTCTTGCCGTTGGATTAGATTCACTGACTAGCGAAGAAACCGTAAGAAAACTTTCTTGGAGAAGTTACGAGCTAATTTTAATTTCTTTTTCGCAGTTGTTTGAATCCATGAAGTCTTACGGATCAGTGAAGCAAGTCCGTCTAGTAAAGGAAAGAGCGACAAATATGTCGCTAGGTTTTGGCTTTGTCGAGTTTAATAGTGTAGACATTGCCACTCACGTTCTTTCTCTCGCCTTTCAACCGCAACCCGTCAAGTTCATCGTGGACGAACGACCCATCGCTCTAGCGTACTCGAACCCTGCAAGTTTCGTTCCCGTCTATGCCCCATCTCCGTGGGTTCCACATTCTCGATGGACGCAAACGGATCAACAGTATACCTTCAATACTGGGATGAACAGGCTTACGCGCCAGTTTACCCACCTATCGAGATTCCGAAGAGTGTACCATCGAAAGCGCACTTTGCGGGGCTTGGGCAGCACTATGTTGCTGCTTCGGTTTCGAAACCACCTCAGAAGACTTCGATGGACGATGAATTAGCTGCATTTTACGCAGAGACTACGAGCGAGCCTGTGAAGACATTGGATGACGAGCTTGCTATATTTTATAACGATCTTGGTGGTAATTCGGAAGAAGCGAGTGCGAACGTCAGCCAAAACCTTGTTAAAGAGTTAAGACCAACAGGTTAGGCTCGATGTTCTTTAATAACCCCCCAATTTTTGTTTAAGCACCTAACCTCATCCTAGATGACGAGACCGCACATCAAGCCATCCAACGAGATGAACGAGATGCCGCTTATCATCATTCTGTCGAGGTTTCAGAGAATATGTCAGTATCGTGCCGAAAGATTTACCCTGGCTACGCCAAAGAAGTTTGAAACAATCGACTATTTCTTCTTGCGGACTTGCAGTTTTGACTGACCGCACCTTTCTTTGCTGCATATTGCTGTATCGCATTTTTATTCATGTATAACAGGCTGGACTCGAGACATTCGGACGCGAGAATCACAGTGCAATCGAATGACAAAGGTATTAGAAACGTATTTATTGTGTTAGTAAGATTGCATCTAATTTTGGTTTTCTGTGTAGACCAGAGAAAGCAGCAGATTCAGGCCGTCAGCTCCAAAGTTGTGTTTTCTTTGCGTACTTATTTTTACGATTTTCGCAGATTGCAAAGCAGATGGAAAGATGGCAAGGCGTTCCCAAGAATCCGAAGGTGGAGTACAGAAGATGGCGACGACCATATGGAGAATGTCGATCTTTCACATGACGATTTGGCAAAAGTAGGATTCCCTTTTATCGCTGGATATCGATTGACTATGACCACAGCGCCTTCCTTCTGACGAGGAGGTTAATCAAAAGCATGCCCGATTTAGATTAAAAGCGTGTCTGTTGTGTGAGAGGCAATTTAAAATCTGTTGAAGATTTAAAGAAACATCAGCTGAAGTCAAATCTACACAAGGTGCGTTCTCCTTTTTTTTAAGACCACTCCCTTACCGAGTTTTATGTAGTCGAGCTTGGCGACATATCGCGAAAAAGCAGATTGCTGAGCTCCGAGCCAAATATAGTGAAGAGAACACCCAACGACAGTATAGAAATAGAGCAGCAGAACGACGCAAGATGTATGGACAACCTAAAAAGATTCATATGCAGCATCCGTACATGCAGCATTCTACAGCGCCGACGCCGACGCAGAAGAGGAGGACGGCGTATACTGAGTATGCGTTTCAGAGAGCTCAAGCCATTCTTGAAAGGTACAGTTTTAGCATTTGATGCTTGCTGCGGACTGACATTGATTTTAGCTCGCAACCGTTTGGAGGCACCCCACCTATCGTGCCTTCAATTCCACAATCGACTGGCCTTGGTTCCGATAATAAAGGAAACAGGCTTTTGAAAGCGCTTGGCTGGAAAGAGGTTTGTAGCAATTCTTCTTTTGAGTTGATTTTTTAACGCTGTTTGTAGGGTCAAGGGCTTGGCGCGAAAAATGATGGAATTGTGAACCCTATTGAAGCGAAAGGCTATGTGAAGGGAGCTGGTGTTGGTAGCCTTTCATCGGACTCGTCGTTTTCTGAAGCGGTGGCAAAGTTTTTGCAGTAATTTGTACTAATAAAGACGAAAAGGAAGCATGCACTATGTTTTTTAGTATACAGAGAGGATCCCTACGATCCCCTCACTTCAGCGTGTTCTTCCAAACTTTTTTTAGAATCGCATGTCAAAATGTTATGTACAAGCTATGTATTATTTTCTGTGTTGCTTTCCTTCGAATTTGAAAAACAGCAATAAATGGGACGTTGGCATACCTACTGCACACTGTGCTCGCTCCCAGTGACTGCGGCGCTCTGAGCTGCGAAGTCGGCTTAAGCGATGTAACCTATAGCCTTGACAAATATTGGGGAAGATGCAGAGGTTAGGCGAGCAAATCATGTTGCGAACTTAACATAGACAGCTTTGATTAGGCCAGGAGAGTGGACGGGGATTGGACAGGCTGGCATCTACGGCGAATTTAAAGAGAGAAGCTTGAACAGCAAGTCGAAGATTCTATGCCAGTCGATAGGAATGGAGAGACACGAGATTTTTATTTCAACGTTAATGGCATCGGTCTCAATTGTGAGTTAGAAACTATCTTCATATGGACATTGCGTTTCTTACTTTTGCTAGCCGACGCATTCCCATTTCACACCATTTGTGCAAAACTTGTTGACAATGATTTAAGTCGCGGCAAGCTTAGTCTTAAAAATCTATACGAATTCTTAGCAGACCCGATCACCAGTCTCGAATAGCTACTTAAACTCCAAAAAGACGGAAACAGGATACAGCATTCCACCGCATTACGGTCCACTCACAGATAATCTTGACCAGTTTATGTTAGCGACTCCGCGACTTCTTTGGACTTTAGCGAGACCTGATGGTCGGATGCGACACAATAGTGAAAACCGTAGAAAGGCCGCAGAATTTTGAAGGGAAGAAGCCGGTGGGAAGGAATTCTGGATACGGGCTTCATGATTTGACGGACCACTCTGAGCTTCCCACCTATATCGCGCAGGGTCTTTATTGGGCATCCCATTGCACAGGTCTCGACGAACGTGGACGATGCTCTCCCAACACTCGGTCGGATTCCTGAAGAATCTTTCTCGAGTTAATTAGATGGTTAATGCCAACGACCTTCTCGTTCTTTGCAGCCTTAATCGAAGATGGAGACGAAACAGTTTGCCCATATTGGAAGATTATGTGTGATATGCATGGTACGCCAAGCCTTTAGTCCCGGAATCTGAAACAACTCTTGCTAATTTGGATTGGAAACGAGCGTATTTCTGTTACGAGTCGAGAAATCGTCGACGAATCAACAAAATGGTGGCGTGGTTTACGAGTGAGCTTGAGATCATGACAGGTACTATCACCGAGGACTACATGGCTTCGGTAGCGTATGAACTGCTGTCAACGACACCATAAGAATATATGTTGAAGACGGGTCACGTCGGAAAGGGTTATTTCAATGTTCGGGCCTGATCTAGATGAGAGTAATGAGGTATATGTTTGAAGTTAACGTGACTCAGAACTTGAGTGGAAAGGGGTTTAGTCACGAGGAAATCCAACTGTGTCCTGTTTCATGTTCTGCTGCAACTGAGGTTTATGTATCGTATAATTCACTGTAATATATATATGCATATATGTGTACTTGATTATTATTATGACCATTGCGCAGGGCTAAACTTTACAAACGGCTTATTTTACTGCAAGTACGATACACAATTTGATCGATGAGGGGTGTATTTTTATTTATCCGATATCCTTCTGATATCCAAAAAACCAAATGTATGAGGGATTCAACTTAACAAGTCTTCCAGTTGAGAGCAAGGGTACTGACGGCGCTCTCGCTGTCGTGCTCGCCCATGTTACCAAGCTGGAAGTTTTGCTCGATCGCCTTAAGGACCGAGTAGTGGTTGTAGGAGGTGTTGTCGACAAAGCCTTTGCCCTTGATGCCAGCACCGAGGAGAACCGTGTCTATAAGAGATAATGGTTAGGGAAAAATCGAAGGGATATGAGGGGTCGTCGTTGCTGTACTCACAGACTTGGTTACGAGCAATGTAGGACTCGGACTCGTCGTAAGTGACAACGAAAAGGGTCTGCGTAGATACGTGGTTAGAGATGAAATTATAAGGCGTAAGAGATCCAACATACGTTAGCGTAAACAGGGTCCTTCAACTTGGGCTCCAAGAATCCCTTAAGCCACGCAGAGTAAGTGCCGATGGAGGAGTCGTGTCCATCGTTGACCATGTTCGGAGTGTAGAACATGTAGTTGGGAAGGTTTTGAGCCTGAGCGTCAAAGTCGAGGTAAGTAGCGGGAACAATGTTGGCACAACGAGCAGGGTTGTTGCGGATGCTGTTGAAGGACATGAAGGGGTTGTGTTTGCGAACGTAGAGGCCGTTGTCGTAGGTGGAACCGGTGTAGCAGTTACCAGGGTAGTTTTGTTGGTATGCGCGCCATGTCTTGCCCTTTTTTTCGAGGAGGTCGGCGATGTTGGGCTGAGGAACAGCAAAGATTAGGGTTTGGCGGTGAAGTTAGGAGAAGCCATGTAACTTACAGCGTCCACTTCAGCGTCGTTATCCAAAAGCACATTGTTCTTGCTGCCACTGTAGAGAGATATTTAGTAAATATTGTCTTAGACACGTGGATGCTTACGCGATCATGGCAATGTAGTTTGGCTGGGAAGGGTGCCAGACAGCATCCATGTTGGTAAGGAGTTGTCCCTTGGCGGGAAGCTCACGGCCCAGGTATGGGTCGTTGAGACTAGAGGAGTATGATTAGATCTCCGTTGCTAAATAGCAGAGAATGCAGAAGGGGCTCAACTCACGCATTGCTGTGGTCCTCATTCTCCAAAACAATGATCATGACGTTCTTAAAAGCATCACGGCTGGATAAATCGAAAGTGAGGGATGGAATTGCATAGTTAGAGAGTACGCAGAAGTAGGAACAAGCTGACGAGTTGGACGCTCACCAAGTAGGCGCAGGGTTGGTTCCGTCGCTACTACCACCAGCCAAGACGGTCTATATATACGATATGATCACTATGGTTAGAAGGCCCACTGAGGATAAAGTAATGCAGTAAAGTGCTAGACATACGGGGACGATGGAAGCGGCGACGGCTGCGATGGTAACGAAGAGGTTCTTAACGTTCATGTTGAAAGCGATGAAGGGAGTGAAGGAAAGGTTGGGGTTGACAGAGAAACAGAAAAGAAAGAAAGAAGGAAAACCCGGCCCAAAGCGGTATCCCCTCTCCCTTTTATACTCATACTTTTTCTTTCTTTTTGCTTCGTGTCTTATTAACCCTTTCACTCGTCATGTCATCCAATCCAAGCAGGCGTCTTCTTCTCTCCTTCTTCTCTTGTCATCCAAAGTACAGCGCGGGCAGTGTCAAATAGCCGTGGGTACCGTAATAACCCCGTGCCTGTACAACAAGTTGTCAGAATCAGATGGCCGATCCTCGCATCGAAGCGTGAACTTGACAATCTTTTGTTGTGCTGCAGGAAACAGTTGCACTGTGCACATTCTTTACCCAAATTGGGCTGTTAAATTTTAATTTTGAAAATCTTACTTATTAGCGGCTGATTTTGGCCCTTGCGTGCCCATTATTGCCGACGCAGCGACACCAGTTCCTCCCGCACGTGCCCAAGCACCCGTTGCTGAAGGGCTCACAGTCACACTTTTTGTAACATACTCCGTCAGATGGTGATAACGATGGAGTTGATTCCAAGAAAAACGAGTCAAACCATGTTTAATAGTAATAGTAATTTCGATAGGTAGATTGAATTCAATGTGAATGCGCGGGAAGGTGCCGCAGTTACCTATGGCGTTGAACCTACCTAGTCTTGTTTCCTTGACATCACAACAATCACATATTATACAAGATGGCATGAAGTTCCCTCGCACGCTGGTTTCCCATAGAGGTCAAAAGCAGCAAAGCAATGATCATCATCAGCCAGAATGATACACAGATTTAAATAATGAATTATTAGAGGCGATATAACAGTAACTGGTGATCGTAACCAGTCTACAGTGCCAAAGAATCTAAACCATAAAGCTTAAAGGTTCTATCATAAGATGCCGTTGCGATAAAGTTACCATCTGCAATTGCGGAAAGAAAAAGAGTGTGAGTGTATGAAACGACGACGCGATGAATTAATTTCAAAGAAAAAAAAAACATCCAAAATTGAGTAGACAAACTAATTCTCACCAGCAGAGCAATCGCTACTCATAACCTTGCCTTCAAGCCCACTCAACGACTTGATAGGTTTCCAGTCACCCTCCGTAAAGATCTTGCAATGTCCATCATACGACGACGTCAAAAGATGTCCGCCCGTAAGAAGGTGTCGACGCAACGATGGCGCGTCCTTCTCAAACCCTTCATGATCCTTCACAACAGCAGGATCGAAATGAATATCCTCATCATCGCTATCCATCATACGATTGCCGCCTTCATCCCCACTCTCTCCTCTTCCATGCGATCCCAATTAGACACCCTCTTCTGTCCAGCTTTATGATTATTTCCATCGGCCGAATCAACCTCCATGACCTCTTTCTGTACTCGCTGCTTTTGCTTCCATTAACTTGGCTTCCAGCGCCAGCAGGAGGCTCGGTAGTAAAGGTCCAATCCTTATCTCTTTTCGAGTAATCCGCCTCAAACCCATCATTTGCATGCCAAAACCGAACTTGAGACACAACACTCGTGTGTGCAGGTATAACGTAAGAACATTTCGCCATCCTCACATCCCATATTCGGACTTGATTATCAGCGGATCCTGTGGCTATCAAATGTCCATTCGGTGACCAGTCTAGACAGTGAATGGGTCCAACGTGACCTTGCATGACCATGATAGATCGACCGCTTCTCAAATCCCATACGCGACCGATTTGATCAAGACCACTTTGTTGGAAAGAATTAAAATGGGATGAAAACATCATGCAACTCACGCTGTGGCAACTAATGATCCATCGCCTTGAAACCCAATCGCAAAGACTTCTCTCGAATGGCCTTCTTGTAACAAAAGCTCTTGCTCCGTTTCAAGATCCCATAACCGCCAGGTGTGGTCATAACTTCACAGACAAATCAGTAAGAGCCATATAACACAAAAGACTGACCTTGCACTTCCAAGAAACTTGCCTGACGGATGGAAGGCAAGTTTAGGTACGCGAAGCAAATGTCCTTCCAGAGTTGCTATAGGAACATCACTAGAAATAAATATAAACCTGATTCTGTTAACAATTACCAACCTAGTAAATGAATGCAAATTAATCTTTCCATCCAGTGCAGATGTCGCGAGATTAACCGCATTTGGTGATTGAGTCAACGTGGAACCAGGATGAAATGCCAGCCCGCTGGCACGACCACTATGGCCCTTAAGGGTAATAAGATGCTCACAATTGGGTATCGACCATAATTTAACTAATCCAGAAAATGATGCCGTTGCGAGCACTTTGGAGTTGGGAGAAAAGAGGCATGTGGAAAGTGGTCTATCGTCACCGATTTGGGATGCGTACGTCGTATATGTCTAAAAAGTAAAAGTCTTTTTAGAACTCAATAATGAAGGCCATCCATGCCACACCTTTAATCTTGTATACCAATCCAACTTCATCTTCTTCCTCTGCGTGACAGGCACATCCAATTCAGCCTCTGCGCTGCCAACCGTCTCCTCGCTCTCGGCACCGACCATTTCGTCAACCAAGTCCTCGCAAAAAACAAACTCTCCTCCCCATACGTATAAAACTCCTCCGTGACCTCCTCACTCGCATCACTATCCTCACTCTCATCCTCCTCCTCATCGTCCTCATCAGACACGATCAACGCATCCTGTCCTTGCTCTTGAAGCACCTTGGACATGGTTTCCCGCAGTCGGTCTCGTCGTTCTGCTGGACCTTCAGCGAACAGGGTTTGTGGTTGATTGTAGGCTTGAAGACGGCGGCGGACTCGATAGTCTTCAGTAGGAACAGCGAGGGAGCGGGCGAGTCGTTTCCGCTCGAATTCTTCGAGCAGCTCTTGTTGCTCATCCTCAGGACGGCCTTCGTTGAGTTGATCCAAGTCCATTTTGACGAAAAAGGAAGGGACAAGTCCAAGAGATTGTGACAGTATATAGTAGGCGAAGCATTCAGCAAATGATCCAATAATATAGGTGAAATTATACATAATACGTCAAGATGTTTGGAAACGGTCGCAGATGTATATATGTATGTAAAAAACAAAAGATGTCGTTGATTATTTAAGACTATAAAGGAGATCAAGTAAAACTCGTGGTCCAGTTTCTTCGTAAAATCCTCCAACGCTAGGTCATATCTAACTCTGCTTTCATCTTAAAAGCGAGCTTGCTGAATACAGGTAATTTTGTACATATCGTTTCGCCTGCAACAGAATTAAAACTTGTAAGCCGCTTTTGATATGAATCCAATATATCAACAAAATCGTAATGCAGTAGAATGACACTACAACACACGTCACTATACCTTTTTGGCCAAATTCATCATCATACGCTCTCAATAATACCAATGAGCTCAATTCAAGAATTCGATTGTTGAAATTACCATAAATGATCCTGATGACCAATAAAGCCGCGCCATTCGGACTAACAACACAAAATCTTCTGCCCCATGCTTATCTCAAGCCATACAGTAAACCAGATAGCATATATGAGTCCATTCTCAATACAATACAGCGACCGTTGAAGATTCACGTCCATTAATATTTATCTCTGGTCCTTAGTTAAAAGAATGCGATCACACATAGATAGGTCCAGCACATTAAATAGCTCTGTCCCTCGCACCTGCCCCCCCTTCGACAGGTCTACGCATTTGTCATTATCGATTCAAAGCTTGGAGTCCCTCCACAAAAGATGTGGGGCTAATTAACCAAAGAAGATTGTCTATGAGCGAGAACGTAAGGCAATTTAGAGATGCTGTATCGTTGATGTCCTTATGAATATGAGTGTCCGATGGTTGATCAGGTTTACGGAAAAAAGAAACCCCCGACTTATTATACATGCTCCGAAATATCCTGGACTGTCTCAGATTTGTTCATTTGAAGATTTGTTTTGGCAAACTTGGGTTTGTCAGGTTTCCTGTGGGCTCTTTGACTTTCTTGCAATGCATGCCATTGCCTCAAACGACTTCTGTTCGGCCGCTATCACAGGCTTTGGGAAGGACTTACGACGGGAGCCTTTTCAGTTTGGTTGGTGGTTCTGACGAAGCAGACGCTTGAGTAGGCCTGATTGGTGGCGATTGAGTTGATATGAGCAGCCGATTCTTCTCAGATTTGGTATTAAGAACGCAAAACTTGGCACATCGCCAAGATAATATCACGAATATTGGACAGCGATTGCTCATTGACATATACCGATTATATACCCTATGGATCCAAGCCTTTTTTATCCAGTGCCGTACTTGACTTGAAACGTCCTCCCTACCTTTCTTGACTAAAGTAACTTTGAACAACAAACTTGGGTGAGCCTTCCAGCGCATGCCAGCTGAAATGATTCCCAAAATCCATTCAAAAAGTTTATATCGTCATCAGCATCAAAACTGCATATCGTTATCAGCAAAGCTCCAACGCAAGAAATGGCTCCATAAGAAACAAAAACTTTGACTAGATTTATTTCAGTTCAAGCTAGAACATTGAGCGGATGATGATCATGGTGCCACTGCCGTGGTGCAGTCTGCGGATATTTCGAAAATCTCTGAGATAAATATCTCTGAAACTCGAAAGATGACTTATGCGGATATTTCGAAATTTCTCTGAAAAAATCGAATTTCATGAAGAATCAAGGCCTCTTCTGTCTGCCTTCGGCGGTCCTGCGACACATCCTGATCCTTACCAATGACTTTCAACTGGCCATCAAATTAGAGTCGGTCATACTGGGACTCCCCATGCTCGCTGAATGTGCCGACTACACGCATACATTCGATCGATGCACAGAAGCTGACTTTCCGGCTTCCATGTTTCTCACCCGACCCTTCACACCCTGGAACATGTATTGGGGTCCTCCTTCTTTCCTCGGCATGATCACATACGGACCTTTGTGCAAAATGAGTCTGTCTGTTGTCTGTTGGCTCCATCGATTTCGGTCAACAGATGGACTCTGGAGTAGAGATCATCTTTTCTACGCCATCAACCATGACGCCAGTCCACGGTTCATTCGTATGCTTTTCCAACTGAAACATCATATTCACATTACAGAGGAAGTTATGGAGAAAGCTGTGGAACACACCTCCCGCGAAACGATAAAGTTTCTGTTAGACATGCAGCCAGGGTCTTGGACGATAAGTGCCACGCATAAGGCGGCATTTTTCGGCCGATTGGATGTCATTCAACTAATTCATGAGCGTGGCATGGCTGCTTTCGATGCTCGGATCATGGACGTGGCGGCTGAAAATGGTCATATTGAGGTTGTGAAATACCTTCACGAGCATCGCCAGGAAGGGTGCACGACATCCGCAATGGACGGAGCAGCGGAAAAAGGTCATCTTGACACAGTTAAGTACCTCCATGAGAATCGAAATGAAGGGTGCACGACGCTTGCGATGGACAGGGCCGCGGCCAATGGTCACTTTGAAATCGTAAAGTTTTTTTGCACCAACACCGTAGAGAAGGGTGTACAACATATGCCATGGACTACGCAGCTGGTGATGGGCATTTCGAGATCGTGGAGTTTCTCCATAAGAATCGAAGTGAGGGATGCACCACCATCGCCATTAACAGTGCTTCAAGAACGTCACTTAAAGTGGTCCAATTTTTATTCGAAAGCCGTGACGAAGGCTGCACACCTGCTGCATTTTTTGCAGCCCTGAGCAATTTGGAGGTCTTGAAATACCTTTGTGAGAACCATCAAGAGAAATTTCCCATCGCCGTAATGAACGAGGCATTCACGCACGCCTCGCGAGAAGGTTATCTCGCTTCTGTGGAATACCTTCATAGTCTTGGAATAATATCACGGGAGAATCCTGGGCCGCTTGACGAAGCCGCTGTCGCTGGTCATTTGAACGTTGTGCAATTTCTCCACGCCAACCAGTATTTCTGCTTCAACCCAAGCGCTGGCACAGATAGTCACAAGAGCTTCTTGGGATGCCGGATATTTTGAGCGGTATATGAAAGTTTACTGAACCGCTTGAGATTGGTACTTGGTCCCCTAAAAAAATTATACTGCGCAAATACCTTGGAGGCCAAACAGCTTTGGAGAACTCGCTCAAAATTATTAAACTGTTGTTGGAGGAAAGGGACGAGGGTTTCACTCAAGAAACATTTGATGCGCTTCACGATTTTGGAAAATCAACACTACAAGGTTGAATTCACGGAGCTGTTTGAACGGCACAGGCATAAATTGCACAATGCAAACGTCTTTCTTTCGTAATGCTATTGCTTGCTATTTGTCTTCGCGAACCGATGTTTTAGTTTTTTTCCTTCTCGCTTTTTATTTTGTTGCTCTTTTGATAAGTTTGTTTACCCCCGTGGAGTAGAGATGTGACCTGAGTTCTTACTTGAACGAGAGTTCCGATGTAATTAAAGTAATGAATGCAGCATATTTATTTATTTATTTATTATTATAAGCCACAACGTGCTTGCTGCACTATATATTAGTTGGTTGGTGCCCTACTATATTTATAATAAAAAAAAGGGCTGCATATCCCCTGCATCTAGTTTCATTCTTGTTTTCTTTCTCTGTCAGTGGCCCGTCGTCACCCTCCTCGAAATGAACATCAAGAACCTCATCGTTGCCCATCGTCACCGTTGCTTCTTCCCTTATGCCTGTAAGTAATGCAGTAATATATATTCTCTATACCTTCAGTCGAACTCTTTCTTCAGATCACAGTCAAGCCCCTTCTAACTGTACCATCATGATCATGTCAAGTACTTAGACCGTCATGGCTGGTGGAAGTAGCGACGGAAATAACCCCGCGCCTACCTGGTAAGCGTCGTCATCACTCGTCTTCTTCCTTTCTTAATGAGCATAGACTCAAAATATGCATCAAATTGACGCCATCTCTTTGTTCATATAGCCGTGATGCCTTTAAGAACGTCATGATCATTGTTTTGGAGAATGAGGACCACAGCAATGCGTGAGTTGTGCCCGTTCTTAATTCTCTGTTTTCCCAAACACCGATATCTGACTGTATACATTTATAAAACCCGCAGTCTCACCGACTCATACCTGGGCCGTGAACTTCCCCGCCAAGGGACAACTTCTCACAAACATGGACGGCGTCTGGCACCCTTCCCAGCCAAACTACATTGCCATGATCGCGTATGCATCCTTATCAAATTAAGATTATCAGTACTCACTCTACTTTCTACAGTGGCAGCAAGCACAACGTACTTTTGAACAACGACGCTGAAGTGAACGCTGTAAGAAATAGTCACATCTTCTTACTTTATACCTATCAAACCCTTAACTTCCATCGTTCCTCAGCCCAACATCGCCGACCTCCTCGAGAAGAAGGGCAAGACATGGCGCGCGTACCAACAAAACTACCCCGGTAACTGCTACACCGGTTCCACCTACGACAACGGCCTCTACGTTCGCAAACACAACCCCTTCATGTCCTTCAACAGCATCCGCAACAACCCTGCTCGTTGTGCCAACATTGTTCCCGCTACTTACCTCGACTTGGACGCTCAAGCTCGAAACCTCCCCAACTACATGTTCTACACCCCAAACATGATCAATAGCGGACATGACTCTTCCATCGCCACATACTCTGTTTGGCTCAAGGCGTTCTTGGAGCCCAAGTTGAAGGACCCTGTTTACGCTGACGTACGTTTCATATTTACATCAAAACCTATCATCATTTAACCCCCGCATCCGTGCAGACCCTTTTCATTGTCACTTACGATGAGTCCGAGTCCTACCTTGCCCGTAACCAAGTCTGTGAGTACACCTGGGTCCACCCTTATCTCTTTTTTTTTCTCTCTTCTTAACCTCTGCCCTCACAGACACGGTGCTTCTTGGCGCTGGTATCAAGGGTAAAGGCTATGTCGACAACACCTCCTACAACCACTACTCTGTACTTAAGGCGATTGAGCAGAACTTCCAGCTTGGTAACATGGGCAAGCATGACAGCGAAAGCAGCGTTAGCACCCTTGCTCTCAACTGGAAGACTTGTTAAGTCTGTTTCTTTTTGCTATGACTGTGAAATCCCTCATTTTTTTTTGGATTTTGGATATCAAAAGGATATCAGATTGAAAAGATAGTAAATACAAGAACTGAATATTACTGTTTTCAAATCATTTTATTATTTAAGTGCGATTAAGGCTGGCAATTTAAAAGTATAGTTTGTCTTTTTGTGCTCCAGGTTTTTCAAAGTATCGGAGATTCAAATTTCCTTGCTCCTATTGGCCAATATTGCACTTGCTGGCACAATAGATATCGTATAAATGTACGGCGTTGTCATGAATATGCCAAAACTGGTTTTACTTGATTCTTTAGAAACTTCTGAAACACCGCATCAAAATTCCATTCAAAATGCCGCCGTTTATCACTCCTATCTGCAGGCATATCATAGAGTCTTCGGATTGCTCTTTTACATCTGCCTCGCCAATTCCAGTCCATTCTTCGGGTGCAATGAAATCTTTCTCAAGTGTTTTAGTTTTATTTGAACATACATGATATATTCTGTTTCCAAACCTCTCCGTCTTGACCAGTAATTATCAAGACTTTGGGTCACATCCTTCAGACCGACCTCACTGCTGAGAGCGCCGGAAGCGAGCATAGTAAGGTGAACCAGTTCCCCATTGTCTCAATGAAGTCAGAACAAGCCTCCTCCTTAACAGCCTCAGTGCCACATGTCCTTACTTATCAGAAAATAAAAATTACTCCCCGACACGCTTTAAATGTTAAAAAAACATGGCAAAGAAGACGATTTCAAAGGCCAAAACTTTTATTCTATTAAAGCCATTCCACCCTTCATCACTCATCACAAACCCGTATACGACACAGGAAACCAAGAATATTCATGAAAAAAATAGAAAAGGAAGAGTTTTCAAGAAAAATACTTTTTAACAAGAAAAAGGACGAGCGCCTAAGTAAACTAGAACAATTTGCTGCAAATGCTCCCAAGAAGAAAAAAGTCCCATGAACCAATAATACAAGTAAAAATCCCAGCTCTTCCCCCAAAACGCTTAATAAAAGAAAACATTATTGGTAGCTCCCGTAATTAGAGGGAGCCTGCTGATGCCCCGTGTACCCATACTGATTATACCCATACGCTGCGTACTCATGTCCCTGTGCAAACAAGGATCCCTCATACGGCAGCTGCGATTGCTGAGCTTGCTGCGTACCATGCCCGTGTGTCAACTGCCCATGGTTATGTCCAAGAGCAAGGCCTGGATGCATACCCTGAATTTGCATCTGATGGTGTTGTTGCGCCGTGAAACCACTGTAATATCCAGCTGGTCCAGGTTGACCACCAACGCCCGCATTCCTGTAACCACCATTCATCGATATAGGCATATTCTGTTGAGCAAGCTGGGGTTGCGCCGTTGGTAGAGGGTTTTGCGTGGGAACGGGTTGCTGAGTAGATTGCAATACAGATAATGTATGATCTTGAAGTTGTGGAGTTGTAGCATTGGAGGAAGCCGACGCTAACAGAAGTACTTGACGCGTCTTCACCGGACACTTGAGACGACAACTCATCCGCCTCACTTGATCCATTTTGATTAGCAGAATTGTCTTTTGCGTTTGTCACAGTTTGGGTGTTGGGTTTGGTGCATTGCACAGCGCGCATGTCTCACGCTTTCCAAAGTTATTATACCGGCAGGACTGACTCGGGCACACCCAATCCTTTGGCTTGACGTGTGGATGGGATGTCTGACCGGTAAGCGGATGAACTGGATAGTGACCGTCAGCTCTCTTCGAACCGCACCGGTGGCATTCACTGCGACTTGCATAGTTATGATACCGGCATGTGTCGTTAGGGCAATTCCAGTCACCCGGTCGATCTGTTGGACGAGTGCGAGGACCACTCGCTGGCCCTGCCGCTTGATACTGAGGCGACCCGCACTGCATGCATCGACTTCGTGATGCAAAATTGTTCAGTCTACATTGAGCACAGTTCCAGTCTCCAGGCAAGATCTTGTTAGAGACCCCCGTCTTAAAATGCCCAGACGGCCCGTATCCCCCGACAGGAGGTTTTCGGGTACGGCACCGCATGCACTCGAACCTGGAAGCAAAGTTTTGGAATTTGCAGCTGATATTCGGGCAGTTCCAATCACCAGGTTTCATGGGTTGAGCAGCATTAGCAGTTGCAGTTTGCTTTACAACGTGCGGGTGAGGCGCCTGACACTTGAAGCAATTTCTGCGGGAAGCAAAGTTGTGGTATTGACAAGAAGTGCACAGCCAATCTCCAGGCTTCATCTCAGCAGCAGGTGTCGCGGCTGCAATCTCCTCGGCAGTCTAAACAAAAAGTCAGAATACTTGAAAGAAGTCTTCTCATGTTAGTGGTACTCACAGGAAAGGAGCCCTGACTTCTGAAGTTTGCTGAATTTGCAACTCGGTACCTGGGGGATACAAGAATCGTCCTCTCCCCAAGAAGCCTTCCGTGTAATGAGAGGCATTGCTTAGCTTCCTCATGTGACAAGAACACTGCAAATCCAGTTCCATCAGCCCGTCCTTCTGCATTTCGAACCATCCAAAGCTCTTTTGCCTTAACCCCAGCCAAATTCACCCAGTCCTCCATTTCACTACAAAAACAAATCGCAATGTCAGCAATCGTCTTTAACATTCTGCTGATTAAACTTACGTTATGGTAGCCTTGAACGGAAGCCCACCAAAGTGAACCACTTTAGACAGCGTAGCGTAAAACTCGTTCAACTGCAGTCCAAGGTTGATCGGCGCCACGAACGGCACAACTTTCCCTTCCGGTCAAAGCTTCAGCCGTCTGCGCCCATTTCTCCAACGACTCCAAAACAGCAACCGAGATTCTGGCAATATTGTTGGCATCGTCCATGCCGCTATGTGGGCGTCCCTCATGCGCAAGGTTGATAACATTACAAAGCCCGTTGATGGATGTCTTTGGTGAGGCCGTCCGATGCCCACTGATAAGAAGCCAATGGTTAACTTCCCGGATGACATCGTAAAAGACGTTGTAGTAATGGGGAAGAGGGATGCCTTTTTTCCCGCGTCTCCCGGCTCATTTGGAAACGGAGGTCCCATTCACCATGCGTTACGAAGCAGAACTTTTTCTGCAACGAGATGATCTTTGACTGAATGAATGTATCCACCGTCTTCAATGCGTATTTCAGGGGTTCTACGTGAATGGTTATACATACATTATTGCTTGGAACAGCATCCATAATGAACTAACCCGCTGCATCCAATTGCGCTGAAGTGATCCCCGTTAACGTTGTGCAAAAAGGTGTAAGAACAGTCTTCTCGGGCCGAACAAAGATCTGTTGACGGTGCACAATCTCCTTGAGAGCCACATCGATGACGGCGAACGACAGTTCGATGATCTCTCCCTGGTCACGACGGACTTTGGCTTCTGATGGATTCGAATGATTCTCGTCACAGGTAGATTCAAGGTCGATGGCTACTAGAAAGTCGTAGGGGCATCGCACCTGTCCCAGCGTATCTTCGGCAGTCATGCTTCCTTCCGATGTTTTACAGTTGGCAAAGTATCCTGGGTTAAGCACGATTCTACTTTGAATGTCTAAGCTTCGTCTTTACACTGATCAAAACTCTCTCTCTATTGCTGGATTGATGTACTTGGTAGCGGAGTTTTGGTATGTATGCCTCCACAGTGTTGCTTAAGAACGAAAACAGCCACTTTCCAACGGTCTTTCAACACAAAACACTCTGAAAGAATGGATGAATGCGCAAACCCTCCCTCTCCTGTACGATCACACGTTCCCTCCTATATGCAAACAATAAACCGCGCCGAATCCGCACGCACTCTGCACTCTCACTGGCTTTGAAAGGTATGGAGACCAAATTTTTTATTTTCCGTCTCTGTGATGATGGCGCCGTCATAGCGGCAGTCAGAATAAGGAATACGGTGGTATACTTTCAAATACAAATTTAAATCACAGCACACGTATCCAGATTAATACAGAGTTCTGCTTTGGGTATGATTCGTATGTACATCACGCCGTAAATTTCAGGCACCTACAGCAACATCATCAGCATCCCTTAATACGCATTTAAAACACCATTACCTCGTTTCCTCATGTGTTCCTTTACATTTTATAGAACAATACAGCATTCCACATCGCACGCATTTATACTTCGAGAAAAATGTACGCAAGAGTTAAGGATTGAAATTTAGAAAAGGACGTTAAGAAAGAAGGACGAGTAAATAAAAAAGGATATCCGCAGACTGTGCAAATCTTTCGTGGTGGATACTGTGAAGGTCCCATTGCTGCTGTCAAGTAATTAGGCGTCCCATGCAGTGTATCGAGTTTCTATAAAGCGTCAAAGACGAGCAGTTGTCGTAGAAGGCCCCTACCGCATCGGCTAAAAGCTGTGCGAAAGTCAACCGCGGGTATCCTGATTTCTTTGTCGTCTTCTTCCTCTTTGATACTGGTGCCCCTGTCGTCCCAAAGTATCAGCAAACGTACTCTTAAATAAAATAGTTCGAACCTTCATGATCGCCATCGGACCTCCTTAAAGCTCTTCTCCCACTCCCATCATCTAGAGTCCCATCCGGAATTTCCTCTTGAGCGAAGGTAGCCACTGATGAATTATCCTCATTCAGTTTATCCAAACGAGACTGCAGGAATTTATTTCTTGCAGTCTCATCCAACACCAGGCTGCTGCCTGACCCTAGATTCGGCTGACGTTGGAACGGTTTAGACCAGTTATGCTGCCTGGGGGTTGCTTTACCTCCTTGCTGGAGCTGCTGCGTCGAATCCCGTTTCGTTTTGAGAGGGACATGCCAATTTCATTAGAAGACGAGATCTTTGTTGTTATGTATTTATCGACAAACACAAAAGAGGTGCTTCCAATTCCCATCATAATAACATTCACAAGGACGAAAGTCATCCACCCAAACCAATCCAAAAAATAAAAAGCAAGCTTAAGGGGATAGTCTACGCATGAAGGAAGCTTCAAAGAAGAACACATTAAAATCGAATAAAGGATGTAACAAAATAGGTGGCAGAGAGGGAAAGGGGATAGGTATAAAAAAACTTAAGGAAAAGACGCCCAAAAAACGGTAGGGCAAGTAATTTAACATGAAATTATCGTCCGTATTGTCCAGGCATCATCCCTTGCTGCTGCTGCTGTTGCTGTTGCAAAAACGCCATCTGCTGTGGGGTCAGTCCACCGCCCTGAGCCACACCCCATACCCCCAAAATTATTCTGCGTATTGCCAAACTGCGTATTAAATCCCATACCCATAGACCCTCCCATACCTACATTCCCCATCCCTGCATTCCCCATCTGTCCTCCTCCAAATGAATTCCCCATCGACCCACCAAACGAGCTTCCCATAGACCCTCCCATCCCCATAGCAGGTGTAGGCTGCATAGGCTGCATTCCAAACGCATTAGGTTGTTGCATTCCCCATCCCGATGTTGGGTCGAACCACCATAGCATTTGACGAGAACGAGTTCGCATTGGTGGTATCAATTGATCGAAGAGCTGCGTACTTATCATTCGGGTCGACGGGCGCTGAGGGGCCGGTTAGAGCGAGAGGAGTGGGGAAGGCTGCAGGTTGAGGTGTTTGCTGGAATCCGGCTTGGCCAAATCCTTGGGATTGCAAGGCCATCATACCTATAGCTCCAGGTCCAGCTGTATTGCTCATTAGATCAATTCTAACACATTTTAAAGCCTATTCAAAGCTCACCCATCATCGACATTGGCTGATTCGAAACTGGCACAAATCCTAGATTCGGGTTCGCACTCGGTGTAGGAATCAATGGCTGCTGCAACGGTCTCGCAGCCGCGATCCGCCTCTGTTCCGCAAGCTGTGCTTCCAACCTTGCCGTCTCTTCCCTCATTTTGTTCAACGCCGCTGCTTTCTGTGCCTCAACTTTCTGTGCCTCAATCTGCTGCTGCTGGAGAGCCAATTCCGCTTGTCTCTTCGCATTCAATGCAACAGCCTGTTGCTGTTGGAGTTGGGCGGATGCTTGTTCCGCCTGCTTTTTTGCGGCGATCGCGGCTTGTTGTTGGGCGGCAAAGAATTGGTTCTGCTGAGCGGCAAGCTGTTGTTGGGCTTGTTGCTGTTGGAGAAGCTGAGCTTGAAGAGCTGCGGTTGTGGCAGCCTGCTTTTGGAGCTCCGCAGCTACGGCGCTGTTGACAGCTGTCGCGCCGAGAGAGGAAGCTTCCCAAGGATCATTTGTAATAGGTTTGGGCTTCTCGGGCGTCGATTCACTGCGGATGGTAGGCGGTGGTGCGTAAACGACCGTCGGTTTAGCGCTTGAGGAGGCACGTATAGAGGGAGGAGAAGTCTGAGATTGCTGACCGCCATTTAATGCCTGCTTCATGGCAAGAACGGAATGAGCATCTATTGTTGCAGTCTTTGCGGTGGCTACAGAACAACATTTAGCCAGTATATTCGACAACAAGTAAACAAAAACACATAAATAGCCTTACTTCTTCTGCTAGTGTTTCCGCGAAGAACTGCGGAAGTAGACGAAGGTGCAGCAACACCCATTAGCTCCTGCTTCTGCAGCTCCCTCGCAAAAAGCCTCATCTGCCAATATCTGCGCATCCGGTGGACCATCCTAAAAAAAAAAACGCATCAGACTCGCCAACTCAATTAAATGCAGTTACACTTCTTCCAAGCATCGCCATATTATTTGCCCTCGCCAAACGTTCTCTTTCAGCAATGGCAGCCGCATTGGCATTTCCGCCCATAAACGCAACCTGCGTTGGTCGCATACTTTCTGATTCTTATAATATCACCCTCAGACACTCCAAGTCGTCTCAAACACATCCCTGTCAATGTCATCCAACACGCTTTTATCCATCCTCTCGTTTACAAAGGCTTGTGCGTAAATCAAGGCATCGCCTGTAGATACTCCAGCCTTAAGCAGCCAATCCCGCCAATCGAAGCCGTTGTACACGTAACTTGATGATGGAGGAGGCGGGACACCCGCTGCAGCGGCGGAGGCCAACGTGGCAGCGCTTACACCCTGTCTAGGCTTCGGGGCTGATGATCCCGTACCTAGGCTTCCATTTCCGGTCACTCTACGTACGTAATCCAGATCTTCGGGAGAAAGCTTTTCGACGGGAACAGCGATCTTTACGCCGTTGGTTTTGTGAAGATGGACTTTGCCTTCGGCGACGTTCAGGAACTCTGCATCAACTTTAAAAGATCCAGACCGGTCTGTCCATGTACGAATCTTTGTCTCGTTGGGTTCTGGAGAAAAATTTGAGTAAAGAAGAAACAAGTGTGATTAAATAGTTACTCTCAAGGGGCCCCTTTCCTTTTCCGTCCTCTCCCTGAGACTTCGGGCGAGATGAAGTAGCCGGTCGTGCTAAAAGGCATTATCAATATGGTTTAGCAAAAACACGGATACATACTTGGAAGACGCGGAACAGCTGATGGAATACTATGTTCTCAGGGGCTCGCTGGGGCATAGGCGGTCGATACGATGAAGTAGAAACAGGTGACCTCGCATTTTCAGCAGGCCTCGACGGAAGACTTGGCTTTGATTGTTCCTGACGTCTCGCCTCCTCCTCAATACGCTGCATTCGCCGTTGCTCTCTTCCCTTTCTTTTCTTCTCCTTTCCTCTTCCTCTTTTTGACGGCGTTGACGTTCCTCTTCTGCCGCAACGCGCCTCCGACGATCTTCCTCATCCTGTCTTCGCCGCTCCTCGGCCATCCGCTGAGCTTGAGCCCTCTCCATCTCTCTTTCCTGCTCGTCCGCACGTCGCCTCTCAGCGTCCTCATCTGCGCGGGAAATATCGGCCCCGGCTTGTTTCAGCTGGATAAAACAATACAATTCTTAGAATAAGAGGTCATACGAAGAATCAAAGAAAAATATATGACACCTACCTCAACATACGACTTTGGCACCAAACCCTCCCCACCCCTCTCAACAACTTCACCTGCCACCAATCCTCATCCGTATCATCAATAACAATTAAATCATCATTCTCCTGAATACTCAGCTCCTCTCCGTGGTCGCCTCGTAATCGTACAGCGCAATCGCCACCTTCATTGCACCTTTACTCATAGCCACAGGTGATGGCGCCACAGGAGGTGGCGCAAACGTGTTGGAGAGAAGCTGGTGCTGGAGGTGGCAGCGAGGATGGCAGGTGGTTGGTGAGGGATCCTGGAGGTGGGCCAACGTTTGGCGGAGGGCCAGTGATGATCGGTCCAGAAACCATGCTCTAATAATAGTCAGGTATTTTGTCATATCAGTAAATTAGGCTCACTCTTGTCTTAATCTCCTCGAGTCTTTTAAACATCCGGTCACGTCATCCTTTTCTCCCTCAAATTCACGGAATCTGAACCAAAATCCAGAAAACCTTCTTTCCTTTTTTCGAAAACTTAGTCAATTCCTTAAAGTCCCATTTCTCAAAACGGTCTACAAATTAAGACGCGAAATTATTAGCATCATAGATCAGTTCACAAGTAACCTTCAACTCACCTCAAACTCGTCGCAAAGATACACCACATAATCATCACCGACACCCAAAAGCACTTCCTGTTATTCTTCTTACTCTTCTTGTTAACCTCCTATCATTTGATCAGGGAAAAAAATTCTAATACTCTTACAGTAAACGTGGTCAATTTGACATCTCCAGGTGCGCGATCGCTTTCGGTCCTTTTGGTATCTTGGGACCAGGTCCAAACATATCCAAAGTATTAGAAGTTTTGCCTTTTGCGCGGCGGCAGCGTCATTGTCCAACGAAGTTCCTTGGTCCTCTACTTCACCCCAACTCTGTGTATCCACCAGAAGCAGCACCCGCGTCGCCGTCCTAAAAAGTAAAGAAAGTAAGTACTTTATTAAAATGCGCAATAGAAACCGAGACGCGTACGGCTAAGGAAGCCAAAGCAAAATAAGTACACACCGCATTGACATAGTTGGCCGGAACCAGCCCGACGTTATTATCGATTCTCGCAAACCACCATTCAGGGTCATCATTCTCATACACAAGAACAGTCGCACCCTCTTGAAAACTAATTTCATCCTCCGTCGTGCTTCATACTCATACAACGCTGTAGAAACTAGTTTCGGCTCAAGCTAAAGCCTATGAATATTCACCCCTCAGAAAATCCCTCACCTCTTCAATGTACGTTACAGGCGCCAACCCCTCCTGCGCTTCCTCGAACGTATCAGAAACCCTCAATATGCATGTCCACCAATCCGGGTCGCTGTCGTCATGACGAGTAGAACATTGTTTTCTTTTAAGGTGAGCTCCTCAGATTTGTGCATCATAGTCGTATAAGACTTTGGCGACGATCTTGCACTTCATTGCTGGCCTAATGAAGTGGAAGAAGGTATTAGGAGATGGGTGATGCGGGAAGTAAAATGGAAGGGAATGCTTGGAGTTTGCCAATCAAAGGATCGTGGTATCAAAGGCATGAACGCCGGGTTTCCGGTTTGTGGTACTCAGCTGTAGCATGAGCTGATCCAGGACTTCAAGAGTAAGATACTGACCTTCGCTAAGCAACGGGGCTAAGGAAATGTGTAGTAATGGACGTTAACGTAATAAGCGCCGCGGTGCGTATGCAGCAAGCTGATGGGAATGGATGGCTATAGAAAATCTTGTGCTCAGATCAAAGTTTTTATTTAACCATGAAGTCATGCAAGGCATCAAATAGCAAGGCATTTCGCGATGAGGCTATCACATGCAGCCACAAGTTATCAATCTCACCAGCTGGTGCCGTAGTTCCTGCGAGGAATAAATGTTGCCCAACTTCTTTCCGATCTGAAAAACGAACAGAAAGTCAGCCCGGGTTCTCAAACACGTGAAATGACCACTCACCGAACAAGAAAGCGCCATTACGGATTTTGTTGGCCTCCTCCGCGATGGATGCCCACACAATCGTGTCGGCGCCTTGGTCTGGTGTGCGGAGCCTGTCTTTCATGTATTCGTGGAAGGTGGGGATGCTAGTCTGAACGCCAACGGTATCTGCCCAGCCAGGATGCATGGAATAGAAGCGAACCGTTGGGAAGTCTTTCGCCCACTTTTCGGTGAGTTCTACTTGTTGGCGCTGAAAGATGCTATTGAGTAAAAGGCTTGGCTGATTACATATACCTTGGTTTGTGCATATGCCAAAACTCCGTCAAACTTTCCCTTCTCAAACTGCAGGTCGCTGGCATCCAGTTTCTTGTTGAACATACCTCCAGACGATACGCTGACCTTTATATGATATCAACTGATGTCAAAGAAAATGATGTGCTTACCACGCGAGCATTCCCTGTTTTTTCAAGAATTGGCATCAATAGTTTTGTAAGGTAGTAGGTGCGAGTGTATTTGTCGCAAAGGTGCTTTCAAGACCATCAGGCGTCAGTTTTCTCTCATTTGGCAGAATTCCGCATTGTTGACGAGAATGTTAACTTTAGCGTCCGCCTTCTTCAGAAACTTTTCGGCAAACTCTTTCAGTTGAGCTGGGCGACTAAATGAAAGTATGGCTTAAATGAAAAAAGCACGCAAAAAACATCTCCTAACCTGACGTCGACAACTTCCAGAATGACATTAGGATTGGAGGTGGCTGTGACTATCTCGTCTCTTGCAGTCTGTCCACGACCCTGGTCACGGCACAGCATATGCACGGTTGCACCTTCACGCTGTCAGAAATTACACGGATTTAAACAACAGTACCTCGTTTTGCCAACTCCATTGCAACACTCTTTCCCAACCCAGCATTAGCGCCTTCAATATTAAGTCATGAATACAAAACTCTAAAGTTTACCTGTAACAATAGCGACCTAACCAGAAACAGTGTTAGAACATTACAATTAGAGTCATTAGACTTGCCTTTCCCTTCAAGTCAACGTCTATAGCACCAGGTGTAAACTTTTCCGAGTTGGAGAGGAACCCGTACCTTGAGAACTGGTTGTATCCGCTGATAGAGAAGAGGAAGCCCTATAGAGCACTGCAATGTTTTCAAATACGATGCCGATCATAGTTTATTGTATGCGACGGTGTAGAGAGCGATGAGGACGAGGTAGGGGTGACGAATGCAGCAAAGGTTCTGACGAGCAGCTCTTTTTGTATGGATCGAGAACTCTGACAATTTTCCCGCACCGATCCACGGATAATACAAGTCAATATTTAAATCGGCGGCAATTTACATAAGAGGTGGATGGTCACGTATCGCGCGTGCAGAAGTATTTTACTTTTATCAACTTTGATGTTAAGTAAGCAACGCAATATCTTCAAAAAGCATAATTAAAACCAATGAAGATGTAATGATAAGCACACGCACTAATCACTCGGGCGAAAAATCAAAACAAAGCCAAATATCACATTCTTACCAAAAACCAAATATAAAATGAGACCTTCTTTCTCCTCCAATTCTACTCATACGAGCTCATCTTCAATTCCTTACGTCAAAAACTTCATATGCACTTCAAAGCCATCCTTGCTAGCACCCTTAAGTGCACCCTCGTCGGTTCCATCCTTATCTCCCAATCCGTTAATCCCATCTCCGCTATCGCCGTCTACCGTCGTGCCGAAAACCCCGCTTCGACTGTCGCTGTCCAGATCAATTCTCCCAGCGAAACCCCTGCCTCTGTCCCTCAGGACATTTCTGAGCCCGCGCAATTCTCCAGACACGCGGACGACGCAGCTGGCCCTGAGGACGCTCAGGCCGCCCAAATCTTCAATGACCCGAGGAAGAAAGCGACGCCGCTGCTGAACCTGAGGAGGAGGGTGACGCTGCCGCTGAGCCTGAAGAGGAAGACGCGGATGCCGCTCAAGTTCCTGAGGACAGCCCAGAGGAGACGAACTCTTCTGAAGTCGAGCCATCTTCTAATGAGTTCATGCCGGAGAACGCGTCAGTTGCTGCCTACCCTGAAGATAATGCAGATGCTGCGGACGTGGAAGCTGCGGGATCCAAACACCACGGTCGTCGCAGCAAGAGGAGGAGGGTGAGATACACCCGGACTCGACGAAACTTCAGAAAGCGGATTGCGGTGTTGAGGGATAGATTGAAGATGGGCGGGAAGAAGGGGAGTAAAAAGGCTTATGGGTTGACTTATTTCCACAAGAAGACAAACTACCCGTAAGTTATCTAACTCTTTCCCTTGTTTGCGTTAGACATCAATATATTGAGTTTGTTTAGTGCCGGTTCTGCAGTGACCACGCCTGAGGAGGATATCACGTACAAAAAGGTCACGCTTCTGGCAACTCTGGGGTTATGGGTGCAAGTTGAAGGAGAGTTCCGCCTGCTTGCTGACAAGAGGAAGAGGAGGTCCAGGAGGAAGTCAGGATTCACCACTAGACGGTCGATCCTTATTTGAAGCAATTATGAGGGATGTGATGTGTTTGTACATTTGTATGTTCTTTGGCTGTAGTGTATGTGTTTGCAGTGATGGGATGTTAGAAATAAATTCGCTGCTTTTGTTCTGTTTTCAACGTCGCTTGCATTGAGCTGTCCAGCATACATAGCGCCTATCACTTGCATTCATCAGCAATACTCCTCCATCATCTATACATTTACGGTACCATAGCAAAGCTTGTGCAACATAGTCCATTTGATATTCAGCGTCAAGGACTCGTCCACTCACTCCAACAGCTTCACCAACGCATTAACTTATCATGTCAGACATGGACGATGACGATTTTTATGGTACTTCATCCGCCACTTTCTGTTCCTATTCTAACATCCTTCGCGCATTATAGGTGGAGGACGACGAGGAGTACGATTTTGATACGAAGAAAATCGACGACGAAGAGCCAGATGGTGGATCTCGAGAACAAATATTACGGGGCAAAAGGTCTTTTTGCGCATCTTTAAAACGATGTCTGATTGTAAAAGGGCTCAAGGAGGGATAGTCTAGAAGCCGCAATCAAGGGAATTCCAAGCTGTTGTGGATGGCAGAGCCCGAAAGGGTGATTGGTATGTCGACAAGGGAGGCATGCATATTGCTAAACGGGTAAAGGGGCTTCAAATCGTTAAAGCAGATGGTGAAATGTACATTCAAGTTGAACAAATACGCAGATGTAAGGAGTCCTTCATGACGACATCTGACCACCTTTTTAGACCCTTGCCCATTACAAAACTCTCTTAACATACGTGAAGAATTCTGTTTCAAAGAATTACAGCGAAAAAAGTATCAACAACATCTCGATGTGGTGTCAACCTCAGCCGATATGTCATTTTTGGAGGAATTCTATTCCGTCAGTCTGAATGCATTGAATGAGATGAAGAATGATGTGAGCCTCAAATGCTTAAGCATGTATCATTGACTAGAAATTGTAGAGGTTGTGGACGAAAACAAACTTGAAGCTTGCGAAACTTTGGTTGGATAGACATGATATGGAAGGCTGAATAAGGTGGACCACTTATTTAGAGTAAGAAACTTACATCGTTAGATACTTCGACAACTCCATACGTCGTGCCAGAATGATGATGGGATCGGATGATCAGAAGAAAGGGACGTTGTTATTGGAGATTTTTGCTTTGGAAATTCAGATGCATACGAGACAAAGAATACGAAAAAGTTGAAGGTTTGTTTTTGTGTTGTTGATATATATATTGATGTTTGCTAGACGCTATATCAACAATGTCTGAACGTCAAGTCGGCGATTCCTCACCCAAAAATTATGGGTACTTCAAACTTTGGCAGTGTCAGTCTAATTTCTTTTTAGGCGTCATCCGTGAATGTGGGGAAGATGCATATGAGCGAGAGTAAGATTTTTTAACCCATTCAGCCTTCTCACAAATATTGCAGAGGAGTGGGATAAGGCGCAAACCGATTTTTTGAGGCATTTAAAAACTACGACGAAGCTGGAAGTCCTCAAAGAATCACGTGTCTGAAGTATCTTGTGTTGGCGAATATGCTTATGGAATCTCAAATTAATCCGTTTGATTCACAAGAAACCAAGCCGTAAGCTTGATCTTAAGAAGTTTTCTTTTAAGCGTTATGCAGATACAAGAACGAAAAGAGATTGAGGCGATGACGAACCTCGTTAACGCGTATCAAAGAAAAGACATTCGCGATTTCGAAAAGATTTTGAGAGGTGAGAGGTTCTGTCGGTACTGGTTTTCACGTTCAAAGAAAATCGGAGAACTATTATGGACGACCCCTTCATCCGAACGTACATTGATGACGTGTTGAAGAACATCCGAGCGCAAGTCATTATCAAATTGATCAAGCCGTACACTCGTATTGACATTTCTTTCGTCTCAAAGGTATAGAACTGTACTTTTTTTTTAAAAAAAAAAACAACAAAACTGACGTGAGTCCCACCAGCAATTGAACATTCCATCCGAAGATGTCGAAACCCTTCTTGTTGCATTGGTTTTAGACAATAGGATAAATGGAAAGATTGATCAAGTTAACCAGCGGTTGGAGCTCAACACAAAGTGAGCCTTTTTCTCAGATATATATTTGCAAGTGGAATAACATTATGGAAATAGGACGGCAAATACGGAATATTACTCGTCTCTGGAAAAACTCGTCAACAACGTCGCGACTTGCACAAAACGACCATTAATCGCCTTAACTGATTGATACACCACCCCCAAACAGGCAGCTTTCGGAACGCCTGCGCCTCAGAGGGATGTCTGGCCCTGCGCTGCGAGTTTTTCAAAAATCTATTTGGTTCAACATGAAAAAGCAAGCGATGAGAAAAGCGTCCATATGCATGTATGAAGTAAATAAAACGAGTCAGGTACCTGGATGAAGCTCTCTGGTTCTTGCGCACCGCTCACCCGGTACTTGTTGTTAATAACATAGAACGGGACACCTTGGATACCCTCATTTCTGTTCTTGACCAAATTCTTTTTAACAGCGTCCGTTCCCTCCTTCGACTCTAGGAAAGCAATAGCCTGTTCCCACTGTCAGCATCTGTTCACTACGAAAACCTTACCTCTTTCTTATCAATCCCAACTCTCACCGCAGCCTCCGCCAAAACCTCTTTATCCGCAATATCCTTCTCATTCTCAAAATAATCCTTGAACAACTCCTCGACCAATTCATACTGCACATTCTTTCCTTTTGCCCATCCGATCAACCGGTGGGAGTCGAGAGTGTTTCCAATCAGGCCGCCGTATGAAAAGGTGATGTTTTCAGCGAGGCCAACTTGTTGCATGTGGGTAGCATGGCGGAAAAACGGCGGCACCAAATTTAGATTCGTAGCGGGCGATTTTGTTGACGGAGGCGGTCATAGTTGGATCGAGCTTTAAGGGGTTACAAGGAAAGAGAGAGAGATCTTTACCTGATAAGAGGAGGTATTCAATATTAAATTGGATGGGGAATGGCCGCGGTCGGTGACGTTTTTTATCGCTTTTTCAGACGTCGCTTACCGACAAAGCACCCTATATTAGTTGAAGGGAGAAATAGCTGGACCTTTAAAAAGGGGGTATGAATGAATGATGGTGGAGTCCGACAGGAATGTAGATGAAATGAAGCACAATGGGCGGGTGCTAGGATTACTAACATGGACAGACGGTGTCGCTGGTGATGGCAATGTTAACGATGGGTCTTGCTGGCAGTCATGGCTGTTGACGAGTGGTGATGGTAATAGTAAAGTGATCAAAAGTGAGTTCGAATTGCTGTTCTGCATGCAATTTTGAGCATTGTATTTGTCAGAAACTGGATTTGTCAGTTGTGCCTTGTTTGTCTGTTTTGAAACAGCCAATAATCTGGGAACAGACTGAGCTCCGCCGATAACCTCTTGGGATGTGTTTTTGTAGGGAGAAGAGAGTATTGAGAGATTGAAGCAATAGGTGGAAGAGTTCAAGAGATTGAAGAAATATATTTTAATTTTTTTTTATTTTTATTTTTTTTGCATTGCATTGCATATCATTTTTTTAATTTTTATTTTATTCTATCTTTAATAATTTTATAAATACTTTTTATTTTCTTATTTTTGTTGTTCTTATATTATTATATACATATGTAGAAGATGTATGTATATTTACTTGTATTTTTCATGTTTCTATCTTACTTGAATGATATTTGTTAAGTTGAGTTTCTTTGCAACTTTTTTTTTTTAGAGTCCTTTTCGTTGTACGACGTTACACAAGATTCGGAGCATTGTTGGATGGTATGAAGTCGATGAAATATTGCCATTGTTCGTCAGCAGCATATGTTGGCGTCATTACCAACGACATTAAATATTGCATTGCAATAACGGTTTCTTCTGTTGGTGTGAAGTAATAGGTGGTGTCTTCCTGCGTTATCCATTCCAGAAGAGTCAGTGCCTTCGATGTTGTCGTTGTTTTTGGTCCAGAAAGCTAGAGAAAAAGAAATCGTTAGCAATTACAATAGAAATGAGGCTCCCGTCACGGGAGGTAGCATTGTAACAGCGGTTTGTAAGGCTCCCGTCACGGGAATGAAAGTCGACTTAATTTAGATTAAATCAACAGTGTACTAACCTGGTTTATACTGGAATAGAGTTGTTAGTCAGTACATAGTTCAAAGCTTATTGAATACAAAGAGCATTTATTGCAATATTTTCAATATCAGCATAAGGTTTGGCAAAATAACGCATTGGCTACGAACAAGAACATTCACGCGAAGAAAGAATATTTTCAAATTCAGCATAAGGTACGGCAAAATAACGCGTAGGTTACCGACAAGCACATTCACGTTTAAGAAGATGATGATCACAAACAATAGGTTTTCCCGGTCCAGTTCGTAAGGGAACGGCATGGCACACGCAGACGTGATTTACAATGTCTTTGATCTGTTTATGGCGTTTAGCAAGCAAAATATATTTTAACGAAAAGTACCTCGTTAACAACCACAGTCATTCCATATTCGTACAATTCGAGCATCGCCTTGTCATTAGTCGCACAGGTTCCAAATAGAAGTCCTTATGTATTTCAAGTTAAAGAGGTTCAACCCATGAAATGTACTCACCGATTATCCCGCGTAAAAGCACTGTGTTTTCGTCAGCCAGAGTCCGCGCAGTCAATTGACCGCCAACACGAAGACCGATGGAATACGAAGTTTCGCTCTCGCGGTTAAGAAATGCAAAAGACGTGTGAAAGAGACGGTACCATGAAGCAGCAAGATCTGAAAAGGTTGAACGGCAACTGTGAAGAATTACATTATTCACATGGCCTATGGCTCATAAGGACATTCGTCTAAGTCGTTGAGTTCCGTTATATCCCGCGTCGACGCGTATATTTACGCGTCATATTGAATCCTCCCTTCTTTTCCCTTTGGGTTTTTTATATATAGTTTTTCCCCACGTTTATAGGGTTTTTATTGAAGGAGGTGGCGCGCATATGTGCCGTTTATATGTGTGTGCATATGTTGTGTCTATTATTTATTTGTATTTTGTGTATTACTTTAATATGAGAGATTTCTTGATTTAATTTGTACCTTGTTGAATTAAGTGTTGATATTGAGTGATTCCCCATCCTCTATCTCACGCGCGTGGCCTCGCCGTGATCTCCCTTACTCCTTCTTGGATGGCAGCCCACCCTCTACCCCCTGCCACCTGGTGAAGCCGCAATCCAGCTGTTTGAAGCAGAAGGCTGCGATGGGAGCCCAAGGGTCCTCCTCATTGTCAGTGTCCTTTAGCTTAGGCTTGGTCGGCTACATTCCACCTCTGATGATCCCCGAGCCGGTGATCGACGCTGCAGGCAGGTGATGAGTGAGGTTACCCTGTGCCAGCTCGTGAGGCAACGAGATCATCACGTTCCAAAAGGTGCCATAGCAGGAAGGCAAGGAGGCTTTCAGCCATCCCCGATCGCCAGGAGACGATCTGGTGCTCATATTGGTTTATTAGCAAGGTAAGTCGACATAGAAGATACTAAACACGTTCCCTTCTCCCTTTATTAAGCAGAACCTCGCGATCACTCACCCACACCATCGCCAAACAACAACATCACTTAGATTCAGGAGTACATCCTGTCCCTAGGTGCTCTGTGGACTTGCTCTGCTGGAGCAACTCCTTTACTCTTCTCCCCTACCCCCTAGTCGAAGCTAGGTAGGGAGGGATGGGTCAAGAGAAGATCACAGTGGGGGCCCAACCTAAAATGGGTGTTCTGGTGAGTTTCTCGTCGAATTTTGCTTCTTTTGCTTTATTTCTTTCGCAAAATCGACGTCACCGACGCTCTGGACCGATCTGGACGCGTTCCCCTGCTGAAAATGGACTTCTGGATGGTTGATGGGCATGCAGGGACCTCCTACCTCCCTCCGGCATGCCCAGAATCATTTTGTGTCACCTCCCATTGTCCGTCATTGTTCTGATCCCTCAGAATGATCTGGACTTAATGGGAGGCCCACCAGAGCCCACATCATCACTGCATGGCCATCACGTCGCGTTCTCACGCCACTGGGCCATGCTATATGTGATACCTACCTCACTAGATGGAGCCTTTAGGCTTCCTTATTATCTACTGAGAAAATTGGCTATTAAAACTCGATTTCTCGACTTTTAGGCCTCACCTCGCTTTTCAAAGCGCATCCTGAGCATGTTTTATACATCTCTTTCATTTTCGAGCTTCTAGCTTGCATTTTCATTTTCATTTTTATTATGATTATGATACTATATTTCAAACTGGTCATTCTTATTTTATGGGTTATGACCACCATCCCATGCAGCATGCTTCATATTGGCTTGCAGAAAACGCGTTTAAAAGTTTCGAACTGCATTATAAAGGGGTTTCCCCGCGAAAAAATCAATTTATTTTCATTTTATTTTGTTAACGAAGTTTGGACTTAACCAAATTTCGCGAAAAATAATTTGACAATTCATTTTTGCAAAAAGTGACCTGTCCCACCACGCGCTAGACTAGAGTCTGCAGCGAGTGATGGTGCGGTGGGATCTCAATCAAAACTTATCCTACGACGACGCTGTAAAAAGCGTTATGCTTATCAACGCGGCATCGTAGGATTTCAACAAGATTATAATCGAAAATGTTTATAAACAAACTGTTTTTATTATATGCCCTATGCGGCAATAATGATTTACATATAATTAAACAAAATAAACAAAATAACTTTGACAACTAGTTTATTTTTTAAACTACTACAAGTAAGTGTACGCTAAACGGCAGATGCCTTCTGTTGCAATGCACTTACTTGCCTATACTGCTCGCTTTCCCAGTGTCCTCCTCTAGAGATAAGAACTGGCGAGACCGGGGAAATACAAGGGCTAGCAATGACTACCCGCGCAAAGATGGCGGCAAAGTATATAAAAAGCGCCCTAAACTTACCAGGACTGGGATCCCTGAAACGCCCGCCTCTTCCAAATCAAGGCAGGGCGGGACCTCCCATCCATCAAGGAGAGATCCAACGGAATCATCTCCGAATTCCGCGCCACTTGCGCGATCTTCCAGGTGCCTATCTGCCAGGAAAACTTAACAAGGTTTATTCGAAACCAAAACAAAGGGAAACCGAGCTCTCGGACCCTTACCTTGACGCATCAGAGTGCGAAACTCGAGGAATAAGGTCCTCGACCCTCGTGCAACAGCTGGGCAGCATCAGAAGGTCCTTTCCGACCCTCAGGGCTCCTCAGCTTTGTCAAATCGTCGCCCCCTCTCTCTAGAGAGGCCCCAGTCGCCAAGAAGACCGTCGTTGCCTCCTCTGGCTCTCGCCACCCTGGTGGTGTTAGCAAGGATGAGACCGCCTTTCTCACCTAGCATCTTCATCCGCAATCCTCGCTCCCATCATTGTATCGAGAGTCTTCACACGACGACCCGATGGATGAGGATGATGAAGTAGTTCGTGTCTTTTCAGACGGTGAACCACCTCCAACCTCCGCAAGCTCAGGGCAGGCTTCGAACCCGCCTCCTCTGAGCATATGACAAACAAAGGGAAAGAACCCTTACCTGATGTAGTCGAATGGGACGAGGTCTTCCTGTTCCCAATTCAAGGATCCACCTCCTTTGAAGAATTGCTTGGGGTTCATCGCGGACCAAGCATCCGCCAGCGTGCTGAGGGCTCCCTTGACCCCGCATACTCATCACTAGGCGCCGTCGTGTACCTCCTGCACCTCTTACTCCACCAGCATGCTTCAATCCTGCTGATGATGCCGAGCATGGCCGCTCTGCTCAACAGCTACCCCAAAGCTGAGCGGACACTTGGTAGCAACCGCTACAACATCGACTTGGTCTTCCATCTCGTTCAGCGCCTTGGAGACCTAGGTGTTGAAGTTACTATTAATGAGGGACAACTCAAAAGTAACGTTGCTTACCGTAACGAGAGACTAGAGTCTTTCACCTCTCTCGTGGACGAACGTCGCAAGCGCCTATACAAAACAATTAATGGAGTTCGAGACATGTTAATCGACTCTACCAACGAACTTGCTATGCTCATGGGCTGTGGTGCTTTTAATATCCGCCAGCTCGACGCTGAGACGGAATACACTGATGCAGCACTTGTAGCTGTACGGCACGACCTCACCAGCTGCTTGGTGAATAGTCAATGAAGGTGAAAGAGATGCGTAATCGACTCACCTCACATCGGCATCCATCCTCGCCCCCTGCACCTCCTCCGGTCCTTTGGTCCCTTCAGTACCAGCTCCCCGGCTCTGCTGAAACAGAGAAGTCAGGTCCGTCTTCCCCTGAACCATCCCCTCAACAACGTTGGGAAGGAACAACTCCCACTTACCAGCCTCTCCTCGGTTGATGGTGATTCTCTCACGACACCACCACTTCCTCTGTGGGCTCTGCCAGTGATGACGATGACCACACCGACCCCCGTCAGGTGGCTCCAGTTGCTCTTGCTTCTCGCCGTAGCACCCCGTCATCCATTGTCACGCCCTAGAGTCTATGGGTTAGCAAACACAAAGCATCTGACGTCGGATGTTGAAGGAATCACTAAGAAGCTCACCCTTCTTCAGTACCGTGAGCTTCGTTCTGGCTCTTCCACCCCTTCCAGCAGACCTCCTCTCCCCCTTCTCAGGAGTGTTGACGCTGATGTGGGAAAGAATACTCCTTTAGTGATGGTCATGCACCTAAAGTACTCACCATGGGTTCCAACGCCTCCTCTGCGGACCCCGCAGCCGCTACAGCTCTTTCCCTATTAGGAGATTCCCTTTGCTCTTACCGCATCCATGGGCTTCGAGTCGCCTATGTAGATGCAATTTAATATTACGTGGTGTCTATCCACAACAACACCGTTCCCTAGTGAAAACCTGGATACAACTCATTCGACGCTTCTTCTTCACGACAGCGCTGATGACAAACACCTTGACAACACTTTGTCAACTTACAACTGTCCTTTGCCGAAACTTTGCTCCTAATTCTTGGGCGAGTTGGAACTGTTATAACAGTTGAGTAGTTTACTGGGACACGTTCTGCATGGGTCCTTTTGATTCTCTCAATAAACTGACGTATCTTCATACGTTTCTACCTTTTGCTTATTGTCTCAGCGACGATCGGCTTAAAATCATCCTTATTTGCAGATGCCAGGATGACCGATAGAAGTCGCTCGTCCTGAATGAAGCCTAATCTCGACGATGTTGACCATTTGTGGCTTCCAACCTCAACGCAAAGGATGCTAAAGCATTGATTATACCCACCCACCCGCCCATGTCTTTTCTCCTTCTCAAAAACGGAGTTTGGATCTGATCGACCATTGCTTTCCAGTGAAGTTATCTTCCCTGAACAGCTCATTGACAATGTCTTTCTTAGGATAAAGTCATCTCGATTGAAGGACATTCTCGAGAGACGCAGACTATTTGAATATCAAAAACGGGAGTTCACAGGAACTGCCCGATTCTGGATTTGCCAGGTGCCTGATCCTGAGAGTAACTCTTCTCGTGCACCTAGGCACATACCCGGACAAATTACCCATGTCATAACAGTTAGTGCTGGTATACCACCAGATGCTGTAAACTACCCAGTGCCTGACACCGGTCCAAAATCTCTAAGTAGTTTTTACGCTCACGAAATACTTGAGATACGTGAGCTCTTCTCACCCCTCAATGAAAAGAGAACTACTGCAGACTCACCCCCATCTCTACGCGAGATATATGGCGTTGAGAGAACGACGGCTCTGCCTGACGTTCCTTCTCGTATGATCCACGACTTCCCACCAGAGTCAATGAAAAAGATATATCCCATTGATGATATACAAACACCATTCCGCTCTTCCAAGCTGAAGATTATAAGTTGGAATGTGAACAGCCTTCAAGCTCTTGTTAAGAAACACTTTGCAAAGAGAATTGAAGGTGACGAATCCAATAGAGCAGAGTTCTTTGCTAAATATTTGGATGAAATGGAATGTGACATCGCCTGCTTCCAAGAGACTATGATCGGTGATGGTCATGAAAAGTTTTGGCAACAACTGAAATCCGTCCGCAGATGGAAGATGTATGCTGACGACAAAAGAAATGGACACAATGGTGTTATGACATGGTCCGCAAAGATATAATCGTACTTTCAGTGATATGTGTATATCCGCATACGCCAGGATATACTTGGCATGATCCAACAGAATTTTATAAAGCTGTTTGGAGAATAAACTACACCTTTGTAGATAAACGACTTCCTTGCAAATGGAATTTCAACCACAATTTTGAGGCATCCCTGACTGACCATGAGATGGTTGCATTAGTTTAGAGTACAGTGATGCTCACCATAACAATTATGATAACATGATCTTTTTGCCGGCACTTGACCTACCTGATCAAGGCACGCCGCACAAAGCCCAAACAACCCCGGGCCTTCTGCAAATAATAGAAGTGCAAGGCAAAACGTTCTTTACGGCAGGCAGCGCCTATAGATTCTGATGACCAGAATGCTATTAAAATTGAAGTTCCTCAGTCGGAACCTGATATTGATAATAATCTGGATAATGATTATCCTGATAATAACTTTGAAGTACCTTTAGCTGTAGAAATGCTAGACGGTAACAATTATATAACTCTTGCCAATACTTGGCCTTATAGACTTGCTCATAATGCAAGCTCTGATATATATACAGATAGTTCTTATACTTCTGACAACTAAGTTAGACTTTTCTTACGTAAGTCTTTTCTTAAAAACGGGAGAATGTGAAGAATTACATTATTCACATGGCCTATGGCTCATAAGGACATTTTGCCTAAGTCTGTTGAGTTCCGTTATATCCGCGTCGACGCGTATATTTACGCGTCATATTGAATCCTCCCTTCTTTTCCCTTTGGGTTTTTTATATATACTTTTTTCCCACGTTTATAGGGTTTTTATTGAAGGAGGTGGCGCGCATATGTGCCGTTTATATGTGTGTGCATATGTTGTGTCTATTATTTATTTGTATTTTGTGTATTACTTTAATATGAGAGATTTCTTGATTTAATTTGTACATGTTGAATAAGTAGTTGATATTGAGTTGATTCCCCATCCTCTATCTCACGCGCGTGGCTCGCCGTGATCTCCCTTCACTCCTTCTTGGATGGCAGCCCACCCCTCTACCCCTGCCACCTGGTGAAGCCGCAATCCAGCTGTTTGAAGCAGAAGGCTGCGATGGGAGCCCAAGGGTCCTCCTCATTGTCAGTGTCCTTAGCTTAGGCTTGGTCGGCTACATTCCACCTCTGATGATCCCCGAGCCGGTGATCGACGCTGCAGGCAGGTGATGAGTGAGGTTACCCTGTGCCAGCTCGTGAGGCAACGAGATCTTCACGTTCCAAAAGGTGCCATAGCAGGAAGGCAAGGAGGCTTTCAGCCTCCCCGATCGCCAGGAGACGATCTGGTGCTCATATTGGTTTATTAGCAAGGTAAGTCGACATAGAAGATACTAAACACGTTCCCTTCTCCCTTTATTAAGCAGAATCTCGCGATCACTCACCCACACCATCGCCAAACAATTAACATCACTTAGATTCAGGAGTACATCCTGTCCCTAGGTGCTCTGTGGACTTGCTCTGCTGGAGCAACTCCTTTACTCTTCTCCCCTACCCCCTAGTCGAAGCTAGGTAGGGAGGGATGGGTCAAGAGAAGATCACACAACCATCCAGGAAATCCTTTACCTCGTGAGTCGGTAATGAGTCAATAACACTTTGCAAAGATGCCGCTCTTCCAGATTGGCACACACGTTGAAACTGTATAGGATGAAAAGAACAATATTAAAAACCACCAACGTGTATAAAATTTTACTGTTGACTTGAAGACGTAAAAAAACAGCATCCGCCGGTAAAGCCCAATTCTTGTCGAAATATTGACGTGCCAACGGTAAAACAGTGGGGTTTTGAGTAATGAGGTTGCAAGCAACCACGAGGTGGGCAGGTTATAGAGGTGCTATTGTCGCCGTAGTCTTTTACCAAAAGCCTTACTCATGACCAACGCAGCCGTGCTGGAGTTGTCGAGATCGACGCGAAGAATGCCAACTCTAGCAACAATTTCGAAGACGGAGTCAGCACTTTAAAGAAACACAATTTCGGCCGGTGAAGGTAAGCTAGGCGTTAAACAAGATTGATCAGTAACTAGAATAAGACCATATCTACTTACTAGATGCTATTTGTAAACTGCAACGGATCATCAGCCAGGTCCTCGTCGCTTGCCTTCTTTCGTCGTTTTCTTTCCTGTTTATTTGTCGGAATGTTGTCGTTGTTATTCAAAGTCTCGCCTGTATCATCGAAAGCTTTGTGCTCCGCAAAAGCAGATATGGATATCTCCTTTGCCGGGTAACTCTTCGTAAATTCCATCTCCATAAGGGAAATCTTCATACAAGACGACGTCCACATATTCCACGCATCTTCACAAATAAAAATTGTGGCAGTTGATGCAAGTGACAGATGTCGGTGTCGCCATCTGCCCACCAGTGAGTTCATGCCGTTTATCGTTGTCATGCAATTGAATATCGACAATTGTAGCTATTGCCCTTTGGCAACAATGATTCCTGTCTCGCATCATTAGATATCTTCTGCCCATCGATTTTCTTATAAACAAGATGGGCATGCCAACAAAGGAAGTCAAGAGGGAAGGAATGAAGTGTGTGAGGTAGTCATGGAAGCAATAAAAAGAAGACATTGCATTCCTTGACGAAACAGAAGCCTTTTAGAAAGGTCAGGTAGACAAACGTGTATCGGTCTGTCCTTAGGAGCCATATCCAAAAGCATCTTGTGGCCAATAACTGACCTGTCTTCATTAAAAGCACACACCATTGGCTGAAAGTATCCTACTCCAGCAACGTCTGTTATTATTGGGCCAACAACAAAGTCGGGGTCGCTGATATGTCTTGTGTTAAACAGGGCCATATTACTGTCTGACAGCATTCTATATTGAAGGCTGCTCACTATTTTAGTGAAAGCTGGATCGCCCCGTTGCCGAATGTTTTGTGTGAGGAACACTGTAAAGTTTATTTTTCTGAACACAACATAACCTTGCTCTTGTGGAGGAGTTAGTGCGCTGAAAATTAGGAAATATTATTAAGATTACAGTATAACAACCAAGGTTTAGGCAAAGGATTGTGAAAGTAACTGCATTAAAACCATGTATGTGTGTTCCTCCGTCACGGGAGGAATTTCATATGACATTAACAGGATTTCTAATACAACGTTAAACTTTTCCCGTCACGGGAGGAACAGCGATATTATGTTTGTTTGTTCAATTCAGTGCTCCCGTCACGGGAGTTTTGTATGAATGTTTCAAAAGTTTGAGTTTTGAATCAATGTTTAAAAAGTTTGGGTTGGTAAGATGTTGTAAGTAAAATAATTATAAAATCAAATTGATCTTACATATTGTTCCTATTGGCAAGAATTATGGCAGAATATCAAACATAGGAACGTGTTTTCCACCAAAGATACGGTGCTTTGTAGGTGCGGTCCAAGACAACTCTAAGTGAGGAAGGGGAGGAACGTTTGAAGGGGATGGCGTCTAGTATGCAGAAATTTATAGTGGCTCTGTTTGGTTGTCGACGATAGAAACAGGGCCAGGATTTTGGTGCTTCATCGAAGTAGGGAGGGTAGTAGAAAGAAGAAGTTTCGGATGTTAAGGTATTGTTTAGAATTGAATTATGAATAAAGAACGTACCCACCGTAGAGCAAAGATGTGTCAACGTTGAAAAAAGATGTAATTGCATTTATGAGGTAGAATGAGGATTTATGTAATAAATGCAGAACATGCCCGAAAAAATAAAACCAGACTAAATTCGGTGGACAGGTTTGTTGAAAATATAAGAAATATTTATTTCAATGAAAAGATGTATAAAAGCAATAGTTCTGTCACTTAAAAATGTCAACATTTTATTACATATCAAGGTCGACACAAAAACCCCAGCCCTCGCAACGATTTTGAACACCAAGTCAGCACTACTAAGAAACACGGTTTTGGTGGGTGGCAGGAAGCTGCTGAAGTTGTGAGTATCAGAAATATAGCTAGTTTGATCTACAATCACTAAATACTATTTTAAAACCGCAACGGATCGTCAGCCAGGTCCGTCTTTTGTCTTCTTACGTCTTTTACACTCCGGTTTTGCTGGTAGAATATGTTCGTTGTTGTCAGATGCCTTGTTAGTGCCGTCAAATGATTTATGCTCAGCAAAGCAGAAGTAGGGCTCAGACGGCAAACGGATTGCGACGCGCACGGTAGCGGCACCTAATACACAGGAGGACAATGCCGCCCCAGATGATGTTGGAAAAATCCTCATTAAGATGTTAACGAAAGAAACAAGAGAGATTTAGAAGCAAGTAAATAGCACCACCAACCACGAGGAGGATATGAACAATGACGTAAAGTCGGCGGTGAAATGGATGAAATTTGCAGGAGGAAAGAGGGAGGACATGACGCACATGTGTGAATCCATCTAGCGGTTAGATATTAAGAAAGTATGTTTTTTAACAGCAATGACACTTTACAGACTAATGAGCCGGCTTGCGCAAAGGAACGGAGACAGCTATGCCGGGCGTAAAAACATGACGCAAGTGTATGACAGACGTGATAATATAGTCAGTCCATATAAAATACAAAGCCTTCCGGTTCTAAAATGAAGGAAAGCTGCCTTTACATGGAAGCAACATTATTTTAGTTAGGATTTCTATCAATGTGACAGACGAGAAATGGGCTCTTATTCCCATATGGATAGTTCTCGCTGATAGTCAACATGTTGACCCTGATACTTTACGGAAGGATGGTGAAAGTAATATGTTACTGGCATTTGTGAAGTGTTGGGCAAGTTAAACAGCTTTTTACCATGGCAGCATAAATAAAGACTTTCCTTTTTTTCTGCCACCAGCATTGCACATTCAAATGTAGTGGTTGCGAGTCGTCTCTATTATATATTATTTTACAATTCATTTATAATTATAATTATTTTTATTTACACGTTTTTATTTGCTGTAGTATTATGTATTTTACTGAGTTATATCCTGAGCATAACATTTTAACTTTTGAGTGTTTGTCCCGTCACGGGAGGAAGAAGGAAGATGCCCGTTACGGGAGGAGCCATAGATAATAATTTTTTTTAGACTTGGTTGATGTTTTAGACAAGGAACATTATTTATTATTATGTCGGAGTATGTAGGATATCGTCTTTAAGTAATAGATTTTGGAAATTCATATAAATATATTATTTATTAAATATTTATTATTATGCCAATAATTAATAATTTGGGTGCTTGTGTAACACATCTGTCACGTGACTTTGAGCGAATGATGAGTCTTGTAGGGACGGCCTCACGTGACTTTTAACGAATGAATTTTTTTTTATTTTTAATAATTTGTCCAATCATGTTCTTAGTTGGGACGGAATGAGGCCGTTTTTCTGCGACAGCTCTTGGGATTTATCCCAAGAGGACAAACCTTGCAGAATGCGATGCTGATGATAAAACTTATGAGATGTCAGTATCAGCTATGTATTTTACTTTCCTCATCACACCATGCATATACATGGTGAATGAGCTGATAATCATCCATGAAGTTCAAACTGCAATTTCAATAGCACATTCCGAAGAATGCTGGTATTAAACGGCTTCGGCACATATTCATTAAACCCCAAATCCACAGGGCTTTCAGCATTAAGCGTATCCGTCGACGCTGCGATTATGGGTACCTCCATGCCAAGATTCCTGAGAATCTGCGTCGCATCATATCCATCAAGAACCGGCATGGAAAGATTCATGAACACCACCGAATATTCATGGCTCTTGCACAAATCGACGGCTTCCGCACCGTTTCCCGCAAAGTCGATGTGGCAAGATGGGTTTAAGTCGTCGCAGGATTTTGGCGAGGATTTGAGCGGTGACTTTGTCGTCGTCCACGATGAGGATGTGGGATAGCGGGGCGAGGCGGAGGTTTTGTAGGTTGAGTGTGGTACTGGGGACGGACATTATGTCGCCTTGCGGAGTAATGGGTGAGTCTTCATGGATGACGTCATTGCCGACGTTGACGCGGACATCCCGGCGACGGAAACCCAGGATGCGAAGATGTCCGCAGCATTCACACAATCCACAGTGCATCGCGGTTGAGATACGGAATTGAGTGCAGAAGTTTGTGGGAACCGATCGGCGCAAGAATAAAGTTCGATTACCAATAGGAGGGAAAGCGGTCTGCCACCGGCCGCGTGTACATTGTTCTTTTGTGTTTTTTGTTTTTTCGAAAGTCTAAGTGTCATGAATAATCTTTGGTACAACGGGTGATTATTTTTATATGTGACTTAAGGAATACGTATGTATCATGTATGATATCTTTTGCGGTTATATTTATAATAGTAAAAGATGTAACATATAAGTAAGCGACGATAGCCATCTGAATGCACGCCAAGCTGTCTATCATATTTTCGGTGTTTCTTTTAGATTTCTTTCGCACTAGTATTGCAATATTGTCGAATTAGTTCACCTTGTATGTTTCCTCTGAACTTTGGATAATAAATGAATGGAATGATTCAAAAAGATATTGCTCACGCTTTCTTTTGTCTTCCTCCCGTTGCCATCGATTCTGGAGGTCCCTTTTTTTCTTCCCAAGGCAAAAAAAAAAAAAGGAAAAAAAAAGACGTTGTGATAATTTTGGAATAGTGTGGAATGGATTTCACGTTCACGTCAGCAATCAGACGGTGTATGGCAGTAACTGAAGATTCACTCATGGTGACAGAAATCGCGATGATCGATGCCCTTGTTCCACGTCTTCACCTTATTTGTATGCAGCACTCGCCTTTGCCAAGTTTAGTATTGTTTGTTTTGTCCACTTTATATTGCTTTCTGATCTCTCATTCATTGATCAATCGTCCTCGTCTCCGCATCAATATAAAAAATATGTACATTATATTTACTCTGCACGAACTTCTTTTCTCCACACACAACTGCTTACAAACGTTTACCTCTTATAATTTTTTCTCGACCATGAAGACAGATTGATTAAATGTCGCTTTCAGGTCGAATATTCGTCTTCTATAAATCGATCGATGTTGGGAGAGAAAACCCACGCGTTATGCCGTAGATCAAATCACATGAAAATTATGCTCAACGACTTAATGATCTATTTAAATCTCTTAATTTATTTTAGATGTAATTAAGCAGTGTATATTGTCCCTGTTAATTGCTATATGATGCGTTAGGGAATAATTGGTGTTTCTATGCTATATATATTTCACGCTATATCTTAAAGGACATCGATGGCCATATTTTCCCAGGCTTTTAAAATAAAAAGCACTTATTGGTTTATAAGAAAAAATGGTTCTCTCTTCTGGCCTTATTCTGCAGTACAAAGTGCCCCAAAAAAAAACTTTAAACCCACTCCATAGCTTTACGGTAAGCCCGCATTCACCAACCTTCAGAAGTTTTATTTTAGCGAGAAAAAACATAAAAAACTTTTCGATGGATTTTACTCAGTGATATGGTTTTTAACAGCCCCATTCTACACCCGCAAACTGTTTTTAAGTAAACTCTTTTGATGTAAAAGAAAAAAGTAGAAACAGATTACGCCGTTTTATGTTTAATGCTGAAAAGGTATACAAGTTCCCCTGCAGCCTTGCTCACACTACTCATCGATGTAGAGTCCTATTAGGTATATTATAGACCCTCATTTCCATCGTTCCCTCAGCCGTATGTGAGACAACAGGGTCGGGCAAGAGAAGCCCTGTCGTCATTCCAAGTTCAGTGGCGAGAGGCTTCGTTAGCACGAGCCATCTAGTAAGGTCCAAGAAGAAATAGAAAAAAATTGGGGTTGGGGAAACGACGGCTGGTATATTTATTATAAAATGGAAAAATTTACCACATATGTATTAAAATTGTCTGCATATACGTATATAGTCCGATATGTCGGCTCATCTAATACACTCGTCCCTGTTTCCCTGTACGGGCTTTTCACACGTTAACTGCGCTTACCGTGTACGTGGAATGATAAAAACGTGAAGGAAAAGACATAAAATCGATCAACGGTACCTCATCCCCTGCCTATAAAAAGGCCAGCTTTTCCATTGCATTTTTCTCATACTTTCAACTCAACCAACAACGTTCCTCATTCTCTCTCTCTACTTCTCAAGTAAAATGACTCCCATCTCTCTCCTTCTCACCCTCGTCGCCTCTGCGGCCATGAGCACCGCCGCTCCTCTTGAGCGTCGTCGCGTCCCCCCGCCAACCAAGCCACCATTGACTTTGGTGTTGACTTTGTGAATGCTGCTCCTATCGACTTTGAGGACGGTGTTTTCGTTACCTACGATCTTCAGCGTATTTTGCCGCTCGCGAACGCCTCGGTTGATACCGTGAGTACATTTTCCCTTAAAAGCGCGCGCCGTCCTTTGTACCGTTTTAAAAGGCTTCGGGGTCAACTCTGTTTGGTAATAATATCGCGGCACATACTAAAAAAACAAACATCTTTACTACATTCACCAGGCCAACACCACCGTGACCGCCTACTACAAGCTCAACAACGCCGTCACCTCCGTTCCCCTTCTCAGCACCAACGCGGATGCTCTCAACCGTCCCTACCTCTACATCCCCAGCCACACCGCGATGGGTCCCCTCTCGTTCTGGTTCTCTGCCCAGGTCGGTTCAAGTGCTCCTGTCTTCGACTCGGCCTACGGCAAAAACTTCAACTTTGTGATCCACGGCGGTGTCATCAAGTTCAACACGGGCTCTAACTCTGCTGTGAGCGGAGCGCTCAAGGCTGGTACTCCTCTTGGAATCGCTTACGATCCGGCAAGGAGCCCTTGCACTGTCAAGCCTGACGAACCTGTAAGTGTTTTGTTAAGTAATCCCTACACCGGATTATATGACCGATTTTTAATAATGATTATTTTCATTAGACTCAAACCATCACTGCCCACTGGATTTCGAACGGTCAATCTGGTGAGGGTGTTGTCTACGACGCTCACTTTGTCACTCGCCACGGTCTCGTCAAGACTGAGTCCACGGTTACTATCCCTGCTGAGAAGGTTGTCGCTGGTGAGCTTCAAGTCTTCTTCTCTTGCCAGACGGCTCTTGGATCGGCCTGGGACTCTTCTTTCGGCAAGAACTGGAGGTTCACTGTCACTGCTTAAACGTTCTTTGATTTCTTTTGCGTGTATTGCATCTTTTCCATACTTTCTTTTTTCTACTATTCTTTGATCCCAATTTTGGTGCATCTCTTTGACTCTCTTCACTTTCTTCATCGGCTATTTTGATGCGTCGTCCTCATATCACTTTAATTAATAAAATTGCATTGAAACATTAACACTTTCAACAATTACATAATTGGTCGGTTGTAATAAGAAAATGATAAATGACGGCAATCATGCACGTATTGCCGTTTTCCCCGCACATGTGCTCTTCACTATTGACGTGACATTTCTCACCTGTCATGAATTAATGTGATACTTTGGGAGGAAGCGGGACTAGAGGGTAGCAAGTGGTGGGTTGACCATATGGCATGAGGGGGTGGAGAGGGGGTGGCATGGTGCTGGAGGCCGGATAGGATACGGTTAAGGTGGTTGCATGCAGTAGTATTCGCCGTTGGGTCCTGGTGGAGATTGAGGCAGGTAGAGATTGTCCAGCATAACAAATAGTACCCTGGAGCTGACGGTTAGGCCCAATACGTATGCCTAATAAGGTCGAACGTGCAATCGCAAAGAAAAGAAACATCTTATTCACCTTTGAAACAGGAGACAGCTCGGCATGCGCTTCGATATATACATGTGGGAGAGGGCAAGAAAATATTCACGCGTTCAGTTCGAATCGAAGTCTTGTAAGCACGTTCTCAATCATCTCCCGATTGAACGGCTTGCGCATATAATCGTTAAATCCCAGATCCTCCGGACTTGAATCCTTTAGCGTATCAGAAGAAGCCGCAACAATAGGGACAGCTAATCCGCGACTCCTCAATTCCCTCGTAGCGCTATATCCATCTAAAACAGGCATGCTCAAATCCATGAACACGATACAATAGTTCTCCTTCTGACACATCCTTATTGCTTCCTCCCCATTCGTAGCAATGTCAATGCTACAACGGGGTTGAATGCGACGGAGGGTGTTGGCGAGGATTTTGGCAATTAACATGTCATCATCGACGATAAGAATATGGGATAGAGATGAGAGAGGGAGGTTGGGAAGATCAGTCATGCTAATGACACCTGGTTCGTGAAGGTGCATGGGAGGGGTAGACGGGGGCTGTTCGTTCATTTCCATGGTCTGGACATCCCGACGGTGAAATCCAAAGAGGTGGCATGGTGCACAGCACCTGCATAGGTTTATGCCTGTGAGGATATTCATGTTGAGAAGAGAGGTGTGCAAAGAAATAACGCATAGAGTCATTCACGTCGTCCTCCACCTATTTATACTTTTTTCAATGCTTCGATGGAACCGCAAAGTCTAGTTTCCGGATCCTGTCTCCCAGAGTCGCCTCGTGCAAAAATAAGCTTCTTTTTTACCAAAAGTCCTTTTTTATTTTAGACCCATTCGGAGAATCCACCCAAAATTTGAGAAGAAAATGAACTTTGAATTTTGCAGCGAACTGCTTCCCAACCTCAACCAACTCACGTCCACATAGCTCTCCCCATCGCCTCCCGCAGTCTCTATGACGCAACAAGGAGTCACATTAGTGCAACATCCGCAACATTCTTCCCTATTCGAGCATCGCCGTCTCCCGCTCTCGTCGTCTTCTTTGGTGTGATTATTGAACCTTTGTCTGCGAAAGTTGAGAGTGACAAAGAGTTGATACGGATTCGAGCTACATTGAAGGACGTGGAGGATGTGGATGTGGAAGATGAGGGGATGCCGCAGATTCCGCATGCGGAAACTGGCTGCCGAGTTTTTGACGAAATTAGAATCCTTGCAGTGTCATGGTTGCTATGCAGAGCTCCTCTCCCCACGTCAAGATTCAGATCCACTCTCCAATGTGGACCCTGTACAAGCGTTTGAGAAGCTGGACTTGAACCCCTCTTCCCTCGAAAAGACGGTTTCGGAGAGTCCGTGACCTTCCGTCCGAAAGTTGGCATGAGCTGCTGGACTGCTGGGCAGTCATAAAGAAGACTATTCGCATCTGAGAAAGGGGCATATTGGGTCGGTCATTCCAGCGAGACCTATGGAAGCGTTGGTGGGATTGAGTAGGATTGTATTGCATCCGTCAGATATTGACAAGAAGGCTCTCAAGGTTGTTTTCTCAAGGCAAAAGGATGCGGTTCACGCTGTAACAGAAAAGAGTCATGCGGATGATGCACGGCAGCAAACGTTTGTTTTTCCTTTTTCTTACGTTCTTCCCCATTTCCGGTTGTTTTGTTTTGTTTTTTGTTTTTTTTCGACGGAAGAGAAGAAGGTTGCCTCCACCAAGCTCGCGGAGATTGACCGATACTCTCTTCCAATATAAATTTTAGATATTGTGAAAGAATCCTATTTTAGACACACCGATGCATATTAGTTCCAATGCATAAGGTCCACACGATACGGATACAAACCTCTACCCTCCCCTCTCACCGTCCCTTTTCCGTTTTGCGGATTGATTCGCTGACCTTGTTCTTAGGGTGGTATGGCAACGATGTTGAAGCTTAACACATGGAAGCCGCTTGCTTGCACTGCTTGTGGATTCCTTGTGGGAGAGGCATTAAATGTGGAAAGCGCAGACGAGGAGCCTGCGTCGCTCAAGTTCTTCCGGCACGCGGTTAATCTTGCCGTGCAAGGAAGGTCAGTTGGAACAAGTGGATCCTCGGTGTTCTGACTTTTCTCATAGTGAAGTCCTTTATCAACGTCCATTTCCGCTGTGCTTTGTGGATGAGATTATCGAACGGCGCAATCGCATGCGACCAGAAGGTTCATCGTTGAAACGCCCGGGAGCAAATTAAAACCACTGCTAGTGAGTAGTTGTCTCGCATCGCTGTTTGTCGTCTTTGTTCTGATCCTCATCTTAAGCTCTGGTTGATGACTTTTGATGCTGTAATTTCCTCAAACGTCGAAGCTGCGTCTGCGTACTGAAGGATCGATGGCCACATCCCGCTCGTGGACCACAAAGTAATGCGTAAAGGTATTTCTTTACTTTGGAAGTATCTAAATATCTCCTCAGCTGTAAAGATTATGTTTATGGAAGACGACGCATCTCAGACTTCAAAATATGACACGTAAAAAATTATTCTTTGAAAAAGGTTTTCTCAACGTATTATAGATTACTTGCACAGTGGGCCGAAGATAAATCCGTCGACCGGCTTCAGCTCGACGAGAATCTGAGGATGGAACTCACTTCTGTTCTAGAACGGACGAGTAAGTGGATGTTTTCCGCGTCCTCAGGATCCTTGGATGGATTCCGGCAAGGTTTCATACCTTTCTTGTAATATAATGCAATAATAGTATTTAAAATAGAGTCATAGATAAATGATTATGCCATCTATGTTGGTATTCCGTAAGGAACTTGGCAAAAAAAACAAACGGCATTATGTGAAAGGACGTTATATAAAAGGTCGAAGAAAAAGAGACAACAAAGAAGGCCCGCCAATAATTAGGCTGAAATATCGTGTAGGAAAACCCTTAAAAAAGAAGCCTCATTATTCCAGATTTCACAACGGTGCTAACTTAGTCCCCAAACTAGACCCACCCCCAACCTTCCCCCCCAACTCCACCTCTTCCGCCACCATCTCATCCATCCAAGAAACATATAACATCGTTTCCCTACTCTCGGTCGACGACATGGACCTCAACGCCTTCCCGCCAGGCTGTCTCGCCCTCAACGCCGCAAACGCCGCAGCGGGGACCCCGAATTGTTCTAAGCCTCTCACAATATTTGACGCGGCAATGTAGAATCGGCGACCGGCATTCGGGGAGACGGGGAGGCGGTGAGTGTACGCCAAGAGTCCGCGTCAACAATGAGGAGCGAAGGGCAAGGAGCCAAACGCTGCGGTGTTGGGGGAGGAGAGTCGTGGGGTAAAGATGCATCAAAGCGCGGAGCTGAGTGGTGGATGGTGTGGTGGAGACGGTAGAGGAAGTCCGAGCGGGTTCAGACGCTGCAGGAGTTTCTCCGTTCTGAGCAGGTGCATCACCCCATGCGTTCTCATAAGGTGCCGGCGCGTCACCAGAAGGACTGAGATATTTTTCTCCATCTTCTCCTTCTCCATTCCTCCTACACTCTCCGTATACTCGACAACCACAATCTCATTCGAAGCCTCCATCATCTCCGGGCAATCACCCTCCCAGTTTCAAAGTCCTCTGGCCCATGCGCCAACAACAGCTTCTCCACATCCGCCATAACGTAGATAAACCTTCTCGAAATAGCTTTCGCACCTGCCGCCGTCGCATTCGCAGCAGCCTGATGCGCCGCCCCTTGACACTGATCTGCTCATCTTCTGAATACTCGCAGCTTGAACCCTCAACGCCTGCGTTGCGTCTCCAGAAGCAGTTGCAGCTTCAACCTCGAGTCTCGCCATATTCAGGACAGCGACCACGGTACAAAGTTGAGCTTTAACGCCCATAGATAGCATGGTCTTGACAGCCGCATCTGCTTCTTTTCGCGCAAATGAACAGGCTTCAATTGAGCCTGGGTTGATGGGGGCGGGGTCCGGGAAGGAGCGGATACATGCGTCATGGAGACAGGCAGAGGCGACGGGATGGGCGGCGCCAAGATGTTTAATAGCCCATTGCCAGGCGACCCAGGGGAGGTATCCAACGGCGCAGGCTTGACGGGTTAGAAGGGTGACAGGAGGGAAGGGACCAGATTCAGCGGGTGGCCGAGTTACATCGGGGGAAGGAATGTCGAAGGAGTCGGGTGTGGCTACACTGCGCTCAGTGACGGCAGAGGAGGCTGCAGCTGCGGATGCGGCTGTCATGGCATCACTGGCTTTTGAACCAACGGGTACAGGAGCTGAAACCATTTGTTGATGAGGATCTCCATGAACAGGTACAGGATCTGCCATGAAGCAACGAGCAATGACGGATTTAGGCAGGCCAAATGCCGATACGATCCCATCAGCACGATGAAACAATATTCCTGTATGTCCCGAAGCCAACTTCTCGCTAACACCAGGGCCGTCAAAGCATTCTTTTAAAAGGGTTCCACCGGTGTTGGTGATGCGAAAGGCGTCGACACCGAGGCGAAGAAGGCGAGAGATGACGAGAGGGGTGGGATGTTCTGACAAGAGGTAATAAAGAACTCTGTCGGATATCTCGATTCGTTTTTGTTGTATTAAACGTTGAATGGACGCCACTGGGAAGTACTCGTCCGTTGTGGTTGGAGGTAATGAGGGATGGGAAAGGTTCAGGTGAATTTTGTAACCAAACAATGTCTGTAAAGTAAATGTTAGTAGACATTGGCGGGAGAAAAAATAAAAAAAATCGTTTAAGTACCTTGATTGCAGCTGCATCTTGATCTTCCTCTGTAAACGCCGGCTTTGCATTCCCCGAATGCCGTATCAAAAACCACGCCAGCTCTACATCCTGCTCAAACAATGGAATCGGAAGCCATCCAGCCGGTAAAGAAGATGAAATTAATCCTGGTGTGAATCGATAGACATTACACAATTCCCTCAGCGACGATACAATCGTTTGACGATTCGCCGTTGTAGTTTTTGGCTTTTGGGGTAAGGATGCAGGGGCTTGAGCTGGAGAATCCGACTTTTTAGCAGCAGAGCTCTTCTTGGAAGGCGGCATGATAGAGCTAGGAAGAGCTTTGGGACTTGATGCTGCAGAAGATGCCGCGGAAGACGAGGATGAAGGAGGCATTCTAGAAGTAGGGGCGGGGTTTGCAGAGGCAGTTACGGAGATGGTTGGAGCGTCTTCAGCGGTACGGTAAAGTGACAACAGGTAAGCAAAAACCTCTGCATCACTTGGCGGATATTCCGAGTTGCTCTTGTTGACTTCAAAGACAACGTTAAGCGGGGATCCAGGCAAAGCTGCGCCAGGTATATTATACATCCATTCCAGAGTTTGCCTGAAAAGCCTCATCCTTGCAACCCTAGTTGCTAGTGTGGCCGCGTCGTCACCTTTTCGTTTCAAACGCGGAGAGAAGGTGACAGAGATTGGTGCATCTGGGTCAAAACCAAAGAGGTTTCCAAAATGGTTTGTCCCTATCCATATGATAAAATGAAGTGCATCAACGGAGATGACGCTTTTTCTTTCGGCCCCCTTTGGAAGGTTGAATGTGAAAAATGGCGGATCTTCCACAGGCTTTTTTCCAGCGAGTTTTGGTGGATTTTGAGATATTTTCGGTGGCTCAAAGTCACCGAGGGCGACTTGGGTAGCGGCTTCTCCTTGTTGCTTCTGGCAATTTGAGATAAGTTCCTTTTGCTGGTATCCGATAAGAAGAGCTAGATACCGCGGAATATGCGCGCCAAGAGATAGCATATTTCGAAGAACATCTGTAGTCAAGAGGGAAGGGAAGTTCTGGTAGGCATTGTAGATTGCAAGGTAGGTTGTCGATCTAAGAAAAACAACGTGAAGCATTAACATTGATAACATACCATGATAATATTAGGACAAATGTACTTACTTTCTCACCAACCACGACCCAACAACAGCAGGATCCAGCAGAGCTTTTCGCAGTGGTGCACACGAAGCAGCAAGGGCCTTAACGTCGCGTTCCGTATTCATACGAAACAACACATGCACCCAAAGATCCTGTGACATCTTAGTGGTTCTAAAGAACGTTCCTTTTTTTCTACGGGCTGAATATCTCCATTCTGTTCCAAGCTCCCGTTAACTTCTTCCGTGTCAGCTTCTGCATGGCTTGAGGTGACGCTGGATGGGTCTAACGGTGCTGCAGTCCCTGCTGATGAGGGCGGCGGGAGGATGCTTGAAGTGGGGACAGAATTTCCGACGGCGGAGAGAGGTGAAGGGGTATCGGGTTGGAGGTGGCTCATATTCTTTACAGCTGAGATCACTAATGGGGGCACGGTGGGTGGGGTCTGTTTTTCATCCGACTCTGACTGTTGAAGAACCTCTACAGACACCGATGTTTTCTCCACTGGTTTTTCTACAGACTCTGGAACAACCGGTGCAGAGTCAGCATCTCCCCAAAGGTTTGCTGGATCATCCATGCTCCTTTCGTCTTGATTGTTGAGCACTTGTTGTTAATCAAACGGAAGCAATATGAAATAAAATCTTGTCGCGTTCTGATCCACGCCCTATCTCTAAGTGATGTCGACACACGCTCAAAAGGTGTTTTTCCGTTGATCAGAAGTGTTGACCGTTTGACTCGTTAGAAGCAGAGCAAGCACCAGGAAACTTTTAGCTTCTTTTTTTCTCGATTCTGACAAACCAACCCGTAAAGTTTGTGTTGGTGGAAGAGGGCGTAAAGGGTGTGGTTGGTGGCGTGTCATCGAGGGAGGGCTAACAGTGAGCTTGTTGAAAAGTGGGAAGAATGAGGAGATGGGTTGATGAGGATAAACGAATGCATATGGAAAGATTTCATCCCCCACACATTCGCCATTTATTTGAAGAGAAGGGCATTCTACATGGAAATACAACTGGCGATTGAACTAAGGTGATTAATATTCCAGACGCGTAATGAGCACCGGCCAAAGAAGCTGAGCTCAAAACGCACTACGATTGCCCTCTCGCGTCGTCTCAATCTGAAACTGGCGAGTCTCCCCCAAAAATCGATCAGAGTGACACCAGGTTCGAAGTGCTCCAGAAAACAGAGACGCAACACTTCAGAAGGTGAGGGAGGAGGAGCGATGACGATATGGACGGGGTGGGCGATAGCGTCACGGGAAGAAGTTGAGCGAGATACTTAGGAAGGTGGAAGAGAAACAGGAGAGGAGATCTGGCTTGTTTTGAAAGTGGTCAATACGGGTCAAGGAAGTCGTAAACAAGAGACTATGGATTTTAGAAGCATTCATTTCATCCGTCAAGGCGAGCAGTGAAAGACGGGTTTAGATGTTTTCGGGCATATCTTCATTCGAGTGATGCTGTGTGGTCATGGCTTGGATGGTTGTCGAGGATCTCCCCGGTTTATCATTCGAAATCAGGTTTCTAATAAACTCGCCAGACTACACAGAGTTTCTTCATCATGTCAAGCTTCATCACCGCTATTCTCAACTGGCTGCGGAGTCTGTTCTTTAAGCAAGGTGAACTCTCATTTTGAATGGAGCAGTTTCTCACCTATTCTTTTCCTTAGAGATGGAGCTCACTCTTGTTGGATTGCAAAATTCGGGGAAAACTACTCTCGTCAACGTTATTGCGGTTCGTTCTTTAATTCATTTGCCTTGTTGGAAAGTGTACCTGATAGTCTTTTTTGATGTTGCAGAATGGACAATTCAGCGAGGATATGATCCCAACTGTCGGTTTCAATATGAGGTGAGCTTATTCTTTCTTGTCCTTTGTCTTGCTTTAAATAATCCATTAACGTACTTACTTGTAGGAAAGTCACAAAGGGAGCGGTATGTAAAATGATTTGCCATCAATGTCGTCGTCACATCCTGATTTTTATTTCTTGTAGGTCGTGATGAAATTGTGGGATTTAGGTGGTCAGCACGGTTTAGAAGTATGTGGGAACGATACTGCAGAGGTATGTATTTTAAAACTACATTAAGACTTTAAAACACTTTGTTGATTGTTCTTTAAAAGGTGTAAATGCCATCGTCTTTGTTTTGGATTCTGCGGACCATGCAAAGGTCCCTGCCGCACGCACTGAACTCCACACCCTCCTCGACAAGGCCCAGCTTTCCAGTATCCCCGTCCTTGTTCTTGGAAACAAAAACGATCTTCCCGGTGCGCTTACCGTAGAGCAAATTATTGACCAGCTGTATGTACCTCACCGACTTAACTCATATTGAGATTTAACACTCTTTTTTTTCCCTTTATAGTGGTCTTAAGTCGATCACTAGCCGTGAAGTGTCCTGCTACTCTATCTCAGCCAAGAACCAAGTCAACATTGATTTGACGCTTAACTGGCTCATCAAGCACGCTACCTCAAAGTAAACCGTCAGCGCGTCTCGTCATGCCAATTGCCACAAGTTACCTTGTCTTTCGCATGCTTTCCGACCTCTGCGGCAATATACTCCTCACCTCCGCCTATTAATCCAATTCACCAGATTCGTCATAAGTCCGCCTCCCCTTTTTTTCGTGTTGTCTACCAATATTCATTTTTGCTACCCTTTTTCTTTGATTAAAGCTATATATTTGCATTCGAGACTTGTACACTTCGTTGTGGTGATTTCAGGGAAAGGTTGTGATTTTTGTGGAGTTGAATGAATGTCGCGATGAAAATGTGGAATGGTTTTGTCCACACGATTCGCAATCGATTATAGGAGATATATTATTTATACACAGTCGCAGCTCAATATACCTTTAAGGATGCGCTTCAAAGCAATAGCAATATTCAACAAATAAAAACAAGAATGCCTCTCAACCATACAGGATGACGAAAATCAAAATGCTCAGAAGAAATTAGGCATGAAAGGAGACCATATCTTGAACATTCAGTCAAGATCCATTCTCCCACTTTCCAAACCCGCTTCCTCAACCCCAAGCATTCGCACAGAAGTAGTCTTTTGCTGCAACGGATTGTGATTATGGTGATGATGAATTTTTGAGCGCGACGCCGTGATGATTGCTGCAGAAGATCGACCCTCACCATCATCGTCACCATCATTTCCATCAACTTTGCGACGCGCAAAGCGGACGATTTTTTGGGACGTTGAGGCGTCATCAAGGGATGGAGGTGCCGAGACGGGACGATAAAGGATAAGTTGGGAGCGATCGGGATTGAGGCTACACAAGGGAGTTTCAGTACGTGTGAAGTATACACAACAAGTAATATGTTGTGGGGTTTTAGGAATAGCACTCACGTATTAATCGATGAAACAGGCAAAGGGGACACTGGTCTCAAAAGAAACGCTGGAATCTTTCCGAATCCTTCCACAGTTTCCCGGATCCTATAAATCGGGATCGGTTTCGCGACTCTGCTCGGTGCCGCATCCCCATCATCCACACACATATCATCCACAGATAACGGAGACTCCGCTGCCAATGCCATCAAACCCGTATCATCTACCCAAGGCAGAGACGATGAGGGTTGAAGAGACAAGACAGAGGCCGGCCATGATGAATTTGGCGGCGCCCACCAGGATGTTGCAGTATTGTTACTCATCGAACCCAAAGAAAGGTCTGAAGTCCCAACTGTTGACCACCCATTATCCTCTGCCGATAACGACATCAACGACGGCGCAGCAACTGTAACAGGCTCCTCCACCACCGACATAACCATATCTTCACCATCTCCTCCCACCACTCTCCACGATTTCTTCGTTTTCTGCAACGAGAGCACAGGAGGCGACAGGCCTCCCTTAAATTCTCTAACAACACCATCCTCCTCCTCTCCTCCTTCATCATCCGCATACCCCATTTCATCATCCTCATGACGAACTATACTTGCCATTTGAGGTGTTCGCCGATTCGCAGCCACCCTCTGACCAATTGTCATTCCATCATCTATAACCATCCCTGTGGCCAATTTCATCCTTGACGGCTTTGTCGACGGTGATGCGGAGGGGGAGTGGAGATGACGTCTATGAGGAGTCTTCATGCCCAGCAACACAGGAGGCGGTGATACCGAACGTATTGGAAGCGTGGAAGATTCAGAAGGTTCAGGGTTGAGTGAGGTGTTGCTAGGAGCTGTTGCGCGGTTATCTGGCGGTGAGGAGTGAGAACGAGATTGATGATCAACGTGTTTTGCTTGGGTTTGGGATTCGGTTGGTTTTGAGATCACAGGAGAGCGTCCTCTAGTCCGAGCATTACACATATCTTCATTCTGAATGTCCTCTGTTTGCGTAATTTCGTGTGCAAGTGACATTAAAATAGAGTCTGCTATTAAATTTTGTGGTCGCGGCATTTCGTCGCGACGACCAGCTCCGCGGCCTATTCCTAAACACATTGTAGAACCGGAACCAGAAAGCCCTCGGAATCTGTTTGGAGACCCAAAAGAATCTATGGATGACGCTGCCAACCTATCCACTGATATATCGGGTCTCCGAGGAATGGCCATAGGGTAAGAGTTCATAGATGCGGTGGGGGTAGAAGGACGACCAATAGGGGTTGAAGATGCTGTGGAAGATACGGAGGAAACAGATGATGAGCGATGTGGGGGGTGCGTGACACGGGATGGTTGACTAGGATGATGAGAAGGTGCATGTTGATGTCTCCGGCGATGACATGGACGTCCTGGCGTATAGCAGAAAGTCCAGAACTAATATTGGGTGAGGAGCCAAGTGGTGATATTGAAGCGGTTGCTCCATGTCGAGCTTCCTTCCTCAACCTTATTGCACCACAAGGTGCTGGTAGAGGCGTTCCAGCAATTTCAGCAGGCACAAGTGGTGCTTCATGTCCACTTATCATCCTCCTCTGCCTTCGTCTTTGACTACGAATGGGCGAAGAGTCATTCTTTCTAATTGAGCTTCTCCCTCGCCGTCCCGCAGAGTCCAAATACCCCGACTCTTCTTCGTTCTCATAGCCATCATCCAGAGACTCCGAAAACGAAAGCGAGCTTGGAGTTGTAGCCAATGGTGGGGTAGAGCGTCCACAGAGTCCAACGTGAAGCTCCAAGCTCATACGTCGGTCAGGCAGCAGTGTAAAAGGTTCATCCCGACCTCTTGCGTCATTACCTCCAGTGGAAGCACTGACAATGGTAAGAGACTCAAGTTGTGCTTGTAGTTCCCTATCGGCTTCAGTATTGTGGCGCTTGGCTATGGGGAGGAGAGAAGAGCCAAATGTTCCATGGCCATACGTGGCCACGGTGAATGCATGGCCATGACTGGGAAGCTCAGTCCCAAATTGAGGTTTCCGAATGCCTCTTCCAGCTGTCGCTTCCTAGCTCGGCGCAGCATGGTAAATTGAACTTTCTACGTTGCTAGCCTATGTTCCCTCGATGCGAATGGGGTGGGTGTAAAGCTTCTAGACCTGCTTGCTGGAGCAAGCGTTTTTCTTGCGACTCAAATCTGTGCTGTGGTGTACCACCTCAAACGGCACGGCTTCTCCACCTCATCAACGCCGCATGCTTCATCGTTATAGCCGTATCTACATCAAGCATCGATCGTTCAGCACTGCTATTGGCATCATTCAAGGTCTCTAAAAGTCTTTGACTTTGAATGCTCATTCATAGTCATACTTGGAAAGGAACGCTTTGGGACTCCATTATTGAACTAATCCAGAAATTGACGCCGACTCAAAGCATCCTCGGGATTTCCTGCCTTTCCAAGTGAATGGGCAAACGCAAGACGACATCCATCGCCGCATCTTTAAAGAAAGACCAAATTACCAGAAACCGGACCCCGTCAGCATGAACTACAACAACACTCATCCATTTCCGGATCTACTGTAGATACAACCTCTTCGGTAAAGATCTTATTGAAAGACATAGAGCCTCTAATGTTGATCGGGCTTTTGATGGGACTGCGGTTTTGACGGATGCTCTTACGGGTTTAACATTGGCTGGAGATATTCCGTCCCATATCGTTGCGCATGGATTGTATCAGAGGGCTGCTATTGAGAGGACACGACCGCAGCCTGCCGTTACAGGGCCCCACCACCGCCAGCATGGAGAATAAGGAATCCCATTTTACACGTAATATCACTGCTTATTGGCATATATAGAGCATGTCTCAATGACTCAAATCACTAGATTCCTTTGGGCCGATAACCATTAAACATACCTTCGCAGACCATGCCTTAATATCACACAGCCCACCACATTCTCTCCTCTTCCTTTCCGCAAAGACGGTAGCGGTTAATCTGGAGAGATATAGCGGTAGAATGATCTCGAATCTCAATTCTACCATCAAGGAAACTATCCTTTCATGCAGGGCACTTACTGTTACTGTCCGGGAGCTCAAATGTCAGCAGCTCAAGCCATCTCAACTACAGTCTTTTTTGACCCCGAGTTGCGTTATTGCGATTTCTCGCATTCCCGAATCGATCTTAAGAACACTTCGAGTTTTCTTGCCAAACGCTAGACGTGGTGCCGCGAGAAGATTTTGAAAGATTATGCAGCTGTCGTTGAGGAAATGGAGTACACTGAAGTCGATATTACCTTAACGATGGAGATTCGCCTGATGCATTAGAGTCATGGGAGGATCTGTTTGAAGAGCCTGCACCTTATGCCAATGGCTTACACAAGATGCCGGAGCTAAAACCACACCCCACTTGCATCTGGCTGTCACTATCTCCACTCTCTCTCTTTAGCCTTCACTGATCTCCCTGCAGCACCCCTCGCCCGTCTACTCGTCTCCACAAGTCTCTCCAACAATCTCACCCATCTTAACCTTTCTGGCTGCTTCAATGCGACATCTGGTCCCGCTGTTCTCGACATCCTATCAAGGGGCTTGTTCAGACTCGTTCAGCTTGATCTCTCGCATTGCGACTGGGCATCAGAGGATGCGATTATGAGCATGTCATGGGACTCAGTCGGTGTTATTTGCTTCCCGTTCTTGGAGGTGCTGGTAATGAGGGAATGCCCTGTTGTAGAGAGACCGATGGGGGCGAATTTAGGGAAGTTTCGAGGAGAATACTCGTTGTGACGACTTGAGTTAACAAACAATATATTAGACAATGTGTGCTTTTTTTTGTTCTTTTGTTTTAACAGCTGGGCTCTACCAGCATTAAAATAATGCTTGACTTGCTTGGTACTTCCTAAACGCGCATAGCTCAAATGTATGCAGCGTACCCCATGGCGCTACATCAGCCAACATTACTTGCTTATCAGAGAGATTTTTAAATTACATCCGTCGTGCATCGAAAATTATGTTCACGCGTCAAATCCCGCGGTATAACCCTCGTACCGTTGACCTCTCACTCTTCATTTAAACAGGCTGAACAAAGCTTTTAAAAGCCCGCGCTAGAATACGTCAAATTCATCACGGAACAAGATGAAGACGACTTTCATAGATCTTTCATAATCGCTTGCATAATGCGTCAGTCTTTTGATGTCATAAGGCTGTTTACTCTACACCACAAGATGAGCGTGACCCGCCATACATGGCTTTGGCTTTATCGTGTTCATAAAATATCATGGATATAGGTCATATAAAGGAGAAAACGTTAATATAATGCAATGGTTTATTCTTTTCTTATAAGTTATTCATGAATATATGCTCAATAATGCATGCAAAGTGAGTCTACCGACCCGTAGTCGGCTTCCCTTCAGTTCCAAAAAACGTGTCCGCGGTTACAGGATACCGGAACCCCACCGCCTCCCCATCTTTCCCCCCAAACAGCACACCCGGTCTCCTCTTCACCCTCAAAGGTGACTCACAAGGCACATACCGAGGTTCTCGGGACCTTCACAGACAGTCGAAACCTTCTCGTCACTGTCTGGGGCACGATGTGAGAACACCACACGAACGCTACCGGTCAAATAAAGCCGACGTTTTGCGTCACAGCGGAATTGGAGATGGATGGCGTCGCGGAGCCGGTGGCTTCGTGATTTTGTGTGGGAGTCGCGGAGGGATGGAAGGGAGACACGGTGGGATAGGGAACTGCGACGAGAGGTTGAGGTAGTCCCGGTTGAAAAAAGTTTTTGACGAAGGAAGGTTTTGGTACTTGCAGGCATATCTTGAAAGTCGTAAGGTATCAAAAAAAGCTTTACAGCAGTACGTGCAGGATTTTTGATCACCTTTATAATGAAGATTAGATGTTGTTTTTTCAAAAAAAATTTTAAAAAAAATTAAACGGGAAAAAAAACACTCACAATTTGAATTTGCCCTTTATGTGGTAGCCTGTACCCTCCCTTCCATTTCCGCTTAAACTCGCTAGTTTCCTCCTCATCCGATTCACTGGGGTATAATTCGGTGTGCCGTTCCCACCACCATCCTTTTTTAAAACCAACCCCGTCAGACCCTCAACGTCCACCATTCCAACATACGGCGTTGATGGCGTCTCATCATCCAATAGGTCGTAAAAGTAAGCAGGAAAGGAAAGGTTGACATGTGGTGGGCATTTCAACCTTGCCTTCACGCCCTTTCCGAATCCAATGACACCGATTTCTGCGAGAAAAGGGATGGGCCGAGATGGGAGAGTGGACATGCGGCCGCTTAGAATGGATTCTTCGTAGCTGCCAACAAGAGAGCCAAAAGGTTGCTCGGAAAAGGAAGAGGGAGACGGGGGTGGGAGATTGTGGTGATTCCGAGACGGGTAGGGTGACGGAGGGTGATGAGAGCTATAGGCAGAGACTCCTCCAAGCCGACTACTAAGAGAAAACATACTAGCATCAGAAGTCCTCCGGGAATTTGTGAAAACATGCTATTCTTGTCGGTTTCTTCTTCTTGATCCAAATTCATATAGTCATTATCCCGATCTTCCTCATCTGCAATCATCGACGACGACGATGAAACCCATGCTGGTGACTGCGAAAGCGGTGACCGTCTATGGAGACACATGGGACTCTTGCCACAACTCAATTCATTCCGACTTCCAGGTATCGCTACGGGACTTGACGAACCAGATCGACCACTTTCACTTTCTGAGCGTACAGGTTCCGTAAGCTCTGAACGATTAAAAGAGGGCATAAGGGATCCACTTGCAGAATAACCCCCGAAACGGATAGCCTCAGCCTCCACTTCCGGCTTCCTGGCCAGCAAGAGATCGTTGTTGGGGACTTTAAATGCGCAAGGGCTACTATTCGGCGTTGCAGTGTGGGGCTTGGAAATGGACTGCCACCACGAGCGACAATGCCTCTCAACCTTTTTTCTCCGAATGAAGGCTTTTCACTATGTGAAGCTTGTTCAGAAAAGCTGAGCTGGGCACCTCGTAAGCAACGTTGTCGGTGTCCTGCATGGTTCCCAGTGCCATTGTTGTGGCTCGGCAATCGCTGTCATTTAGAAGCCAGCGGAGGAATCATGACTTGGTGATCGCCGAAGCCCAAGCTTAAGTTGAGCAACGAGGCCTAACGGATCCAGCCAAGCCTTGACTGTTCAAGGTGTCTTTACTTTCATGACTTGATTCTGAAAGGGGAACGTTAGCCTCCGTTGTTGACCAAAATGATGCTCACCTTCAACTGAAGTCTTCATTTTGGTAATATGGGTTGAAAGGATCAGGTTTCCTCATGCAGTCTTTCGTATAGGGTATTCCGTTGAAAGGAAGGGTGGCAATACAGCTGCGGCACAGTCAAAGCGATGGACGAAGGGTCAGAAGCAGAACGCTATTTTTGGGTATCGTGAATAACAGCAATCTTTAAAGACGGTTTAGGACGCCGGAACGACAGCTGACGGAAAGGGAATGAGGAGGTGGTTGCGGGTATGGATGTAGAGGGGTGCGACGGAGAGTAGGGAGAGTTGTGGAGGAATAAGGTGGCGATGGCAGATGAAACAACCCTCAAGTTAATGATTAGGGAAAAATTGACCCGTCAGCCTGACGAAAGAGATATGACGAAGACCGATTGAGGGATGTGGGAGGGCGACAGTTGAGTGAAGGTGTCGGTGGAGTTGGTTTGCAGTGTCGGAGCTTGAGAGTAACTGGACAGTGTGGTTGTGTTGATGGGGTAGAGTTGTGAAGGAAGGATGATATGTGGGTGCTGGTGCTCAAGATCAGCACAATGAGGCACCTGTGAGGCACCTGAAATTGCTTCAGGGTGATATCTTTTTAGAAGGTATGGAAGAGATGGCGTCATCAGCATCCACGGTGACTAGCCGTTGGTAGTAATTAATCATCCAGAACACAGAGATTATCTGTTCATCTGTTCAATCATTTTTCTTGTTCCCCATAATGTCGGCTTGAAAAAACATCAATCTACGAAGCTCGTGATTCAGGGTATAATTTGTCGTCGTTCTACATCGCTGGGATAACATGAAGCCGTTCTTGGTCGTGCCTTGAGGTCTGAAAATACGTACTTTTATTGCCACTTTATCGCTTGTTTAGCCAGTCTCGTTCCCATTTGCTGCAACTATAGTTATGCTAGCTTGTGCAGAAGGAAGGCGAAGGACGCAAGTCTCCTATATCCTCATCATTTGAATAAAAGCTCTAACCCTGTCAATCAAGCTCTTCCTGCGATCCACGAGGTGCTTCAGCGCATCTTTGCCAACAAAGGCTACACCCAGCTGACGTAGAACATCGTACTCGAAAATCTCTGCTGTTTTCAGCAGTTTACACGTCTTTCTAACCATCGATGCATGCATGGTAGGCCTCTTAAGGATTAGCCGTCTCAAAGAATTGACATGACGCTCACAAGAGTTGTCCGAGTCTTCGAACAAACTTCACTGAAAATGTTTGTTGCGGGGAGAAAGCCAACAGCACCGTCCTCAGGAAGCAATGCTGCTCTCAGCGAGAGCGAGGTCCTCCGTCATTCACATCCAAGCCTGGAGCCATACCCGACGCTTCTAAACTGGTACTCAACACCACCGCACGAGATCACCCTCACAGACTTTGAGCTTTGTGCCCTCGACCGTCTACACATTCTTAAGTCCATCGAGAACTGTACCGTTCGCAGCAGAAATGCTGAAGAGACATCCAAGATTGTTAGGTCAATGTCGGAAAAGTACCTCCCGCTGACGTCAAACGTCCACATTCGCTCTGCAACTCCCGAGCTCCTAGTTGGACAGAGAAAGAAGGACCACATATCTCATTTCATTTTAAGACTCGCTTTCTGCCGCACCGAAGACAATCGGATGTGGTTTCTGCGTCAAGAAACGCTTTTATTTAAGCACCGTTTTGAAGAAGCTTCAAGGGCAGAACGAGAGCTTTTCTTGAGACGCCACAACCTCGACTTTGACCCAATGACCGCTGAAGAACGTTCTACAATGTACAATGATCTCCGTGCACTCCACGGCGATAAGAGCGACCAAATGTTCTTCAAAGTTCCTTTTGAACGTGTACTTCCTCTCGTCTCCAAACGTGCTGTTCTTATCTCAGGAGGATACGCCTACGTTCCGGAATCCGAACAATCCGTTGTCGTCACCTCTTTGTTTAAAGAGCACCTCCAAGCCGCTTTGGAGACGACCGCTCGCAGTATCCCACGCATGGACGAAGACGACCGTCTTATCCCCGTTCTCAACTCCATCGCCCGTCAATGCGCTGCAAGGGAATACAACGTCTCGTTTGACCCCAACAACCCCAACGAAGTCATCACAGACGTTGAAGTTGACCCCCTGGCTAAATCCGGACACTTCCCGCTCTGCATGTCTAACCTCGTCGACCATCTTCGTGCAGATGGACATCTTAAACATTTCGGGAGACTCCAATTAGGGTTATTCCTGAAGGGTATCGGCGTCCCCATGGAAGAAGCCCTCAGTTACTGGCGCAAAGCATTCACCAAGATCAGTGAAGACAAGTTTAGCAAAGAATACGCTTACAACATTCGATTCAATTACGGTCGTGAAGGATCGAGAAAGGATTACGCGCCTTATTCTTGTCAACGGATCATCATGTCTAATGCCCCTGGACCTGGTGATCATCATGGATGCCCGTTCCGACATGCATCGCAAGATGTATTGAGAGCTATGGCTGTCAAGGCGGGTGTTCCTGAAACATCTGCACCTGAGATTGCAAGACTTGCAAAGGAAGGGCATTATCAAGTTGCTTGTACTCGTATGTTTGAGGTTGTGAGAGGGCCTTCTATTCGGGAAGCTGCAGCAAAGAAGGGAGTTGTACCTTCAGCGCCATCAGCACCGACTTCAACGGCTATGATGGGGTCAACGCAGAGTATGAGTACGCAGCCTGTTGCGACGTCTGCGCCTATCTTTACCAGTGATGGGAGCTTGATGGATACAATTGAACACCCGAACCAGTGGTTTGATTTAAGCTATAGGGGCCAGCATAATAGAGACAAGAGGGGAGGGAGGGGTGGGGCTGGTCGGAGTGGTGGGATGGATATGGATGATCCCATGGATGTTGACCGATGAGATGGGAAGTGAATTGTAAATGTCGTGTGCTGGTTGACTTATTAATATATTTTACAACATATCTGCTGTCTCCCAAAATAATATACGATGATTTTGCGTGTATATTTTATTTATCTATTTTCGTGTTCAAGAACTATGGAGGTTTCGATATCAAGACACAGAAATTAACTTCATTATTAAAAACCGCTTTAAAAATTCGGCTCAATAAGATGTGTATGCGTATCGTCTTCTTAATATTTAAAGTAAATGAAACAACATAGTTTAATCCAATATAATAAACATACTTTTTAAAAAAAAGGAAAACGAGAACCTAAGCCCATGTGGAAACAAAAAAGTCTCATTTAAGCTTCATGCACGCAGACTTGTGTTGCTCCTTCCAGTCTTTAACTTGACATTCTTTGCTGCAGTAAGCGTTGAAGCTGCATGACCAAAAAAAACAAAAAAACCGCGATCTTAGAATAAAGTCCCACCCGCACAACGAACAAGTGTTCAAATAAAACACAAAACAATACCATTAAAACAAGAAACGAAAAAAAAACAAACAAACTCTTACCTGCACTTTGCGCATTTTTTCCACTCATCCGTCTTTGTCTCTCTCTTCCCACACCCATCACACAACACCTTCCACTCCCCAGCCTCCTCCACCGTCTCCGCAATCTTCCTCGCCCAATACACAACCGTCGGATCCCTACTCCTCATCAACACAGCCCCTGGCACATTCTTCACAACCACATCCTCCCCAACCTTTCCCCAGCACTCGCCAACACCAAATCCCCCTTCATCCTCCACATCTCCACCCCTCCATTCTCAATAAACCCGTTCAAAAAATTCACGCCTTCATCGCTCGCCCCCAAATGGGAGAGGATGGCGTGGATGCTGCAGAGCGGGACGACAAGCTTAGGGATGGGGTTGGGCATCCCGTCAACCCGGACGGTGCCACCGCCATTGTTGGAGATCATGGTGCGGAGAGAGGTGAGGAGATCGGGGATGGCGTTGAGAGAGGCAAAGTAGCGGGCAAAGGCGGTCGAGGAGATGGAGGGGTCGTCGAGAGGGATGGGGGTGCCGTCAGGGAGGGTTTGGAGGGTAGGTGGGAGCTCGGAGATTGGGGCCGCGCAGAGACTAGCGAGAGCGTTCGAGAAAGTGGGGCTATCAATATAAAAGAGATCTTAGTATTTCATATATTTTTTCCTGATATTTTCTAATGACGAGGAATGAGAGGAATGGCCTTTACCTTCCCTTCTTGACAGCATCGATTGCGGACTTTGGTGCGCGGTGTACCAATTGCATAAGGTTCTATATAAAAAAAGCATGAATACGATAATCACCAACACAGATAGCCATAAAACACAACCACCCACCACAAGCTTATCAAAAGCCTCCTTATTCCTCGCCTCATTCGCCAACCTCTCCTCCTCCGTCTCCTCTCCATGATCATGCTCACAACACGTCCCATCCGCATGATGATGGTGGTTAGGTCCACCATGAGAATGTCCCGCCTTTTTCTTGGAATGACTATGCCCATGATCATGGCTATGATCATGACCGCACGCACCGTGATCGTGACCGTGACTATGGCCATGACCGTGGTCATGGTCGTGTCCATGAGAATGCCCATGATCGTGTCCGTGTCCATGATCGTGATCGTGACTGTGTCCATGATCATGGTCGTGATGACAGTCTGGTCCGTGTTCATGGTCGGCCTCTGAGGCAGGTGGGTAGCCTTCAGGATACGCCAATTGCATGGCTTCTTCGCGGTAATGCGATGGGATGGGATCCAAACGAGTAGGGTTTTGGAGGAACGAGTCAACAAGAGAAAAAAGGAGTTTACGAGGAGGTGGGGGTTTCTGAAACGTCATGAGTCGAGCATCACCAAAGAGTTTCTTGCATTCCGCCCTATCCGCAAAAATAAAACCCCTAATTAATGCAGCTCTCCCTCAAACACGCAATCCTCATCAAAAAGCAACGCAAGGAATAACAAAAAAAAAAAAAAAACCATCGCACAACATACTTGTACGCAGCAGGTCTTGCAAACGGTATCACGACCGAACACCCCAATTCAGCCGCGACCCGTAACGCCTTCAACATCCTCGGTTCATCCGACTTGGGTGCAGCGTCCACAATAACGGTTCCAGCACCACTCAGCATTTTAATAAAAGTCGTATATTGGTCATCCTTTTCAACATTGGGAAGGGGTTCCAGATTTTCGTCTAATATAAAAGTTATACGTTAGGACGTGATTAGAAAACCGTGGAGTGGGTTTTACCGTATTTCTTGATGTTGATGACATAGTCCAAGACGTTCTCCTGTTGAAGAAAACGGATTTGTTGTGTGTGTGGTTAGCTCGTTATCCCAATTCTTAACTATTATCGCATTCAACCAAGACAAAATCAACTTACATATATCCCATCCCCTTCCTCCTCTGGTGCCTTGTTCTGCGGACATTAAAAAGGTTTAGCCCCAACAACATGTCTCCACAAGGGAGGCCCCGTCCTTACCACAAAGATGCCACCCGTCGAATCACAAATAACGGTGACCCCAACATGCGCATTCTTCTCCTTCTTCAACACATCTCGGGTTGCTATAATCTCTTCAAGCAGCGGCAACGCCCGGATCTGGATGGGGGGGGGAATGGAAAACAAAGATGGGGGTGTTGAGTAATGAAACCGGAGCAATGATTTTTTCGGACAGGCAAACAATGGGGAGATGGAGGGGTTGTGGGATTGAAGGTTAGGAAGGAGAGAGGTTTGTACCTTTTCGACGCCGATGATGGCGACGGGGATGATAGCTGTTGGGTTCGTCATTCCCTTTTTAGGTGATGTTGGAGGACTTGTCTTGGAATTTTATTTCCCGTTTTTTGCGTGGCCGCGAACCTTTGTCATTCATTACGCAGTCGATTTTATTTACATGATGGAGCCTTCACGCTCAACCGAACGACGGATTGGATATGTTTTACATTAAGGGGTGGAGAGCATTAATGGGGATAGATGCAATGCTCGTCATAACGTCGTGGCTACCGCTGGCACGGTCACCCCATCACCCCGTCCTTCTCTCGGTTCCGCAGAAGCCGCAACCCCAACTGCCCCCCCATATCAACCCTCACCTCTGTCATTTCAACGCGATCCATCTCCCGTCCACTCTTCCATTCCTCCCCCACAAATTCTTTCCGCACATCAGCCTCCCTCTCACAGTCATCAAATCGTCGTCATCAAAGTCGTGACGGGATGCCGTGATTCCAAGAATATACGCAAGGTGCGACGTGACGATTTCTAGGCTGCCAAAGACGGATGAACCCATTTTTGTCGCATTGGAGAGGATGGAACGAAGACGCCTTTTTCTGGAACAGGGTGGTGGCAATGTAAGAAAAAAGTAAACTTGCGTGGCATTTGGGGAAAGAAAAAAACGCGCACCTTCTTCACAGCACATCCCCCTCCAATCGTTCCCCTTCTCAATATCCCTATCCCTATCATCATCCCCTTCATCTCCCCCAACTTCAAACCCTTTCTCAAACATCCCCCCGCAAACGACACATCCCGCCTCATCCCAACCCTCCGCGTCCCACCATCCGTCGACGGTCTTTGACTTTGACGACAACCATGTGATCGATGCGCTGAGTCCACGACAGGGGATGGTGACCTAACCCCCGTCTCGGCATCAACAAAAACATCTTCATCATCACTTCCCGTCACTGCCAAAGCTGTGTTTTGCTCAAACACAGGTTTGGAACGACCCAACACCCGGAACGTGTAACCCCTCTTCCTCAACTTTTGTCTAAGCATCCCCATCGCGGTGTCCGACTTTTCATCTCCCTTTTCTTCTCGTTGAGAACCACCCTCCCCTAAACTCGCCAACCCTTGATTACAAGTCACAGACCTCCGAATCACCCTCTGACATTGTTTCACCGCCTCATCATGCATCGGTATCACAGATCCCGTCGACCATAAAGGCGGTCTATCAAACCCCTTGTCTCTCCTCATGATAAAGCCTCGTCCCTGTCGCTGCTCGAACATGGGGTCGTTGGTTCATGCTTTGATCTGGAGTATCTGGAATGACGGCATTGGATAGGGATGCGTCGAGGGGTGATGAGGTTCTGAAGGTGCGTTGAGCCATTTTTTCTAGCTTTGAGATGATGTCGGGAGGGAGACGGCTCACACGCGGAGCATGCTCTTCAAGCATTGTGTATGTTTTTTGGGAGGATCCAGGAAGAAATTGTCAGGCTGGTAGTGTCAAACTCGTAAAGGTTCCATCCAAAATCGAAAGTGTTGGGGTGCAAAAGTGCGTCGCGTCCAAAACAATGCCAGAAAAGATTGTGGGAAAGGTATGGACAAGAGGTTGCTATGGCCTAATTCCAATGGCAAGACTTCAAAATGACGAATCGGAAACGTAAAAGATTTATCTAAAGTTAAACCCAATTTATTTTGATTCCCACCACTCCAAAACCCAACCAAAATCACATAAATAAAGACGGGGGGCGGGGGGATTAAAAAAAAATACGACCCCCTCTTTCCATATTTTGCCAAACTGAGCAACAGGAGGAAGGAAAAAGCGAGGGAGAGGACAGAGATATGAGGATGGTCTAGTGTGGGTAGTTAATGCCCAAGGCCCGTTTTGTCGAGAAGGTGATGACAGTTGATGAGACAGAGATGCGAATTTAGCAGTGGCCTTGGCTTCCCTGAGCTTGAGGAAGACGAGAAGCCAGACAGCGGAGGTGAAAAGCTGTAGATTAAAATATTAGTAAACAGTTAGCGATGTAAATATTAATGTAGATATTGGCAAGTGTAAAGTCTTACCTCCTCCTTGAACGCAAAGGTAAAGGCAGAGGAAAGGACACTCTGGAGAAGCTTGGCCTCAATACCCTTGTAAAGACCCTTGACACCCTCCGTCTTGGCAATCTTGGTAAGACCGTCCCAGACAGACTTGTACCGCGCAGCCTCCGAAGTGCTCTGCTTAAGCTGCATGCGAGACTTGACAACACTTTAAAAGAACAAACCATCAGTAATGACATTGCAAAAAAAAGGTGGGGGGGGGGGAAGGGGTGTGCTTCTCACATGTAAGGGTACGTGATGGACGTTGCTGCCAACTTTGAGATCGCACCTAAAAGGAAAAAGTCAATTGTGCTGAGCGCTCCCTTTCCACGCAACGCCTTCCGCTCTTGCATCACAATGCGGAGACGCTCAAACACGGTGTATTGGATGATGGGGTTGATGACGAGGATGAGGGCGGGGATGATCCCACGGAAGAATCCTTGAGGACCTTCCTCTGCAAGGATTTTGCGAATGGTTTGGAAAGTGGTGAGGGGTTTGGTGGGCTTGCCGTCGTCCCATAGAGCCCTTTTTGACTGTTTGGCGGGTCTGAAAAATCACGGGTAAGAATTACTTTGTTGAGGAAATAGAGAGGAGGTGATTAAAAACTCACGTTAACGACCCAGATGGGGTTGGTGATGATGGAGGTGGCGGCACCGGCTACGGCACCAGCGGCCATACTCTCGAGAGTGGAGATGGCGCGCTCCGGAGTCTCAAAGGCAGCCTTTACAAACTCGTACCAGTAGTAGACACCCTGGGTGAGCGCGATACCAAACATTGCGGAGCCGATACCACTGAAAAGAGAAGAAAAATCGTTTAATGGCGTTTGTTAAAGCAAACATGAGTGTAAACTATTAAAAAACTCACGAGTAAAGTCCTCCGGGCCCTTCGTTCTTGATCACCTTGCTGAAAGCCTCGATCTGCTTTGTGATGAACGCCTTCTTTTCGGCGTCAGCGGATTTGTCGACTTGAGCACGCGTGGAGACGGTAATGAGGGGGTATGTAAGACTCATACTAAAAAGAATAAAAGTAAGTGATATAGATCATAAGCTTGCTTAGTCGATTTATTTCGACATCGGACAAGCGATTGTTTTCCCCGTCAAGAAAAGTGCTTAATGGAGGAATTGTGGATGTGAAGATGCTTTACCTGATCATGCCACCACCGGCACCTGGATATATGCGATTCGATAGGATAACAGTGATGAAAGTGACAAGAAGAGATTAGGTTTATAGACCAAGATCAGGCAACGGGCTCAAGCAAGAACAATGTTCATACCGGCAAGAGCGTGAGCCACAGAGTCAGACATCTTCGTGTTGTGGTTTAAAGAAATGGGAGTAGAGTGAATTGGGGTGTTGTTTGATGAAAGTTACGCAGCTGACGGATGGATTGGATGGCCTGATGCTGAATTGAAGAAACGAAAAGGTGGATGGTGTTGGGTTGTTCGTTTTGTTGGATGGACTTCCTCTTGTTGCAAGATTCGGCACAATAATGACCTCATTGAGAGTGTCACGTTGGGAGCATCAATATCGGGCAGTCGGATGTCAGTAAAAGACAGTAGCTGCATATTATATCGAGGGTAATGTTATTGTATGTTGATCATTAAAGTTGTACAACGACAATTTGCTGGATGACAATTCCAATCCAATTTCTGTTTTTCTTTTTTTTCACACCCAAAACGTTGTCCTTTGAAGGGGAAGGGGCTCGTCAGTGAAGTATGAATGACTGAGACGAGTATTTCATCCTGCTGTCAAAGTATATCTTTTAATATTATTTAAAAGTAATTTTTGGAAAAAACTCTTATAAAATAAGCTGAAAGGGAAATAATAATATACCTTCTGCATACTATTTTTAATTAGAGTATAAACTGAAATGGTTAAAGTTGAAAAGATAATGAAAGTGGTTAAGTTATTCTACCTAGCTATCTACCTGTCTACGTTTTATACATCTGATAACTGAATAGAATAGAATACAATAGGATAGAATAGAACGATAATCCATTATTTACATTATTATTTATGATGACGATGATGATGATGCTTTTCATTGCATTCAATCCATTCAATGACTTGTGTAACATATAAAGTATTCTGACAAGTCACAGTCGCATAAGTCATCACATCATTCATTCATTCATTCATACACATTCTACTCTATACTCCATCTCATATAACAATCAACAACTATCAACATGGCTGCAATATCCAACATGGAGGAATATTTCAGGAATAATGTCGAGAAAAAGTTATTCATGTAAGATTTATAGAACATATCTGTAATATTCTAAGGAGTGGATATCCATTCCTGAGAATATCTCTTAACGTCCATATATTTATACTTGATTATTCCCTCTCACCACATGCAACAAACAAACAGGAATAAGCTAACCCATGCATCCATCTACATCTTTATGTGTCATCATGCAGAAAGATGCCCGAGCAAGAGGATCATGACCTCACACCAGCTACAAGGTTGCTCGAAAAGAGACGAGAGATGCTCGAGGTCGAGAATGGATTGAATCAGCAAAAGGAAGAGTTTGCCATGAAGATGGAATCCTTGTCTCAACGGAGAGAAGAGCTGGCGAGAAAGGAATTGCAATTGAAAGAATCACTCATGAAATTTGATAAATTCTTAAAGGTAACTTCCATACTCTATCTATATATATCCCCCGCGTTGAATTTCGTGTTTATATAATTTAGGAAAATGATGCGAAACGAAGTCGAGCTCTTAAAAAAGTTCTTGAAGAACGTCGAACAAAGGACCAAAAGGAACAAGAGATAACTCAACTCAAAGAGACTCAATTTTGGATGCACCAGAAACGAGACCGCGGCATGAAATCTGTCGACATCAGTTAAGAATAAGTTTTCTTTTTCTTGAAGTATTCTAGATTATTTTAGAATGCAATCTTTATCGTCCTTGCCTTTGCTGATATACTCTCCCACAACGCGTCTGGGCACCGCTCTAATGAACTCGGGATGGATACCAGAATGCAAATCTACCCATACTCCTAATTACCACCCGTCGCAGGCGAGCAAGAAATCCACCCAAAGTGGCAATTACCGTGGGAACATGAACATGATTCATGACTTTCCCACGCCTTTCCTGCACACTTTAAAGTTCCCACACATCTACATTCCCACGGCTATAACCATCTAATTATAAAATTTTCCTCAGATTTATCATACCAACGCTACCTCGAAGCCGTCCTCGAAACCGTGGAAGAATTCGGTGAAGTCAAAGACATTATCGCCCGTTTCGACACTCTCGCCGCCACCAACGCAGAACTGATTGAACGATCCCGAAGCTCAAGAAAAGACTGAACGCGATCGTCTCGCCTTTGTCACAGGGACAGAGGAGAAGAATAATGTTATCTTGAATTACAATAATCAGATTGCGAAATTGCAGACGCGTCTTGAGGAAACGCAGTTGAGGAGTGGGAGGTGGCAGTCGGAGTGGGATTTACGTTGAAAAAATGCTACGTCAAAGAGTTTGCTTATTGGTCAGATCAAGATGTGAGTGGTTTTGTTTTATAAGTTATCTTTGGGTTCGTGCTTTTTTTTTTCACGTATACCATATGTCGTAAAGTTATATTTCATTAACATTATCACAGGGCCACCAACAACCTCTTTAATCTCGTCAAAGCCCACCTCAACAACCGTCTCCCGAACGCTACCGACACTCTCACCCAACTCGACAAGATTCAACAATTCATCATTGGTTACTGTCCCTCATTTGCATTTGAAATTCTAACAATTTTGTTTTTTTCAGACCTCAACGCGATAACACAAGATTCGCCATCCACAAGTTCGGGTGGACCCCAAAGTTCCATATCAAAGGACGTTACAGGAGGTGCTGCTGGACTCTCAACCATGTCAAAATAATCCATTCATTGTTTTCCATGTAAAGCATTATTCCCCCTGATATGACGCAAACACAAGTATCTTTAGCAAAAAACGCTCTTAAATAAACCTAGTATTTAAATCATATTTGAACGGACATGTTACGATGAAACGTTATGAGAAAATAAATGCATTCTTATATTGAATGATTTTCTTTTAAAGTAAAATTGACATGTGGTCATGAACAAACGAAACGCATCACCGTAAAACGTCAAGCGAAGAAGAAAAGAAAAGAAAAAAAGGTGAGCCTCACACTAAAAGAAACCTCTCCAATTTCTCCATTCCTTCATCAACACAAAAACCTTTTCAAAGCTCAATGGCCACCAACGCCTCCAAACAAGCCCTCCCCCCAAATTCTCCATCTTCTTCACAGTCTCCGGGGTAATAAAGCTCCCCTTATTCCTATCCGCGAAAATCATCATACAACTCGCCGCCTTCACGGTATTAGTCAACCCAGCCTTCTCAGCCGTCTCTGTCGCGCACTTCGCCAAATGCAACAACGAGAACGCCTCCATCTCAAAAGTCGATCCATTGGGATGAACAGCGAGAACACTGTCAATCAGATTCTCATTGGCGTCGTTAAGTTGGGATCAATACGGGCTTGCGAAGAGTAGAAGGAATCGGTGGTGGCGTTTAAACCGGTGGAAATGTTTCGGGACCCACTAATGCTGACATTTTGGTTTTCACGAGTGGGTGAGGTCTTTGTCGGGTTGGACAACGTCGGTGAAGAGGTAGGGGGATCCTGTGCCTGCGTTTTTTCCGTGAAGTAGTCGTAGTTGCGGGATACCATGATCGCACCGTCGGTGGTGACGGCATTTGACCAACGGAGCCACTGGTGCTGATGGAACCGCATGATCCGAACCTTTTCATTTGTTTCAGTCATATTAGTATCGGGGGGTTTAGAGGTTGCTTGAAGAATGAAGGGGGCTTACCTGACGATCGCCATGGGTCCTTCGACAACAGCACGGACTCTCTGACGAAAAAGTCCATCATGGAGGGACCCATACCGATGGCGACGATGGAGACGGGGGTGCCCTCAAAAGCGCCAGTGATGGTAAGAAACCGCGCTTGGAGTGAACACGGGTGGGACGGGGGAGGCATCGAGGAGAGCGGCGATCAAGTCGGCACGAGCGGGGTCACCGACAGTGATGACACGGCTGGCAGCTAAAAATGAAGAGGGAGTGAGTTGAACGATGGATGACGGTTTACATGAACGATATGATGGCCATGCATTACATGATCATGCTGGAAAGACAGTAAAGAAGGTATGCCAAAAGAGAAACTTACTCTCGCCGAGCTTGGTACCGACGTGGTAGGTCCTGCCCTCAGGGTCAAGGGGAAAGTTAGCGTTGGTGAATGCCTTGGACATGATGACGGGATAGTAATAAAGATACGGTGTACGGTGTAAAGACGGAAAACGGAAAAGTGGTGGTGTGATGTCTTTGACCGTTTTAAGGGGGATTTTTAGAGTTTCAGATGCGTCGTGCTGAGCTATCGTTACTGTCAGGAATTAAATGTTCGACAAACACCCCCCAGAGATAAGACTGTCAGCCCCTTGTACAAGGCAAGTGACAGGACTCAGGAGAGCATTTTCCGTGACAGCGTCGGAGAGGCGCGCCCTCATCAGAAATGAGGACATGCGATTGCCGGATAATATTTACATCACGTCGTTTGTTTTCGGTATTTAATAACAGAAACTCAAAGAGGCCACTCCAAAGCTCAAACAAAAGTATAACACGTTCAACAATACTAAAAAAATAACAATGATACTGATGTAAGATACAAAAGAAAAACGCAAGACAAAACCAACAACCAACCCGTTTTACATATCAAATCACTACATCTCCGCCACCACCATCGTAAAATTCGCCCCAGCAGCCGCCATCCTCACTTCATCCCCTCCATCCTACAAGCCCTCCCATCCATCACTCCCCAGCTTCGCAATCCACCCACACTCAACGGCTCAGGCACTCCGACTCTTCGCTTCCAAGCATATACCCCTCCCCCATCCCCACATCCAAACTCCCCCTCCTCATCAACAGAAACACAATGATCAACCCACCCCAACTCAACCATCCTCGCATCAACAGCACAACAACAGGACAGTCGACAACCTCGTCCCGCCGCCGGCCCATCCCGTCCCTTCCAACTGCCACTCATCGTTTCGACCCGTCGCAACATCCGCCATCTTCCATCAAAAACACCGTATGGAAGTTGCCGACCCTACCGCTTGACAGGTCGTAACGGCGTCAAGGAACGCTACATTCCGGATCGTTTACCCTTCTCAGTCAATGGATCAGGCACCGCAATGGCTTTCACAATGACAGGAGGGGATGCACGGGTGCGTGTCACAACCCCGAGTTGACCCCAATTGTTGGACCCAAACGCGTGAACAGTGCCTTGATCGTCAACAGCAAAGCGCTATCAGGTCCAGCAAAGACAGACACAAAAACAGCAACCTTTGCTTGGTCGTCTCGGATTTCGCAAAGCAACCCCAAGTTTGTATGGTTTCCAGGTATTACTTGGTTCGTGTGCGTTGCTCGTGACAAGCTATCATGTTAACATGTCAGATATTTTACGTGTGAGCTGAAAGCAAAGAAAAAAACGCGTTGGAATATCCGAAAAAACAATTACTGTCCATGCTTTCCTTCCCCCACGCATACAACTGTCCAGATTTGTCACAGCCAACACAAATTCGCGCAACGCAATATCAACAACAGTTCCGAGAATCGTCACGGCGTCGGTAAAGGCTGATGTGCCACATCTTGGTATAATGATTCTCACCATCCAATTTTAGCGCAATCAGTATTGTTCATCGCCAAAAAAAAAAAAAGGAACACATACCTGAAGTTCCGCAGGTGTAGACTTTACAGTATCAACAAGAAACATGACTGTGCAACATGTCACTTTTTGATTGTCATTCCAGAGAGTCCTGAACGGGATGAGGCATTTGTTCTTCAAAGTGTTTGCGCATGTGCGACCCAGGGCTCCTCATCGTTGTTTCCGAATGACCAAACAGTCTGAAAAGACCAGCAGAAGATATGTCAAAAGAAATGCGAGGCGAAGACAGATTCATGTAACCGTATTAATATATAAATCTTACCTTCCCATCCTCTGACACCACTAAAGCATGCTGACTCCAGCCGCAATACTCCCCACCTTGGCTGGAAGTCCATCAACACGCACCAAACACTTCAACTCAAACACGTCCTTCCAACCGGAACCCAACATTATCCAAACTCCCCACCACATAACTCCCGGCACACCTCTCGCAACAGGCAGCGGTGCTTTCTCTCTAGAGGCACCGCAGCAACAGACGCTGAAGATGTGGTCATAGGCTGTCGAACAATCGACGAAGCCCCGCCGTCACGTTTCATCCTCCATCACGCTTTTCCCAACAGTCAATGTTGAATTGCTGCCACCATCGCGTTACTCTTGGATGGGTGAGAGTCGACGATGGAGCCCGGTTGGGGATGGAGGGCTGGAATGCGCAAGGTAGGTCCGTGTGGCGCACAGGAACGATGACCGATTACAGAGTCATCGTTACGATGTTGAGTGGCAATGGCTCCGCGACCACGTCACGACCACGACCAGACTTGGCGACTGGTGGCGACTTTTTGCAAACGAGCTACCGTGACTCTGCTTGAGCAGAATGAAAGCGGAAGCAGAAGGGCAGGGATCGCTTCCGTCTCCATGGTATCTTCAACTCGGGAGCAAGTTCAACAGGAACACCTCGATTGGTTTCCCACGAGCGTCGAGTAATCCCAGACGTTGAGGCAACCTTCTAACTTCAGCCTTCTTCCCTCGTCTCGTCCGTCCAGCAGGTTGCTCATCCACAACACTCTCCTCCATAGTTCCCCACTCCCCAATCAAGTTTCAAAGCCTCCACCATCTCAGAAACGATCCATTCGACCGAACGCGGCCGTCCAACCACATCTTCCTTTATCTCTACAATGAACATCACTACCACTCTCCTCTCTCCCTTTTCCCCTCCCACCATCCTTTGACCCGTGTAGTGGCTTTCGCCTCCCTGCAGCGCTTACCTCGAGTCGCCTTCCCTCTCCTGCGGCACGATAGGGGGTTTCGCGGATAAGCTGTTCTCAGCTGAAAGCATTTGTGTACACCAATACGTTTGGCTGTTCGGGATGGACTGGCTTGACGTCGTCTCGGTCATGGAGCGGGATTGTTTTTGCAATGGGTTTCTTGGAAGCATCCTTGACAGGCTTCTTGGTTGGCAGGTGCTTGCTTTGCGATGGCATCGTGAGGATGGGCTTGATGGTTGCGAGAAGCAGATGCGAGCTTGAGATTTCGATGGGGGCAGAGTTCTCTGTTGAAATGGGGATGAGTCAAACGCGCGATCCCATGGAGTCCATTGCGAGGTGAATGTTTTAAAAGGTCCATTAAATTTAAGTTTTCAAAGTCTTTGTATAAAACAGTGGATGCAAGCAAAGTGGTAACTGTCTACTTGAATGAGACAGGCACAATTATCAAGAACATTCAACCCCATACCGTCACCACACCTAAAATTCAGCCCGCAAACCATTACCTCAACCATTTATGCCCTTACCATCATTCACAAACATACGCTTTGGCGTCTGGGACCTCGTCGTCCGGCTACTCATGTTCAAAGTTCAATTCACAGATGTCCGAATTTATTCAAATTTCCGTTTGGTCTTTTCGATGGACTCCATTATTCAAACCAAAGAAGGGTGGAGGTGGTCGAACATGCTGATTCCCATTAAAACCATTCGCATGTTGTTGATGTACGGGTTGCTTGACGGATCGTCGTGGTGTTGTGGAGTTCCTGTGTTGTTGTCATGTATTGAGAGAGGGGTTCTTGAAATGTACCTTGGCCGTGGTGTTGATGCATTGGGATTTTGTTGCTTTGCTGCGGGTTGAAGTGGGGAGCGGAAGGGAGCTTGGTTGGGGTATTTTGACGGTGGGTTTGAAACGCTCGCGCTGAAAAAGATTAGTGATGCATACACAGTAAACGTTAATTGAGCGAAGGAATGCCAGCAGCTGTAAAGTGAACCACAATATGATAAAAGCTCACCTTGTATATGACCTCTTCATACCATTTGCTTGTGGTGTTGGCTGAGCGCCGTAAAGTTAGTCTGCTGTCTAAAAGTCTCGGAAGCAGTCTAAAGACGGCATAGAGCTGCCCTGCATTTGAGGAGGTTGTGGCTCGCGATTCACGCTCGGAGACTTTCGACACTTCCTCCCTCAAACCCAGCTGGAAGTAATATCCTTCGATTATCTTCGCGACTCGTGACATGGGAGCTCCATTCGGTCTCCTCTGAGCTGCATCACCTTGAACGGTATGAACGGATTGAAGTGCGGCTAAAGGTTGGCTCTGTAATCGGGATTCTGTGGGTACTGGGGCGGTTGTCGCGGAGGTACATTGTTGTTCACCGCCAGAGGGTGAGTGTTGGTGGTAGTGGGTGTTACTGAGGATGGCGTTTTGAAAGTGGTATCATGTTGTTGGTTGACGTGTTGTGTACGACCCGTTGGCGGAGGTTCCGGCATAGTGTTGTATTATTCAAACTGCGATTCCCTAATTGTTGATGCACAATGTGTTGATCGATAGGATGATTAATGATGTAGCCTGCGGTTGATTTGATGGTGGTCTTTGATTTCGACCATTGTTTTGACCAACGGAAGAAGGGTTCGGAATCGGGAATCGCTTGAATCTGGCTTATTTGCTTGAAGCCGAAAAAGTCATGGATCTCCGTGGGGAAATGGTGGGAGGAGAAGGTCCAGGCCATCGTTTGAGCCTTACCTTTATTCAAAAGTCTGATAACATAATCAGCCGCTTATATAATTGATTAAAGGGTAAACATACGGTTTCTCAGGCTCCATTATAGTCGTGGATCAATGTTTTCGAGATTCCTGGGATGATCATTTCATGAGTTTTAAAATAGCTTAGAGGAATGGGGTTTCCTACAGTATCAAACATCAACTCGTTGCCTTCGTTTAGCAAAAAATTAGACGTATTTAATAAAAAGTCACAACCTGTATTAACTGGGCGGTGGAGGCGGCGGCACGTGAATGCGGTGACGGAATCTGGGGAAGGTGCGACGCTGATGACGGCTTTGTGTTAGGCTTGAAGAATTCTTCCCTCGGTAAAGATCATCTCGGACCAGAGGCAGAGGCTGCACATGCTTTTAGTTTCCAATAAAGACGAGCAATATACCTTAATGGCCGGAATCTTAAAATCTTCTTCAAGCATCTTATCATAAAGGCAATTCCCAAGAGCGTTCCCAAACGCCTCAATGCTCGCTTAATCCCATCTGTGACAGCTTCTTTCTTTGCTGTGAGTTTTTTGGTAAGCAAATACTTTTTTACCTTCACCTTCTCAAAGCCGCGGACTTGCTAGCGCATTTTCATGCTCCATATCCAAAATCCTGTAATTTAATCAGTATCAATATCCGTAATTGAAGCTACCTCATGGGATGTACCGTCTTTCAGCGTCACTCGAATGATCACTGAGATCCCGACGCTGACTGAACCTCCTTCCTTATGTCAACCTGGTAGAGTTGTCTCACTATATGTTTATATGAAGGCTGCAATCCTACGTAATCCACAGAAGTCTCTAAAATAGAATGCGACCACCCATCGAATCCGAAAATCTCGTGAGCCAGACTGATGGCTCGATATCCCTCCAGATATGTGAGCTTTCCTTGGAAGGATAAGATGACACAATGAAGCAGATGCAAATAAGTTAGCAAAAGAGCAGCCAATTAATATTGATAGGAATCATTTCGGCTTTAACTCAAACAGTACCTCCGCCAGGGCCAGACCGATTTGCCATGTATTCTGATCCCAGACATTGCTTAAGCTTCCTGTTGATTTCCAGTCGCTCCTCGTCAGTGAACGGTCGAGAGCCGAATGGAGGATTTGAACTCTGTCCTCCGTTAAGGCTTGGACGAGAAAATCCAAGTGTGCCCGTTGGCGATGCCTCCATGGATGCCGATAAGCAAACAAACGGCTTTCTTGTGGGAATGGATGCCTTTTTGTTGGGAAAATCAATTTACAAAGTCCAGGTCCGAGAATATGTACAAAGTTCAGAAAGCATCTGGGATTGCATGGATTTTATTTTTAGCAACGTGAGCAGCAGCAGGATGGGATACCTCCAATGTATGAAGGCATGAAAGCAGATGCAGTGAATACGGGAAGACGCGGCAAGGGATGAGGTTCTTGCGGAAAAAAAGCAATGGGCAACTACTCCGGGATAGGCGAATATGTATGTGCGTCGCTTCGAGAGAATGCAAATTGGCAATAACGATCTTTACAATCACGCAAAAGTAAAAGGCTGTATGCTCCAAAAATATCGATAACATCGACGATGTTTTCAGGGCGAAAGTCTTCATAAGTCTCATTCGGCAAGCAGATATTCTCAAATTCGACAACTATAATGGGTCCACACCATGGAAGCCTATTCTTCCCGTTTGTAAGCTTGGACACACAGCTGTTGATTTTGGAGCCGTCGTTTGAGAAAGCTGTCTCTATAGCTAATCTGTATAGTGCGCTTCAAGCGTCGTTTTCTGACGGGGACAGCGTCAAACACGGATCTTCCCTGTCCTCAGGTATATTGCGACGTAACATCCAGAAAATCATTGTAAAGGCCAGAGTTCGTAACCTTTCGACAGACAGGTACTCGAATGAACTCTAAATTCTCCCCAACCTCAGGCAAGAGCATTCCCAAAATCGTGTTAGGAACAACGGGTGGCATACGCGCGAGAGCACCGCAGAATCTCTTGTGGATAAACCAGTCTTTTTTCTGACACTCCACAGAGCAGTATTTCGCAATCTTGCATGATCCGCAAGCATTTGTAGCGCTGCTGTCGCAGACCCAGCAGGTCCTCTTGCCCTGATACTGGTTGGGTGCAGGCATTTCGATGGGACAAAAGTATATTCGTCTTTAAAGGTTGTACAAGTTGGTTCAAAACCATCAATGTCGTCACTACATCATCAGCTGGAGCCGTAGAACCACAGCGCAAGAGGGTGGCCATCATTGGAGCTGGTATGCATTCATCCTGAAAGCCTCTTAAGAATTCATTCTCTCACTTCTTTCGTTGAATGGGGTATTGGAAAATGAACCGAAGGCTGTCTTTCTCTGCTTTTTGACGGCTTGTGGTTGTCCACTGGCATGCCATGCTAATAAATGCCATTGGATCGTAGGTGCCTCTGGTCTTGCAAGCATCAAGGAGTGCAGAGAGAAAGGATTAGATGTTGTGTGCTTTGAGGCAGAGCCGCATGTCGGTGGTCTGTGGCGGTATGTGCCATCGAAGGACCCTACAACTGGAGAGGATGCTCATTCGTCAGTCTATCAGTCTGCAGTAATGAATACAAGCAAAGAGTATGTCTCTTCTATTCTCTTTTGTTTTAATTAAGCATGCATGCGTCCTGTTCGGCATGACTGGTATAGCGTATGGAAAACTAACATTTCTCTTGTGCAGAATGGTAAGCAGCCCCGGCCCCCTCTGTTTTCAGAGATGTATGGTGTTGACTTTATTGTTTTTTTGTAGATGTCATATTCAGACTTTCCTGTCCCAAAAGGTTTGGAAATGCTTTTTGTCGAAGTAGAATTAAGACCTCACTTTATCAGACTGGCCTGCCTTCCTGCCGCACAGATTCGTTGCCAAGTACCTCAACATGTACTGTGATAACTTCAACCTTCGCAAGTACATTAAGTTCAACCGCAAAGTCGTTTCCGTCTCCCCTGAAATCGATTCAAATGGAGTACACACGGGACGATGGGAGGTTGTGACCCAAAAGTGTAGACGGCGGAATGCTCCGGGACCTGGAGGATCAAGAGGACTTTCTCCCGCGATGAGAAGCAGTTCTCCGATGGGTTCAACATCGCCGCTGGACAGAAGAAATATGTCTCCGGCAAGATTTGCACGGGGAATGTCGCCTGATAGTCCCAGATCTCGTGGACGCTCCCCTGTTCCAAACGAGGACGAAAACAACCCTTTGATGACGGGACCCCCCGTGCATGGATACGACATTGTGCCTTCATCACCTGTTATGCGGGGAATTCCTGGATCGCCGGGGAGTGTTTTTCCTGCTTTGGATGGAGCTACAACCGTTCAGTTCACGCCGAACGTACCTGGGGACGTGTTTTTTGGTGGCCTAGTGGGAGATGCACGGATGCCGGTTATTAAATCAAAAGCTGAAACCTTTGACTATGTGATTGTCGCTACCGGTCATCATTGGAAGCCTCGTCTCCCTGACTTTGCAGGTGTGGAAAAATTCCGGGGAGGCATGCTGCATTCTCATTCTTATCGAGTGTGAGTTTTAGAGTTGCAGTTATTGATTTATTAACACGTACTCATGCAGTCCGTATCCATACAAGGACGCAAGAGTTCTTATCATCGGCGTTGGAAATTCGGGAATGGATCTTGCCGCGGAGCTTTCATATCACGCTCGGCAAGTCATTCTTTCTTCGAGATCTGGAACTTGGGTCCTCCCACGATTCACCCTCTTTGGTCTTCCCACAGACCATCTGTCTTCCAGGGCATCATCTGCCTTGCCGAAAACCGTTCTTAATTTTGCCGTAGAGACTTTGATGCGTCTTCAAAACGGAAATATTGAAAAGTTTGGCTTAAAACCCGAGCACAGTCTCCTTGACGCTCATCGCACCATCAACTCTGAAGTTCTTGACCGCATTGGAGCGGGAAAGATTATTGTCCGCCCTAACATCTCTAAATTTGTGTCTGGGCAGCGAGTGGAATTCGAGGACGGGACCACTGAAGACGTTGACCATGTGGTCTATTGCACAGGCTATAGGATTGAGCATCCTTTCCTTGATTCTCGAGCAATCCTCGGACAAGATCACGACTCCGCTTCGACATCTTCATCTCGCGATGCCTCCCCTACTCCTTCAACAGCATCCAGTACCTCTCCCACTTCTAACCGCGTTCGCTTGTACAAAAACGTTTTTCCACTCCACCACAAAAATATTGCATTTGTCGGCCTCGCCCAGCCCACTGGTGCAATCATGCCCGTCGCTGAGATGCAGTCTCGATGGGTTGCCCGCGTCTTTTCCGGTGAAGGTCCACCACTTCCTTCATCTGACGAAATGTCTACAGCCGTCGATAAGGCTTTGAGTGATCCCAACTATATCGCGAGAGACAGACACACTATTCAAGTGGACTATGTCGGCTACATGGATGAATTGGCTGAAGTTGTTGGATGCAAGCCAGATTTGTGGAAGCTTTGGAAAAGTCAGTGGCTTTTGGCTGCGCAGGTTACGTTTGGACCTGCTGTACCGTTCCAGTATCGTTTAGAAGGACCTGGAAAGTGGGAGGGTGCAGAGGATGCAATTGGGGCTGCATGTGCGGGATACGATTTCCGTAAAATGGTTAGTTATCTGTTTTCCTTTTTAATGATGCTGTGCGGTTTTCGTAATTGTGCTCTAACCGCATTTTCCCCGTTTTCATCAATTGCCTGTAGGTTGGCTATCAGGCGGTGGCAAAATTAAGAGATGAAGCCAAGGCTGATGGTGAAAACTAAAACGTCTTATAGTGCCTTTAAAACCTTATGTATTAGCGTCTTTGGGTATATCTCGTCTTTATCAATCGTTTCTTGTTTTCTTCTGCCTTCCATCATTGCTTCCGCTCTCTTTCTATCCATCTCTTATCTATCCATCTCTTATATTAACCTTCGAACTACCATAGTATTTTTTTTAAAAAATGCTTTCTTTCACCGTCTTTCATCGTCTTGCTTTCTTTGCCCTTTTCTTGCTTTTCTAAATTCGACGCCGCTTTAAACGTATCCATCATTTGCTTTGATCTTTTTTATTTACACTTTAAAGCATGTGCATCAGATATAAGGAAAGGAAGGGATCACATTGAGCATCTTTCAAACATTTACATAGTTAAACCTAAATCACGCGCAATGTGTATGCCCTAAGACAGATTAAAATACCGCGTGATTTGATCAATACCTCTGTCGCTTCAAAACAAAGATCGCAGACTTTGGCTTCGATTCCGTCAGATCTGAAACGGCGATCTGCCACTGACAGATGCGCCATTTTCGAAGCATGAGAGGAGCAAAATATCTCGCCGCATCTTTAACGAATAAATGAATATGTATGTATTCGAAATAATTGAATTGTGAAGAAAGAAACACCATATCATCGAGGGCGAAGGAAGAAAAAACTTTTAGGCTATCGTACCTCCTGCAGTGATGGCGTCTGTGAAAAACCGAGAATTTCACTTCGCAAGTCGATTCAGCACACATTGGCCGCTGGTTGTTTGGCACCCAGTGACCTCGATCAAAGAGTAAATGATCTACTAAAGAAAAGGAAACACGATAGAAACAAGTAAGCGAGGGTTTTTTAAAAGATAAAGGGCCGCGAAACACATCGCGATCGGTACCCACCATCCGGAGCAATGCTCCAATGCTTTAAGTGTTTAATAATTTCTGTCATGCGAGTCTCCATTTCCTCCAACTTTCGATTCCCCTCCTCAATCCTGACATCCTTTTCCTGATTTAGAGTTTGCAGCTCGCCCACACGCTCCTCTAACAAACTAAATCCCTTCATTCGTTCATCAGAAAAATTGACGAGCGCGCGGAGTCGCTCTACTTCCTCGCGAGCCTCTAAAAGCTGAGACTCTCCCTCCTGAGCCACTTTCAAAACTTGACCCAACCGAGCGGCCTGAAGTTGAAGGTCATCTTTGAGTTGCTCTTCTTTTTCTGAAGAATTCGAAACGAGAGTCTCCAGGTCCTGACAGCGCGACGTCAAAGTATTTACGGATTCTTGAAGACTGCAGACGAGAGACTGGGTGGCGCGGACTTTTTCGTCCATGCTGGCCGCGACTAGACTCGCCATGTTGTTACTTTCGGTTCCCGTGATGATGGTGGAATCCACAGCCAACATCTCTGGCTGTGACGTGCGAGTCCCATTCATGGTCTCAAACGATGCAGTAGATAATGCAGTTGGCGTACCCATCATTATTGCTGTTGTGGGAGGCGGTATTACTGAAGGTGGAGAATTCGTGTCCCCCAGATTCTTGCTCTTGACATCGACTTTAGCCTCCTCTAACTCGTCATATCCTTCCTCCTTGCGTCCCAAAGTTGCAATCACTTTTTCGTAATGCGCTTGCTATGATCCGACAGCACAGATATTTCAAAACGGTAAGGAGTCGAGTACGACAACCAACTGATAACAGTACAAAAAAAAAAAAAAAAAAAAAAAAAAAAGAGGGGCAGTATAAAAATAAGCAACAAAAGACCTTTTCAGCCATCGTTTCTTCATGATCCATGACCTGTCGCTTGAGTATCTTAAGCAGTTCTCCAGCCACCTTATTCTTTGCCAGCTCACTCTCTAACTTTCCCTGCAGAATCTTCTTTTCGGACTCTAGACTGGCAATGGATGTCTTGAGAGAAGAGATGGAGCCATTCTTCTTCTTCCTCGGCTTGATGTTTTCAATGTGGGTTGATGATGCACACTCTAAGGATTCTTCGACAACCATCTTTGCCGCAGATTGGAAGGTGTGAAGTGTGTGGTACTGTGAGTGAGGGAGTGAATCAAGCTCCGAACGAATTTCACTGAATTTTTAGAACCAGGATCGAATGGTTTGGAACCGAAGAGAGTGCATCGTTTTTTCGATAGACTGCTGCGCAGATTGCTAGTGAGAGGGAAGCAGTTCACTGGTGAGTACTGTTGCACTTTATTGTTTACTTCACAACATCAACGGCATTAAAGGGAGCGTCAGGATTGTTGATATGGAAATTGGGGGTACGCCTTTGGTACTAGTAGGGCCATTGAAAAAAACCGAATATCTAACCATCTCCTGTAGCTCAGCTGGTAGAGCATTGATCTTATGTGGGTACCGCGCCTTCATGCCAGTCAATGGTCGTCGGTTCGATCCCGACCAGGAGAATCCCCATGCCTTTGTAGCTAAGTGGTTAAGGCGTCACACTTGTAATGTGAAGATCCCCGGTTCAACTCCGGGCGGAGGCATTTTTTGTTTTTTTTCTTTTACCATTTCGTTGAGTTTGTGCGCTTTTTTCTTCGATACCGTGTCTTTTTCTTCGAAACCGTATATTTTTTTTTCTCAACGCCAAAAGTTTAAAAGCCCATCAATGAGTGGTGAGAAGCCACAGGATTCGACGACGGGTGATGCGCCTTTCGTACCTCCTGCGAGGCCTCTCTCTACCGACGATACCATATTAAGCACATCTATCGGCCATGCCCAAGATCAACAAAACCAAGACGCTCCCAGCATGATAGAAATGTCGACCACAATGCCATCAAGCACGTCCCGCTCCAGAGAAGGCAGCGACGCCAAGGAAGATGATATCGCTGTCCTCGCCATCACAGCATCCACAGTAACGCTGCCCGAAACTGACCATGATGAAGCCAGTGCAGGATGGACTGGTCTAGCGTCGGAGCAACAACGCAAGTTTTCAGCCAAGCCATCAGACGTTGCGACTCTCCATTCATCTCAAGCAAGTATCTCCCTTGCAGATTCTGCAGCTCCCATCGTTAGTGGAGCCCAGAAACGCTCACCGTGGTCAGGGAGCGGTCGAGACGACAGGAAGCCGTTTGGATTTAGGTTCCGCCGTCCGAAAGAAGGGGATGTGGAAAGCAAGTCTGGTGATCAAAAGGAAGGCATAGTGGAGACTGAGGAGGAGCCGGCTGAAGATCTAAAGTTGATGCATCTTCGTCATGGGCCTACGCATGCGGAGGTCGATGCGGCATACCCTAACGACGATCATCCGCCGCTTTCCAAAGAAGAACTCAAGGCTTTTTACGTTTACTCGTGGGCTTTTGAGCCGATCGTCGTCGTTGGAATGACTGCACTCATTCCGTTGATCTTACAAGGCCTTGCTGCTGGCAACGGAAGGGTTGCCGACGATTTGTCCAAGCAGTGTGATTACACTCAAGCTGGATACCGTTGTGTTGTTCAAGTTGCTGGAGCTTGGATTGATGTATCCAGTTTTGCGCTTTATACTACAGCGGCGTCTGTGCTGTTGCAGGCCATCATTTTTGTGAGTTTAGGAGCTCTCGCTGATCATGGATTCTGGAGGAAGAGGTTTATGATCGGATTTATGGTTGCAAGTGGAGTCTTCTGCTTGGCTTTCTTGTTGATCAGAAGTTCAGGTGGCCTTTTGCTGTAATTTCGGGGCTTACCTCGCATTTTATCATTCGCATTATTCTAAACTTTTTAATTATTCAGCTTGGTTGCCTTTGGCTCATTCCTTATGGTTATGGCAAACATCAGTCTTGGTGCATCATACGTATTTTACGATGCATACAGTAAGTTAAGCTTTAATTATTAACATAGCAAAATCACATACTAATTCTTTCAGTCCTTTATATGCAGGACACATTGGTATGTGACCACTCGCACCCACCTGACCGCAAAGCCCGCGACAACCCATCGAAACCGTCTGCAACGCCATTTCCGCCTACTCCAGATCCTCGGCTACCTCGGCGCCATCGGTTGTTTCGCTCTCGCCGGTGCTTCCTTCCTGATCACCGCTACGGTTCCAGCGAATTCTACTCTGGCCACCAGTGGATTTTCATTTGGAATGCTGGTGTTGGAGTATGCTCAACAGATGGTGTAGCTGTGACGGATTGTGGACGCTTATTGGAGCGTACTATCCGTAAAATATGCGGGCACGACCAGGACCGCCGTTGCCCAAAGGGGAAAGCTACTTTTTCTACAGTTGGAAGAGGTTGGATACCGTGAAGAGAGCTAGGAAGCTTCCGAATACTTTTTTGTTTCTTGTGGCGTGGTTTTTGCTTTCGGACGCGCTTACTACAGTTGGATCCGTGACTATTCTTTCGCACAGTGATATATTTTCCGTTGTTTTTCTCCTTTTTTTTCTCTTTTTTATACTATTAGGTCTTCATCTTTCATAATATCTTGTTTTTTATTTTATGTTTTTCTTCCTTTCTGGTTTCTTCCTTTGATTTACGTATTTCGGATCATCTCTAATCTTTATTGAAATACTAAGAACGAACTTGGTTTCACGAGTTCCGAGATCGTTCCCATTGCCATCGCTGCCCCTCTCACAGCTGCCGGCGGCAACTACCTATGGCTCAAATTCCAACAGCGTTATCGCTGGTCCACCCGTGCCATGATTCTCCTCCTCCTCAGTCTCATGACCGCCCTCCCCATGTACGGCATCCTTGGTCTCTTTGCACCCTTTGGTATGCGCCACAAATGGGAACTCTTCCCAGCTGGTATTTACTATGGCTGTCTTCTTGGCGCTCTTCAAAGTTTCTGTCGTGTGCAGTTTAGTGAGCTTTTGCCGGTCGGACAGGAGAGTGAATTTTTTGCACTTTATTCAATCACGGATAAGGGAAGTTCGTGGTTTGGACCTTTGATTGTTGGGGCGATCACGGATGCGACACATCAGATGCGGTATTCATTCTTTTTCTTGTTTGTAATGCTGGTGTTGCCGGTTTTCTGCATGTGGTAAGTCTCTTTCTTGCATCTTTAATTTTTGAACAAAACTTATGTGCATTTCCACTACAATATCCGATGTTTTCTAAACCGTCATATTGAATACAGGTATCTCGACCCCGAGAAAGGAAGACATGATGTTGAAGTCGCAAGGGAAATTCACGATGCAGAAATTGCCGAAAGTTCTGCCACAGCAGCTGTAACTGTTTAAAGCCTTTTATTAATGTCTCCAACCCCCAAGTGTACATTGCCCTTTAAGCCAACTCACCTTTCTCTACTTTTATTTTCAGTCCTTCGTCTCTTTTTTCCTTGACTTTGCGCACAATGTTTCTTTCGTTACCCACACTCACTTTTATTCATCTTAACCTTGTTTAAACTATTGTCCAGCAACCTGTTTAGTCTATTGTTTTTATGTATATGTGGTTTTTGCTACGAGTAAATCTATTAAATGATTAAAGCCCGACTTGGATCTATGGAGCATGCATAAATCTTAATTGGATTTGTATTACAATTATTGTTGTTCCGCACTACTTCATCTATTTCTCCATCGCTATTATGCCTAGTAGGCAATAAGAAAATGGTACTCTAACTATGCCAGCCCTTTTGGCTCCTGTCTTTTAGGTACAGAAGTCGGCAGGAACTGATAACACTAACAAAAACAGATTCATGTGCCTTTGGATAAAGGTGTAAGCTCGTGCATTATCACACAAAATCCAATTTTAAGACCGAGCAAAAATAAGATCGTTCAATAAACTATAAAGACAAAGGCAAAGCACATCAAATAGAGCAAAAGAAAAAAATCTGTGGACGTTTAAAACATACAAAAGGGAGTAAAGTAAAGCTTATAATTCCAAAAGTTGTTCATCCAAGTCCTTCCGCTCGTCACATCGCACCACGACCAAACCATCGCAGTGTCTCAAAACCCTCTTGCAACTCCACCCTGCCGTCTCTCTGACAGCCTGCAAACCCTTCCCCAAACCGCTCCCTCGCAACCTCACGGGATTCCTTCCGATATAAACGCCTTCATCATGTCAACCACGAACACTTGACGACGGAAGGTTATGCAGAGGCAAAACGAGTCCCGCAATTGATCAACACGTACAGGTGCTTCTTTTCCAAATCATCGTCCATGTCACGTAAGCTTGTGACTATACGTTCAGCCATAATCTCGACCCAAGCTCTTCAATTCGCCTGTCAGAGGGTTGCTTCGAACCGTAAAAGGTATGCAAGACTATAATAGCATCAGACTGACTGCTCCGGAAAGCGCCAAAGTGGATGTTGCTTCGTCATACCCATTGACTCAATTGCTGAATAACTGGCACCATGAGTCGCCAAAAAGCAGTAACGGCCATGTCGATATACGAAGAACTACGTTCATGGTCTGTGCAAGTGTTGAAATCACCGTCTCTGCAAAAACCTATTTTATGATGTAATTAGATCACGGATAGGTGGTATTAAAACAAACCTCAAATGCGGTTGATGACAACATATCCTTGCCCTGATCTCCACAGCTACCCGAGAGGCCCGAAACGACACCGAGGGGACCAAAAATAGGCAGGGAGAGGATGGAATGGGTTTCCTCAACACACGATACAGATGTGTCCGTTCATGCATTTGAAGTGCGTCGGACAGGGTATACAGTATGACGAGGAGGGCGAAGACGCGTCACAGTATTGAATTGAGTGACCGTCAGCGAGAACCAGAACGCCAAAGAGAGGCCTGATGCGATCAGGACGAACATTGCAATGGGAAGGGCCATTTTGGCCAGGAGCTGCAAACCTGATGGTACAACGACATGTCGCGCCAACTTTTTTTCCAGGACTCGGCGGCGCTGAATGGGCGTCCTCCTCTTTAAAAAGTCGGCCCTTTGTCGGTGATGTCTTCACAGAACTCTTCCTGCGCAAAAGTTCTTTAATCTTCATTGGCGTGACATTTGCGAGCCAGGAAAGACTGGATAATCCAGATTTCGACGGAGACCTCATGTCCTTCAACAAAGTAATCTCAAGCTGCTGTCTAAGCGTCCTGGTGAGAAGCGGGGATCCCATTGGTTTTGGAGAGTCCTTGCGATCTACCCTCGGCGTTTTAGCAGAATACATCTTGAGTGGTGAGTTGAGGGATTCCGGAGAGGAGTTCGACTTGACATCGTCTACAATAGGTGTTGATGCCGCTGTGCGGGTGCGTCCAAAGAAAACATTGGGAATTTCGTCGGTCGCGATGGAATCAGATTTGTCATCGTCAAACAAAGGCTCTCCAAAAGGAGACGGTGGGACCAAGGAGCGACGTCGGGAGGGGTTCAAAGACTCAAAGGCAAGAGAGTCCGAAACGCGAGTGGCCAATGGCTCGGGAGCCTTGAATATCTCCTGCAACTCTTCCGGCGAATCCGGGATAGTGAAGCTAAAGTCAGCATTCTCCGCTGCTTTGGTAAATGACATTGATCCAATATCCACAGAAGGAACCATGGCGTCGCCAAAGATATCGTCAGAAGGGTCTCGGGCGGGTTGCTGCATCACGAAAGACACTGGAACAGGCTGAGTGGTCTTGACAATATCCTCCTTTGGTGGACTAATAAGTCCTCCTTTAACTGGTACCCGGCGAGCACCCGACTTCATCCCTGGAGACTTTTTAAGGGCTTTGCTTGTGGGGCTGGGAGTGGTTCTTTTATTGTTACCCCCTGTCGATAAATGCTGAAGGCATCGTAAGTCCAGTGGATGTGACAAGAGGAGGAGAGCTCCGTGGAACGACAAAGTCTGGACGCTTTTGGTCTTGGGTAGGTGGGGAAACGTCGCCACGACCAAAGTTCGGTCGATAAATTTTCGAAGGCTTCTGCGAGCCTGATGGGAAGCCAGCTGCAGCTTTTTTAATGCCTCCATCTAAGTCTTCGTTAGCAGACCTGGCACGCTTCTAAGTGAAGGTTATTGACCGTGGAGGAAGTACTGGAGCTCACCAAAGCAGCATTGCTTGAGACATCCTCAAAAATAGAAGCAAGGTTGGTCGGTGGCCTGATCATACTTCTAGATTCGGGGACATTGTATTGCTTCACAACAGCCTCAACATGGCTTTCCTCGACAACACCGCGGCGTTTCAAAGCTGTGATGGAAGGTGTAAGTTCCTTTGAAGAAAGGGCAGATGATTGACTTCGAAGCATGGAGGCCCGGTTCTTGACAGTGCCCTCACGAACAACAGCTTTCAGTCTCTCGGTCTCTTCGCTAATCCAAAGTTAGTGCTAAATCCATCAGCAAGAGAATACCTTGTCCCGAGGGCATGCATGCCCTGACCCTCCGCTGCAACGGCCAAGCTCTTCACGCTGAGGCTTCCAAAGTTCTTAGACATCTTTGGCATCGCAAAAGCTGCATTTTCTTTGTCGGTCTCCTCAACTGCCGCATCCATGGTGGCGCTGATGGGGGAGGTGTGCACTGAGATGATGCCCTCACCGCTTGGCTTAATGTTTGCCAGAGTCACAAGCAACTCTCTTGCATTACTCCCGACTGTCTGTTTGACTTTATGGTAAGTAGTTAGTCGTCCGAGAGACGCGTCGAAATAAGCCAAGAGTGTTTGAAGAGAGGATACTTACAAAGACGAACATAGCTATCCATTCGAAAAACCAAATGGATAAGATTAGATTCCAAATAACGGTAGTATCTCTTACTCGTCCTTCAACGCACGGCTGTTAAAGTTTACCGGCACATTGCGTTCCGCCAGAATGGACTTCAGTTGGTTTACCTGGAAAGAAATGTCAACATCACCCATGGCCACTACAAGGTACAGACCGTTGCCTTCTCAGGCACAAAGGCGGGTAGAAGATAGTATGGAGGCTCTTGCTGGCTCCCTCTGTTGATGCCCGCAGTCTGGCGGTCGCTTTCCTTCAAGACTCCGCTCATGTCCGAGATTACTCCAGATGTTCTCAATGAATTCTTGCTGAACCAAAAAAAATTTCTCTCAACTCTGGCTCTCTCTGTCCGAAGAGTGCTCTCAAACAAACAACACAACAGAAATGCTTCCAAGAGAGGAAGGCCAACTTAAATATTTACTGAGATTATACAACAAAAGGTGACCAGCTGGAAAAAAGGGTGGACAGGAGTAGGATGTTGTAAAAAGTCTTCTTATAAGTACCTTTAAGAAAAAACGGTGTTAGCATGATGCAACACGCGATGGTAGAAAGTGAAAGAGAAGTGAAACACTTACAAACTAGATGCAAAGATAATATCTCTCTTAATCTTCACGATACCTATTAAACAAAAGTGTGTTAAATATATACATAAAGTAAAGGCTTAACATACCCTCAGAGAACTTGGCCTCAAGCTCTGTATTTCCAATGCTTTTGGCAGCACTCACCATCTGCCTCAACAACTCTTCCAACATGCGGAAACTTCTAATTATACTCCCCTCAAACATGTCTGTCAGCTTGCAAATAGCTGCAAACTTGGCACCCTTGCACCATTCGAACACAACCTCCATCAGCTCTGGTCTGAACGACTCGACGTACTCAAGCTCGTCAAGAGGGAGCTTGCACTCTACAGACACTTTGGCAATCCGCTGTGCAGCTTCCTTAAGCTTCTTAAAGGGCTTGGCAAGTTCGTCGCGCATGCTTCTACCCGTCTCCTTAGACTGCACAGAAATGGGTTAGCAATGGCAAAAAAGGATTGAACCTTCTCTGAAGTGCAAAAGCAGCTGAGAATAGCACAACATTGCTCCACCGTCAAGTCACCGAAATCACCGTTAAACATCATCTCCGTCAATATCAGCTCATCTCCGACGCTGACTTCACACGCGACACGGCCCTTCACCTCGATAATATCAGATGGGCTTAAGAAACCCAGCCTCCTCAATACACGTCTCCTGCACTTGAGGTCCTCAAGCTGGATAACGCTTTCAGTATCCCTAATCTTGTTCTTTATGCTCCTCAGCTTCTGCATTGTCTGTACTTTTAACGAGTATTGTTCGTAAATATCAGCCAGGTGTGGTGAGTTCGTAAGAGGGTTCTCCGCAAGTCTCTTTTCGAGAATTCCATTTTCTATAAAAATAATGATAATGAAAGCGTTCGTCGTTAGATTTGATTTAAAAAATAGTAAACAACAACGGACCTTCAAGAGCTTTCGGAATGCCTCATCTGTGATTCCCATGTCCTCAATCGGGTCCAGAATTGGGATTCCATCGGGAACCTCTTCTCCACTTCCTTAATTGTCTTCTCATCTTGGTTCCTGCTTTCGGCCGCCTTAAGATCCTTAGGAACAAACACCCTTACGGAGCTCATGCCATCAAACGCGCTTAACGCGCAAGGAACAATAACCATCTCCCCAACAGCCACGTCAGAAGGGCATGGTTTAGGCTCTTTTGCTCCTTGGGCAGTCCCTGGTGCACAATGAAGAAGCACGTCTGCAATGTACTTTGGCGCCTCGACAGCCTCTGCCAGATCAGTACCCTTTAGCTGCGGAATTCGCTTTTGGAAGTTCACAATCACACCCCATCCAAAGTTCAGGGGCTCTTCGGGAACTCCGTCGTTTTCAGGATTGGCTGCAGACTTCAAGCATATTCTGACAAGACGGCCTGCTTGCAAAAACGGGATAGTAAAGGCTTCATGGTTGATGACGTCGCGCATATCCTGCTTGTACGAATCAAGCTGAAGGCGAATATTGTAGTAATCTTCAATGGCAGACTCCTCTTCAATCATAAAGTTATCCAGCCTCTGCTGAAGTATTTCCATGTCTGGAAAGAGAAAATCAGATATAGATTATATTTACCAAACATTACCTTGTTGCATGGCTGGAAGTTTTGTCAGACTCTGATACTGGAAGAAACTTCGCTCCAAAATAAATTCCGCACTAATTCCCTCAATCCGAAGCAAGTTCAATATCATGTTATATGTCAAATGGAATGCCGAGTCCAATCGATCACTTTCGCCTTTTAACATGCTTGTTGCGACTGCAGGCTCAATTTTCTCATTCACCATCAAAATAACGATTCCACGGTCATCCAAACCACGCCGTCCAGCACGTCCACTCATCTGAATGTACTCTCCTCCAGAAAGATACCTCTGAATCTTTCCATCAAACTTTTGAACATTGGTGAACACAACAGTCTTCGCCGGCATATTTAAACCGATAGAGAAAGTCTCGGTGGCGAAGAGAACCTTAATCAATCCCTCTTGAAACAGGATCTCGATAACCTCCTTTAGAATCGGAAGTAATCCAGAGTGATGGATTCCAATGCCACGCTTCAAAAGAGGCTGAATATGGTCGATCTGAGGCAAGTTGCGGTCATCCTCGCCAAGGCACTGAAGAGCATTGTTCATGATGTTCGTAATCATCACCCGCTCGTTATCATCGTTAAAGTCAAGCTTCGACAGCTGAAGAGCGTTTCCCTCGCATTCACGTTTTGAAAACGCAAAAACAATAACCGGATGGTAGTTTTTCGTCATAATCATGCGGATGATCTTGAATAAATCAGTTGTTCCTATTGCAATAGTGTCAGTTAAAGCAATAACGTGGTCGACGCACCTTTTGCCTGGCTATCTTTATTTTTCTTCCACTTTCCGCCCTTGGCTCCGTTTTGAGCATCTGATGATGAAAGGCTTCCCACTGCCCTCTGAAAGTTGTCTTCTCTGAACACTCCCTTCTCATCAACAACCAAATGAATCCCGTCTGCATTTTCCGGAAACAAATAATGTTGAAGTGGTGTAGGACGATAATCCGTGTAGACAACATGACACGCCTGATTATGAATATTGCAAATCCATTGGGCAAATTGCATAGCATTCGGAATCGTAGCCGACAAAAAGACATAGTGCACCTTGTCAGGAAGCATAATAAGCGTTTCCTCCCAAACAACACCACGAGCTAAAAAAAAAATTAGCTCACAGAGATAACTTTGGTTATGCAATTACCTTTGTCGCGCATGTAGTGAATTTCATCATAGATTACCCAGGCAACTTCTCTCATTGTCTCGCTACCACGGTACAGCATAGACCGCAGAATCTCAGTTGTCATGACTAAACAACTCGCGTTAGGATTAATCGTGATATCTCCCGTCATCAATCCGACATCTCCAAAATCTTGCTGAAGCTCTCGGTACTTTTGATTTGACAGCGCCTGCACAGATTTAGCATCTAACACCCTATTGATTATCTAACCTTAATAGGACTAGTGTATATCACTCTTTGCTTCTCCCGAAGACTTTGCGCGATGGCATACTCGGCCACCACGGTTTTACCAGCACTTGTGTGTGCAGACACGAGTACTGATTCCATTCGTTCGATCGCGGCAATGGCGGTTGCTTGGAAAGGATCCAATGTGAAAGGATATGTGCGTGCCGGAACTGCTGGGGGTTGGTGCTCGGAAATGGGGATGTAAGGGTAGTCCGGAGGGAGAGCGACTTGATGTCGGACCTGAATAATAGATTAAGTACAAACTCATTCAACCATGCATGCATGAAAATAAGCACCTCGGCAAAGTAAGAATCCGTACCTGATGCCGGATCGCCAGCTGAACTTTATCACCAGCAACTACGAGCTGTCCAGGCGGAGCCACAGTCCCATTCCCATTGTCAATGGCCTTAGGCTTTGGCGCATCTCCAAGACTCTCAGCCAGCACGGTGTACTGCTTCTCCACGCCCTGAACGGATTCATCACTGACTCTGACCTGAAGGCCTTTTGACAGCAATGTCTTGTTGTCCACCTCCATCTTTTCCGCGCTTTCTTCCTTCACCTTTTTGGTTTGAGTCCCATTGGGAGTTTCACCTTGCGTCAGTCTCATCCCTTGGTCTCTTATCGGTAGTCTTGCCTTTGAAGAGCGCATCGTTACGACGGGCATATCGACATCGTCCTCATCGTCCCCAAAGGCCGCAAAGAGAGCGTCCGTCTTGCCGTTGAACATGATTTTTAAGTTGTAGTCCTTTTGTCGAATTCTTTTTTTTTTTTTTTCAATTCTTTGAGTCTTTGCGAGATTGTCTTGAACAATACTATTACTGATACGATGGTCTGCAAAACGGTGCTGGCAAGCGAGGTCGCGGTTCCATTTGTGTAAGCACGTCTCTTACTGATATGGTGCGAGACGGATTTTAACTTTGAATCTTGTTTCTTTCGAAGCAATGATCTGAAGAGGGCCATAGATGCCATGGAGACTCCGCCCCTCCTCGCTTCCTTCCTCGCGAACGACGACCCTGCTGGTTCGTGCGATTCACAGTTCATCATACCGAACGTATTGTCCTAATTGATACATATAGCGAAGAAGTATGCTGAATGGACTGGGAAGACCTGTGAAGAGTGTGGCATTCGGTTCGAGCTTCGTCCAGTGCACCAGGATTGATCTTGAGGACAAACTCGTCGAAGCCAACCAGGATGAGGCTGTCAACGGCATCATGATCTACTACCCTGTCTTCGGAGATGCTCAGGTACCTATTAGTAAATTATGTTGCAGCTAACGGGATTTGAAAGGACCAATATCTTCAGAACAGTATCAGCGTACAAAAGGACGTTGAGGTACAATATTGAGTATTCCTGATGAGTTCTCAAACTGGAACAGGGACTATGCCATACCTATCGCTACAGCATGTACCATAACGTCCGCTATCTCGACAAGGAAAACAAGCAGAAATGCATCATCCCTTGCACACCCCTCGCCGTTATCAAGGTAAAAAAATCAGACACGTCAAAGATCTCTCTGGGCTGACACTCTTTTCAGATCCTGGAATACATTGGTGTCTACAACAAAGTCCTGGTGGAAGGAAACCGTCTTCATGGACGTACAATTACTGTCATTAATCGCAGTGAAGTTGTTGGACGTCCTCTTGCCGCTCTCCTCGCAAACGATGGTGCTCTCGTCTACTCTGCAGATGAATTTGGCATGCTTGAATTCCACCGTGGCGCCGGTCTCAAGTTGAAAAAACACGAGGCTATCGAAACGCCTAAAACTCTTGACGAAGCTCTTCGGGTGTCAGATGTGGTCATCACGGGAGTGCCAAGCTCAAAGTACAAGGTTGACACAACAAAATTGAAGGAGGGAGTTATTGCGATCAACTTTTCAACAGCAAAGAACTTTTCGGACGACATTAAGGAGAAAGCGTCCATCTACGTGCCATCCGTTGGAAAGGTGACGGTGGCCATGTTGATCAGAAATGTGCTCAGATTGAGCGCATATCAAAAGGGTATTCCATCCGCTCTTTGATGATATGACACACGCGTTTATATACTTTGAATGTTTTTAGCATTCCGCACTACATCATACATTAGCCTGAGGTTCTTCTCTTGACCGTAACATCCCTGACACTAGTTTGAGAGTTCCACGTAGTTTCCGGGGACTACAAAATTACATAAAAAAAGTTAAATCATTCGTAGTAGATGAATTGTGTTTCTTACATAATCCCTCAGCTCCGTTCACCTTTCCTTGCCACCACTCCTCGCTAACAAATACTATGTGCGTGATTTTATCGCCCGCCGCAAAAGACACTTCATTCTCCTCCGCCGCTTCGTAATCATACTACAACAATGATAAGTCATTGAAGGTGTACGAGTTTAGTGTACATACCAACGCGATAGCTTCACGGTAATCACCTCCAGCTTCCTCCACTGGAAGTACGTCGACAGGTGCAGCAAGCGCAGCAGGAGCCTAGCAGTAAAGTTAGCCTCATATTTTGAACAACAAAACGGAGAGTATATATTCCTTCACCTCGTCTTCAGTCAGCTGCACATAGTTGGCCGGAAACAGACCCATGCGTCCTTTTGCATTGACGCCTTGCCACCACCCTTCATCCAGCTTTTCAATGCCAGTAATGATCTCATTTTCATCAAAATCAATCTCGTTCTCCTCCTGAGCTTCGTAAGCGTACAAAGCGACAGCTGTAAGTTGTCCACTAGTTGACACAGAGGGCGGAGGTGGTGGTGCAGGCGTTACAGATTTCGACGTAGCGCGCTCTGGATTTCAGGAAACAGGTGTAAGTATGGAACAATAGTACCTTAGCGAGAAAGACATTGTAATATCCTACCTTGCTCGCTTCGCCTCTCTTCCTCCCGTTGACGTTCTCTCTCCATCTCCCTCTCTTCGGCATCTCTCCTGTCCCTTTCCTCACGCTCCCTCCTATCCCTCTCCTGAATCTCCCTTGCCCTAGCCTCTGACTCCCTAGCCCTAGTCTCAGACTCCCTCGCCCTTCTCGCTTCAGCCTCTCTCTGCTCTCTCTCCCTCTCTCTCTCCCTTTCCCTCTCCTCCTGCTCCGCTCGTTCTTGCTGTCTCCTTGTCTCACTCTCACGCCCACTGGTCGTAGCGCTTTCCCTCCTCAGCCGCTCCTCGTCCGCCCGTCGAAGCTGCTCGATCTCCGCAGCAGGGTTCCGGTACGCCGGTGTCGAGGCAGCAGCAGAAGGCGCCGCAGGGGCATATGCCTCGACATTGTTGGTCTCGTTGAGAGATTTCGGGTTCGTGCGGACAGGTTGGTACACTGATCCCTGAAGCATCGTTAAGGTAAAACGCACAATAAGAACTAACCACTGGAGCCACAGATTCGTATACGTTTTGATGCTTTTTCTTGGTGGATCCCATACTTTGCCCCAGAACTCGCTTGAACTTTTTCAATACCACATCCGGTGAGATATCTGATTCATCGCGAGCATTAATTTGAACGTGAAAGCCCTTCCAAACATCAGACGTACGAAGGACTACGAAAGCTAACCTTAAAGTACCGTGCCGCGTCATTCAGATGAGAGTTAACCAATCCCTTTCTTGAAACAGGCACACCTTCTCCACACTGCAACATGTTAACGCCTAAATTGAATTATCGAAATATACCCAAGACATCAGCACATATTTTGGAAGCTTTGATATAGGTTCCACGACTCTGCAAAACGCATACTGGATCTTGGCGTCATCCCACTCTTCTGCAAGTTCCTCCAGACCACCGTCTAAGGATGATGTTTAGTAAACAGGTGGTCGAAAGGGTAGTCAACCTCCTGATCCGACCACTTTGAGATCATTCGAGTTCTTGTCGTATCCGAAAAGAACCCAGTTAGTGGAGTTGGACTCGGCGAGGACTTCGAGGTAGGCGTCGTTGACGGCTTTAGGAAAGGTAATTTGGGACATTTTAGTGAGTGGATGCTACTTGATGGCAATATGCTGAAAGGGTATCACCAAAAATTTCGAGGAGACGCGGCTGGTCAATGACATACATTTCTTTCTCAAAGTAGAAGTGTCCAGCCTTCAACGTGAAATCTTCTAGTTTCTCAAATTGATTTAAGATGAATAAGTGCTTTGTGGTGCTAAACAAACAAAAGTGTAAACGTTAAACTCGGTGGATATATTCAACAGCAAACAAAAATATCAAAAGCAAACAAAGGGAATATATGACCGACAAAAAAGCAAAAGTCAAACGGGAGCAAAAAGACCGGAGGAGATGGAAGAAAAGAACTGAAGCTGAGCGACAAAAAGTAATTGAATGGTAATGCGAAAAGGAAGGAAGGGAAAAGGAGGATAGGAGTAAGGTTGAAGACGCGTTAAAGGCTGCGTTCCAGTAATCTAGGATCCTCCTAAAGTGGACATGAACACTTCATCTTTAACAAGAGAGGATGGTATAGTGGAATTAATCAAACACTTACTATGCAGCGGCAATATACGATAGCTCTGCATCCTCCCCTTCATGTTGACCCGCTACTCCCCTCCACCGTGTTTGAGATATACAAGCGTCGGGGGAACTATGTATAAGTACAAGACAACCAAATGTCGGACTCGTATCCACGACTGGCATATTTTGCCTTCGCTATAATTAGCTCCCTGCTCATTTTGTCGAGCGGACATCATTAAACCAGCTACGTAACATCAACTAGCATGTGTGCAAAACCAATTTCGTCCCATTCAGATGGGTCGCAAAGTACGATCAACTGCAGGTTGCCGGGCTCGACCTAGTGCACTTCCGAATGTGCTCCAGCAGGTTTGCACCTCCATCCACCCACCTTTCAGCTAAAACGATGTAGAAGTTGGCGGAGCACTAACGTGTTCCCAAAATAAACTTGGAGGTCCGGACATCCTCTTGGGCATTGGCACGGTTGTCGACAGACGTTATCGTCTTCAGATTATCGACCAGCTGTTGATACATTTCTCGGAGGATCACAACAAAAACAAGCGGCTCTTTATGCGAATTGACCTCCAGCACCCCTGAGCATAATTTCCGCCCTGTACTTCCAATTCTGCTTTATTCAGCATAAAACCTGTGTAGGTAGACATCCAATAAGTCGTGGAGCTGACGTCCGACGGTAGGTCTGAGGAAAAGCACTGTCTCCTTCGAAAGTGCTTTGAAAGTTGCGGAAGATTGGTGACAGCTATATGAAGGGCAATATCAGGCGGTAGGGCCGAAAGCGACATGTCTTGGATAGGTCCCTTTGCGCTCAGAAAATGTAGTCTAATCCACGAAGCTGTGCCTCAGGAGAGCAGTATAAGGTACCTGACAACTTGCTTGGAACTGACAATCGCTAGTGACAACTGACATAACACTAACCTCATGGGATTGCGCCCTCATTGCGTGTGATGCCCTCGTTGTTTCTAAACCTCACTAGACATTAAGGTACCTAGAGATTGACATATCAATCTTTGACATTTAAGAAAGCACCTTCATCGTTATTCTACCCATCCATATATCCAGCTGTAGTCCACTCATCAACATAAGCACCCTTCCTCTGCTAAGATCACATTTCCTACCGTTGATTGATCAAACATGAGCGATGAAATCAATACCTATAAATCTGCCTTGATGGCACGCTCTTTGCCCACAAACCTACCGCCGGCGTTCACAGCAAACATGCAAAAGCCAGAGGCCATGTCGAATGAGGGTAGAAATGAAAGTAGGGTCTTAGATGTGGAGGAGGGAGGAGGATATTTACATGGCGAAGTCCCAGTGAAAAAAGGTGCGGTTTCAGCGAACACTTTTTCTCTCTTTATTTCATAACTTAATATTACTAGTCAAAAGGTCGTCTCCGTGCAATGCTTTCGAGCGCATCCAAAGTCGGCAACTCCGTCGTCGGCGGGCCTCGATTACGTAGGTGATCATCTCGCCTACTTTCTCGGAATCACGCAATCTCGTTACGAACTCTATCTCGACGACGCCGAAGATTACCAGCGCGCTTTAGTTCAGGAGGATGAGGAACGCGAGAGGGAACGAGTTTCTTTAGAGTTAACTTTAGCACTTGGGGATGATGTGAAGGCGGGAAGGAAGGTGGATCGTGTGGCGTTGCCTGAAGTGGAAGTGGGTATGGGAGAGCGGAACGAGGCGGAGGTCGCTGCATCTGCGGAGCCCAGAGAAGTTAGGGGTGATGGGAGTTTGTTGATTACCATGCCAGAGGCGGCGCACTTGACACGAGCTGCAAATTAAAGTATCTTAAGGTTGGAAAACGCCCTAAAAGTAAATGTTCTTGTTCAATGCGTCATATGATTAGCCGCTGGAGTTGGTGACGACTTAAAAATGGCAGATCACCTATTATTACTCTTCCGTAAAAAAATTTTTTTTTATTATAAGCCTTCCATATTCTCGAAATTTGACTTACAAATGCTTTCGCCAGCAGGATATTTCATTTTTGCAAGGCCACTGTATGACTAACAAACAGCACATATGAAATGAGTTTTAATTGCACACGTTTCAAAATACTCCTTCAATACAGCACGTGTTTATTGCAATTATTTTGCGTCCTATTCGGATGAAGCACCAGTGGTGGAATATCAATCCTGTTCTAGACCCCAAACAGAAAACTGGATGCCTCCAGTTGCAAAAACAACATCCCTCTTCTCATCCTGAACAACGAATTCCCTGCACGAAAACTTTGTGATCAATTCCTCCCCTCCAGCAGCGCCATGGTATCGAAGTTGCCAATGGGTATTCGCACCAGCAACAAAAACTTCAGCATCTTTGGAAACGACATCTACGACGTAAAGTCATTATGGTGGTTCTATTAAAGATATACGAGAAAAAAATAACAAACTTACAGCTGTGGAACCCGCCTGTGCCTGTCGATACCATAATTGCTGGTTCGACGTTTATTTTAGCTGGTAGGCAGAATTTCCTCATATGTCCTTTCTCTAATCCCAACTCTCCGTTCCGATCCGTACCTGAAGGCAAAGCATTAATATAACCCATCGTGAATTATTAATGAACATATTAACTAGTAACTGTTACTTACCACAACCATAAACGTCGCCGTCGATGGTCCTGAACAAAGTGTGCTCAAGTCCTACAGCAATTTCTACAACCTTCCCAACATCAAAGTTTACAAAGTCCTTGAAACTCACTTCCGTCCACTCTTTGATACTGTTCAGGATCCCCACACCAAGCTCCCCCTCCTTATTGTTTCCGCAAGCAAGAATCGCCTTACGGCCGCAAGAGTAAGTCCCCAAAATAAAAGTGTTGTAGCCTCCCGCAAACAAACGATCAACCGTAAAGCCGTCGGGAAGGTTGATGCGCGGGCTTGGGAGAGCTACCCGGCCGTTCGGAAAATCAGGACCAAGCGATCCGAGTGAAGTAACGCCCCAGCCATGCACGCAACCGTCCTCAGTCAAGTAAAGCATGAAATTATGACCAACCGCGATGTCAATGATGCGCATGAGGCCGAAGAGATGAGACACGTTAACGGGCTCGCTAACGATGGGTCGGTCTTGGAGGAAAAACGAACCGCCGTCAACATCCTATACAAGAATTACAAAAGTCAGTTTCTGGAAAGTCATCAAGAACACGTGTACCCTAAATCTTCCCCATGCCCACACTGAATAAAAAATATGTTTAGCCAACGCCCATTAGATTTAATAAGAATAAAATTGACGCAAATTACTTACATTGCCCATTCTCATCGAGAGCAAACCCTGCGACTTCTGATGCCGCCACTCTCATAAAGTTTGTGTCCGGTACAATAATCTTCGCGAAAGCCCGTGTGCCGTCCCTTCAGTTGACGCATCATCTTTAATCCAAAACTCCTCATTTGCCCAGAGGATGCTCCATGCCCCACGTCATGAGCTAATAATTTGGGTTAGTAAAGCGAAATCAAGCAAATAAATATACCTTGCGATGTTCGTAATAGCGACAGAGTTATTTGAGCCGCATGCAACATCCAGCAATAATGGAATCAATCATAGCGTCTCATCATCATTGGACCCTTGCTCTCAACCGAATCGCCGACCATGGGCGGTTGCGCTTCTCGTGAAGTTCGGCCGTCCGATTTCTCCGTCTTCATTTCCACCCTTCCCAGTATGTTAATAACTTTCAAAAGTCTTTGAAAAATCACTTACTTGGCAAACGCCCGAAACTTTTTTTCGTGTACGCCCCGGATCGGTGCAAGAATGGGCGCTGTAGAAGGATATTTGGGTTTTGGCTTAATTGAGCCTTAAGAGCCTCAATTCCTTGTGAAGACCTCATTAGTCCTTCTTAAACTGTCAGCATCCATGCTTGTGATCGAGGTAGATTCCTCGCAAGTCTTCTTAACGTCATACGAAGGCTTGTCGAACAAAGTAGAAACAAAGGTGAACGACGTGGTGGCAGGGGAAGCGATGCCGTCACACTGAAAGGCTCTGCTGTGAAACCAAACGGCATCTGCCCCGCTCAATGTTTAGGAGCTTGAAAGGCTTCAGAAGCTGAAGGGACATTGCCTTCCTCACAGGCTTGCCGCGAGAAAAAAGGCCACGCGTGTGGGCCCTGTCTTCTTGCGAGGGCCATGAGGAAGAGAAGTGGCGGGTCTGGATCCGGCCTTAGAAAATCCAAGAGTTTGTGCTGGAGGTCGGGCATCTTCCTGGATGGCATTCTCTTCTTTTTGGAATAAGCGATGGTAGGTAGCGTTTCCTGAAGGCTTGTCCCAAGGAAGTTGTTCGAGAGGTCGGTTGTTGACGTTGAAAGTGGTGAAAAGATGGGGGGAAGTGGAGGGATGGGTCGATTGAAGCCGAGTAACACAGGTTTCTTCAAAATTCGACAGGGTGGGGCGATACACTGCTCCTCCATCTCCACATCAATATCATCTTCTTCCGTGGAAGCGCCCCTCTTGATGAATTTTCTGCAGGGTGCCTTATTCAGCATTGCATTTAAGTCGAGTGAGGGAACTTGGCTATAGGAAGGATCGGGAAATTGATAACGTGATTGCTCGAGAAAGAAGCTGCTGACGTTCTTCCGGCGTAATACTTTTCACTTCAAAGGTTGACTGGCTGTGAAAGAAGGGTTTGGGAATTGTCTGGCCGCAGCGAGCTTCTGACTTTCTGCTCTGAACTTCTCTAATCAATCGCCAGTTGGAGCCTGATAACGTCGCTTCCGTCATCGACATTTGTTGGCGAGGCCTGCGTCTGATCTTGTGTCTGCTGGAGTTTGGATAGAGAGCTGTTACTTCACCCGCCTCCATAGCAAAGCGACGGTGGTCGCCAGCTAAGTGCTCCATGTCCCCACAGTGCAGAGAGTCAAAGAGATTGCTTGGCGAACGGTTTGGGGTGGATGGTTGCAGAGAGTGAAAGAGATTGTTTTGAGAACGATTTGGGGTGGAAGAGATTGTTTTGGTAACGATTTGGGGTGGATGGTACTGTTTTTAAATAGTTTCGTGTGTGGGATGTGAAGATCCCACCTAGGGATTGACGATGGCAATCTCTCAACGCCCATTGAACAATTAACTAAACAAACGGAATGACCACCGCATCTTCTCAATTCAACGTTAGTGTGGGGGATACTGCGTCGAATTGATGTGCGATGAGAGGTGCATTTTCTCGAGGATTGCCGCGTGATGGATGTGGATGATGGGCAACGTCAAAGTGTGCAGTAGAAGGTTGACAGAAAGAGGAAGATTTGACTTGTCCTCCTCACTCTGGTGATGGAAAATTCTTTTCCGGAAAGTTGAGGGTCTTTTCGTAGCAAAAGACAAACAGGCGATACTGGAACTGACGGCTGATCCAGATCAGACCAGCTAGAAGGCATCATCAGCATCGTCCTTGTCCCAAATGGCATCAACGTCATTGCAACTGGGATCAGTCATTGGATGCATCGCTGACTCTATTCCATATCCATTTGAGGCATCCACGGCTTGGTCAAGACCTTTGACGGATGGTGGAGCTACTGCACCACAGTGCGTCCAGGCTTGCGCCTCTTCTACCGGAAACTCTGTCAGGACCATAATTCTCACGCCAAACTTTCAAACCTCTACGATCGAATGCAGATGCTCTGTGCAGTTATCTGATTCTGTCCTCGCCACCGGCGGCCTCACACTGTTTTTTGATCCAGCCAACCTTTCTTTGGGATGCAACAGATTATGTGCTGATGGCACGACAGTATGTGGTGGGAACCCTGGATCGTTTACAAATGGTCAGGCGTATGCTGTTGCCGCAGTTGTGTATAATGTAAGGACGGCGTATGCTTCTTAAATGGTAGTTCAAGGTTTATTTATTTTCTTTTATAGTTGGTCAGCGTAACATCAGTAGCAACGACTCGATCGTCTGTCAGTGCTACCACTTCATCTCCTCTTCCTTTATCCTCTACAAGATCTGCGGTCGCCTCAACCTCAGCGTTGAGCCCAACCTCCAATTTATCAGCTCCTGTCTTTAGCAATGCCGTTTCCCAGACTTCTGTCTCGGTCCCAGCTTCAACCACATCAACTGCGCCCGCATCCTCTTCCTCATCCGACAACTCAGGAACCCCGACTTTTTTGATTCCCGCAATTTCCGCAGGCGTCATTGTCCTCCTGGCCGTCATCTTTGGAGTGATCACCTACCGCTACATTCGCAGAAAACGCGAGTACGCTACGGAAGCAACTTCTCAAAAACTGCAAGGAGGCTTTACAGGCAGCGGTCCTGGATCGACTGGATATTCTTCCGACTCTGGCCTAGCTGGAGTTGCAGCATCCCGTGGCCCTCGCCCCGCCTCCTACGCTTCCACAGTCGCCCCTCAACTGCAGGAAAATCCGTATGGTGGCTCTGGAGCCTATGACAATGGCTCCACCCACAATTTAATTCGATCACCCAGTCAAGCTTCCATGCGTAACCCACTTTCTCGGAAACTCTCCATCGCGAGCATGGACGGAAACATGGTTATTTCGAGCCCTGCACCGCCTGTTCCTACTATTCCTTCGGCGTATGGTGGTTCTGGAGCGTCACCTATGTCGCCCATGTCGCCCATGTCGGCTTCTTCCCAGGCAGCTAGTATGGTGACGTTGCCGGGTTCGTCAATGTTGTTGGATCCGAGGGAGGCTGCGATGATTACCAATATGGACGCGCATCAAGTTCAGGCAGAAGTGAATGGATGGGGAAGGAAATAACTAGGCAGTTCGTTTTAAGAGAAATCTTTCGGACCCTTTCTTCTCCATTTTGCTCATCTGGCTTTCTTGATGTATTTAGACATTGTGATTCTATTGCATTTTTTATAATCTTCTCTTTCATCTTTCTCGGTTTCAGTTTAATCAATCTCTTTTGCATGTGGGATTATCTCCGTTCCAAGTATTCTGGTTTTTGTTTTTTAGTGCTGTAATATTTTGGTTTTGTTTTAGACTTTAGATTACTGTTTAGAATACGCTCAATACATTAGAACGAATTATTAGGATATACCTTTACTTTAGGGTTCCCCTATGGACGCTTGACAATCCCAACGAAAAAAAATCAAGACAAATCCATCCATCATCATGAAGCGAAAGGCCATCATCGAGGTACTTCCCGGCACCACTTCCAAGACCCTCCCGATCTCTGCTACCTTCACCAATGAGCCACCGAATCCGTCTGCACTTGTCTTTGGAGCATTTTCGCAGCGAAGTGGGGGAAGTCAGGATAAGAAGAAAAGGAGGATGGTGATGTGTTTGAAGGGCGGGAACTCGGATAAGGTGGCATATCGGTCTGAGGTGGATGATGAAGGGGAGGAGTCGTTTTCTAGGTTAGGATCATCATCTTGGTGACTTTGACTGTAGTTTTTTTTTATGCGGTTTCTTTTTTTTACTTTACGTTATTGACACGAAGAAAAGATACGTCGTTGGTGTCTTTGATCCCGCTTCCAAAAAAGTCGTCCTCGCTCCCGCATCCGCCGCCATCCGCATTATCGCGAGACCCAGAATGCTCGGCAATGCAGAATCCAAAGTCATCAGTCAAAAGGTACGTTTCCCTTTTTTTCTGCTCCGTCCGGTTTTATTAAATCCTCCTTTTTTTATATAGAATGCCAGCGCTGTCATCAACCTCGGTGAGACGTTTGGAACCGTCAAAAAGAAGAAACAAATCAAAGAAGTGGAACGAAACAAGGTGTCTGCTGATTCGCTTGCAGCTGTGGATAATATATTGATGAAGCAGATTGATTCCACTCCGGGAGAGACTAAGGGTACTTTTTTTTGGAGCTGTTTCATGGGGATTTCTTATTGACTTGGTCTCAAATTTTTGGAATAGATGAACGTGTGGTAGCTACGGATGTGAACCGCCCTATCCGCCCTTCAACCGTGAAGCTAAAAGTCCGGAAGACGTTTATAACATTGAGGACATTGCTCCATCAACGGTAGATCTTCGTTTCTCTTACTTATCTATTTATGTTTATCACCAACTAATGTATTCGTTCACTAAAAATTACATGTTTTTGATATTACATTGTAGGATTTACGCCAAGTACCTGTAAAGCAGCTCGCAAAAGCAAAGTTCGCCGGCTGGCATCAAAGAAATTCTTCCTGACGTGACTGGATGGGTTTTTGAACAGGTTAGAAGCATGTCTTACGGGGAGGTGGAGAAACAGAACGTGTGCAGCATGTAAGTTTTATCCCATTGAACGAATCTGTTTTCTAAATGATATGTCTACCTATATCCAGCTTGTTTATCTCTCATACATGATCCGCTTCTTCAAAGCCACCGAACACGTTCTTAACAAAAGAGATCAAGCCCAAAAATACTTTGAACACGTCCCCGCCGCAATTCTCGTAAGAAACTCGTTCTGTCTCTCACCTAACATATCCCCCAGGAAACCTTTACGCAAAAGTTTACCGAACAACTCGTAGAACAAAACCCGCAAATCCACCACCTTTACGCGTTACAAATCCCTGAACGTGTTCATGATAAACTGATGGCATATATCCTTGCTCTTGCGCTCAAGATTGAGGGTTATAAGATGGATGTGAATGGGATGGCGGCGGTGCTGGGTGTTCCTGTTACTAAGGTTGGGAGTATGTGTAGGGAGCTTGGGTGTAGGGTTGAATCTGTGAAGGCAGATGGGGGAACGGAGAGGAAGGCGGTGCTGAGCGTGCCGTTAAAGTTCCCGACGCGGAGTTTGTATTGATAATAGAGTTGATTTATGAGGGAATGTGAAGCGTTGATTGCGTATGCTTTTTGTGTTGGGTTTCTTTTTATTATATACATTGCTGGAAGCTAGTTCTGGTATATTATGATTACAGTGTGGTTTCGGTATCAGCATTGTCGGAGTTGGGGGATGCCATTCTTTTCTCGTGCTCGGCTTTAACGGCCTCGATCTCTGCTTGGAGACTATCAATGTCGCTTGAGTATATTTGATAAATCGCTTCTCCTTCTTCAACGGAGCTGAAAATTCATAAACAAAATTCCGTAAGAAGGCGATTAGAATGGAAGATAAAGATAAACGTGGGATAATAGAGGGACTTACCTAACGGAGCAAAGCCAAGTATCTCGCTCATCATATCATGGTTTCGCTTATATCTTCCAAGGGCGACAAAGTTGACGTTTGAGAAGTCTGGATCTTTTTAAATAAAGCATCGTTAGGTTAATGAAATCCTCCCCAGACGTTGTCCATGCTTACCTGTAGACACTGGTGTTTCATATTGAGATGAACTTCTATGGCTTGAGGAGGGCTTGGAGGACGACTGAGGTTTTTTAAGAAATATCTGGCCTTAGTTTTTTTTGCCGACTCCGCAGTATCATCATTCCAACCCATCGATCTCCGGGCCCAATCCTTTCCGCCAACATCCTCCATACACATCAACCCTCAACTCTGCTACCCACCTTATGCCTCTTCTTTGTCTTATCCGCATAGCTCTGATACTGTTTGTTCATCATGTTCGGTCCAAATTCCAACAAATTTCTCAATAGCCATGCTTGATGACTTCCCTCCTATGCTGACAGCCCTTCCAGCAGATCTCATCGCATACCTCCTCGACCCGCTTCAAGGCCCCACTCGACTTCTTCATCATGGATGGGATATAGTCGATATTGTCTTAAATCGAGCGGATGCTGTGAGGATGTGGATCGAGTTGTTGAGGTTGTTGAGAGGGGTGCACCGGCGAGAGAGGTTTTTTGTTTGCGGGGGAAAAGGTTTGGTATGTGTGGGGAGGAGGTGGAGGTAGAAGGGAGGAGTTTTGGATGGTAGTAAGGTTTGCGAGATGTATGGTGGAAGGTGGGTTTTAATAATTTATCTACGGAGTTGGTTTCTTAACGTGGCAACTTCTTTCCATTTATCTTAAATTCTTACTGTTTTTTATGATAAAGTTTAAAAAGAATAAAATCTTCAAAAATGGATCCCTTTCTTCAAAACTCCATAGAGACGCTGAAAAAAAGCCATAGACTTTTTCGAGCACGCTCGGAGTGAGAATGGAGAGGAACCCTTATTCCAGCAGTTGAGTATTACTTCAGCATACGCTCATGTTTATGGAATTTTAAGTAGACTCGACTTAGATGTTTTAAACCTCATCAAAACATACCTAAATTTATTATCTTCCATACGTCTTGAAATGGAGGTAAGAAACTTTGACTGTAAGCTCTATGCTGATTATGTTTACACAGGCTCAAACGTCAGATGAATTATCTGAATACCTTAATCGCGCTCGCGAAGTTGTGTCAACTCTGAGTGTATCCCGAACTATGCTCCGATTTCTGGCGGATTTTGAAAAGAAGTATGTGTTTGACGTTGAATCAGACACGGCTCTGTCGGCCGAAAGGAAAAACGTGGAGACTGTGGAAATATCAGTGTCGGAAAATGAGAAGAATTTTAGGGAGATTGCGGTATGCTATTCCTTCTAGAGTGTTGCTTTTGTTATTTTTCTATATTAACACACCTTAGCAACTTTTCTTCAACTTGATAGATACTGGCGACCTTATCGCCTCTCTTACGTCCCAAGCTTCCTCAACCGATCAAGATTCTAAAAATCTATACTCCTTCCCCTTTTATACCTGTTCGTTGACGCTCTTCGTACAGCATTTCCCGTCAGCGTTCTTTCCCCGCAGTTTATTGCACGCGGCGCGTTTGTAGCTTTGCAGGAGCATGTAAGGAGGGTGTGTGTGCGGGAGATGATGCGTGATGATAGGAGTTTTGGTGGTGAAGTTTGTAACGGATAGGGTGGAGAAGTGGAGTTTGACAGGGAAAGTTTGGGGAGTGGAGGCGGAGGATTACTTAGGCGAATTTTAAAGGTATGATGATTTGAGTAAGGTTTTTGGAAGCCCGTTTGCAGTTTTGATCCGAGATTTATTTTTTGCTGTATTTAGAGTGCTGCGTCTTTACTATCTTTCTTTGCGTCATTCTTTCCTTCATGACTTTGGACCTCATTCCTTTTATTACATCTTTTCCGTCGTTTTTAAGGCTTATGCTGAATGTATGGCGGCCACCCCATCTCCACGTATCCGCGACTCTCCTTCTTCCACCTTGAAACCTTCCTCGACCTCCTCCCCGACCCCATCTTCAGCCATCACCTCATCCAAACCCTTCTCCCACTTCCCACCCCAAACCTCCGTTCGGCATCCATCCAAATTCTTAAAAATGCCATTTCCCCGACCCGCTTTTCCAAGCTCGCATCAACACATCAACCTCGCGCCGCTGACGCTGTAGCCGATGCGCTGGAGTACGTGTTTGATGTCACGTCCAAGCTTTATGAAATGGAGGGAGGGACGTCCGAGTTGGTTTGGGTTGTGGGTTTGGGAGCGGTTGTGAATGCTGCCGCCAACTTTTTGGTGTTTTTGGTGGGAAGGGTTGGTAAGGGGGAGGTGAAGAAGTTGGTGCCGGAAGTTGACAGAAAGTTTGTGGATGCGCTTAGTAGAAAGTTGGATATTGCTTTGGAGGAGTTGCGGATGATGGAGCAACAGGTTTGTATTAAATATCCTAATTTCTGTATCTTCACTTATATTCACTGACCATTTTCTGTTGACATTCAGGGAACCAATTTGAACAACCCCATTCTCGACGAAATTTCTCATCTCTACTTTCTGCAAGCCACTCTTCTCAGATTGAAGTCTCTAATTGATCGATAATTCAGCAACATAAAATAAAGGACAATGTATATTTCCTTGCGCAATTAGCAAGGAAATTATGTCCGCCAGTAGTCGCTGTGGTTTGAGTTTTGTCGTGTCGAATGGCTATTTCTTAGATGCTTTACTTTTTTAATTACTTTGCTGAAGCCGGTTTTGTAAAATAACCACAACTCAACAGCCTAAAAGTGAAATTCAAGCCAGAAGAACAAGTAACAATGACTATGCCTTAAACAATGTAAGGAAAACTTCCAGCCGCTACAATTACTACATGCAACAAAAACATATTTATCAATAGATATTCATCTCTTTAACCCTTTAACAACAGAATCGCGTCCTCCATCATCCTAATCGCCTTCCTCTCTATCTCCACACTGGGAGCAGTCCTAGCACTCTCGCCTCCAGGACTCTTCCCTCCACCCCCATACTCCTCCACCCATCGCGGCGTCGTGATCTCCACCTCTTCATCCGGATGGGGTTCAGCCATCCCCGCCTTTACATTCAAGTTTGCCTCGCTCTTCATTTTTCGTACCCTCCAGCTGCGGCTCTTGAGTAAGAAGGTGACGGCTTCGTTGCGTACTGTGGCGTCGGGTTCTGAGCGGCCAAGGTTGGCACTCTTGCCAGGGGCTGGTAGAGAACCCCAGACTGTTTCAACGTGGTCAGAAGATGGAAAGGTTGGCTGTGAAGAATCATCCTCTCCCCCAACTCCCATTGCCACGAGTGTGGCTTCGGTGTTTGACTTTGATAGGACACCACCTCGTGATGGGGATGTACGTGGGAGGGTTTGGCTCAAAGCTTCCACTTTTGGAATTAAAACAGCAGGTGATGCGACACAGCTCATCGGTTCAGGACAGCTTTTCTGGGACGCTGACGCTTGACTAGCACAAACCGAAGTCTCCCTACTTGGAGTCTGTCTAGCCGGCATCTTATCCCTGAACCTTGAATCCGTGGGTAGACACAAATCCCAGTCATAGCTCCTCTCCGAATCCGCACCCCCAAATGACCTTGTTCTCCTCATTTTCGGGGTGCGTAGCTTTGAGTCTAAGGCGGTCTGGTTGTCGGCTGGGGGTTTTGTGGTGGCTAGCCGTGGTTGAGCATGGGAGCGACGATGGGATTTGGGGGTGACAGGACGAGTTTGGTTGCTGCATTCGCTTCTGCGGGATGCATCTCCTTCGCGAGGAGTTTTTTCATGGAGGGACGACGGGAAGCCTGGTGTGAGCGGTGCTGATGCCGTGCATTCCATCGTTGGAGTGTCCATTGGAGGTGCTAGGTGAGATGGTTTGGGTGGTCGAAGCGATGGTCCAGGTGCATGAGTTGTTGGTTGAGGGTTCTGTTGTTGATTGACTATAAGGAAGGTCTCTTCCATGGGTTTGATGGGACCAGCATCGTCCTCTATGAACACATGACGGTCCATTCCTTTTGGCAGTTCGTCCTTGTCCAATCCCAGCTCCAGGTTCCTGTCGTTGCGGAGTGCAATACTTTTTGCGCTACTCCGTGAAGCAGCTTTTTGACATCGAAGGAGCAAGGCCAAAAAGAGTGCGACCAAGGCGAGTAGCCCCAGTACAAGGACAGCAATCCATGGTCCAGGCACTTCACAATAGAAGCAATGTCAGAAGGTGTTTCAAAGCGGCAAAGCATGATATACTTACACGGGTGATACTCCATAATGGAGCTCTCGTTCAGTCAGTTTGTAAGCACCGCTTCTTGACGGTGTTCAAAGGTGTTTCTTTTGAGCAATTGATAGTTGGGTCGTTTGAGCTCGAATTTTTTGGCTTTTGCTTTTTGGAGAAATCCTAGACATGCGCTGTCTCCAGCCACCTGCTGGTGTTGGCCCCTCGTCCCAAAACAGCCACCATTGTATCTACAAGTGACGTAGAAAGCGCGTGAAAGCTTTCAAGTGTTCACTTTGCTGTTTTTTTGGTTTATCCTTCCCACAGGTGATTGCTTGATATCAACTCATGCTTAAGACGATCATTCCTGGCAATGCACCGACTTATATGCACTTACAATGACCAGCAAAATAAACCACGTAGTCAAATCTGGACGAGGCTTAAAGGGAGAAGAATGTTCTCCGATGCCAGCACGGTGAGGGACGCAGGTAAAGTGGTGATTAATGAATGCGCGGAGGGTGACGGCCTGCTGGCTGAAGCGGAGCTCATGGAATGGCTGCAGGTGATACAATCCAATCTGATCGGAGAAGGAAAATCAAACTCCGACAAACTCTTAAATTTTTGTCACGAGCAAAAGTCCTGTTGTCCGAGAGGGTGCACTTGTTCGCTGTGGCTGCCAGCTGCTCAAACTCCGGCCTGCTTTAGACCAAAAGGAGGCACTCCAGCCATTATACACTATCCTCCTCTTCCTTTTGTCGTAGTGGTCATCTTCGTCACCGCCCACGTCCACTCACTACATAGAGCACATTGTTACTTCTTCAACAACGATGCAGGGTGAGCCATCAACTCCGGTGCATCCATTTGCTCGCTTCTTTGTCACTGGTAGATTCGCAGATGCCCTTCTCAAGCCTTGTGAGGAGGAGAAGTATTTGAAGACAAAGACATCCATACCAGCCACATCGCTTCAGGTACGGACAGCAACGTGCTACATCAACGATCATTATTGCTAACCTCAATACGTTCAACAGGGTGTTCATCTACCGGAAATCGCTGTCCACAGGGTCATCCTTGCAGCTCAGAGCCCTTACTTCTTCGAGATCTTCTCGCAAGTCACCACAGATGCATCAAACATCAAAGTCGCTTTAGCTCGTTCTCCATCCCCCCAAACAAGCGATTCTGACGACGATGAGAGGTATGATGATGCCCATCAAGGATTTGCAGAGATGGAAATGGCTCCAAGTGTCTCCAAATCAAGTACACTGGTCAACGGTGGCAAAGGCCAATCACCAGCCCCAGCCCTCCATGAAAGCGTTGAATCGCTCTGCAGCAGCAGCAAAACAGTGCTAAATGATTTTGACCAGCCATCAGCCTCAGTGAAATCCGAAAAGAGTAATCTTGAGGTTTTCGAGGTCCGCGGGGTAGATGAGCCTTCTCTTCGTTTAGCTCTGGAATGGTTTTACTTCGGGGATCTAGATTTGAATTTACAAACGGCTTGGGGTGTATGGGCAACCTCCAAAAGATTTAAAGTCCCAGCGCTTACCGCACGAGTGGAGGGTTTCATCGAAAGCATACTAGAAGAATCTGAGATGGCTTTGCGGAAGCCCTTGAGGACGACGTTGACATTATGGAGGCCGCTATGCACATTACAGAAGTGCGGCTTGGAGAAGAAGAATGGCAAGAGGCGCTCTTGAGAGCTGTGAGGGTTCAAAGCCCTCTAAGTATCCTGGAGAAGCTCGTAGATGCTGCCGTGAGGGAAAGCATATGGGCGGAACGGTGCGGCCAGCTCAAGAGCTTTGGTGGGAGAGAAGCAGCATTTGCTATCGTTGAGGCTCTTACGAACTTGAGGGAAACCGACTCGGATATCGGGCCGGAGCCAATGAACCAATCTTCAGAGAATCAAGGGAGCACTTTCACCAAAGCTTTTCGCGGGTTTCACCTTATCAGAGGTCTCATTGATGAGCATGATAACAGTGGGGATCCTATAACTGATGACGAAATGGCCACGTTGTTTTCCACTTTGCGCTTTGATCGATTTAGGCTTGATGAGCTTGAGACTGTTCATAATGATAGCCGAATTCCAAGGGAACTGGTGGCGTCTGCGCTAATGAGTGGGCTCCGAAAACGTGAGCATGAAATGAGGAGGACATTTAAAACCTGCTTCCAGGCCATTTGTGCTTTTGGATTGGGGAAAAACAGCACAAGAAGGATATCTGGAAGTAAGTTAATTGCTTTGAATTATCATACTTGAATTTCTCTTTCGTTTTTCTTATATTATTTAGGTGCATTCTCCACTGTCCGTTCAAACAAATCCGATATCGCCAGTCAAGTGACAAAGGACGATATCACTGGTCTCGATTCCGAAGACTGTGGAACGCTTCGAGTTATTCAACTTCCCTCTGCTAAGAAAGTCTCGCTTGGGATTCACGAAGCAAAGGGACAGGCTGATGGTGGTGTAATAGTCAAAGCACTTCAGGAAGATGACGCATTGGCGACAGTGAGAGGAGATCGTCAGGGAAGATTGAAGAGCGCCGTACGCGTTAGACCTGCTTTGAGAGACGACATGTTTGGTGGTAGCGGGGGTTCTTCATCTACTTCATCTTCATTGGTATCTCCTCCGTCTCTGAGCGATGAGTCGACGGACCGCTCCATTCAGGAGGTTTCAAACGACATAATTGAGTCTGTTCTGTCGCAAACCCCTTCTGCTGTTGTTGAGGAGTCATTGCAAGGTGGAGAGTCAAACTTTGGTCGCAAACTTCGAAGCACAGTCGTCTCAAGAAACGGCACCTTCAACCAACGCATGCTCGAGTCCATTCGAGAAGAACGAGATGAGCAGATTCCCAAGACTCCCGCTTCAACAATTACCGTTGACCGTCGAACAAAGAGAGTCGCTTTATCCGGACTTTCCTGGACAGAACGCGCTCAAAAGGACATGGGTCCCCCAGCGCCTACCTTTACTAAACTCCCTCGACAAGTATCGGTTCCGGAATTAATTGAGCTTGCTGTGGCAAAGCTGAAAGATATTGCGGAAGATCAAAAGGAGGAGTGGTTATTGCTAAAGCTCAACAGGCGAATGTCGTTGAGATTGTTGACGAAAAATCGCGGCAGCCAGATGTTGTTGAGGTTGTTGATGAGAAACCTCAGCAGGCAAATATTGTTCAGGTTTTTGAAAGACAGTTAGACGAGGAGGAGGATGAAGATAAGGTGCCATTGGCAATAAAGCGCCATACTTGGGCAGGACCGTCGACTGCCCAAAAAGGACTTGTAGAGCACGATGATGATGCACATATAATGGCTTACTTTGACGCTTGCTCAGAGCCAGAAGATGAAGCAGGGTACAAGGTCGGTTAAACATCAAATTTACCACAACTAACATTGTTAAAGCATGCGGAATCTATCCTTCGTAATGCGTCCTCATCGGGGGTTCTTCCAACGCCCGGTGAATCTAAAAAGACCAGCCCAAAGAGCCCGAGAGATGATGTAGCTGACTCCGGCCACGCCGAGCTTGAAGAATCTAATCAATTCACTTACGCCGACAGCATGACGCATTCTGGCTCTCAAGACAGGCCACACGCTGACCTGGAAGATGTCGAACAATCAAATAACAGCATGATCCATGCTCAACAAACCTTCAATAACATGACCAGGTCCCACAATCGTCCTAGAGTAAACTTGAGAACAGCCGGAAGGGATCGTAGACTTAAAATCAACAGCATCACGGCCTGAGCTTCGGAAAGAACCGGAACACGGTCTCAATAAATACCAAAGCAGCCAAAATACCTCTCATCAGCCTATAGAGGTTGACGACTTCATCTACGATTTGCAACCGCTTCCTCCTCCAATGGAAGAACAACTCGTCGCACCCGTCCCACCTCCCCATAGACGTCGTTCCGCTGTCCCTTCGTTTGAATCCCCAGTCTCACAATCGCCCGTTACCCCCATGATGCTATTATGCAACAAATCCATGCCGCCAACACCCCACGACACACTGGAGCGTCCTCGCTCTATCGACATGCCAAGTAGAGCAGGTTGTACGGGAGAGCCAGGGGACTTTAAAATTAACTTCGAGAATCCCGTTGACCTCTCGTTCACTGCTTTCGCGGATACGTCTGGTGATATGTCGTTCCATCTCCCGGATACAGCACCTTCTGGATCTCTCCCACAACATCTTCGGACGCCGTCGGAACGATCCTCAAGCTCAAGATCATCCATAGGGTCTCGGCTGGATGAAGAAGTGTCGCCACAGCGTGTTCCTAACCCTATCTCGAAGAAGGGTCGCAAAACTTCCGTTATTCCTTCATCGTCACTTAACGGTGAAACCAAAAAAGTGCTGGCTACAGTTGGAACGTGGGGGCCATCCTCCAACCCACTTTCCTTTGCTCCGTCCAACCAAAGCCGGAGAAGTTCACGACCTTCACTAAACCTCTCAACCATCATGGAGACACCGCAGGACGTTAGCAGCAAAGGCAGTTGGGGCATGAAAGAGGCTGCGTATGTTGCTGCACAGTTGCAGAAAGTCAAGGATTCTCGCACGTCTGCGGATTCCACGTCAAGGGGTCCCACGGTCGTGGCGTCATCAGGAAGAGCTCCACCAAGTGCTAGTGGTCAGGCTGAGGGGGGTGGCGGCAATTTTATGGTTCGCAAGAGTGCTACCGTGCGTCTTCTTTCACGTGGAAAGGGGACGTTTACTAAGAAGAACTTGATGGATTTGTTGAAGTTTGGGCAGCAGTGAAAGAGTTAAGATTTGTATATCAATTAGTGATAACCCAACCAAACATATATTTATTTGTAACTAGCAGCATGACAGCATGGCATCTTTCGTGAAATATATATTTTTATCTAGTGCTGATCCGATATTTGTTTTCTGTGTCTTTCGAGTCAACTGTTTTTTGAGTTCGAAATTCTGCGAGCATACTCTATAGCAGTCATGGTGTGTTTGTTTAAGCATAGAATTCAGAAGTGCTGACCAGTTGCTCTCGTTATGCCGTGATGCTTCCTAAACACACTCAAAGGGTACTCAAGTCTGGGAGGTTTGTTTAGTCTATGCAGGGTGAAACCTAACTCCATGAACAGGAACGATGGTGTTGTAAACATGCGTCCCATTTACAACTGACGCTTTCCCAAAAGGTCCAAATCCAAGAACCGGGCATACTTTTTCAACAGAGAGACGAACGAATCCGTTTGGGAACTTCCTGCAGGAGCTTCTGCTGCACCGAGGGAGGCTCCTGACGAAGTCCGAGCTTCCCATATTCTTGTGAAGCATCGAGACTGTCGCCGTCCTGCTTCATGGCGAATGGTTGGAGAAAGTCAAATCTGTATGATATTCTGATGGATGGTATAGGACCCAATTACAAGGACAAAGGAGGAAGCACATGGGATTATTCAAGGTTGAAAAAACGAGCCCGCTAATAACACAATTCTAATTTTACATAATCAGGCTACCTTGCACAGCTCTCAAGCGGACAGATTGATTTCGCTGCTTTAGCAAAGACCGAAAGCGACTGCAGCTCCGCCAAGCAAGGAGGAGATCTTGGTTACTTTGGTAGAGGCAAAATGATGCGTAAGTCCTCGGCATATCTAGTCTGTTTAATAACATTGTCTCCACAGCGTCTTTTGAGAAGGCAACGTAAGTGCCGGATATCTGCTTTTTTTTCTACGTTGAAACTCAACAATAATATAGGATGGCCCTTCGTGTCGGTGAGATGAGCGGGCCGGTAGAGAGTGACAGCGGAGTCCACATCATCCTTAGGACGGCTTAGTCTCAAGTAGCTGAGCTACAGGAGGCCAAGATTATGTGCTAGCATTGTTGGCTTTTAAATTCCTGGCCTCGTATTGGGCCATCTGTTCCTGAACTCTTCTCCTCTCTTGGCGTCTATTGAATACATTTGGTCAGTTTAGGCAATTGGTCAGTTTAGGCAATAAAATCATTGTTAAAAGAGAAAGACGGTGCTTAGAATCGCGACTTACTCTGCAATCGTTTCATCAATGTACTTAGCATTGCCAGTAATCTCGTCCTGCTCCCTGTTTTTAAACCAAGTGACATCACGAGGTTCCTTGGGCTCGTACTTTTCGGTCTTTTCAATGCTGCCTGCAAGCTTTTGCTTTTGGAAGCTCTCTGCGCGCTTCCTCTCCAATTCCGCTTCAGCCTGCTCAAATGCAAGTTCCTCTCCGCCCGATTCTTGTAAAATTCAGCAAGCGCAAGGTTGTACGCGATGTGAAGGGGATGGGATCCGCCATCTTTTTGAATTAATTCCATGGTTCTCCGGACAACACTAAAACAGTTCAGTAAGCCCCAGATAATAACAATTTGTTTACCTTTCTCCATTGATTGTATTCCCGTGAAGAATCATCCATAAGAGATTCTTCCGTCTCCACCACGTTCACTGGTCTATAAAGCTCAAAAGGATGTGTTGCCGTAAAATTCCTTCCTCAGAGTAATCCTCAGGATACTTAATAGCAGGTGCTCTTAGTGAGTGATGAACCCTCAAATCCCGCCGACTTGATCCGCTTATGTGATTTTGCAGTACTCTCTTGTCTCTTCAGGATGCTTAATTCTCTTTTTGACATAAAGTCTGTTGGGCCGGGGAGCGAAAGTGACCGACTTCAGAGGGAACGACGTAAGGCAGTGGTGCAGGCGCAGGAGGGAAGAGTGAGACAGCGTAAACCCAGGGAGGCCGTCCTCCTCCACCCCTTTTTGCCTTGGCATCGTTTGACCAGAAAGTTGCTTCTTGGCCTGCGTCTGCAGCAGCGGCGAATGGATTGTTCTTCAGGAACCTCTTGATGGCTCTTGCTCCCATATTGGCCGAGTCACTTCCTTTTTTTCAGACAGCGTTGCACCAGATCGTTTTGAGGAGGCCCAAAAGTTGGACAAGACGACAGACATGGCCACTGCTATCACTGGAGCCGTCATTGAGGACGACGAGGAACGACCGCTGCTATCCCGTGAGTCTGGATCACTGAGAAGAAGCTTGAAGCCTAGACATATCATCATGATGAGTGTGGGAGGAACTATTGGGACAGGCATCTTTGTGGCATCGGGGTTGACAATCGCTATGGCTGGTCCTGGTGGTGCCTTGATGGCTTACGGCATTGTTGCAGTGATGGTGTTTGCAGTATTAACATCTCTTGGGGAAATGTCAACACTCCTACCTGTGTCCGGATCGTTTCATGAGTTTGTAAGCATATTGAATCTCAGTGACTTCTCTGACATTTCAATTAGGCAGGACGGTTCTTTGATCCTGGTGAGTAAGCATTTTCCAACATCCTGAGAACACTTTTACTGAAAGAAGGACTGAACCAAAGCATTATCATGGACACTGGGTTGGAACTACTGGTTTCAATGGGCCATCTCGCTACGTAAGCCATTATCGGGTTTTGACTGGATATGTCTGACGTGATTTTATTTTTATTATTTTTTTTTGTAAAGCTGCCGAGCTTTCTGCGACAGGCATTATCATGTCTTACTGGTTTCCCAATATCCCAGGCTGGATCTGGTCCCTATCGTTGTTATTAATGCTGTTGTTCATCAATACACGAGGTGTTCAAAGGTGAGTTTTAATTTCGAATGCTGTCATAATACACATTCTGACTATCCTTGTTTACAAGATATGGGGAAATTGAGTTTTGGCTATCTTTAGTTAAGGTCATTGCGATTATTGTATTTATTGTCATTGGCCTATATACCGATATATTCGGATTCCCGGATAAACGCGAATATATTGGCTTTCGCTATTGGAATATGGAAGGCGCACCCTTCAAAAATGGGATGTCTGGCATGCTATCTGTTATCACCATCGCGTTTTTTAGTTTTGGCGGAACAGGTTGGTGCCTTCCTACGTGTGTTTAGTGATATTGACAAATGATAGAACTTGTTGGGATTAGTGCTGGAGAGGTCGAGGAGCCACAAAAAAATGTTCCAAAGTAATTTGATGATTTCACAGTTGAGTCTGACTAATTTTTAGAGCCATTAACAACACGTTTCTACGTATACTGTAATATCAGTTTTTAACAATGACATCTGACTCTTTTCTAGATTATTTTATGTACTTACTATCGGCACCATCGGATTACGTAATTTAATACCCTTTTTACAGTTACTTACTCCTTATCCTCAGTCATTCCAAACAACGACCCTGCATTGCTCCTTGGCGCTGATTCGGACGACATCGGCCTCGCGACATTTACTCTCGTCTTTGTTCGCGCAGGTCTCACCTCTGCAGCGCATATAATGAATTTTGTCATTCTTACGGCGGTCGTGAGTGCTGCGAATTCAGCAATGTATGCCGCAAGTCGCACCCTTGCATCACTTGCAATGACTGGAAGAGCACCGGAGTGGCTTGGGGTTATTAACGAGCATGGAGTGCCTCTTCGAAGTGTTGCCGTCACAACACTTGTTTCCACAGCCACATTCTTGGGACTCGTCATTGGAGGTTTGGAGCCTCTCTTTATGCATATTTAAACGGGCTTTGTGTAGAGGGTTCAGTTTTCGCATGGCTGCTGTCTTTGACAGGCGTGTCTGGACTGTTAACGTGGATGTCAATCAGTGTGATCCATATTCGTTTTCGCGCTGCACATGCTGCTCAAGGAAAGCATCTAGACGATTTGCCATACAAATCTCCCCTTGGTCGCGTCGGAGATATGGCTGCGATATGTATTGGCTTACTAATTATGATTGGACAAGTGAGTGTATCATGTAGTTTTTCGTCTGACGGATCTAGTTGGTCGTCGCGGTACGAGAGAGATCAGCAATGGGTCTCAGCAGCTTCGCAGGTATTTTTCTTTTTTTTAAAAAATATATGTATTTTCTAAAACTGTATCAAGTTGGTATTCCTTTATTCCTCGGCCTCTATTTTGGGTATAAGAGGGTACGCAAGGCGCACTTAATTCCCCTAGAAGAATGCAACTTCCAAATGCCCATCGAACACGAATCCTGAATCAAATATATATACACACACACATACAAGTTGTATGATTTAAATCGCCTGCTTTTTCGAAGGCCCTCCATCACCGTCTGGCGGAGGACGTTTTTTCTTCAGCAAAGATTTCCCGTACTTCTCCGTCATGACCTTATCAATCTGCTCAAGCTCTCTGTTGAGTCTTGCCTTTTCCTTGGCAGGCTCCTTAAGCCTCTCCTTAGGCTTTTTGACGGTTTCTTTCGGTGGCAAGGTCGCGTCCTTCTTCTTTCCGCTCTTCTGGGTTGGATCTTCTTGCGCGTAATGCTGAAGAGAACTCCGGTTCTCCTTAATAGTATCCTTCAATCGTCTCCGTTCCCGTTGTTCATCAAAATCAAATTCTTCATCCTCGTATTCAACGTCCATGCTCATATCCAAATCCTCACCATAGTAATTTTGGCGATTCTTGATTCTGGTGAGCGCGGTTTTCGGCTCCATTTCGCTATCCATGACCTCGTCACCAGGCATGCCGTGACTTATCAAATCAAACATGCTGGTGCTTGATGCCAATAATTCTTTTACGTTCAAAGCTTGTAGTTCACCATCATCGCCTTCATCAGCCTCCACAGGGTCGAACATGTTGGCGTCTTGTTTCTCAGAATTCAAAATTCCTTCGGATTCTGATTCAGACAGGTCGTCCGATGCGCCTAATGATACTCCCTTATGTTTCTCATTGACTTCAAGTTTGTAATCGGCTCCTGCATCCGCGAAAATGCTATAGCGAAAAATCAAATAAGTAAAATAATGGAATTAAAGCAGAGGTACAAGATAAAACAACTCACTCGTCACCATCGTCTTCCACGATTGAAACTGGGGCAAGCTTTACCGGCGCTCTAGAAACACCACCAACTTTAGCCGGCCCTTTCTTCTCTGTATCCTTCAAATTATGACCCGACCTTCGATTCTCCATAAGTTTGATGAGCTTCAGTATAATAATCTCATCATCTTCGCTCATTCTTTTCTGTAAATATTAATAAAATTATTGGAATCATTCTTACTTCTTCCTTCATTTCAGCCTTACTTCGAAAAAGCAATGTTGGGATGTCATCAGCTGAACTATGTATATCAAAAACAAAGGCAGAGCGGCCATGAATAAAGGTATCTATTTTTTTTCGGGTGGCGATGTGTTGATCTGTTCACCACAATATCAAAGATATTCTCTGCCATAGCACTTTGAAACTTGGGACGATCATCGTCACCATGAAGACCTTCCAAATAATTCAAAGCATCAATCTCACTATACGTAAACTCGTTAGCATACAGCATCTTAAAGTGTTTACCTTTTCTTTTCGGCATCCTTAATTCCAGCTCGTTCTTCATTTTGCTGAGCAAAGCAAAATCCAAACCCTTCACCATGTGCGTATGGCTCACATCACCTCCAAGATATTTGCTTTGCTCATATGAGAGATTTGTATCATCCTCGAGTGAAGCTCTATAACTTGTTCAGGTTACAGTAGCAATCCCGTCAACTTACGCTGACTTTAACGTCTGCAAAATCTTCTCGGTCTCCTCATAATCCGGATTGTATCCTTCTCTTCGCTCCTTTGCTCGATCTCTGAACACAACTCCGGGATCCTCTGCATCTGGTTTCTTCCATCTTTAGACATCAGATAGCTGCAAAAGTCAAAATTGCCCACTCTTTCTTCTTTTTCTTTGGAAGATCAGGCTTCGCTAAGACCGCATCGTCGCTGGCCTCTTTTGGAGTTGCAGGAACCGGCTTGGTCTTCTCTTTCGCTTTCTTAGTTTGTGCTGCGCTTACGGGTCTAGGAGTGGCAAGGAGCTTTCTGAAGTCGTCTTGACTGAGACTGGACATAGCAGTATGAAATTTTATTTGGTTTTTTATTGAGGAGCTCCAGACGATTGAGAACGCGGTGAAGTGTTGGATATCAGCTATGGCTGTACCTGGGACACTTCCAAAGGCGGCGGTCCCTGGAATACTGGAAGAATAATGCCCCGCTGTTGCGCTAGTGGGAATGGCGGATCCAGGAGTGTGTGCTTGTGTGTGTGGAAGGGATGCATCCTCCTTGCTCTTCGCAGCTGTCCCAGAAGGCTCACTGAGAAAACGTTTCCGGGTGTATTGGGGTTAAGCGGTGCTGTCGCGAGCTGTAATGATAGATCGTCTTTCGCTCTCTGTGCCATGATTTCATCCAACTTTCTTTGGACGAGGCCACCAAAATGACGATCTTGTTCCGCTACGGCCCTTTTTATTGTGAGATATACTCTGTTGTGATAAACTCACCTTGATCTTTGCTTTAGAGCTTTCGAGCATGAGCTTGTTCCACTTTGAAGGGCTGACATACCATGCTCCATACTGCAATATTAGATTCTACACCTTTAATGTAAGCCCTACCGGTCCTTTACCTCCGATCGATTTATTTCTGGCGTGGCTTCAAAGGGATTTAAGATAGATTAAAGAACCGTTGACTAACCATGGGGGATTTTTTTCGCTCTATACGTGGTTCTATCTAAAATAGGACTATCTACTTCAGCTCCCAAGTTCTCCTGAAGACTGTGAACCAATGAATAGGGGGGTTTAACTCTTGGACGACATGTAGGCGAATTGGAGGTTTTGTCTCCAGAATGGATGGCTTCCACGCGTTGAGTAGAATGCCAAAGTCACCGTCCTCAGATTAGTTGTCACATTAAAGCCCTAGTGCGGAGTGGTTCTGTGCAGCCATGGGATTTTGGGGATGAGAAAGAGACATTCTTGGGATATCGGCCTTAGTGTGTTTTCTGCATCATATCCTCCGCTGTCGCTCACTGGCAATGGCGCATTAAGAACAACAGGGCTGTCGAGAACGTCGGTCACCCATGTATGAAGCGAGTTTGTAACTTGAAAGTATTAATGCGACCGACTTAATCGCAGATTACCTCTTTTCATCTCTTGGAATCCCATATGCTCTTCAAGCCTCGTGGAACTATCTTTCTCTCGTCGTTTTTTCCTTTGATCAATCATATGCGAATACTTTTCCTTGAGGCTAGGCAGAACGACTTGTCTTTCCTCGATTTTTGCAAAAGAGGTTCTTTGGAAATCGAGGCTTTTTTGGAGCCTAATAGATCTTCGGCGAGCTTTTGTTTTCTCTTTTCTGCTTCCTTCTCGCCCTCGTCGGGACTCCATTGACTGTGAATATGGAACTCGCCGCTTTTCCCTCGAAAAGTTGGAATCTTCAAAATCAGCCGATGCTCCGCGGATTACCGATTTCGTTGGCTCAGACGAGTTTGGCGCTGGTTTTGACACTGCTTCTCGTACTTTCATATTTCGGTCGATGAGGTATAGGATGGCACTCCTTTTGGTCCTCTCGGAGCCCTTTAAACTCGGTTTCCTTTGTAATCGTGTAAATTAACAAATCTTGTTTTTTCCTCATCTAACCATGCTCACGTCTGATTTTCCTTCGATCTCTCTGATCCTTGACTTCGCCCGCCGTACTCTAGGGAAATCCAAGCTAGTGTCCAACTTATTCTGATGGCCAGTAGCATTTGACCTGACAGCCCATTCCTGCTGTGGGTCAGAGACTGTCCTCATGTCCGTATAGACAAGGCTAGTTTAAAGGGAATCAGCACTTCCTTTAATAAGAGCTTAAGGTACTCACGTCCCAGGCTTGATGCTCCTTGGGATCCAAGGCTTCGCGATAGTCATGACAATTCTCAACAATGTGAATTTGGTGGAACCAACTGGGGAACCAGAGCTAGATGACAGACATCATTGTAAAACGACTTTACGGCCTGACGAAGTACAGCCATGCAAAACGACTTCAGCATAAACTGGTGGAGATTGAAGCAGCAGAAGGGGACCATGATACCAGATGTCATTCTTCTTCTGGAGCATGCGCCGGTATTCACAGCAGGCCGCCGACTGAGAGGGCAGACAGTGGAGGAAGGAGAGCGACTTAAAAGACTTACGGGTGCAGACTTTGATGAGGTAAAAATGGAAATGAGTTAAGAATACTCATTAAGCAATAATAAGGTAATGCGAGGAGGACAGATAACATTTCATGGACCTGGGCAGCTTGTGGCCTATCCAATCCTAAATCTCAAAGATCGCAAGGTCAGGAAGGCGACTGTTTGCTGTACTAAATCAAATATGATAGCTGGGCGCGAGGGAGTACGTCAGCATGATAGAGAAGTCTATTATACGGGTATGTGAGGGATATAATCTGAACCCCAAGACCTCAGAGCATACGGGCGTTTGGGTCAACGACAAAAAGATCGCGGCCATCGGTGTGATGTCATCTTATTTCTTAATAAACTGATTAAGGTGTGCATATATCCAGATACATAACGTTGCATGGGTTAGCGCTAAATTGCGATACTGATTTGAATTGGTTTAAGCACATTGTACCATGTGGAATTCCAGATAAGGAGGTTACGTCTCTTACAAAAGAGATAGGTCGACGAGTATTCGTAGACAACGCCATTCAGAGCCTAATACTATCTTTTGAGCAAGTTTTTAAATCCAAGCTCGTTGACATCAAGGAGGCGGATCCGATTTTGGATGATCTCATTGACACAACGTTGAAAGCACAAGTGAAAATAAAAGATAGTGTCAAACGCTTTTTTGGACGCGTAACTCGCAGAGTTCTTAAGCCCATGGAATAACATCGAACTTCTGTAGAGAAATGCGGCCAAATGATATTGTTGTGGTGGTTCCTAAGAACTACTTTTGCATGCCGTGATCGTGTGACAATACTGTATATTGATATGACGAGTCTAGCGAGTTGAAGGACTCCATCCTGAGAGACCAGGGCGTTGAGGAGAGGGTCGAGGTCAACCAGCGACATCTTATCGACAAGATCCTTGCGAGATACTCTGCCGAAAATACCATTTTTAGAGAGGTATGGGTTTTTGAGTCGTGCTTATGCTGACGTGCAACAGCTATTACAGAATTCAAATGATGCAGGTACAAGGCTTGCGGGCTTACAACCATCCTAACGTCAACGCAGGTGCAACAGAGGCTCAAATTCACTTTAAAACCGGCGAGCAACTCATAAAGCCGACCTCTTCTTTTCTGGACTTGTTCTATAAGAGAACGAACCCGACAGTTGTTGCGGTGACTTACAAAAACAATGGAAGACCTTTCTCCGGTGACGACTGGAATAGGTAATTGATATCAACTATTTCCATAGAGATGTGCTGAAACGTGTGCAGGTTGAGGAAAATTGCGGAAGGTAACCCAGATGAACAAAAGGTTTTATACTTCTTTTACACATTAGCTTTTTCTTAACTCATTCAGATTGGATTCTTTGGTGTTGGATTTTATTCTCTCTTCTCTATTTGTGAGGAGCGTTTGTATAAGTGGAAACGAATGCTTAGCATTCTTCTGGGAGGTATACTTTCGCTTTTTTTTTTCGGTTACTAATCTAGAAAGGTGACCAGTTATTTACCAAGAAAGAAAAGTCGAAGAAAAAGATTCTTCACCTTGGACGTCGTTTTTTCTTGTCTTCGTGAACCTATAGAAGCGCCAAATGTTGTGGATTTCGGTCGTTTTCTTGCGTCATCTCTTACTTTTACGAAATCTTTACGAAAGGTCGAGGTATAAGGGTCACTCGCATTAGTCTTCATTTATTCTGACTTATAATGAAGGTTTTCATTGATGACGACAGAGTGCTTTGTTTGGAGAAAAAAATAGGCGAATCCCGCCCACTTGTTTTTTCAAAAAGTTTATACAATCTCGTCTCCCCAAACAGAATATTTGAACTCAAATCAATATCAGTCTCAAGAACCAACTAGATGTTCATGCTCTGATCGACTATGATAAAAGCAAGGGAAAACTGGGAACATCTTCGAACGAATCGGTATTTCTCCGAACACTTCTGGAACGTGTTCGGTCAAACTTGACTCTCATATAAGCAGGAGATGGAGCGTACCAAAAGAAGAGACACCAGCCACGACGGATGTCTCATCGTATTCTCCAATCATGATGAATACGAGAGCTCAAGTGGCTCTCTTAGCCGGAGTCAGATATTCAGTGAACTGATAAATTTCACCAAAGGAGCAAGGCCGCATTTTCATTGGATTTCCCACACATCAAACTACTGGTGGCTCATTCCAACTCGCGCGCACCTTATTCCAACAGTAGAGAGAGAGTCAATTGACTTTGTTGATCGAACCCTTACAATTTGGAATCAGGATATTCTTTCGATCGGAGGAATACTTTTCGAGTTGTCTTTGAGATGAAATGTCATCCATCGGCAACTTGTACAAGAGATTATCTTTAGACGCCGAAAGTGAAGGGTGCTGGTAAAGAAGGCAACACACGCTTTGTCGTCTTTTTCATTCAGAACTTCAACTCCAGCCACTTTAGTCGGACGAATCCACAAGTCTTACTTTTTCAAGGGAGGAAAGTTCCCGATGTCAGTAGTGTCAACGAAAGGAATTTTACCCTGCACTTCTGTCAGATTGCTGATTTATCTGCCGTCGCTTTATCAAGGAGGTACCAACTCTAACGACCGACACCATGAAAGCGTGCGAAGAACTTTTCCGGGATCTTGAAGCATCGGATTTGCTTAAAAAGTTTAGTCTTGAAGATGTGCTTTTCGAGCTTTCAAAACGCTTGCTAGATGTGAGCGAAGTTATTGCTCTAATTAAGTGGTGGCTTGAGTTTAAGAAAAGCTTCGCCGTATCCAACGCTGAAATTGGAAAGTTATATCAGCTACTGCTATTAATTGATCCGCTGGACACGGCCGCAGCTCCACGAAAGCTTGCAGATTTGAAGCATTTTGTGAATCCTCAAATCATTCCTCGAATGTTCCGATTCCTAAGTCTTGTTTCCCCATAGCAATCAGCAAGAATTTTTCGAAGTCAGAGCTTACACACGCCTTCAGGTATTTGCTATGAATTAAGTAGTGGTCTTAACTCAAATCTTGTTAGCTTTTTATCCGAACTTTCCCTTGTCGAATGGGTAAACTTTATTGTAACCCATGCGGATTTCGTACAGAGCCCAGTGTTTGTAGAACAAATGATGGCAACCATTAGTCGTCAATATGGCTCCATATCGAATCAATCTAAGGAACAGATAACGGCTAAGCTTAGAGAAGTTAATTGTATTGTCACATCCAGGGGGCTTTGCCGCCCAGTCGATTCTTATCTTAAAACCGTCACCCTTTTCGATGATTTGCCCATGGTTGCATTCGAGAATCCCAAGCATTTTTCCGATGCATTTTTGAAGTCTCTTGGAGTCCGTGATCATGTTGACTTACAACTTATCTTTGCCCGTTTACAAACTTTAAAATGGGATTCTGACCACGTTCAACTGGTTCGTGGTCAATATCATCATAATTCTGATGCGTTCTTAGGTCAAATACCTGGCTTCAGTTCATGATAAGTTGACAGATATTGAGAATGGGCGATTGAAGCTTACCCGATTTTTCCGAAAGAAGACGACGGTAGCCCGGAACATTTGTCGCAGGTAGCAAGGTACAAGGCGTCTGATTTGTATGCACCGTCGGAAACTTTAAGGGCATTGGGATTGCCTCTGATTTCTTGGCCTGGAAAAACGAAGTGGAGAAGCACGTCAGATGAAGGTAAGAAAATATATATTCTTGTTTTCTAATAATTGATAGCCAAGTTCTTATTTTTTCTTGGTTTGAAATCAACGATACCAATTGATCATCTTGTCGACTTCTGCGCAAAATTCACTGGCTCTCGACGTGAAATGTTTTTCAAATACTTTGTGGATAATTATAAGGAGACATACTCCAAAACTTACGCTCCGTCTAAAGTCCAAATCCCATATCTTCCGTCTTCAAACTATGAAGAAAAATTATTTCGACCTATTGATATATATGCGGACCCTAGGTAATTGCAAGGTGCAGGCTTTTCTGACGACTCTTAGTTCTTCTATCTGAAGTTCCCGATTTTAAGTGCTGATTTGAGGCAGCATGCCGAAATGTTGGGAGTTATGCCTCATCCGTCTGGTTCAGCTCTTGTTATTGCTTTAGCCAATGCACTTCCGACACAATCTAACGCGCGTGATACTTTCTCCTACTTATCTGGGCGCCAGCAAGGTAAATTACTTTATTTTAAAAAAAATGATGTGATGTTAATTCGTTTATTAGATTTCACATCTGCTGACTGGCGAAAATTACACACAATGAAATTTGTTCCCGTCGAGAGAGGGAAGAAGAAAGATGGATCTTCTGATGAAACTTGGGCGGAACCTACAAGAGTGTATATTGGATCTTCCCAATTTCCCGCTATGGCGACTTTTTCACGTACATTGGTATGTTCGCCTTATTATATCCCCGTCCCCCTTTTTAATAATTTCAGATTTTGGCGATACGAGTAACGCTTTTCTCCGGGCTTGTGGAGTCAAAGACGAACCGTCGATAGCTGAAGTCACTTTTGAGCTCGTTCAATCCCCACTCTCATTCCTCGAGCGTTTGGATACGATAAATATCTCAATTTGCTTCGTACCGTTGCAACTAATTATGAAGAGCTTCGGCAAAATTCAAATCTTCACCGACTGATGAAAGAGTCACCTTTCCTCATCGCACTCAAAGGTTCTTGAGGTGGATAAGCGTGAGAAAAACCAGTCGGAAAAGGATAACACGGGCGATTTACAGTGTCAATTAGCCCGAGCTCAGGATATATTTATAATTGACGATCCGGTCGTAAACCAGCTTTTCACGCCATTAGGGTTATTGTCTTTTCCAATTTCTATTTTAGCTTAAAAAAACTGATTTGTATACATTGTAGTAATTTATTCTTTACGTAGGCACCTATGGAGATAATTTTGGAGGCAAATGTACTTGGGTCTTGGCTCTCAGTGGCTTGCAAGTCAAATTACCGTCACAAACACGGATTGAGGGTCAACCGAAAATCACGCTGAAGGCTCGTGAACTTCAAGAATTAATACATGAGAGGGCTCTTCTTCTGACGGAATTCAAACTCGGACGATGAAAGACATTGCTCCAAATGCGAAAAGATTTTAAAGTCGATGCTTGTACAAGAGGTCCGCGTGTGTGGATTGAGCGAACATTTTTGGGAATTAAAAGGCAGAGAACTCGTGTTGCCTTCATATGGATAAGAAACGAAAACGCAGTATTACCTTTTCATCACTACCCAAGAATCAGATGTGGATTACTTGACATTGCTCAGTGAGTTTTTTATTGTTGCTTAGCGTATTGACCTGTTCGCAGGAAATTGGCAAGATTGTTTTTAAAAAGCCCAGGCTGAACGACTCCTTATTGCTATCCACCCTCTTTCCACATCGTTGACAAACTTGAAGCGAAAGGGTTTCCGTTGATCGTATTCTGAATTTACAAGAAAGTAAATTGAAGGAAGCCACAATTCGAGCTGCAGCCGTCACAGCTGCCGCATCCGCCAAAAGCTCACCGTCCACTTCCGCGCAGCAGCTCGAAGTCAACCCTCCATCTATGTCGTCTCCAGCCTCGTCTCCTCTTGAGACCAATCTATGACCCTCTTTCCCGATATTAGCCGCGAGTATTTGCGACGCTTATTAAAAGAATACGGAGACAAGAACGGAGCATTAGATTTGATTTCAAACCGGCTACTAGATGAAAAGTACCCGAGGGAAGAGAAAACACTAGTTGGTCCCTCTGCTCCTCCAAAGAATCTTGAAAAAAAAGTAGTCGCCTCTCCACCTGGCGGCTGGCCTGAGCCGGGGTTGTGCCGAAGAAGAGTTCGAAAAGCGACGACGATGTTTTCTCCACGTTAAAGGGACTCGCCGACAACGTTAGAAACACCTGGTTACCTGATTTATGGTCTCCAAACCGTTCTTCCAATCAAGGCAGTAACACGATTAACGCTGGCCCTTCAATAGGCAACTCATCGGAGCCCGCTGAAATTACTCCACAGACAACTGAGAGATTAAAGGAACAACTCGCTATGGGAGTCTCGGCAGTGAAAGAGTCACGAGAGTCTACAGTTAAAGGTTCTATTCCTTTCGAACCGAAACCTCCTCCCGCTAGTTACACAAGTTCAGCCTGCAGAGTCATCGCTGAGAACGATCTTATTCTTCGAGGAACCGTCGATGAACTCCCATTATATCTTGATAGGACGGCAGGGGAGGAAGGGGAGGCTGTTCTTGCTAACACTGAGGGGCTCCAGAAATTCGCTATTGTTTTAAAGGCTTTAGCGCATGTGTTTAAACTCCAACCTGCAGCTGTAAACATTTACTTCGATAAAGCTGGAAAAACAGTCGCGTTTAATCGAGGACGGACTTTGTTTTTCAATCTGCGGTATTATTTGGACTCCACTTTCATCAGGGACAAGATGATGATGCAGAAACATATTATTTTTGGTTTATGACTTTATGCCACGAACTCGTAAGTGATTTACGTGAGAGTCATGATTTAACAGTTGCATTTGAAACTATACAGGCTCACAACTTCGTATCAGAACATAACAGTGACCATGAATACTATTTCAGTAGTTTTGCCGAGGTAAGTGTATTTTCCTTCTGTATATGTTGTTGTAATTTTTACTTCTTGCATGCCTTTAGAACTACCTCAAAGATTTGCACTTGGAAATGAAAAAACGCGGACTTGCTTAACCCTTGCCATTTTTTTTAACCATATATTATTCCAACAACTCTATTTTTAAACAATACAAAACGCAATACTTCCAAACTCTTGCTCAACATCCCCAATGACAGCTTTTACTGCAAAGCTTATCTCAGATCCCGGTTCAAAGCCAGGCAAATAAATTGCTGGTTGCTCCGTAAAGTAGTGATCTTCCGTCTTCCTTTCCGTATCAATAACTTTTACCACCCATTTATCGGCCTTTGCTCCGGTCCAAGGAAGCTCCCAGCCTGCCCATAATGTCCCAGGTTTCCTTTGCTCTCCAGATAAACAGGCGATATCCGCAATGCCAATTGCGGGTGGCAGAAGGTTGAGTTCCTCCCAATTCTTCTTGCGGATCAATCTGAGCATGGCGCGAGATTCTTTGAGGGCGTCCTTGATGAGATTTGTGACTTCTTCTATGTGAATGATGGTGTCTTGGTATATCCGATAAAGCCAGTAAGGGCTTGTACAGCATAAGTGGGTCGGGACGGTATTGGAACTTCTGATATCTCTTGTTCGTCTGCAGGGAGATGATTTATTCCACCAAGCATTGCATCTTCGTCGTCATGAGTTATTGAGGTGTTGGGGTGTTTGTTCTACAACGTGAAAATATTTGTTGAAGACTTCAGAATAAAGAGAAAACACTTGAAGAAAACGAGTATCCAAACTAACCTCCCATGCACGATAAATTAAGGCCATCCCAGGAAGCTGACACATCGTCTTATAAGGGGTGTAGTTGTCACTGGGGACTGCATACGGGAACATTTCTATCATGACGGTTCCACGTCTGCAGAACATTCCCATGATAAGGATACTTCCATGCATGGCAAGAACAACTCTTGCACGGCGCATGAGTTTAATCTGTTCTTCAAAGGTATGATCCTCATTTCTGACAAAAATCGCTTGAAGCTTAAATGTTTTCTCGAGATGCATTCGCAAGTCCTCCTCATTTAGCATCAACCGATTTCGCCTGCGAGCCATGATGATAATAAGATCTGTTTCCACAAAATCAATAGATCTTTCGTCAGTCTCTGGGTGCTTCTTATCGAACTCCGCCTCCCACTCCGGTGAGCGTCCAATGTACTGCTCCGGAAGCTCATCTTCACCTAGTGGGACCCGATCCTTCGCACGAACCACTCCGAGACCTCTCGAATGTGAAGCCCGTTTGGCTTTTTGTCTTTGAGCGGCCCTGGGGTTCTTCAAAGCCGTATTGATACCATGTTGTCAGCTTACTGCTTCCGACGATAGCGTCGCGGAAGCAAGTTGTGACCGATTTATCTGACTCGAGATATTCGATCATGCGGAGAGGATGGTTGGTGAGGTATTGAAAAGGGCGAGTAGACTCTGAACTCTCGTACGGGTCAATGAATAAGAGTCGGTGCGTGTTAAGGGAGAACGGCATCCGGAAATCATAGTCTCCTTTACCGACAAAGTGCTTTATCCAGTGAAACAAAGGTATCGTGTCATCATGCAAATTATGCATAATATTTTGAGGGTGCAATCTCTTTGTCATAAAGTAAAGATCCGTTTCATAGCGTACATTCAGGTTTTGAACGACACTATTAAAAGGGGACACCTCGTCAAGATGAAAGCGAACCCATGGATGTCCCGCGACTGTTCCAGCTTCAAGTAGGCCCGTTCGTTGATGGTTTACTGGGACATTCTCGAAAGTTGACGAGCTCGTTTTCAAAACGAACCATCGCTGCTTCTCAGGATTATAACAGAGATTTCTAAATTTGCATGTTCTGATGATGTCAGTTGAAGCCATACGGAAAGAAATACCGTGTCTGGATGGAGTTCCCTTCACACCAAATTGAGGAGCTTGGTAAAGTTGGAAAGACTTGGATAGGTGTTTTCCTTTCTTCGTCAGGTTCGTCATCTTGTTCCTTTTTGCCACTGGTTCCCGATAGCTCCGATTGCTTTAACATTTGCTCAGACTGCTTTTTCTTTGACGACTCCTGGTGCTGATTCTGATTGCCATCATCCTCTCGAGAGGTCACTGCATTTACCTTTTCTATATCTCGGGCATCTTGAGGGTTTTTCTTAACCTCATGATTTGCATGCAATTCATCCTTGCTATTTAACTTGGCAAGGAGTTCTGGTAGATAGTGAGCGTTTGATGATTTGAAGTTTGCATCTTTCTCACCATTTGTACTTGTGACGCCAATCGTCCTCAACAAGCTTTACGGCCCTTGCAATTTCATCCTGTGAGGCTTGTGGTGCATGAACACTGTGATTTGATCCCGTTTTTGCGATTTGGCCCACATCAATTATTAAATGGATCAATCCAGAGACGTAAAGTCCAAGTGCAAATGCACCCAAAACGACTGCAAAGATGAGTATCTTTGTCCGCGATGGGCAAAATGAACGCTGTGATGAATCTGTTCTTCGTCTAATGGAAGCCAGCGGAGCTTCCCTAGAAAAAGGTCCTGGCTTGAGAGATGTCGGTGACATGCTCCCGGTCCCTGTTCGCTGACGGAAGTTTGAGACCACGCGGATTCCTTGGGGCCGATCATCTAATCGAGGCGACTCTTGTGGGTCCCCATCGAGATGAATGAGGCAAAATACACGTGATCTGCAAGATGTTTCGAGTTCGGTGAAGTTGTGTGTCGCAAGACACTGAGGTTGTGTCGCAGACACTGCCACTATCGCTTTATTCAGGAAATTGGTTGTAGAACACAATGTCGTCGGTGATATCGCGATGCCATGGAGTAACGGGCTTGAGATTCTCTGGGGCGAGATCTGGCCAAGACTGTTTTATGGCGTCGAGGACAAATTGGCCAACAATAGCGTTTCCCTAGAGTTAAAGTGAAGGCCATCCGTCATATATTTCGAAGGATAGCATTTATCTCGTCCTTTGGCATACCCTCTGCAATGCCCAGCCTTAAAAGTGTCCACATATCGTATATCGTCAGGCCATTTGGAACGTGCTTCCTTTGCAACCTCTACGCATGCGTCTCGGTAAAGCCCTGTCCGCTCCAGAGTCCTGTCAGGCTTGCGGTCGGACTGCTTGCAGTGCTCGCCCCATTTCTCCTCATCCACTGGAGGTGGTGTTAATACCAGAACCCTTACATCAGGCGCAAACGATTTTGCTGTTTGATCATTGCAGTCAAGTTCTGCTTGTAACTTTCGAGAGTAACCGCCTGTTGTGGGTTTGCAGTCGCATCAACAGCGTCGTTGGCACCAAGCCATATAGTCATAAGACGAGTATGAGTGGAAGAAGTCTTGAAGTCTCGGAAAACAGCAGGAAGCAAAGCTCTGCACCATTTCGTAGTGTATCCTTAACATCTTAGGCCACTATTTCCCATAAAACCAACCTGAGAAACCGCGATTGCAAACTTCAACCTTCCTCATGTACTGGTTAGCAAGGAATGCACCCCATCCTCTTAGATCTGGATCAAAGCCTTGCTATAGTTGCGGTTAGTAGATCGTAAGGAAGAATCCCCACTTGTGTGAGTGAATCTCCAAATAGAAGGATTCGGTCGTAGGTGAGGGTACTCATGCTAGTATTAGGTCTAATTTTTATTTCAGGCGGCACACATGAAGTGATCCCATCCACCAACGAGCTTTAAAGCATCTTTCACCCATTGTTTACCATGAGACAGAGAGTCTTTGCTTTTGAAAAAGGTGTCAATGGGGCAAGATACCACTCCGCCGGCACCATCAAGTACTGTAATTTGATCCCTTTGTACGTATATGTCCTTAACATTTGCAGACATTACAGTAAGCTGCCCATCACTGTCAAAAGCATAAACCTTTCCATCCACTAAATACAACGTAAGCTGAATGGTTGAAATCCAATTACTTACAGCTTGATATTAAACCCATCACATTAATGTTTGGAAGATGTGATGGATCCAGCAGGAGGATTTTACTGATAACATCGGCTTTCAGATTAACCGCAATCTGCACAATTGCAGGATCTTGGAAAAGTCCATTTATCGCCTTGCATTCCTTGAAAAGCGGAGAGCCGGGAATATGAACCTCGCTTTCTGGATATCCGTAAACATTAATGACCGCCCCTTCTCCGGATTCAAGGTTTGAAGCTAAAAGCAACGCATTTTTATCCAGCGAAACATGGATATGACCTTGAAGTTTCAGAGCATCGGCGACAAGGACCGGATCCAGGAATTTGACAAATGTTTCAGAATCTTTCGCTAGGTATCCCCACAAGAAGATTTCAGTACGGATGTCCCTCTTATCGCCCTGATCCATTGGCCTTGCAATGGCCACCGTCAATGAACTATTTGCGAGGATTCCAACGACTTTTCGTTCAATTTGTGAAAAGAATTCAACCTTCTTCGGGCTGGAATCATATAGCTCAACTCCATGTCCTAAAATAATGTCAGGCTCTATAAATTATGTGGCAAGACCTAGCAATCCACCTCCCCATGTCCACACGTCACCATTTGAGGTCAATGCTGAGGAATGAAATGACCGCATGCAACTCAACGATATCCAAATTCAAAGCTTGTTCTTCGTTTAAGCCAAAATCCATCCGCGATGGAGTATCAATCATATCAATGTCTTCATCTTCAGAAGTAAACATTGAAAACTGCATGTTCTTCTGTTCCGCAACTTGACCTGCTTGCCCAAAGAAATTGATCCCCATCCGTAAAGAAGCCTTTTGAAGTGTCTGGGGATTTCACTACAGCTGCAGAATGCTGGATCTGGTTCAAAGTTATTTTACAACGATTTGTCACTCCATAACCGCATGCAAGAGATCGAACTAGGAGAGAGAGAATTTAGCGGTTCGTCCATATAATAACGTACCTCTTAAATTAGAAAGTCCTTCAACAACTACGGGAGCATCAGCACGCTTGAGCAATGTCCCAACTCCTAGTTTGCCCTCATCGCTACTACCCATGCAAGAACTCTACTTGCATGGCTGCTGTTGTTGACAAATGCCTTGAAAGGCGGACACTGAGACAAACATTCTGAAGTCATGACATTTTGGCTTTCAGTGAATTTTGCATTGAACCATGAATGGTGATGAAAGCGATTTATCTGGCCTCAGTCCAGATGCCGTGAGTACCTTTCCACGCAAACGGTCTGATTAAAGACATACATGCCTTAGATACGGGCCAAGAGACTCGCCAAAATCGGGACATCTAATTCGACCTCACTCGTAAATGCAGGCGAAACCTCGCCTGAGCCACCTAAGACTTCAAACAAAGGGCCTACTGTCGGCTCCAACCACAAAACGTCAGTAACCTTGAGGATGCCATGGTACGTGGTCAATCATCCATTGTTTAAATCTAACTCTCGGTAGGAGGGCGTCGTGGCGACCAGCCCCTCCCCGAGCCGCAAAACAGGGCTGTTTCCCAATTTTTAAATGTTACAGACGACGATTGGGAGCATCAGAGCTGAGTTTCATCTTTTCAGTGTGTTTGGATGTAAGGGATTGGTACCCACGGCACAAACTTACGACTTCTTAGGAGGCTGTGGCGAGAGCCAAGGGCTACACATTCCTTTCTAGTGTTGTTCAAGATCTCACAGCAGATACCGTGCGTTGAAGTTTTCCTCCGCAATGCTCGATCTTGTTTTGACCAGCAGGCTTTCGATTGAAGCTACTTCGATAGATGAGAAGACACTCTCTTTCACTATCTTTTATCATGCTGGAAAAAACAACGTATTGTCGCCAAATGTTCGCGGATATTCTTGTGAAAGCATCAGGACCTGATAAGGATCGCGCACAAGAAGGAATCGGCCGAAGAAGCATCGTACTGGATTCTTGTCGGGAGTTGGTTATTAGTTACAGCGGACTAGTTGTCACTCCAGGCTAGCGGAAAGCTTTCCACAATCTGATTTGTGAGTTTTAATGATTACTAAGACTGACCAGGAATAGTGCTTTACAGCTCGGACCTCGTATTATTGCCAAGAAACTTCTCCAGGATCCTTTGATGGCGGAAGAGGATCTACCAAAAGCTTTCTTAGATGAGTTTGTGCAGCGTTTCGCCGGAGACGGTTTGGATGAGGTTAGTTTATTGTCTCTCCTTCATATACAATGGGATATTTACGATGCCTTTTATTGTAGATATTAGGGCCGATTCTTATCGAGATTAGGGACGAAGCCTTAAAGAGAAATATCGTCACAGATTTCCGGGTGCCCATGCGGGTATGCGGTCAGATGTTTCTAATTTAACAGTAATAGACTTTAGGTTTATTGCTTAGTTATAAGGAAATCGTCAACTTTGTGATATCCAAAATGTCTGGATGCCTCGGTTGTCACTGCGAAGAGCATTGAGGACTTTTCAGTCTTAGGTCCATTTTTTTCGCGACCTGCTTGCCTTTCGGACAGTCAAGGCAAAATCGCAGAAACATACTTCTCCAGCTCCGATCCATTTTCGGAGGCGGATGACGGGCCAGAGCACGAGGGCGTGTCTATCGGCGCTCGAAATCTTGGTGATGTGAAGAGCTCAATGGCATCTCTTAGGGACCTGATAAGTTTGGCGCAGGTATGCTTATGGCATGTTTTCAAATCTAACTTTGATCAAGACGGAATTGCATGGTTAGTGTTGCCTATTATTAAATCAAGTCCGGATGCGAGAGAAGCCGTATTGAACTTTCTAGCTAAGGCAATCGCAGTTAATTATCCTCGTGGGCGTATGCAGGTGCCTATCCTTTTTTTTCTTGTCATCATACTAAGAGATATTTAAGGTCGATAAGGCGCTTTTATCCACAGATGGATTCATATTCAACATTTTAAATTGATGCTAAAGTTGGTGGAGCCTATCATGGATCCAAATTATTCGAAGATACATCTAATCGATCCGCGCTTCTTCAATTCTCCCAACGTTCGATTGCCCCTTCTTCAAGGCACCACATTGATCAGTGCAGATACTGAGTTTATGGAGCGATGTAAACTCGTAGTGGCAACGGACTTGGGAGGGAAGACTATGAATTTTGTCACAGACGTATTCTTCCTCGCCTTTCCGCCCACCACTATGGCTTTCTTAGCATCACCCGATTTTACGGAACTTTACACGCCAAATAGCTGATCTTCGTAAGGAGATTGACAGGCTGAAGGCGGAACGGGATAGTGGTCTTTGGACTTCTACTCCAAACAGGCAGCTTATGGGGGCCCTATGCTGAAGAGGCTACAAGCGCAGTTAGATTTAGCTATATCGCATAAGCTTCTGATGGATGCGAATCTTATGGATAGGAACACGATTGATCAGTCTTTAAGATTCTATAATTTTGTCATTATCTGGTTGCTTCGATTAGCTTCAAAGGGAACAAAAGGATTTGGTGGGCCGGATGGCCCGTTTTGGAAATCGATTTCGTTAGGAAGCAACCGTGAAAATTTATTCTACCTCTTCCCGAGAAGGTTGACGAAAGCTTTGCCACTTTGCCGGAGTGGATCGTGGACGATATTGCCGAGTTTTTCCTATTTATTCTGAGGTATTGAGAAACATTTGCTGCAGGTCTATTAATATTGCCAAGGTCCAAGCCTATTTTGTTAGAGTCAGCGCCTACCGACGAAATCGTTATGTTCAGCATTGTAATACTGGGAAGTCCTCCTATGTCAAGAATCCTCACTTGCGAAACAAACTTGTAGAAGTTCTCTTCTTCCTTACCCTCCCGCTTTATCGGTCTCAAAATGGGAAGTCTGTTGGGCCGCGTCTTGATGCGGTCTTAGGGACCAATGAAGTATCGAAGCGCTTTCTTATTCGCGCTATTGTTGGTTATTACATAGGTATGAATTTCATAATTTACCTTATAAACTTAATCTGACAACATTATTGTGACTTACAATATTGTTACATCAAGATGTCGAGCATTCGGGAGTATCCTCCGCGTTTTATGACAAGTTCAACGTTCGATACAATATTTCTCAGATAATGAAGTCACTCTGGAATGATCCAATTCATCGGGCATGTTGATAGAGGAGAGCAGGTTGGATCTCAACGTTTATTTTTTTTCGCTAACAGCACAAGGAATGAGACTCAATTCGTCAAATTTGCAAACTTGCTTATGAACGATACAACTTACCTGCTAGATGAAAGTTTGACGAAGCTTGCGGAAATTCACAAAATTCAGGACGAAATGGCAAATACTACAGTTTGGCAAGGGCTTACAAGGTGGGAAGGTGGTAATGAATTATGTTAATTTGAAAAGCAACAACAGGAAAGAAGGAGGCGACTCTTAGGCAGTATGAGCGTCAAGCTCAGTCATATGTATCATTGGGAAATGAAACCTTCATATGCTACAATATCTTACTTCTGATGAAGCTATCGTTGCACCTTTTATGGCGACGTATATTGTCGAGCCTTGCGGCGATGCTTGATTACAATTTATCCGCTTTGGTTGGACCACGGTGCACGGAGCTTAAGGTACTAACTTTTTAATCTTAATGTTTTGCTGATTGACTTAGGTTAAAAATCCCGAGAATATCGGTTCAACCCTAGGAAGTTATGACGGAGATTGTGGATATATTCCTTCATCTCTCGCATCGGTCTGAATTCGTGCAAGCCGTGGGAAAGGATGGGCGCTCTTATAATAGGACCTCTTCGTAAGAGCTAAGAATATCTTGATGAAAAACCGCTTGAAGAGCCACGTAGAGAAAATTACTGCGATTGTCCTTACACCTTTTTTTAGGATGAAATTCAGGCATTAGATGCTTTCGTTGAACGTGTAGAACATCATCTTCAGAATGAGCGCGAAGAGGAAAGGAGCTGGGTGATATCCCCGACGAGTTTTTGGGTAAGCCAATATAATCCTTTTGCATACCTACCTAATATGATACAGACCCGCTTCTTGCCACGCTAATGGAAATCCTGTCTTGTTGCCCACGTCAAATACGACGGTTGATCGGTCTACAATAATCACACAGTGCTTTCTTCTCCGATGGACCCGTTCAACCGGAAACCTCTCACTGCAGATATGCTTATACCTAGTAAGTTTATACTCCGTTTGCGGCCGCTGATGTACATTTTCCTTAAAGATACTGAGTTGAAGGCGAAGATTGATGAATGGAAGCGACGCGCCAAGAGTAAGGAAGATATGATGGATATTCAACATTGACGCGAAGAACGGGGTTAAGGGTCAAGGGCAAGATTCCGGCTTGATTTTTTGTGTGTCCGAATATTTTTGATAAATAAAAGATGCTCTCTGCATTCCAAGTCCTTCAAGTGAAGCTTCTCAGTGACAAGGCCAAGGTCCTACCCGGGGTTCTGAGATGGCTGCAGGTTACGACTCTGCAGGTAAGATGAATACGCATAATAGCTCCTAATGAAAAATAGTGCTGAGGATATGACGATCCCAGCGCATGGCCGAGCTGTTGTGCCCACCGACATCAGCATTGCCCTTCCTGAGGGTACTTACGGCAGGGTCGCTCCTCGTCTGGTCTCGCAGTGAAGAACTTATTGACGTCGGAGCCGGTGTTGTTGACCGGGACTATCTGTTCCCTTAGGGTGGTGCTGTTCAACTTTGGAGACTCAGACTTTCATGGTAGTTTTCCCTTTCCAGTCAGACGGCTTACACGTTTCCCAAACCTAGTTAAGCAGGGTGACCGCATTGCTCAACTGTTCTAGAGAAGCATTACATTGCTCCCGTAGTCGTTGTTGAGGTATCAGTAGTCTCCACGATAATGCTAATATATATCAGGAAACTCAGTGAAACTGATAGAGGCCACGGCGGATTTGGGTCCACAGGACTCTGAAGGATCTTTATACAATCAATACCCCTTATTTCAACAATCTTCTATGGAACAACTCAAAGCCTTAACACTTTGATAATCGTCAAAAACGAATAAAGAACTGCTGCTGGCCATGACAACATAGACCATGCGATCGCAGTTGAAATGTAAGACGGTTTGAGATCCGGCATGAGGTCGTCCACTCTTTGTCTGGTCTCGCGTATTCCGAAAGAGTTGTCGATAACAATCGTAGCGAGCTGTTTCTTCCTTTCAATTGACATTTGGGCATCAATCCGTTGCTGAGCTGCTCTGATGATAGATCGTCTCTTTTCATAAGGCGAACCTTTTGAGTTGACTCTGGCTAAAGCAAATATGAGAACCTTGCAAATGATAAAAATACTGACCAGTACACTACTATAATCGCATGCACCCATTTGTCTATACCAGCCTCAAACAGCAATGGCGTGTCCAGCACAACGAGTCGTTTACCACACAGAAAAGCCCAAAGCATTTGACGAAGCATCTCCAGACGATGTATGGATGTGTCGATGCATTTACTTTCCGTCTGGCCTGTGCATCCCTGAACACTAGTGCTCCAAGTCTTGGCCGGTCAATCTCTCCATTAGAGGTCAAAACATTGGATGCACCCAACGCATTCACAATACGCCTATGAGCAGGATTTCCGGGCGCTACTACATCCCGCGCGATGGCATCCGCATCGATAATGGTGATGTCATGCTCGGCCAGTGCTCTTGATACTGTGGACTTCCCGGTCGCTATGCCACCAGTGAGGCCAATGATTCGCATGATGGTGACACTTTCTAATTGTATAAATAAATGTACTGAAATTTACTCAATAACACTGTATGGTTTGGATAATAATCTAACTGGTACGGTGATATGTAGATCAATATATATACAGGGTATTCAAACAGGAGGTGCTTAGTGAATTAAACATTAAAAAGAATAACTCCTAATCTAACAAACATCACATCACATTACAACACAACCGCTTTCCCCTTCTTTCCTCAGCTTCCAACACCTCAAGCGCCTTTACCAATGCAGATACTCTGAATCCAAAGGGCTGTCGGGCTCTCCCGCTTTCAAAATCCTGCGCGTTGAGTCCAAATATGTCCTTGCCTTGGCCAGATCTGAAGGCAGCTTGAATCCATCCTCGTTAAGGCCAAAAAGATAAAGACGTGCGAGATTGATTGTGAAAGAATAAAATTCTGGGATGCTGCCATTTTCCAAAACTCAATAGCGCTCGGGTAATCTTTAGTAACATCTGCCTCCGGATCCCCGTTAAAGTAAAAGCTCGCGACATTGTGTTGAGCAACTGACAGCCCTTTATATATGTCAGTAAACATAAAGATACTAAATAAACCTTCTTGGCTGCACTCATGTACAGCAAAAAGGCTCTTTTCCTATCAGGACCACCATCTATGCCGTCTCCGGATTCTAGGTGAGTTGCCAGAAGAAACTCCGCCTCAGTGATTCCTACAAGGATATAATCAGAAAATGCTGTGAGTGGAACAGAACCTGCAGCAACTGCCCTTTCGAAATATTCAACAGCCTTGCGCGGATCCTTTTCGACTCCCATGCCGTTGCGATAGAGATGGCCTTTCATATTAGTTTACTCATAACAGATGCGTGTACCAATTTGAGTTGACGCCAATCCATGCCCGCCATCTGATGCTTCTTGCAGTAGATGAAAGCGTTCTCAAACTGTCCCTTCTTCAACCTCGTACATGCCAAGAATGTACTGTGACTGCGCATGGCCTTTGGTAGCCAAATCACAAATATGCGTAACGATTCTTCAGGGTTCGGCGGCAAGTCCAGGACGCCTAATCGCGTTAATTCGACTCTTGTTGAAATATTCATACCTCCCCAAAGAAGCTTCGCATACATGTATTCTATCTCAGATGTTCCATCTCTTCGTAATGAAACCATGTTAAAAACCATGGCCTTGTTTTCTTCACAGAATGGTTAAAAGGTGTAGAAGCCGACGGAAGGTTATCGTGGTATAAAGGAAATTACCATTTGTAGTTTTTATGAGAATATCAAATAAAGCCAGAAGATCCGAAGTCTTACGCACTATTCCAAGGTCAGAAGATTCGCTTTTGCTCCTTGGATTCACCACTTGCCAACGACTGCTTTAAATCATTTTCCTTTTTATTGTCTGCTGCAAGCTCTACAAGCTTTTCGGCGAATGCAACGTCCAGAGCAGACTTTCGCTGCTCCAGCATATGCTTCAAGACTATACGATCAGGTAAAGGATCTCTCTCCACATTATGGGCTAACTTTGAAGCCTCAGGGCTACCCATAAAACGGTCAATAGTGCTTTAACAACATGACATATTCTCACAATGATTCGAGAACTTTATCGCCAACCTCCTCATTTATTCTAGAAAATATCCCACCCATCCCATCTTGTCCGTTGCTGTAGTTTCGCCGTAGGATATTCGCATGGGTTACTCTTCGCACTGATCTCAATCTTCTTGAAACCAACATCTTGACAATTTTGATCAAGATGGTCTTCCCACCTCGAACGCCAACCCCATCTGAAAGCATCAAGGTCAAGCGTCTGTATCTCATCCGGCATGGAGAAACGGACGCAAATGCATCAGGAATATTACAAGGACGTGGGATTGACCTTGATCTCTCAGTTCATGGGAGGAAACAAGCGGAGGCTTTAGCTGAAAGGTTCCGCGATGTTGTTGTCGACTCAATTATAGTGACATCTTTAAAGGTTTTATCGATATATTACATAATCTAAAAGATTAAGAGAACAGCGGAAACCGCATCCTACATTCAAAAATATCACCCAAACACATTCTATAAGGTTCAGTATTGGTTAGTAAGGATCTAATTATATTATTAGAGAGTTGCTGGACTAGATGAGATTTCTTGGGGGAAATGGGAAGGCGGTCCTCTAAATGCGGAACTGGAGGGCTTATGGAAGGCATGGGAGAACGGCAGCTTCGATGGTATTGTACCTTTTAACCTTCGATTAGTTGACTTTTGAAGCAAAAGCGCCTTTAGGAGAGTCGCCATTTGATGTCGAAGACAGATGCGACCCCGAAATCTACGATATTTTACAACGCGACGAAAGCGATGTTGTTCTAGTTGTACACGGCCGGTTGCTTCGTATCCTATTGGCTTCCTTGCTGTTTCAGGATCTTCGATACATGCCGGATTTTAAACACCACAACACTTGCGTGAACATCGTGGATGTGGCTATATCTTCGGATTTAAAGGATGCTGAAGCATTACAGGCATTCAGTGAGGGAGGATGTGTGCAACGCAAATACGAGAAAGGTCAATCTACAACATTCCCATTATGCTCTTCCAAAGTGAAGCATCCCGATGGTATCGCGTTCAGAGCTGTTGTTTTGAATGACACTGAGCATTTATCCACTTTGAAAACAAAGGAAGCGCTTAACTAGGCGCTGTTCTCTTTCGTTGTTTGTTCCAAATCTACATAGAGAAGAGAAAATAAAAACACAAAATGATGATAATGTAACTCTGCATCGATCATACGTTTTGTGTGGTGCATGTAAATGAACAACTAATTTAAATTATGGAGCATGCCGAATAATTTTATTAGGTAACTGCATTTGAACGGCTTGACAATTACATCGCTGTCACCTGTAATGGCATTTCCACCTCAAACACCATCACCGTCTGAGACTATCAAGATCAAGCGTCTCTATTTGATCCGTCATGGAGCAACAGAAGCAAATACAGCCGGAATATTGCAGGGGCGTGGGATTGACCTGAATCTTTCAGCATCTGGAAGGAAACAAGCTGAGATATTAGCGGAAAGGTTTCGTGACATTACCGTGGATGCACTCGTTGTCACCTCATTAAAGGTACCATCAAGATTTTTCACTTTCAGCTACTTCTGATGTATTAATCTGCTCAGAGAACAGCTGAGACCGCCTCGTTTATTAGAGACTACCATCCCAACGCTTCATATATGGTAGAGAAGAGCATTTGCAGCAAACATTTAATGCTTGTTTTAGATACTCGATAATTTAGATGAGATATCATGGGGGACTTGGGAAGGAGGACCTGTTAACAATGATTTGAAGCTTATGTGGAAGTCTTGGGACAACGGAGATTTCAGTGGTATGGTGATTGATTAATTTTGTTTAATATGTACAGCGAAAGCGCCTTCAGGGGAATCGCCTTTTGACGTTGAAGATAGGGCCTGTCCTGAACTATACAACCTTTTAAACGGTGACGAGAATAATATCGTCCTTGCTCTCCATGGCCAAATACTTCGAGTCGTTCTGGCTTCAATGCTATTTCACGACCTACGCTACATGCCGAATTTCGAGCATTCGAACACTGCCGTCTCTGTTGTTGATGTGGCCATATCTTCAAACCCCAAAGATTCCGAGGCCCTGAAGGCTTTTAGCGAAGGAGGATGTCTTAATCGACAATCATTGAGGACCTCCGCCGTGTTTCCACTCTGCTCACCAAATGTAAACCATCCAGCAGGTGTATCTTTCAAGGTCGTTCTTCTGAATAATACCGATCACTTATTGCAACTCAATAACTAAAGACTATACTCAACTGTCAAGGACATAATGCAGATTTATTGTGCAGGCTTGTTCGTCAAAGTCACTAAAGGTAGACCAGTTCTTGCGGAAGTTGGGACGACTGGTAACATTGCGGCGGCTACTGTTCTTCCTTCTTGAAGAAGGACGTTATAAGTTGAACCTGCTTGTCGCTGAAGCAGCTATTAGATTGAAATTAAATAATTGACTTCTTACGGAAGGAAGAACTTCTAACTGTATTCCTAGTGACAGAATGTATGTCCTAAGAAGTTGAGGTAATGCGTGCATTTGAGCACCGGTGCCAATTACAAGGATTTCTGAATGAACGGTGAGACGCGTAGTGAAGTTCAACCAACCTGGCTTGGGCTGCACTAACTCGAATATATTTAATTCTTTCCTAGACCAGTTGTGAAAGACGGATGATGGATCATCAACAACAGCCTCGCTGGCTGCGCTTTCCGCCATCAGCTCTTTGCTACCAATACCAAACTGGAGAGTATCCCACAGCAATACCGAGTTGTTCAACAAAATGATTCCACCATTGACAGAGAGATCGTTGACTGTAAAGCCCCAATTGCCCACAGACCTCACCATCTTTGTACCAGGACCGATAGTATTGCTCAACACATCGAAGGTCATTAAAGATGAGGTCGGTGCTCGGGGTGTTGGCTGAAACACCTCACCGGTTCCACTGCGCATGACCTTGGTGGAGAAAAGGCTGTGATTTGTGACGATGGACGGGTGAGTGGGTACGTGAGCATTGTGATTCAGGCTCGCTCGTCGTAATGCGAAACTGTATCGTCTAAACATTTTCTTTACAAAACGCCGAAGGAAAAATGGTTTTATTATTCAGAGCATTTGCAATATTTGGATACAGGACTCTGCATGGTGGGGCATTAAAGTGATGTGCGCAACAAGCCTGATCTCCCCTCAAGCTCAATAGGCTTCGAGGAGAGAATAATGCCGCAAATGATGTAGGATGCAGTAAAGACCAACTCATCAATGATCGATGAGCCAGCTCGGATGCTTCCAGCAAAAAAGTATAAAAAGATATTGGGTATCTGGCCATCGTTATGGAAAAACTTGATCTTTATTAGTGTTTGGGACATCCATCGACCCAGCGTGCTGATACAGTTGATCGATTCGCTCACTACTACTGAGGTCTATGTACAAATGTATAATCAAGACAGAAAGTGTATTGTAAGAAAGAAAATTGCATATGTGCACCTTTTCTTGACAACCTTTTTATACCATGCAACTTGATCCTGAGCTGGCCCGAACGCTGTTTCCATCAGGGAGCCTTCCTGGTACTGATGGAATCTCCAAACAACCTCGAATTCGGGTGGATCTTAATGAGTGGAAGACGGGGCCAAAGTTTAAAGGCTTAAGCTCATACCGCCAGGACTTCATTTTTTCTTTTACAGGTTCTTCTCCTGCAGCTATAAATCATTTGACGCATTCTTGATAGTGCAAAAGGAGGAGAAGGAGGATCGTTTTCCGCGCGCGCACAGGAATGTTTAAGTATTTCGCCCCAAAAGAGGTGAATTTGGTTGGTTAACGTCTTTGATATATTAATTATGAAAAGGTTGCAGTTAAAAGGTGGGACCCATCAACCGAGGATTTCCTTGATGAGGATAAATTAGACAGCTCTTATGTTTCTGGCCTACAAAATGGTATTTTTAATATATTACGATAAGACTAACATTGTTTGAGCTCTTGAACAACTCGACCCCAATCTTGGAGCTTACCCTTTTCTTCCAACGCCTGATCTCCCAGAGCCTAATTATCAGAAATGGATCCGATTAACAAGCAACATCACTCCAGATGTGCTGAAGAAGGTCTTACCTAAATCAGGAAAGGTTAATTCTGGCCTAAGTGGATCTCGATTTTCGGACTTCGGGGATGTTATGCAGAGAAAGTCGACAGAACAGATGATTTTGGACTCTCATGATGCATATCTAATCAATTTCACTGTAATTGATTTGAAGCGATCTTTTCCTGTGAATTCAAGTCCGGATCAAATTATGAAGTATAGCCTAGACAAGAGCTTTTTACTTCGGAGTATTTTAAATCTCGAGTACAAAAATGGTTAGATGGTTTAATTCTTCTTTTACAAAACTTATACTTACACTAAGTAGATTACAAAATGTTGCTGGGGGAACTTCAGTTGGCCTTCCTTTTGCTCCTTGTTGGACAAGTTTATGACGGATTAGAGCAATGGAAGACTATAATCCAATTGCTAAGCAATTCGCCAGAAGCAATGTCTCAGTATGACGTACCCTATTCTCCGACCTTTTGGGTAGGTTTTATCGTTTGATGCTTTCGTAACGACGATTCAGGTGTTATTAATGATCAACTCCGAGAGTGCCCAGATGATTTTTTCTCGGACGTTCTATCGTCAGATAATTTTCTGATGTCTTGCCTCGTTCGACTTCTATGCAATATGGAAGAATCTTTGGAGCTTTCGTCTCGCACAATAAAGGCGGCTGCAAATGAGGAAAGCTTAAAAATCAAGCAAACCTTGAGGACGAGGTTTAAGACTGATATTAACGCTGAAATACGGAGATATTTGGAAGAAAAGGAAGATGAGGAGGAATATGCACCTGTTTCTGTTGAATTTGAAACGTAATTGTTGCTTTGATGTGCAGAGCATATATATCTAATATACCCCAACATTGCTTTATTTAACATTGGATGCGAAAATCTTTATGGAATGAATGGTATATATGTCTTCGTATTTTTCTTGTAAGCTACGTAGTCATCTCCGAAAAAAGAAACAAGGGTCCTTTCCTCATATGTAATCCGATTCGAGAAAAACTTGTAAAGAGCTATCATATACCCCACTGCTGCAATGGGGTTTCCCATCATAAGTTGCAAACCGATAGCCCAATAAAAGAATCCCGTATAGGAGGGGTGTCGGAAAAACCTTAAGTCGTAAGCACATTCGCAATAGACTATATTATACTTATAAACACCATGTATAACCAGTCGATGAGATTGTTCTTGCCTATCTGCTACAATGTGCGTGAAGTTGGCTCCAGCGGTAATCATGGCGGACGAGCGCAGAATTTGTGAGGCTACAACGATTGCTAACGCTTCAGTTTGTATCAGTACCTTCGATTGTTTTACTCAAACTGACCAATCCATTGAATATGCCAAAGCTCTTCATGGTAGGGAAGAGCCATAGCTCGATAAAAAACTCGAACAGTCCGAATGACATAGCAAAATGATATTCCTTACTATGATTTAAAAGGAAGGCTTATGGATTTAGAGTTCGGTCAAGTTAAAACTATCTAACAATTCAAACCAAGGCCTCCCTCTTATATATTGCGGTGCAAATATACTCGAGTGTATGAAAAGTTGAGAGAGCCGATATGAAGAACCCGATAGCTCGAAACGGACCTCCAGAGACCAAACCCCAAACTAATCCAGCTCCACTTGCAAAGCCTAAAAGGGCGGCATATATGCTGATGTTGGCAGGACTGTGAATACCATCCAGGACTGGTACCCGCTCTGGAGGTTGGTAAATTGGACCATCTTGATCCGCGTATTTGTGTTTGCGACTAAAGGCCATGTCAATTTCTAAATCAGTTTGCAATTGATAACTCCTCTGGAAGAAACGAACTCAGAAGTGCAATTCTTCAGGTCAACAGTAACAGCGTCTCCTTTGTAGACCTTTTAATGTTGTCGTAACTCGTTATAATTCATGGAACGTTTTTTAATCAGAATATTCATGTAATTTATTAAACTTGTAGGGTCTTTGAAGCCCTAAAGTTACAACGCTCGTACTAAGCCCGGACTTCTTTATCCTTGTACATTATTCATCCTTCTAGTAGATTCCAACCGTCCACAGCATCCTCCACAACATCTTTCGTCAGTCTAAAAAACTTTTTTCAAATATTAGAGTCAGTTTTTCCAACAACTTCAAGGATCAAGAATGGCGTCGCCCACACCGACAGGCTATTCATCCGGGGATGATGACATGGAATGTCCCCTTTGCATGGAGGAAATCGACATCACGGATAAACACTTCAAGCCATGCCCCTGTGGTTATCAAGTATGAAGACAATGTGAGCAAGAACTGATTCTTGGTGCCAGGTCTGCCGCTTCTGTTGGAACCACATCAAGGAAGATCTTAACGGATTATGTCCGGCTTGCCGTAGAACATACTCAGAAGATAACTGTCGAGTTTAAGCCAATATCGCCGGAAGAGTAAATATCAGCACACCGCGACCATCTATCTAACACATATATATAGGCTTGTTCGGATGAAGAATGCCAAAAAAGCGACGAGAAAAGGAGAAGAAGGAAATGGACAATGCTGCAAGACGTCATCTGGCTAATGTGCGAGTGGTCCAAAAGAATCTCATTTACATACTCGGCCTGCCGGCAAAGTACTGCACGGAAGATGTATAGTTTAAAAATCACATGTGGAAGACTTACTACATTAGTTTCTTAAATCACCCGAGTTTTTTGGTCAATATGGAAAAATAACTCGGGTAATTGTAAACAGAAGAGGGCATGGGCATACACCTGTTATCTCTACGATGTCACCAACTGGAGTGTATGTCACTTATGCAAAGAAAGAAGAGGCCATAAGAGCGATTGAGGCAGTAGACGGGACGATCTGCGATGGAAAAGTTATAAGGTATGATTTGCAAATCTTTGGAATAAACGTTTAAATGTCTGATCGTTTGGGTTTAGAGTCACCCATGGAACAACCAAATATTGCTCCTACTTTCTTAAAAACACACCGTGTCAAAATTTCAATTGCCAGTATCTCCATGAGCCTGCAGAAGAAGCAGATACATATGCAAAAGAAGAAATTGGGTAGGCTGTGACTTTCAATACCGATTGCTTATTTTCTCAAAATTTTATCATCTAGAAAACAAGTAGTTCGTGATCGGCAGCAGAGATCTGTTCCTTTTGCAGCGCTTGTTACGCAACAGAAAAGAAGAAAAAGAAGAGAGCGCGTTACCACCAACTGCAAACTGGTATGGCCTTCAGATAGTTTCTTTTTTTAAAAGTCAACAATAGGGCAAAACAAATTGTGAAGCCATCGCTACCTGCTGCTATTGGCAATCCTCTAGCGCAAGTTTCTGCAATAGCGCCGACCGCGGCAAGTATGACAACTTCAACAACTCCTGAAGCAGAGGCTATCTCGAATCAGGAATTTGATAAGATATCACTGAATGACACGGATGCCGAAAAGGCAGAGAAGAAGGCGAAAGAAATGAGAGAAAGAAGGCCAAAAAAGCGGCTGCGGCTGCGGCTGCCGCGGCAGCAGCCACGGTAACCTCAGGTACTGGTGCGCCTACCGCTTCGGGCGGAAGAGGGTCAGTTTCTGTGGATAGAACACCTAAATCTGAGGAAGAAGAACTCTTCTTTCGAGCTATCTCTATGATAGCGCAGATGAGTGTCCTATGATTACGAGAAAAGGCAAATCCTTGAACCTGTGGTGATCGCAAAAGCCATCGGAGCAGCTGTGACCGCAGCAGCCGCAGCAGCAGCAGCCACATCAGCATCTGTTCCTATTCCCCTCAGTTTAGCTTCACTCGGAGATGAATTTCTGTCACCAAGTGCACTTGGTTATCGCAACCATCCAGTTTACTTGGGACCTTTCGATCCTTTTGGTACCGACGAGTTTGCAAACTATTTGAGTACTTCTCGGCAAAATTCATCTGCTAGTTTTGATAATACTTTAAGTACCATGATTGGTGGAGGTACGGGTGGTTCGCTATTGAGAATGGAGTCTTTTGCAGATGGCAGAAGGGTATCGCCGCAGAACGAGGCTTCAACGTTGAGATCCTCGAGAAATGGTCGTTCGACTATGGATGCTATTGATGCAGGATTTGATTCTGACTTGGAAAAGACGGACGATGAACGGAAGAATCAGGTATACATTATAACGCGTTCTTTGACTTTTACGCTTACAAGTTAACTTTTATTTGAAGTCATTCCGATCGTTGTTCCCCAACGTCAATGTATCGGTTTGCAAGTGTTGGGCTTACTGAGGCAGAGGCGAGATGGGTGAAGGCTTTAGTCCTAGTAAGCTTGCGAATCATCCAGACGCCAATGTTGGGCAATGGGTTCAACAGCAACAACGTGAGCAGCTTGAGTCAACATTACGGCAAGCTCAACAACAAACGGCCCAGCAGCAGCAACAGCAGCAGCAGCAGCAGCAGCAGTTCAACTCGTTCTCCACACAGGCGACGAGGGCAAGTACAACCTCGCAGAGCATGAATTTGAACCAAGCTGGGCAGTTCAACCTTCTCGCAAATCGACAGGATTTGCGGGCACAGGAATATTTGCAGCAACAGCAAATGCTTACCTTACAGCAGCAGCAAGGGCCGCTGCACAACAGATGTATGGCCGGTTCCAGCAGCAAAACCAACTTCAAGCCCAACAGCAATCGTTCTTACTGCAGCAACAGCAACAACAACAGCAGCAACAACAGCAACAGTTCGGGTTTAACGCGAATAATATGTCTTCTACTCAGAGTCAGAATGAGGAATTTTTGGGAGCATTCATGAGAGAGGCTCAGATTCGTGAGTCAAACATTCAAATGCGCGACATTCAAGTTCGGGAAAGAGCCGCTGCTGCCGCCGCTGCTGCTGCCAGGGGTGACAGCATTGCTTACCGAGAAAACCAAATTCTTGCAGGAAAGCTTGGAGTCAACTCCATGGCTGCCGGTAGTGATGCACTTGGTTTAGACCGGTCAGCTCTACTCGCTGCCCGACTTCGTCCGTTTGATGGTGGTTTGAGTCAACAGAATGTTCATCAAAATCAGTATGGGGCTCAGGGTGATTGGCCGCAATCATCTAGCTTTGCTGGAGGTTAGTGTTAATGTCGTAATCTATTTTGATAACTTTGGTTTTTACAGACTCCGTGCTTCGCGACCGTGCTGAAGCTATTGCTGCCCTTCGTGAGCGGGAAGTTCTCCGTGAGATGTCTGCCTCGAGGCTGACGATAGAGCAACAACAGCAGCTTCAATTTGCTCAGCTGCAACGCGAGAATCTATCTTCGGCAGCTCACCTCCATGACAGAGAACGAGAGCGGGAGCTTCTTTCCCAAGTTCGGGATCCTCGTGACTGGGACTTACTTGCACGGATGCAAGTACTGCAGGGCGGGGAGGCGCGAACCTTGGAATGCAGCAGCAAATGCCGCAGCAGATTTCTGGGCAAGTTCTGGGTGGTGGTCAAGGGTCACCTGGAGGAAGATCTGTTCTTCAAGCTCGTCGGAGACTGTAGTTTTCCTCTATTAATTAATTTTTCTCCAATCTCAACATTTCTTCTTTATTATGAGCTGGGTTTATAACCCTTTCAGTTTTTGTCTTTTTTTTTTTTTGTGCATATATAGAGTGATGATTTCGTCGATTTGAATAAAGGGTTTGATATTGAATTGAATATGCCTCTTTTATGACAAAGAGGATTTGGGAAATTGTACTTGAATGTTTTCAGATCAAGCTCGCCGTTAACAATAATAGACTCGTATTTTGCTTTCCACTCGCCTAATTCACGTTCCAGCTCGCTAATAAATTTAAGTTTGAAGTTTTTTTCTAAAAGAAATAACCGGTTTGTTTTTAGAAAAGACCGACATTCAACCTATACTCATCGTTATTGCGGATATTTTGGCAAGGTCAAATTACCTGTAACTCAAGCTTCGAAGCCATCAACTCGTCAATTTGTTGCTGAAATTTTACGCCGATCAAATTGGTATGATTCTCGCGTCATTTTTAGCTGCTCGTTTAGCCTAGCAATGTATAAGTTAACCTTTGCCGAATACAGTCCTCCAGTACCGTTCGGTAATGTCGGCGGCTTCCGATTCTTTTTCAATAGTTAAAGTCCTGTTATGAAATTCTTGTACAGCGCATTCTCGTTGCGCCTTTTCCGCATTCTCAATGGCTTTATCACGCTCTTGCTTCATCCTTTGCGTCTATAAATCGCCAAAATTAGATGGCATAACTCAGTGATTTGAATACCCACAGATAAAATTAGTGCTTCGACCTGCCGTAGACTTTCAGAGGCAAGCTGGCTTTTCCTTGAAAGCTCCAAGTGTAGACTTTCGGCTATAAGGGTTATTTTCCTTTCCGCCTTTTCCTTCCCATCCAAAGCTACTTTCAAGTCTGCATATCTTTAGAGCTCGTAATATTCATGATGACGAACTTTTATATCCAACAGCCTATTTTGAATAAAATCCGAGACGTATGAGCTGTCCTTGGTGTTCGCATTGTTGGAAAAGAGCTGGATTCATCAGCTTTAGAAATAGGCCGATGCAACTACCACTTCATTAGAATTTAAGAACAAATACGAGCTTATACATGCCTCATGTAATCGTTTATTACGTCGGTATGTTTATCAATCCAAACTTGATATTGCGCATCTCTGTAGAACTCAAAGCCAGTTCCTCCTTCAATTCCATATTCTCTTTCTCAATCGTTCTATAAGCTTGTTCGGTAATAGTGGTAGGATTTGCATTGGTTCGCTTTAATGCAATGATTTAGAAACATGCGTCAATTCTTCTATTGTTTCTGTCTGAGTGTCCATAAGTGATCTTTGTGCTGCTATATACATCTCATAGGATTTAAACGCTTCGTAAGCTTTCAACTTTTGAGTTTGAAGTTAATTTGTAAAAGACTCTCTTTAGTTCGTTCTTACTCTCGATATTTGTTTCTCAACGGTCTCCTCTAACCTGCGGCTGTTTTCTCCAAAACATCTATTTTTCTCTTTGTCGACGCGCAATTTACACATCTAAATATCTAGTTTTAGGGTGTTAACAAAAATATTACCGTTTACCTTTTTCTCTCTTTTGGTAGCTTTAACAGGAGTAACATTACCGTCAAGCCTTGCTGCCAATTCTTCCACTCTTTTCCACAGTGAAGAGTTCTCATTCTCATCCCCTGTAACTCCATTCTCAGGTCTTGTCACAGGAAGTTTCGAGGCTGCTGCAAGAGGTTCGGATGCCTTGTTTGTTGAATTGTGTCATTGGCATAGTGTTGGTCCTCATGGTCTTGGTCTTTTGAAAATGTTCCGATTCTTCTGAGTCCTCAGACAAATCTATTATTCCCTCGGAATCGGACTCGTCCTCTTGGTTGTTCTGTCGTGCTGTGGCCAGGTGAGGCAGAGGAATGAGCTCTGGCCTCCCTGATGGGATTTCAAGGTCCGAGGATGCTGGAATTGTCATGATTATCGTTGCATCAACACAATACATCCATGCGAAAAGCTTTGCGCAATTATTGTAGAGAAGGTTCCGATTTATTCATGACTAGACTTCACTCGCATGCTTTATCCACGTTCAAATGCTCGACTCACATATCCCCGTGTGCGAATGGTTCGCGACATCCCAGCCAACATATGACAAGGTCTCTTCAATTTTTTCTCTTATCAGTTGTCATGTACATGCTTCAATCCATTCGGCTTCCAAGATCCATCCAGTTCCGCTCAAAGCGCACCCGTCAGTTCTGCGCATCATCTCTCCATCTCAACGACCTCCGTTCTTTTATTGACGGAACACATGCTTTGAAAAAACGGGAAGCCGCGTCAAGGTTTTGGCATCTTGTAACGCATGCATCTAAAGAGGATATTCATCATTGTCGAGCATTGACCAACGAAAGCTGCTTTGTGCTTTGGCCAAAACACTACCGGCATCTAAATCTGGTGGCAAGATTACCGCAGCGGTCAATAACTTGAAAGCTATGGGGGTTCGATGGACGGAAGACGATTACGTTGATGGTTTGGCTGTATCAACTGAGAAGGGCGTTTTGGAGCTGTTGAATGCCATGCAAGCATCTTCTGTAACTCTGTCTTCGAATAGCTGCCTTAAATTGTTGAAAGCCTTTGAAAAGGAATCAAAGAGTGTTCAGTCGGCAGAGTTGGGACGGTTCATGTTGGAAAATGGGCACGCTTTCGAGGTCAAGGCTGTTGACTCTGTGATCCTTGCCCACATCAAGACGTCCAATGTTACCGGTGCCATGTCGTTTCTGCAAGAGCTTGTTGATAAGAACAAGAAGTCTCTGGAATTGGGTGATCGCAGTGGGTGCGTTGCCAAATCGCCGAGTCTATCTGTTCTCAATAAGCTCATTCATCTTGCCTGCGAACAAGGTCGCATGGGGGATGCCAAAAGTCTGTTCAACTTAATGATTCAAAATGCAGTGATGCCAACGCTGGAAACTATGACCTACTTGCTAAAGGGCTTTGCTAATGCTGACGATGTAAATGGGGTAGAACTTATTCACAAGAGGCTCGCATTCTTTAAGATGAAGCCAGACCTTGTTTTCTTGACCATTCTAGCTTCAGCGTATATTAGCGCCGGACAGATGTCAGAAGCGCAAAGGATTCTTGATGATTTAAAAACCCTCAAGATCAGCCCTGACGCGTTCTTTTTCAACGCCTTGCTGAATGGCTACGGAAAACTAGGGGACCTTCATTCCATGCAAAAAACATACTTTAGCATGGTAGAGGAAGGCGTTGATCCGGACGAAGCCACTTTTACAATTATCATAGACGCTCACATGAGAGCAGGTGATATTAGGACGGCACTCGTGTGGATGGAAAGCACCCTCGGTTTGACACCTCCTCAAAACGTCAGCTTTAAGCCTCACAAGCCAACCAAACCGTCAATGCATAGCTTCTCGGCCATAATCAACGGGTTTAGCAGTTCTCAAAGGTTGGAACTTGCTCAAACCTGGTTTGATCGGATGGTGGAGCATGGCCTTCCACCAAATCAAATCGTGTACACCGCCCTCATACGCGGATATATACGATCCAGAAAAGTCAAAATAGCTCGAAAGCTTCAAGAAGATATGGCTACGGCAGGTTTAAAGCAAGACATCAAGTTGTTTAATATCATGATCTATAGTCAAACATGGTTTAACGATTTTAAGAAGGCTTTCATGACCTTAAAGAGCATGAAACAAATTGGTGTGAAGCCAGATGCCATCACGTATGGCATCTTGATTGATGGGTTGCTTAAGTTTAAGCATTTCAAAAGAGCTGTCAAGGTATTTGCGGAGATGAGGGAAATCGGATTAAAACCGACACTACATACGTACATCGCCATTATCACGACACTTGGCCATTACGGAGGCTTTGGGATAATCGAAAGCTCCCCCAAGGACAAAGAGCATGGACCCATCCGTGAAGTTGGCTCAGGTGACACGTTGAAGGTCTCGCAGGAAACCTCTCAAGAAACAGTCGTGAATTCACGCCCTTCGCTTTTGGACAGTCGTCTTCAAGTTCGAGAAGACCTTCAAGCCATTTACATAAGCTATCGTGACCACGTCCACGCTTCCAATATCGACCCCATCCTCGATATCTACGACGCTGTCATGGCTTCCCACATCAACACAGGCGACGTCGAATCCGCATTTGAGGTCCTCATCGACGCCATTAAAGACAACTGCATCATTGATACCTCCCTTGTCGTTCGTCTTGCGAAAGGTGTCGGATTCCGTCGTGGATGGCGTGGCATCCTTGCTATTTCCCAAAAAGCCAAGCAAATGGCATATCTCCGTCTCGCCTATTCGTCCCCGCTTGATGGGATTCGTGAGGATTTATCGTTGGGCACAGTTCCTACTGTGGAGGACGAGAAGGATGAGAAGAAGAAGGGTGTGGCGGGGAAGTTTAATTTCCATAGACATTGGGCGGATGAGATTCCGTTGATGCTTGTGGAGGTCTGATTGCGGCTTACCCTTTTTATGGTTTCAAAAAGAGATGGAAAAAGGTGTTAATGGAGGAGGATACTGGTATGAAGCAGTTGCTTTATGACGCGAAGATGCTTCGGTATGAGCGCACCAATCGACGCTACTTTGTCTTTGGAAAGTTGAAGACGGAGGAGGGCGTTTGAACATCTTTGGAACCTCGTACTGAAGGTCAATAGAAGGCTTCCACCAGACACGCAAGACGGTGATGGCACCACAGAGATGAGTCCGGCAAAGAGATCACTGAAGCGACCTGTCGCGATCCAATCTGTATTTGGGCAGGGAATTCACGCATTTCTGCATGCTCTTTTTGCACCATTGCGAGCAGCATATGCTGCTTAGAACGCATTCAAAGGTGTTGGATTGGTTAGATGAGGAGGGGTTTATCTGGACGATGCAATGTTCCGAACTTGGATTCGGTTGGAAGGTTTTAGACTGTAATATAATGTAGATGCTTTTATTGTAGTGCATCATTGAAAGCCATTCATTTGGCTTGCATAATCGTAGGTTAAGACTGCAAAAAATGGAGATATTATGCGTGAAGTTAAAAGACTATTCGACAGTAAACGAGAATCGAGGGAAGGCGCTCAGATTGAAAACTACAGCACCCACGGCCTTTGACAATGCAGCAAACCCCAACAAAAGCCAGAAGACAATGAATCAAGAGGGCAGCAAAAGAGTGTACGGCCTTCCTCCATTCGTCTTTCCCAACCACCATCACGCCTTTCAGCGCTTAACGTGTGTCCGAGCCAAAAGGTGGAGACCGCATACTCTTCCCGCCGCAAACAAGCTTCACCATTTCCCGCGCCTAGAGCGGACTCCCAAGGAATCAACGCTGACGGCATGACCTTTCTTTGGCTGAACATTTCAAAGGGTAAAAAGGTCTCTAAGACCATATGTCGTGGCAACAGTTTTATCATCATCGCTTATAGCAATCTCAGGAAAGAGCGACCAATGCATTGAGATCATGGATCATCAGAATTGGCTAACTAGTTCATCTCGCTCTCCAGTCCGACCTCACTGCCATCAAGCAGGAGTGCGGAAGGAAAATCAGAAATCGCTCCATTTTGTGTCCAAAGCAAGTTTGACCTCTTATATAGCTCTCGTCATGGTACCTCTTTGGCCGACATTTGCGTTCTGCTTTGGGTGGAATGCGTTGGGGTTCTCGATATCGGCGTTGGTGGGCACGGAGAAGTTTTATGATATGTTTGGGACGTCGACTTTTGCGTTATCGGCTGTAAGTTTACTGATCCACTTGCTTTGCAACCCCTGCCTCTACTTCCATGCACTGACCTTGATCGCCCTCCATGCATGTCCAGTTCTATACCTTTGGTCGCATGATGCAAGCAGCTCCTAAACCTGTCTCCATCCACGTCCGTCAACTCTTCCTCTTTGTCAACACCCTCACGTGGTCAGCTCGTCTCTTTGCCTTCCTCTCCTACCGTGTCCACCTCTTGAAGGGAGACAGACGATTTGACAAGATCAAGAACAACCCTGTCAGGTTTGCGTTTGCATGGACGATGCAGGCGATTTGGGCTGGAGTGGTGGGGTATCCTGCTTACGTTGTCTTGTCCATGGAGTTTGATGAGATGCCGAATCTTGGGTTTTGGATCTTGTCGGGATGCAGTTTTGGCTCATTGGATTTGTTATTGGTGAGTCTGGTTTGATCGTTTACTGGCATTCTTACTTTTGTATTTTTAATGCAGAAACCGTTGCCGATATCCAGAAGCTCAATTGGCAGAAGAAGGAGAGGGACGCTCGTTTTAAAAGTTTATTCACACTGGTCTGTGGAGGTACTGCCGATACCCAATTACTTTGGAGGTAAGAGTCACCATCATCGTCGATATGTATTTTAATATATATAAACAGAAATCCTTCTTTGGACCGGTCAATATCTTTGGCCATCTCCGCCTTCCCCGGTTCCGTGAACGCTTACCTCAAGCTCTCCATCTCTCCTCTCCTCATCGCTTACCTTCTCACGGGACTCAGTGGAATCCCTCTTCAGGAAAAACAGGCAAAGGTCAGGTTCGAGGGTAACGAGGAGTACGCCAAGTACGTTGCTTCTACTAGCGTTCTTGTTCCTTGGACCCCGGGGTACACTCCTCCTAAGGAAAAGAAAGACAACTAGGCAATTATTGCGACGATGTCTTTGACTGTGCATTGATGCACTTTGATACTATTACAATGCCATCCTCATTGAGCTCGATATATTAAGCATGTGGGTGCTGTTTTGGGAATAAACAGGATATAAACATAAATGTATATGTTTAACGTGTTATCTGATTAACTGCCAGAGTTGGTGACGACTTTCAAATGGCAGATCATTCTCGCAGAAACGGCTCTGATAATTTGTTTGCCTTCCGTTCTCGAAATATGCCTTTTAGCTGCTTTCGCCAGCAGGTTTCTGCATGTTTGATACCTTCACTCTTTTTTTTTTTTTGACATCGCGGTATACGCGCCAAGCATAGGTCAATGCAAGGAGTTCTTGAACAATTTCAGCCACAAGCATTTTACACTCCTGAAGATTGTTTATATACTAACTTATAAGCGAATATTTAAAGTACTAGCTTTCATTACTGCAGCTAATAATACCTGTCATATTTTGGCTTTCCATGAATAAAAATCAAGCTAGATTTCTTTGTTGATCGACCTTCTTTACCCCTTTGCTTCTAACTAACTCCTTAAGATTTTATACTTGATTGTACAAGGTGTATATATTGAGTGACGAGAGTAATATATCTACCGCAAAACGGTCGACGCAAGTGAAAATTGAAGAGAAAATACATCTGCAATGCTCAACTATAATGACTTCCCGCGAAACCAGACAGGCGATTCCCCAAATAAGCGTTTACAAAAACTAAAAGTGAAAAAGTTTCTTTTGTGTTATGCGTTCACGGCCAGGTTCCGAAAATATCTCGAAGGACATCCAAAGGAGATTACGACAATAAAAATTAATGACCTCGAGGATCAACGATTCAGAACAAAAAAGAGGTGTTTTTGATTAAAACGATAGGAGCCTGAGACACTCCAAACATGCGGGACAAATGATAAAAAAACAAAAACAAAGCGACACCAACCAAGAACAACAAAGACACATAGCACGGTAAAAGGCCCAACATTAAGATTTTAAGCCACCTCCTGCTCCTTCTTCAAAGCATAAAGCTCCTTCAACCTCTTCTCCAATTTAGGCACCTCCACCAACTTTTGTTCAATCAAATTCTTCTCCTCCTGCAGCGCCAACCTCCTCTCCGCATCCAACTCTGTAAACACATATCCACCCTGTCCATCATACTGCAAAATCCAATTATGGTATTTCCACAACGACGGTCGATGACTGACGGTAATCAACGAAATCCCCAACCTCTGCGCATGGGTATACATAATCTTTTCAATATCCATCGACACAGATGACGTGCATTCATCCAAGATAGCATACCGAGGTCGATGATAGAACAATCTCGCCATAGCGATACGTTGTTTATCACCACCCGCAAGAACGTCTTTCCAATCCTTTTCAGCGTCAAACCCGCCTTGAGCGTCCACAATCGAGCCGATTTGTACAACGGAAAGAATGTCGCGGAGGTCAGCGTCGGTGACGTTTTTGGCGAGCATTTCGGCGTGGGTGTGAGGGTAGATAATTTGGTCGCGGAGGGTGCCGAGGGAGAGGTAGGGACGTTGAGGGATGTAAAAGATTTTAGTGTAGTCGGGTTTAAGGACGGTGCCGCCGTACAGGGGCCAGAGACCACCGAGGATACGGAAGAGAGAGGACTGAAAAAATGGGGTTAGGAAGAAACGACTCAATCGTGAACGCCTACCTTTCCGGATCCATTGGGACCGACAATCAAAAGATGCATGCCGGGGTGAACGTGGAACGAAAGATCCTTGACGAGGACATCACCGTTAGGGGAAACGATAGGGACTTCACGGAATTCGATAACATCAGACTCGAGGAAAGTACCGCTTCCCTTGAGAATCTCATCGTTGGCGTTGCTGACAAGGATTTTTTGGTACTTGTTCTCGCTGACATCTTCAAAAACGTCCATAAGCTCAGAGACACGGGCAGTGTAGCCGGCAAGTTCGGTGATATCCTTGTACGAGTACCTTAAATAAATAATGTAAGAATAAAATATTGCATAGGGAAATATTAAGAGAAACTCACATCAAACGACCAAAGGCGTCAGAGGAGGAGAGTAGAAGACGACGGTTTGTGACAAAGCTTTGTGTACGGTTTCCAACATCTCCAAATTAGCTCCAGGCACCTCAAAGAACACAGGAATGGAACAAAGCGAGTAGCCCATGGCTCCCCAAAAGTACTTGATGATAAAGTCTTCCATCATGCCATGCCAGATCCTCGTCTTGAACAATTTGTTCACATGCCTGATCAAAGCCTTATAATTTTGTCAAGAAGTCCTTGTTCCGCCTTTTCGCCATTGAACAAGGCGATTTCTTCAGCATTCTCAATGAGCCTAGAATGGGTGAACCTAAACTCTCCTTCAAGTTTTTTGTTCCTCCGCCACCATTTTTCCAAATGGCGGGGTGATGGCACGAAGGAATCCTGATGAGAGTTGAACAATCACATTAGCGAGAAACAAGGATTCGCCTCCAACACTTGACGCCAACTGAACGTTATAAATGACAACGTCAGGATGGGTTTCGTGAGGTTAGAGTAGAGTTCTGATGCGGCATGACAGAATCGGGCAACGTCTTGAGTGATAAGTTGATCGGCGTTCTTGACACGGTCATCGAGGTTACCGACTTTGTAAAAGGTCATGTTCTCGAGGTATTGGTTGTGGAGGTAGTCGGTAAGACGGGTCCTGAAGGCAATCGCGAGTTTGTTTTGGAGAAAAGTGAGCATACTGTTGGTGTAAGTGGCGGGCACAGCGACGGCCATCCAGTCTGAAAGAAAGAAAGAAAAAAGGTTGTGATGATTAATGACCTGATCGACAGCGAACAAGGGCAAGAGGTTTCATACAAGCAGAGTGAAAAGACTTACAGGCGATTCGCAACAAAAAGAGTCCACCCTGTCCTCTCACCAAAGCGCTCACGATTGCACCATCCAATTCAGCAACATAAACTGAAATAAACGTCCTCGCAATCAAGAATCCCGAAAACAGATTCAACAGCAAAAACTCCTTGCTCGCAATCCCCGGAATAATAATCTTCAAGATCCTCACAAGTCTTCTAAAAAATACGATATCGACTTCTCCCCTCGGCGCCGTCTTCTTCCTCCTCCCCTTTCCGATCGTCTGGGTAGGGTTACTGGCAGAAGCCGCAGCATCAGCTTTAGCCTTTTCCGCTATGGCAATGAGATCTTGCTGAGACTTGTTAGGAGCTCGAAGTCCCTTGGGGGCTTTCTTGCTAGCATCGTAGAGCTGTTTGATCTTGATCGCGAGGAAGACGAGGAACGTGCCACGGACGCCACGGACAATGTTTGTCTTGTTGAGACGTACTGCTTGACGACGTTTGCGAGGAAGGGAGGGAGCACGATCTTTGCTTTTGGAAGTGACGACATGGTTGTAGGCTGGTCGTTACTCTCCGTTCTTTAGATGGTAACTTGAAATAACGATAAGTTTGACTGATGAATGGCTCTTTTCTGCCCGTCAACACCACAGGTCGACCGTCTGATGGATGACGGCGTGGCGTGTGGTGTGTGAGTGTGTAGGTGTGTAAGGATCGCAAGTTTGAGACCAGAAGCCCTTCCTCCTCTAATAAATACACTAACTATAATACTAGTGAATGAATGAGTGTACTACGTCAGTGCAGTAGGTTTGAATCTCATGTGACCCTCTATCAAATAATTTCGTCATTTTTCTTTTTCATGAAATCACCCCATCTCTCACTCTCGCAAAGAGAGACAATTCTGCTGCTGCTATGGAACGAAACGAGTTAGAAATGTAATGAGCATGCTGGCAGCATCACTGTCTAGAGCAGCTTTCTTTGGCTGACTGTCTCCAACAACACAGAAAATATCCAAATCACTAACCCACGTCTTGATAGCAGTATGAGAGACGTGACAACAGTTCTTCACGGGATATGTCAAAATGGGATGTATTATTTATTATTAAAAAGTGTGGCTTAAATGAGGCTGTAGTCCATATGCAAGTTAACTTGAAGAGGCATTAAAGTGTGCATTACATATGTATCAAAATGAGAATAAAGCAATTTGTGCGAGATTTCATGGGAGTTATCAGAACATGGAAACAGCCACAAAAATCACTGCAAAAAAGGCGGTGACAGATGCTCCCGCAGCAGCCATAGCACCATTAGACATAGGAGCAGGCACTGTACCCTTCAAAAAGCCCTCCCCGCATACCCTATTGACCTCCGAGGCATCCATCTTCTTGCCGTTAAAGTCAATAGGCGTAGAGTTGGTGTTGACCCATTTCCACATGCATTCACTGCACACAGCGTATTTGTACTTATTGGCATCAATCGATCTGTCCTTGTTGACGGATTTTAACAGGTTCGGCATGAGAATCGCGGCACAGTTCCCCCCATCAGCACTCTTGAGGCAGATACCGACTTTCTCAATATCTTTGGTGCGGTCCGACGCAAGGTAGGTGACGTTAGCGCCTTGTTGGAACCCAACTTCATAAAGGTAGTCTCTTGGGCACAATTTCTCGACCTCTGGAGCAAACCCCACACTTGCTTGGGTGCAAGCGGTAGAGCATGTACCTTTAGAGAACTCGGTGTAAGCTTGTGCGAGAACGCGGGCGTCAGGATCGGAAAGGGGGATGGGGCTTCGTTGAGAAAGTGTGGGACAGCCTTTGCGCACGGCCTGGAAGATTTAGAGGCGATTTCATCGCAGGCGGGGATTTTGGGAACGGTGGGAGGGAGGGAGGAAGGGGATTGACGGGATTCGAGGTTTTTGACGAGGGTGATGGAGGTTGGAGAGTCGGAGGAGACGGCGAGTGAGAAGGATGAGGCGGTGACGCTAGAAGCGGCAAGAGTGCCGATGAGGAATGGTGTGATGAATGAGGCGACCATGAATGTTGATTGTTTTTTTTGAAGGTTGGAGAAGGGTGGAGAGCAGAAAAGGTGTATTGTTGTTTGTGTTGGATGATGAGTGGACATTAGTTTTCACCTCCACATTTTATAGCGAGTAGATTGATGGTGTTTAGGGCTGTGTGCGTTAACACGGAGACTGAGACGCGACTCAGCAATGTCCCGCTGCAGTGTAACAACACCTTGACCTGACCATATTTGGGCCCTTCAACCAGCCTTAAGAGCACAACGTTTGTTTTCGGAGTCACACCTGCTTATCAGACGTGGAGCTATTTTGCACTCTCCAGTTGTTTGTGCTCGAGTGTCCTGTGATGCCCAGGAGCACAAGGTTGTGGTCGCTATTTTGCACGCTCTCAAATTGTTTGTGCTCGAGTATCCAACGTCATTAAAAAATATAAGGCTTGTCTCTCGCTGTGCTTTCAATTGCCGTTTTCACCTTCGCACACATGCATATCGCAAAAAGGCTGTAAACGAAGGAAATAAGGGCACGCGGATCACGGTATCCGACACCTCTCATCCGTACATGTACGCACTAGGATGGCCTTAAACGACAACACCATGAAGTTCCCTTGCGACAACCATTATCTGAGGATCAACAGAGGAGCCTCAACATGTGCACTCAAGGAATACATTATAATTGGATGCAGGAATCCCTGTATCAGTGAGAAGTTGTGAATGCGGCTGACAGATGGAGAAGTTTGTTGAAGCACTTTGTATAAAGAAATAAAGAAAATAAAGAATTCACGGCGGGCAAATGCCCCCGGACAGGGTAGGAGAACTCACCCCAAAACGTCTTTGGTTTAGTTTCTTTTCTTTTTCTTAGTTCTTATTTTATTTGATAAAATCGATTCACTTTTACAATTAATAAAAACCTCACCCTTTTGTATAAAAAGGAACAATCACATCATCCCTCATCCATCCTGTAAATCCCCGTAAACTAACGGGTAAAACATATAATCAAAACCGCCCTAGATAATGAACGTCATGCCCCAAAACATGTGAACCAAGGAAAAACATAACTAAAACAAAACAGATAACGGAAGGGGTGGGAGTCACCCCATCAACGAAAATTCCGAGGAGTATCCCATGACAAAGAACGTCATGGGAATAACAAAGGAAATAGGAAACACGAATATGAAAACGCGTCACGCCGACGCGTCGGATAACAACGACATGTCGCGTGGACGCGTCGGATAACAACGACATGTCGCGTGGACGCGTCGGATAACAACGACACGTCGCGTGGACGCGTTAAAGTGGCGTCATACTTAAACAAAGGTTTGACACTTTTGCGATGAGGAGGAAAACCTCTCAGCTATATTTAGTTTGTGATCTCTTTAGTAAACAATATTAATTTCTTTATAAACATTGTTTATTATTGTTTATTTATTGTTTATACATTGTTTTTGAATGTTTATTGTTTTACTGTTTTTGATTGTTTATGCTTAAATGAGATTGGTTTGTTGGTTTGTTGGTTGGTTGATTGTGTTGTGAATTAAATAAAAAGTTTTGCAAGTAAGTTTATTCCGGCGTAAACAGTCGCCATTTTATACTAAACATCGGTATCGACTAAGCACCCAAGCTGGGTTTAAACTCAGATACCGTAAACTCCAACAAATATAATAAAGAGGTTCTGAAACCAATCAACCCCTCAATTAACTCACATTCTACCCAGCAGTCCCAGCAACCCAGTAACTCTGACCTTTTCCTCCATTTCTCAAACAGATTGATTGATTATTGATTGGTTGTTTGGAATTGTTTACCACCGCTGTCATTTATTTATTGATTTATTTTTTGTAAAACCCAATCAAACTACATCAATAAAATAAATAATAAATATTATTAATATCATAATGTCTTTAAATATAAATAAATAAAACACATGTAGATACTAAAGAAAAGTATATAAACCCCCTTTCTCATCCTTGCCGTAACTTATTTCATTCCTTACCTCCCATACTCAAAACTATTCAAACCCACTCTCCATCATATTCCAACCCCACCCTACCAGTATGACGCAGAACTCACCGACAGCATCCAACTCTGATTTCCCCGACATTCCCGACCCAGTGAGAGATGTTTCACCTACCGGTGCAACATCAGGGACAAGAACACCTTCACCCTTACCGCCATCCTCCCTGTCACCTACCTGATTACCTTATGCCGCCACCTTATGAAGCTTCACCACCAACATCCCCATCTCCATTGTATGAGCTCGTTGCCCAGCTCACTACAGAGATAGCCACCTTGAGGGCTGAGTGGCAAATGGAGAGGGCTGAGTGGCAAATGGAGAGGGCAGACATGAGGGCAGACATGGAGTCTAAAGATGCCATTCTCCATGTCACGCAGGCAACTCTCTTGGCCACTCAGGAGACTCTAGCAGTTGTCAGTCTGGAGTTGCATCTTCTCAGACAGGATAAGACCTCACGAGACTTGAAGTTTGATGCATTATGGGAGGAGATAACAAACCTTCGGACAACCAGGTCACTCTTGAGGCGAAAATTACTGCTTTTAATAGGCATGTGCCTATACGTTTGCGAAGCCGACATTCTTCAGAGACGGCGGCTAGACTGAATGGGTCATTTTACAGTTGATTACAATAAAATAAATGAAATTTTTATTGACTTTATGGAAGTTTATTCGTTTTGGACGACGTTGGCATCAGTTCGAAGCTGTTAACTACTTTTTCAATTATCATATTTTTTTTTCGCGTCGTGTGGAGCATCCGACCTTTCTATCGTAACCCTTTTCTTTTTTCCATGAGGTATTCTAAACTCGCAGTCATTTATGTCAACGTACCCATACATGAAAGCGATGAGGTAGCGCCTAGAAACCTTGGAGAATTTGCTTAATTTATGAAGAGGAGGTCAAATATGTAGAGAGATATAAAAAGAAAGAGTTTCCACAAATAATTGCTACACGGTTTGTAAATTCTGTTTTCAAATCAGCTAAAAAGAGATAAAATAATAAAGAGTGAAAGAAATCATTTCAGAAGAAGCGTGCAAAAAAAAAAAACAACAACAAAAAATAAACAAAAAAAAAAACACATTGGGAGGAAGATGTAAGACAATGTTAGAGATATTTGCAACATCGAAGAGTACGAAAAGAAAAAGATCCTGTGCGAGATATCAGCAGAAGGGAAATATAAAATCTCCAAACACGAAAGACAAGACAGCTGCATAATAATAAAGATAAAACAAGGCTTTTAAAGTACGTAGAGATCAAGCAAGTAGAATCGCAAATAAAGTGTTGTTTTAAAAAAAGACCCACGTAAACAAGCAGCAATAAACATCTTCCCTCACTTATCCTTCTTAGTCTCACTCTCCTTCTCCACAACAACAGGCCCCGCAACCTTCCTCTCCGCCGCCAACCACCTCACAACAGGTCTCATCAAAAACCCTGCCAAAAGTAACGCCGAAAGCAAATACCTCCAATCCTCTCCACTCAACACCCCAGGCACACCCAAAACCCCACCAGCCATCTTCAACTTTGGCACCACCACCTCCCTCACATACCCCACAAACATCTCCTGCGGCGACATTGGAATCATCACCGTATTCACATACCCCTCCATCACCTCCCTACATTCCTTGGTCGCCGTATTAAAAATATACGTCGCAGCAAGACCCATGATCACGCTAAAGTCCCATCCAGGGTACATAAACGCACCCCCCTTCAACCATTTCCACGTAATCCCTCCACCCGTGATGGTGATGACCCCAATAACAAACTGTCCAACAAACGAGGTCTGAGCATTCGGTGCATCGCTGTTCCGGAATTGATCAATGGACCAGGCTAATGCGAAGCCGCGGACAATGGAGTCGACGAGATCGAAAATGAGGTCGGTTAAGGGTTGGAGGGTGTTGAGGAGGGTGTAGATGGCGTCGGTGGGGTCTTGGTTGACGAGGAGGTAGCCGAGGATGTAGGTGGGGAGGTAGTCGTTGTAGAGGAGCCAGCCGACGGGTTTGCCGCTGATGATGGCTGGGAGACAACGTGGTGGGTTATTTGGAAGAAATAGGGGATCCGAGGTGAACTTACCAGCAATGGTTCCACCGCCCATTCCTATTAACAACGTTGAAACTAAAAAGTACACATCATCACAGTAAAAACGAGTCGTCAGCAATCAGCCCTTAATCATTCAAGCATAGAACCCAGCTCCTATCGCACGCCTCCCCTCTTATCCATATACAGAATACAAATGAACTCACATAATCCTCTCAAGAACGACCTCGGTCCCACTTGTTCGGACACTGGTGCCATCTTTCGATACGCATACCCAATATACACTGCATGGATGAATGACATCAACCATGACGCTCTCAATGCATTGACTCCATCCTTCCACACTGGCCAGGCTAACGCGAGATCGTCAAGAGTGAAGCTCATGGATGGATACGATGATTCAGAATAATGAATAACGGCTCGAAAAAAAATTTGTGGAATGGAAGTAGACGCAAGACGAGAAAGATCCACGCGATACGCGGATTTGGAATTCATAATATATTTTAAAAGAGGGGGGTTTCTACAGTTGGTATATAAAATAAAAGAGGCAGTTACATCACCACACGAAAAAACACAACAACACTTGATAAAAAAGATAAAGGCTAAAGATTTAAAAGAAAATATACACAGAAAAGAAACCAGATGATTAAAAGTGGGGAACGTAAACCCTCCCACGACTTCAGAGAATCAACACCAACAAAAACACCCACACAATAACAAGTAAATTATACAATCGGCAATCTACAAACCGCTAAAATATCCTCCCCCCTAAACGGCTTCACAATAAACCCATCCATCCCCTCCACCTCTCTCGCATTCCCCGAAAGCCCAACGACAACCACCGGGCGACGTGCATCCATCCGTTTCTCAAGTGCCCTGATCTCGTTGGTTGCAGTTATACCATCCATACGAGGCATTTCAACGTCCATAAAGACAATGTCAATTGGGGGGAGTGGGTGTTGGAGGAGTGGGGAAGAGGATGGTGAGGGCTTGGAGACCGTCGTCGGCGGTGAAAGTGGGGATGCCGAGTTTTTGGAGAAGACGGGAAAGAACGCGTTGGCTGGCGAGAAAAAAATAAAACGTTTAAACTATTAAAACCATTGTTTTGGTAATAACGAAAAGTGTGAGATATATAGTAAAGAACTTACTTGATGGGATTATCATCTACAACCAACGCCCCCCTAGGTATCCGATACTTCACCTCCTCATTCCACATCCCCTTTGGTGATACCACCCCCTCGACAGCCTGCCCTGACCGCATCACCCCATCCAACCCCGACGCCCCCTCCAGCTTACTGTCACCACCCCCCAACACAAAGTAAAACTTGGATCCTCTCCCCTTCTCGCTCTCCACGCCCATAGTACCCCCATAGATTCCACAAGCTGTTTACTGATCAAAAGACCGAGTCCAAACCCTGTCTCCAATTTCGGGTGCGGCGAGGGTGTCCCGTCCGCGAGTAGTGTAGGTGATGCTGGTAAATCAAACGTGAACGATGGTGGGGATGATGAATCCAGCATGGATGAATCTCCTGGAGACGCGTCAAGACTTATTGCCACCCCAAACATGGCGTCAAGATGATGAACAGCCGTATCCATCGTCTCATGTTGATCCCCGACATGCCGTATCGGTTGCGAAAACCTTTTAAACAACTCCCCACATTCATCTTCTGATAGTCCCACCCCCGTATCCTCCACATAAACAACAACACCCTGAACAACACCCCATCTTTGCCCCTCCTCCGTCTTCCCACCCCTGTACTTTGCCTCACCCCCCCAACCGTATCCACCCCAATCGTCACGATACCCCCATCCCCTGTATGTCTTATGGCATTCAACACCAAATTCATCACAACCTGTCGAACAATATACGAATCCCCACGTGTCCTCACATCCCCCATAGGCAGACACGTACGCAGCGAAATCCCAAACTGCCTCGCTCGCGCCTTCATCATCACCGCCACATCATTAACAACATTCCTTGGATCAAACGTGACCTCCGGCGCCGGTTTTACTGCTAGTCTCGGCGGTGTCGGTTGTTTGATAACCCTGTAAGAATATCGTTGGAATGACTTGAACAAGCCAACACAGCTTTCACAAATTCCTCTTCATCATGGTATAACCCGCATAATCGTTTCACTTGATGCGTTGTGAGACCTCTCAACCTCTCTCTTGGTGTCATCGGGGGTGTCAATGGACATTCCAACAAAGCCGTCTCCACAGCATCCATCAACACTCCTTTCCGTTCCTCCAACACTGACGCAATGATCTCTAAACCCCCCGATATCCCAGACAGCGGATTCCGTATCTCATGGCAAACCACATCCACAACCTCAACTAAACTCATTGTAGCTTCATTTCGTATCTCATGTCCCTCAACACCATTCATCGTCATCTCCCCAATTCCATCTTGAACTATAACAACATGCACAACAACCCTCCCCATCCTCATCGTATGCATCAAAACATGCACCCACCGCATCCCCAACCAAACCCGATACCCCCAACACCCCACCCACCCCTCCATCAAAACCCTTTCAACAACCCTCCTATCCTCTTCATGAACCCTCCCCAACATCCCCCCAACATCCTCACACCTAAACACATTCCTAAACGCCTTATTTACATAAACAGGTTCACGCGGGCCGACAAGACCCTCTTCAAAGTCAGGTTCACCCTTGGGTTCACCTGGCACGTACAATGCTAGCAAACCGACCGGTAATTCCGACAACACCGTAACCCCCAACCTATCCTTCCCACATCCAACGAGCATGGTTGCATTCGAGATGGCGGGGATCTGGGTGTTCTTGATTCGAATGAAAAGCGGGGGAGTCTCCCTTTGTCGCGGGCCAAAGGATGTGTTTTTGTGAATGCTCAAGCAGAGGAGGAGAGGGTTGTAAATTGATTTCTTATTTTTTGTTTGCAAGTTGAGGAGAGAAACCAACACCTAAAACCAGCACTTGATTGTTTTTAAGGGATGGAGACTTTTTTTTGAGGGAGGTTGCCTGTTGCAGTGTTTTTTGAGGAGATGGCAAGTGGGGTAAACGAAACCACACATACCTTCCACCGTCGTCAACAATGAACGGATGGGATAAAATCACTCACACAACTTGAACAACAAAGGCCTCACGCCGAACAAGACTATGTAAGAAGGTTAATTAGGTATGTACCTATTTAATAGGTATATAAGTAAGGGCCGTCGTCTTTTGAACTTTAAAGCAACGCCGACCCGACGGAAGGTCTTTTATTAATAAAACAAGTTGCTGGTTCAAACAAGTAATAGATTAAAAAAAAGACCTGCTTGTCCTTTAATTGTCGATCAAAAACAATTTTCTTTCTTTTTTATTTTTTTATTTTTAAATAATTAATTAAATATTAAATACCAAATAAAGCACATCATCATCTGCTGAGCTGCTGCTGCTCTCTCTGCCACACACTTGAATATCATTTCTAATAAATATTATTTATTCTATAAATATACCCAATCGTGATCCTTCGATCTCTGTCGATGAATTTATTATTTTATTTGTATTTATTAGTAAGCATATATCATTCATGCGCACATTATTGCCTAACTAGGCATTCAGCATTTTATATAGGAAAGTTATAGTCGTGGATGATGCCATGGAAAAATAATGGCTCAATCTGAACAGCTGAGTTCTCAATGAAAGGACGGCCATGGCCCATGGTATGTACTTTAGTACGCGTAAACAACACATCCAGATGAATAAAGATAAACTATTATAAAAAAAGATCAACATGAAAGAAAAACAGAAAACCCCACTCCCCATCAAAAGGATAACAGAAAACACCTCAGGTATATATAACAAAGAAACAAAACAAACCATCCACCTCTTTTCCTTGCCACATCATACATAGATACACGCTCAACCAGACAGCGGATGCAAGAAAGAGAGGTATCCCCAACACGCGATAAAAAAAAAAACAGAAAGTGCGTCCGTTAAACAAACAGATTGAACAAAAAGTGTTACATTGTGCGCGCCAGATAAAAAAAACAAGAAGTAAAGCACGCGTCTATAAAACAAAAAAAAACACAACAAACAATGATTGAAAGAAGCAGGGCATAAAAGACATTTCGAAAAATAAAGAGAGAGAGAAGGGAATGTGTTTTTTATGTGAATTTCATTCTGCAGTTCTACACACCCTCTCAATATCCTCCGCCTTCCAAGGCTTAATCACATATTCATCCATCCCAGCCTCAAGTCCACTCCTCACATGATCACTCCTCGCATTCCCCGACAACCCCCACAATCATCACCGTCGTCTCTTCTCCCCACCACCACCCTCCTCCTCAACCCCATCCTCATCCTCCCCAAACTTCCTCTTCCGTCCTCCACCCTCCTCCTCCCTCTCCAACCGTCTAATCTCCCTTGTCGCCGTAATCCCATCCATCCGCGGCATCTCTACATCCATAAACACAATCTCAACATCCTCCATCCCCGTTCTTCGTCGGATGCGTTTGGTGGAGTCGTGTGGCCGGGATGGGGTGGGGTAGGCTGGCGGTGGTGCAATCAATGTGCCGCCCAAGGTAAGAGGTGGGGTGGGGGTTGGATCAGTGGTGGTGTCGTCGACGCGGTGGTATAAGAGTTCGAGGGCTTCGAGACCGTCACGGGCGGTAACGGTGGGGATGCCGAGGGAGGCGAGGAAGCGGGTGAGGATGCGTTGGCTAACAAAAAAAAAAAAATTTAAAAAAAAATGCCACGTTAACACTTTTTTCCAAAAAAATACACCAAGTATAAAGAGAGGAATCAAGCTTCATTCTACTTACTTTATAGGATTATCCTCCACAATCATCGACGCCTTTGGCAACCTCCCCTTCTTCAACACCTCCCCACTCTCCTCCTCCCGCGTCTCCTCACAACTCATCGCATTCTCAACCATCGTCCCCGACAAAGTCCTCATCCGTTCCCCCATCACAGGTCCATTCCTCGGTGTCGGCGGTGGCGTATCCCACGCCACATCCGTCGTCATCATAATCCCACCCCCATTCGACGGCGGTATCACGGGAAACGGGTCCACATTCAACGGCACACATCCCTCCCCATCAGCACTCACACTCCTCGCCCGTCGTAACGGTACACACGCAACGGCTTTCGTCGACGACAGAACGCTCTCATCGTGGGTCAAGGTTCTCGCGCGTCTTGATAGCGGGACAGGACGGGTGTGGCTTTCAACGGTTGCTGGTGTGGATAGTGTGATTCCTCCGTCCGCATCATCAGGATTGATAGGTCGTCCACCCAACAAAAAGAAAAACGTTGACCCCCTCCCTTTGACACTCTGCACCCCCATCCGTCCTCCCATACTCTCAACAAGCCGTCGACTAATCTGCAATCCAAGCCCAAACCCTTCGTCCACCACAACCCCTTCCTTCTGATTCTTCTTGATGGGCTGCGAAAACCTCTTGAACAATTTATCACACTCCTCAGGTGTCATTCCCGTCCCCGTGTCCGTCACATAAATTTTTATGACCTGCGTCGCTGACCCGCCCAAACTATCTTTTGCCACAACATCCCGTCGTTCCCCTCTCTCCCTAAACGGCGGTGGCGCAGCCCCTTGCACAGCAACAGGCTTCATCCCCAACCGTCGTCGAATCACCGCCATATGTTTCGCCCTCATCTCATCCTCCCCACTCCTCTCCTCCTCCCTCGATTCCTTTGCACTCTCCCACCCTCCCCACTCCCACTCACCATCGGCTCAACACCGACTGTAATCGTACCCCCAGATGCCGTATGTCCCACAGCATTCAACACAAGATTCACAACAACCTGTCGAACCCTCTGTGCATCCCCCCATAACTCCACTCGATCCAACGGAAAACACGTCCTCAATCCAACCCCCGCAATCCTCGCCCTCGCACGCATCATCCTCGCCACTTCCCCAACAACCGTCCTCGGATCAAACAACCCATGCGCCATCCCACTCCGTTGCGTCTCCCCATCATGAGCATGGAGGTAAGCCGATTTAGCCGGCGCAGAAAACGCCTTTAAAACGCCTCCTAGATTCTGAACGTCCGAAACAATGCGACCCGCGTGTTTCGAACAGACCTGAATGGCTTCCACGCATTCCTCGTCGTCCCTATGTAATGCGTGGAGGTGCTGCATGGGAGGTGTTGGAGAGGGGTCTGATTTGAGACCGAGAGCACGCGCGAGGACGGCGCGACGTTGTTCGAGACCATGACGGAGGAGTTCGAGGTTGCCAGAGATGCCAGCGAGGGGGTTGCGGATTTCATGGCAGATCATGTCGGTAAGGTCGTGGAGGGACATTGTTTCGGGCAGCGTTGCGGGGAGGGTGGATGATAATGATGATGGTGGTTTGAAGGGGTGTTGGTTGTGGTGGTTGGAGGTGGGATGATGGACGGGAGGATCAGCCGACGATGATTTTGTTGAATCGTCAATTTTGACAATGTGGACGAAAATCTGGGATGCGTTTTGAGGTTGTGGGACAAAAAATGAGTGTCCTGAGACTTGACGGTAGGTATTGTTGGGTTGGAGGATGCGGTAGGAAATGAGGTTGGGTTGGGAGGTGGTAAAGGGAGGGATGATAATGATGGGGGTGGCATTTCGGTTGAAGAGGCGGAAGGGTGGAAAGGGAAGAGGGTTGTAGAGATGGTGCGCCAGTCGTCTGGGTGGATGGTTTGAGCGATTTGAGAGCAGACTGCGTCAATGGTCAGCGAGGTGGAATCTGGGAGACGAAAGGCGGATGAGAAGGTTGGGTTGGCAAAGACGGGACGCGATGCATTGACAAGACTGGCGGCAGAATACTGGGGCGGGAGAGAGTTTGCTGTGGAAGTGGTACAACCGTGATAATTCATTCTAACGACGACGACGCCAAAGGGCAGGAGGGAGAGCATGGATCGGTCAGACGAGTTGAAAGTGTTTATGCGAGTGCTGCGAGTTGGATCTGTACAAGAGGCATAAGAGCATTCTGGTGGACAAGTTGCTGCGGGAGGAAATATTGAGGTTTTTAAAGGATGCGGTGGATGGATGGGGCAGGAGGGTGAGGAAACAGGAGACGGGTTTAAGGAGTGAAAGTAGGAAGGTGGGAAGGATGAGCTTGAACTAGAGGATGAAGATGCCATAGGCATATCCCAGCCTTGTTGCTGATGTTGATGTTGATGATGATGATGATGTTGTTGTTGTTGCTGTTGTTGTTGCATTTGATGGTTTACGAGATGAGAGTGTTGGTGCTGACGCCGTAGCTGTGGCTGCTGATGCTGATGCGGAAGCATCTTCCCTCTCCCACCGCTAGTATTGTTATTTGATGGATAGGTAGGTAGAGAGGAAGGAAGGTGAGTGTCTGTCTGTTCCTGATTGCTTGCTTGCTTGCTGTCCGTCTATCGTTGGTGTTTAACCACAAAGTGAGATTCGAACGCAGATCACTTTTTACTACCACTAAGAACCAGAAAGAGTGAAATTCGATGTTGGGACTATTGCAAGTGTTCAAAGTATTTTCATTTTTGATAGACGAATCTCAGTGTTAACTGCCGGACCATAAAGCAGGATGAGAAAAGATCGGAGAAATAAGATAAAATAATAAATAAATAAATAAAAAGAGTTTGGGTGGTTTGTGTCAGGTAAATATTATTAAATTAAATAATTGAAGAGGTGAGAGGTGAGAGGTGTGAGGTGTTCAGCTTCTCTTTCTCTTTCTCTTTCTTCCCTTTCTTCCCTTTCTCTTAATAAATAAATAAATAAATGATGAGCAAAGCAGCAGATCAAATTTTAAAATGTGACTCAAGTGTGACTCACCATCCAATAGCAGTAATAGAAATAGAAATAATAATTTAATAGCAAAGCACAGACAGCAAAGCAATAATAAAGAATAGAAAGGATCAACCTTATATTTATTTATTTGAATATTAGAACATGTTCTGGACCATCAAAAGGATTGTCCAATGAAAATGATCTGCCTTCAATTCGGAGTGTGAATTAATACCAACCAGTAATATTATAAATCATTTGCACATCAAAAAAACACTTGAAACCTCTCACATCAACAACATCAACACATACTCCTCTGCTGCTCACTTTTTAACCCGCATTTCATTAACGACGATCAAATGATAATTAAAACTTGAAATCTATAACGGAGATCGAATTAAAAAACTATGTGGAAAAAAAGTGATAACCAAAACGGAGTAATAGAAATAAAAAGAACAAGAACAAGAAGAAGAAAAAAGAACGGACGCATTACTGTGGCCGAGATTATGGGCGACCAATATGTACAAAACAATGTAAATATCGATTTTAGTGAGTCATTCATATTTGAAGGGTTCCATCCAGCTCATCGAAAACTAGCTGCACCATGAATCATGACTTTAAAGTAAACAAAGAAATTAACAGAAGGTCTGAATATCCTACGCATTAAACGATCATAACAAACCTTACATCAGCATAGTTACTGGCGAGAACTGTTTGCCGACGTGTCAGGCGTTATTTGATGGCTGTAATGACCACGGAATCAAAGATTATTTCATTATCAGAAATAAATTTCTTGTAGTAGAATTAGACTACCAACAATAGAACTAATAATAATGGAACTAGCAGTATTTTTAGTACTTACACGAAGGGTGGCAGGAGAAGAATGTGCATCACCACGAGAAATGGTGACTTGATTAATAAAACGATGTCCATAGCGTGGAAGATCGAAGTGAATAACTTTAATAACACTCAAATAATTAGCAGCACTCAATGCAGAAGCACAAATAGCAATAATAACAATAAGAGTACCCTAAGAATTAAAGGATTCCAACAAACTATAAAAGACTAGCTATTTAGTATAAAAACCAATCTATGGTGGAAGTCCCATAGACTGACGAAGGATGAAAACTAGCTCACCTATGAATCATGACATTAACGAACCAAAAAATCAACATAAGGTCTGAATATCTAAGAATTCACGATCATAACAAAGCCTTACATCAACAGTAGCTACTGGCGAGAACTGTTTGCCTACGTGTCAGTAGTTATTTGATGGCCTGCAATGACCAAAGTGTCTCGCACCTTTGTATTAATACATAGTCCTTCTTAATAAAGTCTTGCCATATTAAGAGTTCAATGACAGCACTGCACGTTTGATGACGACTTTAAAGTTAAACCGCAAGGTGGGAGACAACAAAACCTTCTTTTGAGAGCAGATTCACAGGTGGAAGAGATCGAAACACGATGCTTTGTTCGATAACCTTCATTCCCACAGCTAATATGCGTTACCACTGGGTTTTCACATTGGATCCCGGAAAGTCTGATTCTATGTGCAACACTGACATCATTTTTTCGGAATAACTCAAAAGTTGTTTCGTCTGGAATTTGGTTCTTATAAAAGTGTTTTTTCATCAATCTTTGATGGATGAGAAGTCTCCAGAAAGTTCCTAGTTTGCGCGTGCGCTCGAGACACATTGTCGTTTTGGTATCGACATCAATTCATCGACATGGAAGCAAACATGCCGTCATTCAGCCCACACCGCTGAGACGGAAGGGCACAAAAGATAGTGAACGCGAACTCAATAATGACGAATGACTTAACCTCACTGATATCCAACAGACATCTCCTGCTACATACATAGACTCGTTTTCATCTGCCTGTCATCGTCACAACAAGAGAAATGCATGGAGGTCGACGACCACAAAACTTAGACACTGTCTTAGCCCCCCAAGAACACAAGTAAGTCCTTTCCCACTCTAGATTGCGCAGCAAAATTCCTTTTTGATCAGCACAGCTTCTCCATCATGAAAACCGTCTCACCAGTAACGTATACACCCCACAACGACAACGACGACCAGGACAAGGAGTCAGATGCATCCTTTCATTCCTCTCCACACCCGTCATAACGGTCCATCTCGACGCTTTCCAAGAACATTTCGACGGACAACCTGCTTGTCTTTCTCCGCCTCTCGTCCGTCTAAATCCTAGCGCACGTTCACTTTTGGGGTCTCCTCCTCCCCTCCACACAATACTCAACGCCCTCTCCTGGCTCACATCCATTATCCATCCATCCGACATCCCAATCCTTCCGTGGTTATCCTTCAACTCCTCCTTCCTTGCGTCCACATCCTTAGATTTACCCACCTCCAACCGATACCGCGTTCGAACAGTTCAGGATTGGGTTTGGGTGGATGGGACGGCTAGCATGTGTAGTGTGGAAGACGCCGACGGCGGAAGACAAAGTTTGATGATACTCACACTTTTGGTACTTGAGCAAAGCGATGGTTTCCGGAATATAGTCGATAAGGAGGTCGAAACCTTGTTGCCAACACCGCCTTCACAGCCATCCCTCCCTCTCCAATCCTCACCATCTTTCAAATCATTTCTTGAGACTACAAGCTCTAGACCCTCAATTTCCACAAACATATCCCTCGCTGATATCCTCTGCCATGACATCCGAAACACCGTCTCTGGCGCATCCAGCAACCTTGACGTCCTCCGTCGCTCACTCAACCACCGCAAACAAATCCTATCCACCTCCATCATGCGTCATCTTCAACAAGATGCCGTCAATTCATCTTTTCTTCATCCTCAACCTATTGACAGAAACCTGTACACTCAACTCCCCAACGACACCTCCTCCATTAGCGCCATCAATTCCAGCTTGGAAGTCATGGACTGTCTTATGCCACGACAAGAAGGGAAGGGTGGGGATATAAGGGATGCATTGACTATGATTGTGGACATGTTGAGCGTGCAGGCGAAAATGCGGGGTGTGAAGATCCATACGAGTTTCCCTGCTATGACCATGAACATGGACGAACGCTTTTTAAGGAGTGTAAAGCAGGTTGTGATAAACTTGTTGGGGAACGCTATAAACGCTACGGAGAGAGGGGGCGAGGTCAAGGTTGGCGCTGAGGCTGTGAATGAGGTGACGCTTACGGATACGAGAAAACAGACATATGGCTTGAGAGTGTTTGTAGAGGATACAGGGATCGGTCTTGCAGATGACGAACTGCCTTTCATCTTTGACATATCCTCACAACCTCTCATCGACCCTCCGTTTATGCGGTCTATTAAGAAAGAACGGCCCATTGGGATGGGACTAGCGATTTGCAAGCAGCTTGTGACGGAGATGAAGGGAGAGATTGGGGTGACGAGTGAGAAAGGAAGTGGGAGTAGATTCTCTTTCGTAGTACCTTGGAAGGAGGGAAAAGAGGTGGATGAGACTTGTGAAAGGAGGCCACCATCATATCAAATAGAGCCTCCTCCAACTGATCCCCGCCGTCTCGCAAAAGGTTGTCTCATCGTGGACGATAATCCAATTCAGTGAGTCCCCATGAACATCATATATTTTTTTTTGGTTCCAGGCCAGTTTCGGTTCCAGGCCCTACTTCATTTTGTTCTTTTTGAGTTGCCAAGCACTGACCTCTGCCAACCTTAAAATTGTAGACGACGTCTTCTCTCCCGATTCCTCACCTCCAACGGTATCCCAACGGCAACAGCGCATGACGGCGTTGAGGCGTTAGAGATGTTGTTTCCAATGAGACCTCATGGTGGTATGGTGGATTCGAAAAAGGAACGGACAACGCCGGTCTTTCCGCAACGCCTCGCGGTTCAGCGGAGAGATGGAAACGTTGACGTTGAGGTGGTGTTTATGGATATGGAAATGCCACGGATGAATGGAAAAGAGGCTGCTATGGCTATACGGGATCAGGAGGTATCTCAGTTGTCAGCAGCATCTTGCCGTGGAAAACGGAAACGCGAGGATGATGAACAGGCTCCTGTCGTTATTGTGGGGATGACGGCAGATGTGACGGTGAAGTACAGTGATGACGATGTGAAGAAGATGGGAATGGATGCTATGTTGACGAAACCGTGGAAGGGGGAGGAAGTGTTGGAACACTGTCTGATTCACAGTTGAGGGTATTAGTAATGCATTTGTATGTATATTTGGTTTTGGCTTCTCTCCTTTTTGTATACTTTTGGGGGTGGATGTTTATGTAATTTCTTGGCGACTTATGAATATACCTGGATCATTTCTATCCAACATGCTGCAGCCGCTTATTATTCAACGTACATAGCTTTTGAAAACTCACTTAAATCGGTTGAATCTTTGTATATATGAGGATGCCTGATATGAATGTTTCAACGTTATTCTCCAAAACCAAAAACTAATTATTCTCTTGAGGATCTAAATTCGCCAGCAACTGTTCGTGACATATTGAACGATTACTTTATAAAAGATGGACTTCAGGATTCATGTACCGTTAATAGAATCTATCATATAATTTTCGCGTGTGCTTCTTCACATCATAAGCAAGACCCGACTCATCACAATATTTGAAGACACAATAACCTTTGGTCGACTGTAAGCAACTATAAAACGGCATTTGTCGTGTTTTTTTAAGGTGCAGACAAAAACGAGGCATTATTCCAAAACTCCAAAGCACATAGTTTTTATACAAGTCACCACTAAACTACGTACAAAACACTATCAAGAAATATCCACTGCGAAAATAATCACCCGAATATTACACAGTATGGATAAGCCAAACATAAAGCAAAACTTAAACAGTGTTTCAATGCCTCCTCCCCATTTCACGATTTCGTTGACACAGCATTCATTCCCATCGTCCACTTTGCTCTCGTTTGCGTATTTTATGCATGCCAAGATATATGTTTTTGGAAGGCGTCGAAATGAATGTCTTCGTCTTCCTAGTCGTCCCTGTCGTTGTGAGGTACTGAGGTTGGTATGGAGTGCTGTATCCATGATAAAGACATTAAATTTATCAGGTAGGAGTTTTGTTAGGCATTAACTTAAAAGGGGTACGTAAAAGGAGGGCAACGACTCTTAGCTTCTGGTGTCCTGGGATTCTGGACGGTCTATACTTTTTGGTAATCAGCATCCATTCGCCCTCTTAATTACGTTAGTCGAGAAGTGTCTATCGAGTCTTAAAAATGCATTTACGTTATTCGCAACCCATCCGGCTTAAAATATTCAACGACGGCGCGGTTGTTTTAATGTCTTTCACTCATCCGCCCTTAATGAGATCGAGAATGAACGACCCTCGAGGGTACGCAAATGACTAAGAAAGCTCTTTTCATATAACCAAGAACCAAGAACTTTAAAGCTTCAGTTATTCCAAAAACTGGGCGTCATTGTCGTAGGATGGAAGAATTCCGAATATAATTACACATTATCCGGCGGTAAGGTCGAAGTGAGTACTGTTAATCGAGGATGTTGAACCTCTTGGGAGTTCTCGATCTCTTTTAGCTTTGGACAAAGCCTAACATCCCTCTCAAAAAAAGGTTATGTCTCCCAGCATATGTTAGGAATTAATTTATAGTTTACATATAGATCTGTCTTTGAACCCTTTTTTGTTTTACTTCAAAACAAGGATATAAATAACGTTTTAGTGAGGTGATAACTGTACATTATACGTTTGAATGACGGCGTGATTGCACATTTCTAACCATCGTTATGCAGCCAAGTAAGAAGCGAAGCCGGGAGTTACGCTGTGGGAAGTGAGTGAATAGCGAAGCCGTGCCAATCTATAAGACGTAATATGAATGCTGCCGCGTTTTTAGCATACGCCGGTTTTTTTTATATTTATTTCTTTCCTTAAATCAGTGGAGGCGGGTGTATTTTATCCGACAGTTTTTCTCAGAAGATGTGAATTCTCTTGACACTTTCTTAACCCCAAATCTACAAATTATTTCTGCAGTTAAAAGACAGCACTGTGGTGACGACTATTATAACTTTGAGTGGCGTCACTCGCGTCGTTCAAAGGGCTGACGAGATCGAGGGATCGCAGGAGGTGCTCGATCTATCATTTTCAACATTACCGCCGGAAGAGGATTGACTGTATTACAATGACACCATATTCTCGGAGCAACTCTAATGGTATCGCTTTTTGGATTTCGGTTACCCTTTTTTTTCGTCTTCACCGAATAGAGAACTCACTGGAGAGTTCGTTTAATTTCCCTCAAAACGCAGTGCGATTTGTTCTCGTCCCCATCGAGAAGACACTGTCTAAAACATGAGAAAAACCGCGCCATGGCCATAGGACTGCAAATTACAATTTACAAATAATGCAAAGATTCAAGGTAGACTCGACAGACACTTTTAAATCTTTTGTCGTCGTCAACACTATACGATGGATGGAGACTAACGATTACAAAATAGATACCATCCAGCTTCACAAGACAAGGCGAGTTCTTCCCCACTATTCCTATTATATATACGTCCTCTTTTTTGTGTTAATACCCAGCAAAATTCCTTGATGAACACAGCGGTTCTATCATGGAAGCACCCTCCACAACATCGTCAATAACCCGCAACGGCCATGACGACCAGGACGACGAGGACATTACCTCAAGCTATATTCTTTCGTCGCTTTCCATACCAGTCATACTCATCCATCTTGACTATTTCCAAAAACCTTCCGATGTGGAGCCTAATTCTCCTTCTCCCTCGCCCCTCCGTTTCAATCCAAGCGCACGTTTACTCTTGGGTCCCCCTCCTCTCCCTTTTTACGACATCGGACGTCATCTCCTGGCTCACGTCCATCATCCATCCGTCCGACATTCCAACCCTCCCATGGTTATCGTCCACCTCCTCCTTCCTTGCGTCCACATCCTTAGATTTACCCACCTCCAACCGATACCGCGTTCGAACAGTTCAGGATTGGGTTTGGGTGGATGGGACGACTTCGCCGTGTTGTGTTGAAGACGCCGACGGCGGAAGACAAAGTTTGATGATACTCACCTTTTTGGTACATGAGCAAAGCGATGGTTTCCGGAATACAGTCAATAAGGAAGTTGAAACCTTGTTGCCAATACCGCCTTCACAGTCATCCCTCACGCTCCAATCCTCACCATCACCCAAACCGTTTCTTGAGACTACAAGCTCTCCCTCAACGTCCACAGATATATCCTTCGCCGATATCATCTGCCATGACATTCGAAACACCCTTTCTGGTGTATCCAGCAACCTTGACCTCCTCCGCCGCTCAATCAACCATCGTAAACAAAGCCTCTCCACCTCCATCATGCGTTATCTTCAACAAGATGCCGTCAATCCATCTTTTCTTCATCCTCAACCGATTGACAGAAACCTGTACACTCAACTCCCCGACGACACTTCCTCCATTGGCGCCGTCAAATCCAGCTTGGAAATCATGGACTGTCTCATGCCGCGACAAGAAGGGAAGGGTGGGGATATAAGGGATGCATTGACTATGGTTGTGGATGTGTTTCGCGGGCAGGCGAAAATGCGAGGTGTGAAGATCCGTACGAGTTTCCCTGCTATGACCATGACCGTGGATGAGCGCTTCTTAAGGAGTGTAAAGCAGGTTGTGATAAACTTGTTGGGGAACGCTATAAACGCTACGGAGAGAGGGGGCGAGGTCAAGGTTGGCGCTGAGGCTGTGAATGAGGTGACGTTTACGGATACGAGAAAACAGACATATGGCTTGAGAGTGTTTGTAGAGGATACAGGGATCGGTCTTGCAGATGACGAACTGCCTTTCATCTTTGACATATCCTCACAACCCCTCATCGACCCTCCGTTTATGCGGTCCATCAAGAAAGAACGGGTTGGGATGGGACTAGCGATTTGCAAGCAGCTTGTGACGGAGATGAATGGAGAGATTGGGGTGACGAGTGAGAAAGGAAGTGGGAGTCGATTCTTTTTCGTGGTGCCTTGGAAGGACGGAAGAGAGGTGGATGAGATTCATGAACAGTCGATGTATTATATAGAAAGGAGACCACCATCATATCAAGCAGAGCCTCCTCCAATTACTGATCCCCGTCGTCTCGCAAAAGGTTGCCTCATCGTGGACGATAATCCAATTCAGTGAGTCCCCATGAACATCATATTTTATTTTTTTTTTGGTTCCAGGCCCTATTTCATTTTGTTCTTTTTCGATTGCCAAGCGTCTGACTGTGTCAATCGTAAAATGTAGACGACGCCTTCTCTCTCGTTTTCTCAACTCGAATGGTATCCCGACAGCAACAGCGCATGACGGGCGTTGAAGCGATTGATATATTGTTTCCGATGAGTCGGAGAGCTGGTCCCTCTGGTGAGGCCGGTATAGTGAATGTGAAAAGCTTGCGGGCAACACCATCTTTGCCTTTCCCGCCACGTCTTCCGTTACCACGATACGATGCAACGGAGAAATCTGTTGACATTGAAGTTGTGTTTTTGGATCTTGAAATGCCACGCAATGAATGGAAAAGAGTCGGCGCTTTGTATACGGAAACATGAGGAGTCTGAACGTAATCGACCAACGTCTTCAACTTCAAGGTTAAAACGTAAATGGGAACAGAGTTCTGTCGTCATTGTGGGGATGACAGCAGATTCTTCTGTGATATATGCTGAAGACGATGTGAAACGGATGGGGATGGATGCTGTCTTGACAAAACCGTGGAATGGGAAGGAGGTGTTGGAATTGTGTTTAATTAATCCTTAATGGACCTGAGTGTTGACTGTTTTTATGTATCGTTCGGAATTTTTGTCTGTCATATAGCTTCTTAATGTGTTTTTTGTATGTATTTGGTGGGTGACTTGTAATTACATATCTCTTAGTGAAATTTTGCCTAGATTTCGTTGACTTATTTTTGCCAAACGAACATTATCACCTTTACCGTTACAGGTTTTTCTTATATGACTTGATTGCAAAGCGGCTGTTTGAGAATCCTCGGTTCTGTAAACAGATTTTGAATTTGAGTCGATCTTGGGCTTATTCTGTTCTGCTCCAATATAATATCATTTCAAAGAAAAGTTTATAATAATGTACTTTGATTTCGCTTTTTCCCGCTGATATAGGTGAAATACGCGCGAGTTCTACAACGTCTGGTGCTGCGGTAGAACGCAGGTTTACTCGTGTGAGCCTAAGCTCACTTTGCATCAATACAGCGTCTTTGACAATTTCGTTTTTTTTTTCCATCCACACTATGCCGACTATGACCGATGCTCTTGATAATCGCTACGCTCCGTACCTATCACCCTGGCCCGTAAAGGGTGTAAAATAGCTCTGAAAAAGCACTCTAACCATTACCCCAAATTTTGAATTCAATAGATCCATCGCACAAAAGACGCCGGCCGCACTATCCGCACAACAACCTCTCTCCCAGCCGGCACAACCATCCTCACCGAACGTCCCATCGCCTTCTCACTCCTCAAAACACGCTATCCCGGATCACTGCCTCCTCTGTCTCTCCCCGCCTTCCCGCCACCCCCGTCCCCACAACCTCGACACTGTTTGGGTGCAACCCAGATCCGGTCCATCATGGCCCCACACGTGTCGTCTCTGCATCAAGCAAACGTTTTTATTGTTCAAGTGAATGCATGGAAAACGATAGAGTGAGACATGAACGTGAGTGTCGGGTTGTAAAGGAGTTACCGGGGATTGCGGCTATGCATGGTGTGGATTACACGTTGTTGAGGTTGGTGCTTGCAGTTGTTGGGAGGAGGTGTCAGGAGAGCATGAATGAGAAGAACGAAGGGGAGGGAGGTGCTGTCCCTGTGGCGTTTTTTAGAGGATTTGGAAACACATGAGGAAAAACAACCGTTAGAATGGAAAGCAAGTGTCATGAATGCAGGTAAACTAAATTATGAACGATGAAGTTTTTCTCTTAAACATGTTTGCAGCAAAAGACCTTTCCTCTATTCTCCCCACTCTTCTAAGTACAACCCCTCACGACATCCTCCGCATCGCATGTCGCATCAACGTCAACTCCCATGTCATCACAGACCCAACTTCAACAGCGTCGTCATCCAAAACATTGCCGTCGGTCTATTCCCTCTCACCGCGATTCTCAACCACTCATGTCGTCCAAACGCCACATACGTGACCGACACTGTCTCCTCATCGTCTGACGTCGATACATCACCCCCAACGTTCGGGACGATGCTTGTAAGAACGTTAGTGTCCTGTCCCGGCTGACACGGAGATGACGCTTTCGTACGTGAACCTTTACGCGGCAACAAAGGATCGTCGGAAAACGCTTGAAGCAACAAAGTTTTTCACGTGTCAATGTGAACGAATGCGTTAAGTCCGACAGGGGTCCTATCCGTTGATTCCCCTGAAACATTCATTGACGGCATCATATGCAACACTTGCGACGACGATACTTGCCTTCTTCAGAAACTTATCAGGCAAATGGTGTTGTAGGGTGTGCGGTGGTGAACAACTCGATCCGACGGAATCTTTTACGGGCTATCAAAGATCACATGGTCATTGATTTTTGCGTTTCGCGAATGCCGGGAAACTCGATAGTGTTTTTATTAGCGTACAAACACTATCAACGCCAACTCACATCGACACCCCTCAAGATTGCTTCACACGTCTCCATCCGTCTTCATCCTCGTCACAAGCTCCTCGTCACCAATCTCTCCACCCTCTCTTCCTACGCTCGGACCGAGTCTTGCGCTCCGTGATGCCGAGAAATACGCGAAGGATGTTGTCGAAAGCGCTTCGACCTTGTGTGCCGGAGAATTGGCCAGAGGTGGCGGATTATGAGTGTGAACTTGCGGATGTGAGGGAGGTTGTTGGACGGGCTTTAGTTGAAGGGGGTGGGAAGGTGGGTGGACGCGGGGGAGGGGAGTGGTTGACAGAGGCTGTGGAGGGGTTGAGGAGGTGTGAGAGGGCGAGGGAGGTGGCGTTTGGGGTTGGGCATGGGAGGACAAAATGAGGTTAGAAGACGGAGGGAAGAGGTGGAGAAGTTTTTAGAAGAATTTGGGAGCGGGGACGAGTGAGCGTAAAAGCCGTTTACTGTTTTGAAGAAGGAAGGGTTACTGTATATTTCTTAAACAAAGATTTTATATATATGTCTCAACGAGATGGTTACCTTATTTATGTGAAAATATCTTTACGGGCTTTTCAATTTTCCTTAATCGATTTCTGATGCGTACAACTATACGGTCACCTTTTCGTTCTCTCCTTAATTGCCTTTCATAGACATGTGGCTATATGTGCGATAACGGTATTAAGCGCGGGTCGTCTCGCTGATCTATGACAAACCTGCTTTTATCATACTCTACTCTGTGTCATCCTCAGCTCCGAGGGAGAGTGTACTTCACCTGTTGCGTTTTTGGTCTTCATCCACGTCGTCCTCCTCTCATCGCCTACATCCACGTCGTCTCATCGCCGCGATGAACATTCTCGACGTTGTCTCGAAGCTGATTTAGGACATCGTTTGGGATGGGCTTTGGAAGAGGGCGTTTGGCTGAATTTCAAGTACGGTGTCTTGAAGTTGGGTATGGGGAAACGAAGATTTGACCACGCACACGGTGTTTTTAGTGTTTTGAGGATGACAGAGGTTTGACTAACTATAATTAGTGTAAACAAGGGCTTTCTTGTTTTAAATTATAAAAAGGATAGTCGGTCCGAAGAAAGTAAACAAGATAGAAAAGAAAAAGAAGAAAAGAAAAAAAAGAAAAAAAGAAGAAAAAAGAAGATTGGCGTCATTCATCAACTCACGAGGGTGCTCATTATCAACAATCCATTGGATGTGGATTCATTTTGAATGGAATAAGGTAGTTACACAAAATCATATTTCATCTTACATGTTACACAATCACCCTCCACTTGCTTAAATAGGTAATTCAGTAGACCCTTTTTTTATTTAATTTATTCCTCTTTTGGGGTTAATTGATGAATGGAAGGAAGGAATGAGGAGGGTTCATTTCATAATTAATATTTAAAAATGACACAACACAAAAAGAAAGAAGAAGAAAAAGACCGGTGGTGGGCTTCCACGCGAGAATTCGGCACCCCATCAAACACACATCACCTTTAAATAGGGCCTGCATCGAACAACCACTCTTTTTACCATATTTCATCATCACCTCATACTTATCTATCAATGTACGTCTCTACAGCCATCATCGCTGCCGTCGCTGCTCTCTCCCAGCTGGTTGCCCCTTCTGCTGCTGTCGCCGTGGTATGTGAGCTATTGTACCTCACCCAGCATCGCATGTGTGTAGAAGTCTAACTACTATACTTCAATTACATACAGGAGCGTCGCAGCAACTATCCTCCCGGATATGTTGTCTCAACCTCTTGCCAGGTAAAACATTCATCATCATCATCATCTTTGTAGCGCCATACCTTATTGACTCTATCATATTCTTTGAATTGCAGGAAGTGTTTCCCGTCAAGGTCTGCGCTATCAACAAGGGTTACGGAAGCCCCCGCGTTAGAGTCACTTACAATAAGTCTGGTGAGTTTCTTTTGCATTTAGCTCGAGCTGAAGATAGCATACCGTTAACAAAACAATGGTCAATTTATAGGTTACCTCTGGAACTTTGGATCCCCTCTCTCCGCTTGGGTCAAGGTCAACGGTGCCAGTGGCATCTTTGGTAACTTTACCGCCGACTTGAACGACCAAGGAGCCGCCGTCTCTGCCACCTATTCTATTGGAGAGTTTAGGGATGTCAAGTACTGCTGTGAGTATTATGGCGTTTAATTACTTTGTACATATAGCCCGAGATAGTTCGTCGCTCATGCCATATTATTCACTACAGACCAAGGCACTGTGGCTGAAAACTCAACCTATGTCCCTCCCTATATTGGTGGAGGCTATGGTCGTTGCCCCGTCACCCCTCTCTACCCCCTTCTCCCCGGTGCTGTCAACGAGGGCTACCTCGGGTGGTTTTACAACCCTGCTCCAGGTATTAACATCCTATTCATTCTCAAAATGCTCACAATCATGTAATCCATCTCTATTGCAGCTAGCGAAGTTGCTCTCGTTAGCCAAAGTGGTACCTGGAATGTTGAAGTTGCCGTCACAAACGCTGTCGGAAATTGGGACTCAAAGTTTGGCGCCAACTACCGATTCACTTTGAACTAGATGCCAACTTTGAACTAGATGCCAAGATTCTCGCTGGTGAATAATATTGTTTACTCTCCTGTGTCTTCTGCAGTCATTGCTGGAATTGTTGATACGTGGTTTATTCGCGCTCTTGGCCCCGCTTCCGGTTTAATGCTCCACTTCTTTTATATATAATGTTTTCTTGAGTCTTGATTCCTCATACCGTTACTCCCCTAAAAGTTAAAAAGTACGTTCATTACTATTCATCAATCCCGCTATAATTTTAGACGGTAACCCGGTCTACGGCGTAGTGTTGACCTGCAAAAGCACATATCCAAGCAAAATCTACAATTCACTTGAACTACTCAGGAGTCAACACTAGGGTAATCCCAAGTGCGATAGGAACTGCGTCATTCCATGTCCAGTGTGGTTGAAAATGAGATCTCTGGATCAATGGAGACCCAAAGGCATTTTTTCCCTCAAGGAAAAACGGAGATTAAAGGGGTTTGACAGATGTGTCAATGACGCATCAGAGACACACGTTCCACAAGAACCCTTGCAGACACCATACATGGGCCTGCAAATTTCAAACTCACACATCGACCATCGATGACGGGCTGCATGACGGAAAACGGCCATCACAGAGACAGATATGGAATGCAGCAAGAGAGATGGAACGCAGAAATTTATATCGATGCAGGACGACTTTGTTTCATGCCGGAAGTACCCGACCATCAAACGCGTGCATTCCCCTGATCCTTGTTCCCCAAACCACAGACGGAGGAGTATAAGAAGGGGTTGGAGCTCTCCACTCGCCCTCCTCACCAACAAACACAAAGGACCTCCTCCCAACTACAATCCTCATTTTGAACAATGATCGCCTCATCCATCGCTTCCATCTTCATCGCTACATTGGTCTTATCGACATCTGCAGCTGGAGCGCCCATAGATCGACGCAGTGAATACCCACCTGACTACATTTTGACCACAGATTGCAAGGTAAACCCAACACCTTTTCCTCATTCCGATGAAACATCTTCTTATATTGTACTAGCGAGACGGCCCCGTTGAAGTATGCAGTCTCAACCGAAACACTGCAAGCTCTCGTCTTGTCATCCGCTACCATAAATCAGGTACCGTCTCATCAACCTCCTCATCTGATATCCCTTTTTAACTCTCCTCTCGATCAACACTCACTCGCATGTCATTTATAGGATACCTCTGGCCTCAAGCCTCACCACTTTCTGCCTACGTCAACTTCAACGGTATTCAAGCCACCTTTGGAAACTTCACCGCCGACACCTCCATCGCCAACGCCCCCGTTTCCGCCGAATACGTCATCGGAGCGTATCGTGACCTTCATTGGTGCTGTAAGTACATCAATTCTCACGTCCTCTTTATGATTTCGCCCCTAAATCATAAAACATAGACCACGCTACAACCGCGACAACTCCTCGTTCGTCCCTGAGTCTGGTCCGCGTATGGTCGTTGTCCCGTCACAGAAAAATTTCCCCCTCTTGTCCGGTGGTGTGGGTGAAGGTCGATCGGATACTTTTACTACCCGGCGCCTGGTATGTCTTTATACTCCTTCCCCTTTAATAACTCAACTTTTCCATTTGTAAAGAAATCGAACAGTCGATGGTGAACCAAACTCAAGCTTGGAATGTTCAAGTCGCCGTTTTCAATCAAAACGGGAAATGGGATTCAAAGTATGGCGCTAATTACAGGTTTACGCTTTGAAGCCCCCATTAAACACCGTCCTCTTACCCTTCCTCATTGATTCCCTTTTGACACTCCATGTTTCTCTGCATACTTTTTTGTACATTATTTTTTCATTATCTCCTTTGCTGTTTTTCGCAATCATGATATATGTTTTGTTGATGTGGCCCTTTTGGCCAAATCCTCTCTCATTTCAATCTTCCATCCCAAAAGCAACGATTTGTTTGTTTCCCCTCTTTCTCCGTATACCCAGGATCCCCCTCAAAAAAAAGCTTCTCACCTCTTCATCAGCGATTTGCTGATACCATTTGACCTCATACCTTCTGTATATTGCTCCATCGTGGACCGTAACCGTCAACTAGAAATAAATATCATGAATGCATGCTCTCCAATACATCGATATCCGGTTAATCTTACTCTTCTCACTATAAGCTTCGCCCTCAATAGATATATCATCAAGCATGCATCAATGACAATGTCGAGCCTTCGCGGAGGGCTGCCAATCTCAACATGAGCGAAATACTAGAAACATGAAATAAAAACTTTAGAAGTGGTGTAAGATTAAAACTCATACTCGTCTAGGTGAGCGCCGAGGTATGGTCAATTTCTCCATTAGTAAAGAATTTATTCAATTCAATTCAAATCTACCTCAATATTTATATAGCATTGCTTTTGAATTCTTCATTTCTCGAAACAGCCTCCCCAGACCCCACATTCATTTATCACCTCAATCTACCTCACGTGCCCCTTAAAAAAGCATGAACAGGCTTAAAAGCAAATAGGAGTATTTATAACAATACTTGTGCCTATCGAAACAACGATTGCTCAGCCGCGCCTGTTTTCCATAAGGGCCGCGTCATCAACAAACACGAAGCTATAACAGTCGAGTAAATACCAGTCCTTCCTATGTCATCGGTCCGTCAAAGTCCGTCACCGTGGCTTGCACTTGTCACGTTTTCCTCATAAGACAATTGTGACTGTCATAACAAAAGGAAGGAAAAAAGCCCACTTCTACACAAAGTCATGGTTCCACTATCCAAAGTCTTTCTTGCAGTTGATGAACGATGACAGGTAAAGCAAAGCGCGGCAAACCGTTATGAAATAGTGGATATGATCTCAGCCGTCTAAACATGAGCATGCGGCTGCGTGGAATGAAAAAGGAAACTTTTTTTTTCCGGTTCTCGTACGTGGATGGAGGTCATGTATAAAGGAGAGAGTGGTAGTTATGGTATTCTGTTCAACATTCTAAAAGATCTCATTGAAAAACATCATGGTTTCTCTTACGAGCCTCATTGCCGTCATCGCCGGCGTCGTCACCGTCACTGCTGCTCCAACCCAAATGGTGGATACCACATATAATCATCATTTTAAATACTAACGACTTTTCATAGGAGCGCCGCAGCAACATCAAATACCCCCCTGACTACAACCTCAGTATCGACTGCAAGGTACCAACAAAAAATCCCTTTCCCCTCACTCACTCTTCCACTCCAGCGCGAAGGCCCCGTCGAAATCTGCGCTCTCAACAAAAACGGCGGAACCAACCCCCGTCTCAAAGTCACCTACCATAACACTGGCTACCTTTGGCCGAAATCATCACCGCTTTCAGCTTGGGTTTCAGTGAATGGCGTTTCGGCGACGGTGGGGACATTCACGGCGGACACGAGTTATGGAGCTGAGGCGACATCAGCGAGTTACGAGATTGGAAAGTTGAAGTAAGCACTTTTTTTTTTTGTACGGTCATATTCCTAACCATGTATTCGCGGTTAATTTATAGGGACCTCACCTTCTGCTGTAAGTTCCCGTCTTACACCATACCCCTTCTGCAGTTCCAATCCCACAACCCTAACTCCCATTTACCCCATTAGACCGTCCAACCGTCTCCGACGACTCCACCTACATCCCTCCCAGCAGCGGTGTCTACACCCAATGCCCCATTACTTCCGCCTTCCCCCTTCTCGAAGGTGGTCCTCAACAAGGCTACACTGACTGGTTCTACAACCCTGCACCGGAAGTGGAGAGTGCGATGGTGGCGAACACGGGGGTTGCTTGGAATGTGCAGGTGGCGGTGTTTAATGGAAAGGGTCAGTGGGATTCAAAGTATGGAGCGAACTTTAGGTTTACGTTTTAAGGGAGGGGATATTCCTGTCATAAATATGTGCACACGTGGATTTTTGTACTTTTTGAAATATAGTTTTAATTGTTGATGTACGGTAACCTTACGAGATCACGGTTTATGAGAAGTAGTAGGAATTAAAGTTGTATTTGAAATGATCGCTAAGAGAAAAGGATAAAGATATTGAGACAATGGCGTGTTTATTGTATGAGGTATGAGCTGAAGCATAAAGTTGCGAGAATAGAAAGAGCTTGCATTTCACAATGAAATCAAAATACAAAAGGGAAAAAAGATCAGGGTGAAGAGAAAGGCGAAAGAAACAACTCCTGAATTCGCTTCAACCTGCATTAGTCAGCTGGCCGAGACCGCATATAAAAGAACATTACGGGAAGGATGCATATGACGTGTTTAAGCCGCCGCAACAACAGCCTTCTCGTCGGTAGTCTTCTTGTCAGCATTGAGGGTGGCCTCATACTCAAGGATATTTTCAAGCTTCTTCTTGGCCTCAACATCGCCCTCAGCAGCCCTGGCCTCAAGGTCATCACGTTCAGCAGCAGTGATCTGACCGTAAACCTCAGCCTGCTGAGCCATCTCACCGTGGGGGTCGATAGCAGACGCGTCGGGAAGCATGAAGACGAGAAGACAGGGTAAGAAGGTCAAGCCGAAACGAATCCAGAGGGCCGTCTCAAGGTTGGTGAGATCAAAGATTTTGTCACCATTCTCATCACGACCTTTATCAATGTTAAGCTTCTCAAGAAGGATTCCACCGATCTTAGTGGCGACGTTATTGCCTCCATTGGAGATGGAAAGTGAGGGCGGCGTAGTAGGAGGCTTCGATATCAGCAGGGCACATCTGGGCGGCCATGATGAGGAAAGGCATACCGGCGAGCTGACCAATAATCTCTTGGATGTTTTGGGAACCAGCGAGGAAGACGAGATCAGGAATATTTGCCTGCCTGTTCCACCCTTTGAACAATGCAACGTCAAGAATACCGATGACACCGACGATAAGTTGAACAACAAAAAAGATGCGACGGAATTTGGTGCGGGTGAAGAAGGCACCGAAAACGAGGAGACCGATGATGCCAGAGATTCCAGCTGACGCATCAATATAGGCCTGCTGGTCGGCACCAATATTAATGTTACCGAGCCAGTAGTACCATGCAGCGGTGATGTCTGGGACGACTGCACCTCGGAGGAGAATCCAGAGAGCCGGCAAAAGACTTTTTGGTTGAGAACAATACCCTTGATAAGCTTCCAGATACCGGTGACGAGGTTCATGGGGGCGATCTTGCACCAGAGGGCTGCTCCTTGATGAAAAGAGAGAGAAGGACAAGCGCGGCGCCAGAGTGGAACGTAGACAAAGTGCATCAACCTTCTGGCACCCGAACCATCTTCACCGTTGACGGCACCTGCGATTGGAGTACCGATGATGAGACCGACGTAAACATGATCCAACACCAGGTTTGGAGGCGGCACCATCACGGGATCCAGCGATGCGAGCGCGTTTGACGACCATGGCATCGGCAATGACATCGCACATAGCCATAGCCATTAAGGCGGCAAAGAAGAGGATGGTGGCGTTAGCTTCATTGGTGGGATGTTTTCGATGCCGAGGCAGATGAAGGAGATTAAGCCGAGGATGGCGGAGATGATGTAGTAAGGATGGTCGTGTCGGCCGATGATAGGGAAGTTGTCAAAGAAGAGACCGTAAATGAATTTGATGTTCCAGGTTATCTGAATGGTGGAGCGGCACTTTGGATTTGTGCAGAGTTGAGATTGAGGATGGAACCTAAGTACCATGTGATAGCACCACTAAAGACGTAGTTACGGAAACCTTGGAGGAAGTAGGTGGCTGAAATGATCATGAAGAAATCAAGACCCTGAGTCTTGGTTGCGGTGATGAAGAACTCCTTGATATCTATATTAATTTATGGGTGATAAATGAAGTTAGTACGATGTAAATGACGCGTTTAAGTGGGTTTCTTGTTGTGATAAACATACCCTTTTCCAGTCTCTGTGATCTTGCGACCGATGACGCTGACGTTTGTCGCTTTGGCTGGCATCTCTAGTTAGTCGTTGACGAGCTAAAGGAGGGGTGAGATAAAATGGAGCTTAGTGAGCTCCTTTTTATAGCAGATCTCAAATTCTTAAGGGAAGGGATGAAGATAGCGCCATACCTAACTGTCGTGTAAAAGGCTAGACAAGTACCGGCTTGCGCGAGCGCCAATATCGGGTTGGAGACGAGCAAAAGTTAAAGTAAAATTTAAACCCAGATCATCAAAGCGCCTTTATAAACTATACATATTGGCTGATAATTTACTTTATTATTTTATACATATTATGCAGAACGGATACCTTGTCATACTTTTTAGGGCCTGCCCCTCTGCGCATCACCGTCGTTGCTGTGCCTGGGTGTCGTACATAATTTGTGATCAAAAAAATACATGTCTGCACTAAGGCCTTGCCCTTGGGTTCCAAGGCCTTGCCTTGGTTAGGCTATAGATAAGGGCGCCTTATTTAAACAAGCCAAACATCATGGGGAATAAAGGCCCAGAGTTCAAATGTTCGCATGCGGCGGCTACGGCTGGGGCATTTACACTTTGTCATAATCATTCGTTTGTCTTCACATCTACTCTGCAGCTGCTCATGAACATTTACTTATAAAATCAGTGGAGACGTCATACTGGAATATAGTAGATATGAGATTTAAGGTTATTAGATCTCGCAGCTATAAATAATATTATCATGTATATATTTAATACATGTATGAATATTAACACTGGGTTAAAACTGCGCCAACGCCTTGTTTATAATGTCGCTTTTATTAGTCGGCCTTGAATGTTGGCGCATGTAAGCCTGATGTACTGAGGCGCCGTAAACGCCAAAATAGGAATATATATATACTCTGTAATCAGGGAAAGCTTCCGTTTTGCATTTGGCGCATTGTAAACGTGCATCTCCATATTATACGTAAAACACAAAAGTAAGCGTTCGATATTTCTATACATGACGATGTGGGAGGGATATCATCTAACCTAAAGATGCCATACCAATGTTAGAATATTAGAATCTGATTTCAGTAAATGCGGTACGTCGGTTTTTCGCTTTTCTTGTAGCTTTTTGTTATCTGTTTAATGGGCAGGTATAGTAAAAGATGGAAAAGTTCCAATTTAAGATGGTGGTGGCAAAAAAGAGTTATGGACTGTATGTCTAGCATGCATGTAAGTGATATTTAGGCCTTGTTTTCTATTTCCTTTTTATTTCTCGTTATCGTTTCTCTTAGCAATGGGTAAGGTTGATGGAACGCCGAGAGCATCGTAAGAGATCGGACTGCCCGATGAATAATAAGCATTTCACTCTTGACCATAGCAAAACTAGGGAAGCGCAGCGAATGGCCAAGAATTTAAGCAGAGCTATGATTAATGAGGCGATGGAAAGTGGATTAGACGGAGCTTCGGTCTTTTGTATTGATCTTACTTTTAAGGGCCGGGCTGTTGTTTAGATGATTCGAAGGAGGAAGAGCTGGATGAAAAAACCAACCCTTAAAAGTCGGATCGAAACAAAGACGATTGTGTAGATAATATATTTATTGTAAATAACCTCGAATATACTTACAATGCAATTTGCCCAAGGTAAGTTATGGTGGCCTCATCATGTTTGAAAATAATTTCTTATTACTGTTGTTGCAAAATTGAAATCTATTTACCTATTAATATGTGTGTTGTATTCTATTCTGATATATCTTTATCTACTACTTTCTCATTCTTACTAAAAATTCCAGATAAATCACTGTCGACCGGAATCTGTAACTCGACCAGACTCGCTCGAAACATCAACGATACTTACGTGACTAAACTACTTATAGAAAGAAAACGAACACGATTCTTCTTTTTTAAAATGAGAGAACGGACACGACATTTTTTTTAAGCATGGGAGAACACTCGAGGCACTTTTAAAAGTAATTTTGATAATATTGGTTCATCAACCAGAATATGTATTATTAAATATTCACTAAGGCGATTGCAGTCTAATAGCAATGGAATAAAGGAAAAGGGCAAGGAGAATGGTATCATCTCCAAAATACCACAGCTGACCAGCCAGAGCAAAGAGAAGTGAGATGTCGGAAATTTACGGCGGAAAGGATGTGGACGTCATATAGACAGAGAATGAGGGGGAGATAGAGATTTTAAACTTTCTCAACGGTCTTGCCGTCCTCCTTGTTGGCCTCGTACTCGAGGATGGCCTCAAGCTTCTTTTAGCCTCAACGTCACCCTCAGCGGCCTTGGCCTCAAGTTCATCACGCTCAGCAACAGTCATCTGACCGTAAACCTCAGCCTCCTTGGCCATCTCACCGTGGGGGTCGATGGCCGAAGCATCGGGAAGCATGAAGACAAGAAGACAAGGGAAGAAAGTCATGCCGAAACGGACCCACATGGCGGTCTCGAGGTTGGTAAGGTCGAACACACGACGACCAGTCTCGGGGTCACGACCGAGATCGATCTTGAGCTTCTCAAGCATGAGACCACCGATACGGACAGCGACGTTGTTACCACCGTTGGAGATGGAGGTGAGACCGGCGTAGTAGGAAGCCTCGATATCGGCAGGGCACATCTGGGCGGCCATGATCAAGAAAGGCATACCAGCGAGCTGACCAAGGATCTCCTGGATGTTCTGGGAACCAGCGAGGAAGACAATGTCTGAGATACCAGCTTTCCTGTTCCAGCCCTTGAAAAGAGCAATGTCGAGAATACCGAAAGCACCAACAATGACTTGAACGACGAAAGAAAATGCGACGGAACTTGGTACGAGTGAAGAAGGCACCGAAAAGGAGGAGACCAATGATACCAGAGATACCACCGGAAGCATCAATGTAGGCCTGTTGGTCGACACCGATCTCAATGTTCCTAAGCCAGTAGTTCCATGCGGGAGCAATGTCGGGAACGACGGCACCACGGAGGAGAATCCAGAGAGCGGGGAAGAGAACCTTGGTGTTGAAGACAATACCCTGGATAAGCTTCCAGATACCAGTGGGGATGTTCATGATGGCAATCTTGCGGCCAGAGGGCTTCTCGCGGATGAAGAGGGAGAGGACGACAAGGGCAGCAGACATGGGGATGTAGGCGTAACGCATAAGGTCGAGGGGACGCTCTCCCTCGGGGCCGAGGATAGCTCCTTGGATGGGGGTACCAATGGTGTATCCAACGTAGAGCATGATCCAGCACCAGGTTTGAAGGCGGCACCGTCACGGGATCCAGCGAGACGAGCACGCTTGACAACCATGGCATCAGCGATAACATCGCACATGGCCATGGCCATCAAAGCCATGAAGAAAAGACCAGTGGCGGCGGCTTCAGTGGTGGCGATGTTCTCGATACCAAGACAGATGAAGGAGGCGAGACCGAGGAGAGCAGAGAGGACGTAGTAAGGGTGGTCGTGGCGGCCGAGGATGGGGACGTTGTCGAAGATCAAGCCAAAACGAACTTGATGTTCCAGGTGATGAGGATGGTGGAACGAGCGGCTTGAGTCTGAGCGCCGTCGAGACCGAGGACCTGACCCATGTACCAGATGATGGCACCACCGAAAGCATAGTTACGGAATCCTTGAAGGAAGTAGGTTGCCGAGATGATCAGGAAGAAGTCGAGACCTTGAGTCTTGGTTGCGGTGATGAAGAAGTCTTTGATGTCTAATGAAATAAAGAAACATTAGCATATAATTCAGCGATGGAGGGCTGGGAGGTTAGATTCTTACCCCTGCCGGTCTGGTTGATCCTGCGACCAATTGAGCTAATGGTGAAGTTAGCCTTAGCAGGCATTTCTATGTTTATAAAGAGTGGGAAAAGAATGGGGAGTGAGCTGGAGGGAATTAGAATAAACGACAATACCTCGCCCTTTTTTAGTTAGTGTTAATGCTGTCTTCGGAGGCACCATCGCTGACATACATTTTTCTTTTTTCATCTTTTCAGTGATTACATGTCCCACGTGTGACTGACAAGTGCGTGTAACAGCTTCTTAATTTGGTGAATTATTCTTATCTTGTCTCACGTTGGCTGCATTATGAAATAAATAATTAAAAAATTGAAGGCGCAAACCTTCGCGCTAAGATTGGCGAAATGAAGCACCCATCTAGAGTCTTGAAACATGTTATAACGTCATCCAAGGAAAAAATAAAAAGACATAGAAAAGGTGAAAACTGATAAACTGGTCAAAAAAGAATGTTCCTATCGTGTCGTTTTCTGTGTTGCCGCATCTCCATTGATGGCTTGAATGAACTTAGTGGTGTGGTCATTTTGTTTCCCTTTTGGCTTTTCCTCAGTCCGCTTCCTCATAGACCTTGAACGAAATTTCTGTCCAGGAAGAGGATGGAAATATTAAATACATCACCAATCAACGATATGATCTGTGCCGAAGCCCGAGGATTACTGTACAGAACGAATTTGGTAATAAGGACTTTTGTTATTAAATGCAGAATCGCAGACGTAGCTAAAAAGGTGCCATAAACGTACTCTAATAACATAACTTTTTAATGTCAGATAAACTCAATTTAAAGTCAGGTTATGTCAAACTTGATTTCTGGTATCTGGACAATATAAAGCATAATGGAATCGCAATGCAAATTTGTCTCTTAATAAGATATATTTATGAGGTTGAATATGGAAGGAGCTCTCGCGCGTATATGGCAAGGTAAGCTAACCAAACCAAAAAATTCATTCACCTTCGGATTCAATCGAAAATCAAGGGAAACAAAGAGCAAGGGCACAGAGAATGCATCATCTCCAAAATACCGCAAATGCCCAGCCAAAGCATCGAAAGTGAAAGGGTAGGATATAGCGGGGAAAGAGTAGTGTCAAGGTGGTATAGGGATGAAGCTTAAACCTTATCGGCAGCCTTCTCCTCAACCTTGTCCTTGTTGGCCTCATACTCGAGGATGGCCTCAAGCTTCTTCTTGGCCTCAACGTCACCTCAGCAGCCTTAGCCTCAAGTTCATCACGCTCAGCAGAAGTCATCTGGCCGTAAACTCAGCCTCCTTGGCCATCTCACCGTGGGGGTCGATGCGGAAGCATCGGGAAGCATGAAGACGAGGAGACAAGGGAAGAAGGTCATGCCGAAACGGATCCACATGGCGGTCTCGAGTTGGTAAGGTCGAACACACGACGACCGGTCTCGGGGTCACGACCAGATCGATCTTGACTTCTCAAGCATGAGACCACCGATACGACAGCGACGTTGTTACCACCGTTGGAGATGGAGGTGAGGGGCGTAGTAGGAGGCCTCGATATCGGCAGGGCAATCTGGGCTGCCATGATCAAGAAGCATACCGGCGAGGACCGAGGATCTCCTGGATGTTCTGGGAACCAGCGAGAAAACAATGTCGGAATACCAGCTTGCCTGTTCCAGCCCTTGAAAAGAGCAATGTCGAGGATACCGAAAGTACCAACGATGACTTGAACGACAAAGAAAATGCGACGGAACTTGGTACGAGTGAAGAAGGCACCGAAGAGGAGGAGACCAATGATACCAGATACACCGGAAGCATCAATGTGGCCTGTTGGTCGACACAATCTCAATGTTCCTGAGCCAGTAGTTCCATGCGGGGCAATGTCGGGGACGACGGCACCACGGAGGAGAATCCAGAGAGCGGGGAAGAGGACCTTGGTGTTGAAGACAATACCCTGGATAAGCTTCCAGATACCAGTGGGGATGTTCATGATGGCAATCTTGCGACCAGAGGGCTTCTCGCGGATGAAAGAGGGAGAGGACGACAAGGGCAGCGACATGGGGATGTAGGCGTAACGCATAAGGTCGAGGGGACGCTCTCCCTCGGGACGAGGATGGCACCTTGGATGGGAGTACCGATGGTGTAGCCAATGTAGAGCATAATCCAGCACCAGTCTGAAGAGCGGCACCGTCACGGGAACCAGCAAGACGAGCACGCTTGACGACCATGGCGTCGGCGATGACATCGCACATGGCCATAGCCATCAAAGCCATGAAGAAAAGACCAGTGGCGGCGCCTTCAGTGGTGGCAATGTTCTCGATACCAAGACAGATGAAGGAGGCGAGACCGAGGAGAGCAGAGAGGACGTAGTAAGGGTGGTCGTGGCGGCCGAGGATGGGGACGTTGTCGAAGATCAAGCCGTAAACGAACTTGATGTTCCAGGTGATGAGGATGGTGGAACGAGCGGCTTGAGTCTGAGCGCCGTCGAGACCGAGGACCTGACCCATGTACCAGATGATGGCACCGCCGAAAGCATAGTTACGGAATCCTTGAAGGAAGTAGGTTGCCGAGATGATCAAGAAGAAGTCAAGACCTTGAGTCTTGGTTGCGGTGATGAAGAACTCTTTGATGTCTGTATAAAGGCAAACCGCGGATCAGTATGACGTTCATGCAGGGTGGATAGGATGCTGTTGAAATGAGAGGTGACATATGCTTACCCTTTCCAGTTTGGTTGATCCGTCTGCCGATCGAGCTGACGGTGAAGCTGGCCTTTGCAGGCATTGTATTGTGGGTTGTGAAGGGGTTCTAAAGTGTTATGAGGAGCTTGACCTGCAGGACGTTGAGGAAAAGGGTGGGGGTTTTATACCTTTACAAAAGGAAGAAGAAAGTGAAAGAAGAGAGAATGGAAAAAGAGAGGGAGGATAAAGAGAAACACAGGAATGGGTAAACTTGTCCAAGAATTTGAATAAAAATAAAACTTCGTGTATTATTTTTAAAAGAGAAAATCATTATTACACAATTTCTAAGGGAAGGGAGCAGGTTGCGATAAAATAAAAAGAGTTAAAGAAAAGGAAAGAGTGAGAAGTGAGAAGTGAGAGGTGAGAGAAATAAATAAATATAATTAGTTTGTAATACATTTAAGGCAAGCTGTGGTGGTGGTGAACTATAGTTTCTATATTAAATAATATATTTATTTATAAAATAATGATGAGCGGAAGATCAAAATTAATTATTATTAAATAATTCTTGTCTTTTCTTTTTGTTATTATTATTTGTTATTTATTTATTTTCCTTTTTACCCTTTACCATGTCATCGTGTCACTGCTACGTTGTACTACCAATGCCATATGCGGACAATTTGTCTGCTGAGTGTTATCTGTTTGACCGTGAACGGCGGCTGTTTCTTTCTGGGCAATATGAAATTCGCTACCAAGAAGAAGGCGTTGAATCCGTAAATTTGCTTAATGCGCCCAAAGACAAAAAAATGGGCGCAAACCTTTTCTCGCGCTCTTCTCCTATTCCCTCCCATCACACTCGCGCACCCCCCCCCCCCCCACCTCTTCTCACAGTCACAACCCACCTCTAAAATGGCACCAGCACCATTTTGTCCCTGGACTTGTGTTATACTTTTCTGTCTTTATTTAATATTATTTACCAATCTCTTCTCAGCCTTGGCCTTAACAGAGAGCAAATGTATTGCTTTCATAATCATTGCATCACAACGGAACTCATGATGATGATCCGGCTCGCCTATTGTTCGCGAAGATGACAGAAAATAAATATACCAGCGTTAGAACATCTCATTCCGCTTATCAGCAATACCATTTTAGATTGGCATGCGCCCAAAGAGTAAAAATAAATGGAAGAGAAACAAAACTTAACAAACATTTTATTCTCCGATAATCGCGGCATTCCTTCATTTTTCTTCAAAGTCTACATTTTTCTCAACTTTTCCCATCGACACCTCGATAACAACGCTCTACCGAGGTAGTCTGTGCTAGGAAAAGCATCGCAGAACGGTCATGCATTCAATATCATAAGTTATAACTTCTACCGTTATGGCATAAATTTGAAGCTGACGGGTTTACGAGTCTGCGATATTCTTTATGGTGTGTGCTCTAGTCGTCTTCAACCAACACTTCAAATCCATAGACTTATTAACGTATCTTGTCTATAATCTATAATAATTTCTACGCTGATCAGAGTTCCAACGTCACATAATGTAATTCCTCGTCGCTATAAATCGTTCTGTTTTCTTTGCGAGGACGCGGAAATGCAATGCGGATGCTCTGTTCATCATGATGTCTTCTCTCGAGGTTTATTAAGACGGAAGCGAATTAAACATAAACACCGGCTCCGCTGTCAACCTTCTCAACGCATGCTGGAATAGACGATTCCGGATTTCCTCGGACATTCGCATTGGCCTTCTCAACGCAAGTTGTACTTACGAACGGCCCGTACAGTCGCCATAGTGATTCCTAACGGGAAGTAATGTTGGCTTCTCTTTCATCTCCTTTCGACATATAGTAAGGTCAGCATTCATACCTTCATTATATCACTCAACCTATCTCACATTGATTATTAATCGATTCCCCCATTTTTTCTATTTTAATTACCGCTTACAACGAACGCGAATACGGGACAAACGGTAGGGACATCACGGTAAGCTGATCGTTATGGGCTTTGATTTATTTTCGCTTCTGTATCTATCACAAACAAGGTATTTCCAATGCTTTCTCATCTGTTGCAAAGTCTGCTAGCCTTTATCTTTTCTTCATTCTCCCGCCGTTTACTTTCGTTTTCTTTTTTCTACAACTTTACACTGGTAAGGAATGGTTGTCGGACATTTTGGATATTTTATGCTTGATAGCCTTAAGAGGTAAGCGTAAACGTAAGTACCTTTTTCTTCCACATTATTTTTTTATAAAAAAGACAAAAGATGCCGAGGTAAAAGAGATTTTATAAAAGAAACCAACAATACTTAAATGTCAACGATGCAATCAATTAATAAAAACTATTAGGTGACTTGTTTTTCCGTTGTCTTTTTTTCCCGTATAGGTGACCAAAAATAAACACGGATATGAAACGGAAGAAAAGGTAATGAATTAGGTTGCAAATTTCTTTAAGTCTAAGTTACTATTATGTTATTTACGCCCATCGTGTTCATGTGTTGCTATATATTTTCTTTCTGCTTCTTGGTTTGATTTTCGACGGCATTGCTACTCACACGCCCTTATTATCGCTTAAACCCTATCACATGAATACTTTCGATATAGTAACACTTCATTTTGTTATATATATATAAATAATGTAAAGTTCTTTTAAGTTTTTTTTTTAATTCTGTTGCTCCACTGTGTATATTTAATGCAATAGTCAGCGGTAAGAGATTATTTTATTTTGCTAGTTGTACCTTTCGCTTGTATACATGTAGAGAAAACACGTTCATACACAGTCGCGGCATCGAACATAAGTCAGTCCAGGCCGAGCATTCAATCTCTAATACATTAACGTAGGCCACAAAATAAAAAAAAAAGTAAAGATGGAGGAAAAGTGATAGTAATTAATGCAAAAAAAGTAAATGAAAATAAAATGTGACAAAACTAAAATGAAATGCGAAAAAAGAAAAGACCATAAAACAAACTTACTGTCTAGAGTCAAGCGAAAAAACAAAAAAAAAACACAGATGACTCACCATATGAAGACTTACTTTTAGACCACTCAGAAATGTAGCAATAAATATGGAAGGAAAGGGATAAAGAGACCATCAATATATTATGTTGTTATGAGGCTCAGGTATAAAGGAGCTCTCGCGCAAAATTCGGCAAGAAAAGACTCGGAAACACCGTGAATTCATTGAAAACGGATACAATCGAAAACCAAGATATACAGGATAAGGGCAAGGAGAAAGCAGCATCTCCCATATACCGCAGATATCCAATCAAGATCAAGCGAGAGGAGGATAGGGACACAGAGGCGGGAAAAAGTGAAGGGAATGGATAACAATGAAGGGAGGGAGGGACAGAGTTGGATATTTAAACCTTCTCGGCAGCCTTGTCCTCAACCTTGTCCTTGTTGGCCTCGTACTCGAGGATAGCCTCAAGCTTCTTCTTGGCCTCAACGTCACCCTCGGCAGCCTTGGCCTCAAGCTCGTCGCGCTCAGCAGAAGTCATCTGGCCGTAAACCTCAGCCTCCTTAGCCATCTCACCGTGGGGGTCGATGGCAGAGACATCGGGAAGCATGAAGACGAGGAGACAGGGGACGAAGGTCATACCGAAACGGATCCACATGGCAGTCTCGAGGTTGGTAAGGTCGAACACACGACGACCGGTCTCGGGGTCACGGCCAAGATCGATCTTGAGCTTCTCAAGCATGAATCCACCGATACGGACACCGGCGTTGTTACCACCGTTGGAGACGGAGGTGAGGGCGGCGTAGTAGGAAGCCTCGATATCGGCAGGGCACATCTGAGCGGCCATGATCAAGAAAGGCATACCGGCGAGCTGACCAAGGATCTCCTGGATGTTCTGGGAACCAGCGAGGAAGACAAGGTCGGAGATGTTCGCTTGCCTGTTCCAGCCCTTGAAAAGAGCAATGTCGAGGATACCGAAAACACCAACGATGAATTGGACGACAAAGAAAATGCGACGGAACTTGGTCTTGGTGAAGAAGGCGCCGAAAAGGAGGAGACCAATGATACCAGAAATACCACCGGAAGCATCAATGTAGGCCTGTTGGTCAACACCGATCTCAATGTTCCTGAGCCAGTAGTTCCATGCGGGGGCAATGTCGGGATGATCATACCACGGATAAGAATCCAGAGCATGGGGAGGAGGACCTTGGTGTTCAAGACAATACCCTGGATGAGCTTCCAGATACCAGTGGGGATGTTCATGATGGCAATCTTGCGGCCGGAAGGCTTCTCGCGGATGAAGAGGGAGAGAACGACAAGGGCGGCAGACATGGGGATGTAGGCGTAACGCATAAGGTCAAGGGGACGCTCTCCCTCGGGGCCGAGAATGGCACCTTGGATGGGGGTACCGATGGTGTAGCCGACGTAGAGGGCGATCCAGCACCAAGTCTGGAGGGCAGCACCGTCACGGGAACCAGCAAGACGAGCACGCTTGACAACCATGGCATCGGCAATGACATCGCACATAGCCATGGCCATGAGGGCAGCGAAGAAGAGGATGACGGCGTTGGTCTCGGTGGTGGCGATGTTCTCGATACCAAGGCAGATGAAGGAAATCAAACCAAGGACGGCGGAGATGATGTAGTAAGGGTGGTCGTGACGGCCGAGAATGGGGATGTTGTCGAAGATCAAGCCGTAAACGAACTTGATGTTCCAGGTGATCAAAATGGTGGAACGGGCGGCCTGGATCTGTGCACCGTTGAGACCGAGAACTTGACCGAGGTACCAGATGATAGCACCACCGAAGGCATAGTTACGGAAGCCCTGGAGGAAGTAGGTCGCGGTGATGATGAGGAAGAAGTCGAGACCCTGGGTCTTGACGGCGGTGATGAAGAACTCTTTGATGTCTGTATAGGAGAGACGAGAGACGGATTGTTAGCTGGGTTTGGACTGGATAAATCGACGATGATAGTGATGATGGGAGTAAGTGAAGGGTCGACGCTTACCCTTGCCGGTCTGGTTGATCCTGCGACCAATAGCAGAAACTGTGAAAGTCGACTTTGCAGGCATCCCGAAAGTCTTTGGGAAGTGAAAGAGGATGAGAGGGGATACTGATATTAGGTGGGGAAGGGATGGGTATTTATAGTTTTTTTTTATGGTGAAGCTGTAAATAAGAAAAGACAAGAGAAGTGAGAATCCTCCGAACAACACCGTAAAAAGGCGAACTTATCACAAAACGAGTTAAAAATTAATAAAAATATTTAATAACGAAGTAAATTCAGAAGACTAAAAGCATAAATCATACCGTAATTATTTCAGCATTTTTTTATCTTTGCTTTGATGAACGAGAGATAGAGAGTACCACAAATAATTATAATTTGATGACGCGCCCAAATTATATTCGCGGTGGGTTTCGTTTAGCGCGGAGAGTGTAGTACATGTATTACATTTGAGAAATCTGGAGAAAGCACCTTCCAAATCGAGAAGTGATAAGCTTGATACCAAGAAGCACAAGGTTATAGTTTTTAATAAGATATCCTTTTGTACCACTGGTTCTTGTACATCCTGTCCAACAAGTGAAAAGTTGCCATTTAATCAAACCTTCGCGCCTATTTGTAGTGCGACGCCCCCACCGAGTTTGTTTGTTGTCTGCAACAGGTGGACTGCACCGTCTTTCACCACCAACCAATAACCTATTTACCACAGTAAGGTGTTTTTGCTTGTCTCCAACGCGCCTCCCTCCCTTCGTCTTATCTATATTAGAGTAATTTTCGCTGTTTTATCGAAATAAATGGCACTGCCCTTTTTTATCCTAAAAGACGATGTGAAGCACCCTGCACCTTTTTTTTCTCATTCACCGAATATGGAGAAGAAATGTAAATAGACGAAACACGAAAATCACTTTTGCTTTGATATGTAAATTTAAATGTGAATAATGTAAATACACATTACTAAAAGAGAAGGGAGAAGAAAGAGAAGAGAGACCTTATCAGCGGGGAAAAACTATAAACAATATACGGTGGTGGGGCTGGAATCGGTGTAAATCTGTCCTTAACCTTTCTTCCTCATGGCCATGCCTGTCCTCTAGATCCTCTCGAAATGCTGATCTCGTCTATGAACGTAATCTGATGTGCTGATCTCGCCGTATGAAATTCGAAGTTTGCGGTTTGCGCAAATGAGCGAGCTATCCACTTGTAAAGGTGAACGATGATTCTCAACAAGCAAGGGAACAGCTTAATTTGATGATGTTGTGATGTTAAATTTCCCAAAGGATGATGCCGTAAGACTATTGCTTATCAGTAACGTGGAGCTTACAAATCATAGCGTTGGTTTCATTTCATCAATGTAGAATGGTCGACAAAGTAGGATCCTTTGTCCTCTGACGCAAATTCAAATGTAGAACCATGGTTCAATCCTCATGTTTCTACAGTTTTTTCTCACCGGCACCGCAGCCATGGCAATAATACGCCAGGCACCATTAGTGAAAATCACTGTATGCCAAACCTTTTGTAAAGATGGCTGGATTAGATGATATAGGACTTCTTGTGGCGTTCTCTCTAAGGCCCACTCTACTATGCTTCCACTCTGGCGCGTTGGATCTCCGCCTGAGTACCTTTTTCTTCCTTTTTCCTTCCTTTATTTCATTTAGATTAGTTTTAGAGCAGAACCACAGCAACTTAAATCCCTGCTGTCACTAGAGGCCCAATAGAGCTTGACTCTTGATCTAGAAGTACTTCCTAGACTCTAGTCTCGTCACCTACTGTATGCCGGGGCTTAGCAGAGGGGGCCATAGAGAGAACTTCACAGAATTGAATTTTGACAACTGGGGGCGTGATGGCGAGCATCTCGAAGGCCAGATACTTGAATCTGATGAAAGTTGAAGCGTGGTGGTGGCGAACTCGTATTGTGAAGTTCTCTCTATGGCCCCCTCTGCTAAGCCCCGGCATACAGAGGTAGACAACCACATAATAGGTGACAAGACTAGCGTCTAGGAGGTACTCCTAGATCAAGAGTCAAGCCCTATTCTGCCTTTAGTGACAGCGGGGATTTAAGTTGCTGTGGTTCTGCTCTAATACTAATCTAAATGAAAGAAAGGAAGGAAAGAGCAAGGAAAAAGGTACTCAGGCGGAGATCCACGCGCCAGAGTGGAAGGGTCATCAAGGAGGGAGTCCATCCCGCTCCTAGTAGTGTACAAGGCCTTGTAATCGCTGCAATAAGCCGTTTTAACATGTTCTCATCTGATCTCTTCTACCTAAGGCCCTGCTCATGCCGCACTCCCACTCACAGGCAACTAGATAGCCAGTCATCGCAATCGAGAAAAGAACAGAGGTGGTTATACTACCCAAACCTTTGAAGGAATCATGCCACAGAGGCGTCTATCCAGGGCTCAGGCCTTCTTAGACTCAAGGGTCTTGGTTCAAGGTGTAGTCTCCCCCAGCGGCGTAATCCCCGAGCGCCCGCAGGTACAACTAAATAACACAATATTGAATAACAGAAGAATGAAGAAAGCATGGCCCAAGGGCAGCCATGCCTGGATGTATGTATGGGATCAATCCAGGACTACAGAGGTGCACGTAAATCTATTCAACTTTCTACAAATAATAAAACAATACATAAAGGGGAATCAAATAACAACAACAGGCATCTCGACCAACGTGGTAGCATGTCATAAGTTGGCATACCACGTCGACCGCCCTTCCTTCTATAAAAACCTCTCTCGTATCTATGGGGAAAAACTATGAAAACCCCCGAGAGGGAAAAGAATGGAACGGGAACAACAAATTAAGAATAAGGGCACGACGTCTATATAAGCGACGCATTCATGCCTCTTGATGAGGTTCTCCAATAATCTCACAGTATTCTCCAGCTGTGTGACATTGCCTGGTACGGGTCTTGGCATTTTAATAGTCAATTTTGATCCGCACGTGGTGGTGAAACCACTCAAAATGGTTGTCTTGGGACGTGGATGGTTTGAGCTTGGCCGAAGATGAGGTGATCCGAGTTTGGAGTTTGCCAGGTATGAAGGGTGGGTGACGGCGTTTTGATGGTTTCACACTTGGTGCTGGTCTTCTCTATCCATCGGATAAGGAGCTGGATACGTTTCATGACGAGATACTGTAGATCACAAATCTATGCGGCTGGGCAGCGGCATCCGTTTATGAGGCCCAGAAGCGCAGGTTTGTGTGCTGGTTTCCTAGGCTTCGATTTACGGATAACGTCCAGCTAATCAATGAGCGGTGCTTGTTTCAGAAGCGTATGCTTGCAGTGGGGGTAGTGGTGGTACAACCAGTGGGTCAGGGCGGGCGCGTGCCTCTGCTTAAATAGGCAGGTCAGCACCACGGCGACTTTCCTCAAAGGGGTGGGAGGGTCGGGGGAAGCGATCGTTGGGGTTAGACCGTAGGGGAACTGACGCCGGGGGAAAACCGAATATTTGTTCTTGCCGCAAATGGTACTGCCATTGACGGCAGTGGTGCCGGCGCAGGAAACGATTTTAGGTATCCCGTCGCCAGCGGAGCTTCCATTCACTGCATCACAGAGCCGGGAGGTGTTGTTTTTGCTGTATTGGAAGGGGTTGACCAAGTTGGTGACACCTTTTGCGGGGGACATGTTCGCAGCGCTGACAGTGGATTTCCCCAATGAACCGCTTTGCAATTTCCTGTTCCTGGATCTTGCGCAGGGGCTCACGCTGACAACGAATTTTGCCGAAGAGCATCATGTGGTGGTCTTGAACCACAGATTGGCGGTGGCGTTCCATCATACGGAGGCTGATCAGTTTCGCGCTCCGCCGGCGCTTGGGTCCGTTTACCGTTGATGAGGTTTAGCAGTTCCAAGTTTTCTCAAACGCACCGGTTGGTGCTGTTCAGAAGGAAAGGGCCCCGGATGGAGAGTGCGGTTTGTTCACGATTTCTCGTTCTCTCGGAGTGGCTCTTTGCTGAGCGTGAACAAGTTACCGTCGCGGGATTACCTGGGGCCGTGCCTCTTGTATTGTGTTGATGATGGTGGCGGCGTTGCCACTTGGTTGTATTTTTGTGAATGGTGGATGCTAAGGCCAAGTACCGGCAGTTCCCGCGCCGTGAAGTGAATTGACTGTACCAGGGTATATTAATGGAGGATAAATTGATCGGGGACCATGTTCTGATGTTTGGCATGCGGGACGCGGCGTGAAGTGAATTGACTGTACCAGGGTATATTAATGGAGGATAAATTGATCGGGGACCATGTTCTGATGTTTGGCATGCGGGACGCGGCGTGAAGTGAATTGGACTGTACCAGGGTATATTAATGGAGGATAAATTGATTGGGGACCATGTTCTGATGTTTGGCATGCGGGACGCGGGTTTCTATTGTTGTCACTTAGGGAATTGTATGTGTTGGTTTCTTGTGGGTGAAGAGGAGCGTCAACTGCGTCAGTTACAGTGACATTTTTTCGGCGGGGTCCCGGAGGGCAATGGAGAACCGGATCATTGCGCAGGTGCACCGCGTATTTGGGCTGGTGGGTTATGAATTTAAAGCTGGAGGTGTTTTTGGGACAGCGATCCGACTTCTGGTGTTTTGACGGTGTCGCTCGAGTAATCTCGTCGACGAGAAATCTGAACTTGCTCTTGAAAGCGACGAGCTCGAAAATATTGACGGCATAGAGGATGTTGGTGGTAGCGGGGACGTTAACGTGGGTATGCCAAGTATTGGGTGTATCTGAAAATATCTATGGGTTGCTGGGCGGTTAGGATCTGCAGCAGGGGTTGGGGATTCCCTTGGCGGTACAGGAGGATCTGGAATGGTTTGCAGATATGTTGGCAGAGTGGGCGTATTTCGAAGATATTCGGGAGCAGGTCTGGTGCGCAGCATGGGGTGGTGATTAAGATCTCCCTGACGGAGTGGGGGTTCTGCACGCGGGATCATTTTTGATTCGTGCGGTGGTGCCCGCACTGTGTAAGCGCCATTGACGGGCCCCAAACTTGAGAGAGATGGTGCACGTGGCGGTGGAGGGTGGTAGTTTGAGCTTGGCCCAGGTTTATCCGTGCAGGGCGGCTTTGCCCCGCCGGGCGCAATGACAACGTTTTTTTCCCACGGCAGCCAAGAAATGCTTGCGTTTGGGATGGTGTTACCGGCGTAATCAATCGTATGCTGCAATAGTGCGTTGGGTCAGGGCGCAAGGGTTTTGAGGGCACTGTGGCGGAGGTCCCCACTTTCCCTCCAGGGCCTGGTTCTGTTGGTAGATTTTTTTGGTTATCGCGTCGTCCATGGGGAATTACAGTATGGAAGTGTTGCTCCAGTATTTATTGGCGTTGGGGTCACATCACCACGCTTTGAGGTGGGCGTGGACTGAAACGCTCAATCACGAGTCCTGGATCAGGCGTTGGGCAAAGGTCCGGTCGTTTGCTCCAGCCACCGCTTCCAACCAGTAAATGGTTTTCACGATTGACCATCTGTATCTGATTCGCACTGGTCTGGCTGTCTGTTTGCGGGATGAGGTCGTGTTGCGTTCGCTTGTTTGAGGTTGTGTGCTCAGGGCTCAACCCGGCAAAAGTGTTGCGCCACCGCCATGTCACCGCGCAATAATCGCTTGGCGAGGAGTTTGAAGGGTATGCGGTATAGAGACGGCTTTGGCGTTAACGCAATATTTGCTGTTTCCAGTGGGTTGGACGGGACAGGGCTCTGCGAGCCCTGGTAGCGCTCATGCCCCCGGGTATTGGGATTAACCGGTTGTGGACGTTGGCATCTGGAGCTGTAGCGGATACCGTTGGGGTCAAGAAGCCGTTGCACAGGCTGCGTTTCGTTGCAAGGGAGTCAAGTTTCTGCAGTGGCGGCACAACGCACTACTTGTATGTGGGGTCGGGTCTGAACAATTGTATGATTTGGGGCTGGTGAACATTGGAGGCATTAACCGCTTCCTCCGTACCCGCTTTGAGTTCAGAATCGCTCAGTGACGCCTCTGTTGTGAGCTGTTGTGATATCTCTGGGCACGCTCCTTGGACTCTAGGTCCATAGGAGGAGATCACAAGGTGTCATTCCATGTCTAATTAAGATTAGCAGTAACAAGTCTACTCTGTGGTCTTCTCTTGACCCATCCCTCCCTACCTAGCTTCGACTAAGGGTTAGGGGAGAAGAGTAAAGGAGTTGCTCCAGCAGATCAAGTCCACAGAGCACCTAGGGACAGGATGTACTCCTGAATCTAAGTTATGTTGTTGCTTGGCGATGGTGTGGGTGAGTGATCGCGAGATTCTGCTTATTTAAGGGAGAAGGGAACGTGTTTAGTATCTCCATTATCGACTTACCTTGCTTCTAAACCAATATCAGCACCAGATTGTCTCCAGGCGATCGGGGATGGCTATAAGTCTCCATGCCACGCTACTATGGCACCTTTTGGAACATGGGCTCTCGTTTGCCTCTCAGAGCTTAGAACAGGGTAACCTCACTCATTGCCTGCCATTAGCGCCTGATCATCGGGTCAGAGAGCACCCGAGGTGAAATATAAGAGGTGGAATATAGCTGACCAAGCCTTAACTAAAGGACACTGTGAATAAGGAGGGATTCCATCACAGCCTTCTGTCTCAAATGGCCGGATTGCAGCTTCACCAGGTGGTAAGGGGGCAGAGGGGTCGACTGTCATCCAACTAAGAGTGAAGGGGAGATCACGTCGCGAGGCCACGCGCGTGGTGATAGAGGATAGGGATCAACTCAATATCAACTACTGGATTCAACAGGTACAAATTAAATCAAGAAATCTCTCATATTAAAGTAATGCACAAAATACAAATAAATAATAGACACAAAATATGCACACACATATAAACGGCACATATGCGCGCCACCTCCTTCAATAAAAACCCTATAAATGTGGGGAAAAAGTATATATAAAAACCCAAAGGGAAAAGAAGGGAGGATTCAATATGACGCGTAAATATACGCGTCGACGCGGGATATAACGGAACTCAACGGACTTAGACAAAATGTTCTTATGAGCCATAGGCCATGTGAATAATGTAATTCTTCACAACTCATTAAAGAGCTATTACACTCAATGTTAGTAGTATGAATTTAAGGTGTGAGGATGAAGTGATTCTAATGGGGTTTTTTCTTAAAGTTTCCAACAATGCCGATCAATGAAGATACTAGGGTGACAAAGCTTTAAGCTATGTATTAACTACCATTCTGGTGTCAATCTACAAGACTCTTACAACAACTCTTTTATATAACCCATTACCTAAGCAAACCAGCAGTCAAGTCGTATTTCCACGCGCTCCCAGGTGGTGGAGTCGTTTCAGGACTCAATGGAATGCATAAGAGGGGGAATAGCGTACCTTACTTGCCTGTCATTGTCCATGAGCATCTGGAGGGGTATTGAAGGAGTTCTCATTCAAAAGCATGTGACAACATCCCGTGCCATGGTACACTTTACAACTTAATTAAAACAGGGCCCATTCCCAGTAAGAGGCAGATAGAAAGACATGGTGTCAAATAAGCAATGTGGGGGGGAAGATCATGCACAAACAGGACAGGATATGATGATTTTTGTGGGGACAACTTCTCTCTCAGTTTATTATTAATTTTGCTGATGTAAATAAGTTAGTCAAAAAAGGATATAGTAAACAACAAAACAAACAAGAAACGAGAAAAATATAAACAATAAACACATAAACCCCTACATACATAAGTACTTCTGCTCGTTTATAAGGCGTCCATATAACTTTAAACAAATACGCATTAGTGACGTCAGTCGTAATTTGACAACAAAGAATCATCATCTAAGAGTACACCTACTCTTGGAAATATAAGTGACGCCTAGGCTAAGACAACCATTTATAGTCATTATATCTTTTATTTGTAGTAAAATTTATCACGTGGAATATTAGAAAACCTTCAATATTTCAAACTGTGCGAGTCGTCTGCCAGTGCAGCACGGCATGCTTACATGCAGAGCGAAAGGATGTTTGCTGCACTGCATGCTTGCTTGTTGGCCGGGGTGCTGTGTACCATGCTTGCGCGTGTAATTTGCCGTGCTGCATGCTTAGGTGTTGACCTGGTTGCCGCGCCGCATGCGTGCGCGCGGGTTTTGTTTTGATGGCCGGGTCGCTCCTTTTGCGTGGGGCTTGTCCTTGCATCTGCGTCAGCTTAGGGTTGGTACAACGCGGGTGTGGGTAGGGGAGACGAGATTTGAGTCCCATGCTGCGTCAAGCGCTGTGGGGCTCTGGGATCAGCCTCTTGTGTTTTACGTCCTCAACTTAAACCCTTTCTAATATTTTGATGTTCCCGTTCACGAGGTCTATATAATCGACACATTCATGCCTCTCGGCGAGGTTATCTTGTAATCTCACAAGGCCTTGACTCTTAACCTAGGAGAATATTCTAGATTCCAGTCTTGTCACCTATTGTGTGGTTCTTTACCTCTGTATGCTGGGGCTGAGCAGAGGAGGCGACTAGAGAGAACTTCACACAGTGCACTACTTGTATGAGGGTTGGGGGCTGGATAACTTGATGATTAGGGGACGTCGGACATTGGAGGCGTCTAACTGCTATCTTCGCACCCGCCCTAAGGTCACCATGTCTTAATATTGCCAGAACGCGGGGGATGTGTCATTCGCATGAGCCGGCAGGTTTTCTGACGTTTGCCGCACTGGATGCTTGTGTGCTGGCTAGTGTGCCGCGCTATTGCGCGCGGGGTTTGCCGCAATGCATGCTTGCGTGTTGGCTGGGGCACCGCGTCACATGCTTGCACTGGTTTGTTGTCCGTTTCGCTAAGTGAGAGGAAATTCAATCCCACAGGTCTCAGTCATCATTCTTTTTTTTCGTCGAACACGTTCTATATTTTTTTTCCTTCTACGGAGTAACTATAACTTTTAAAACCTGCATCCATATCACAGCACTTTGGTGAGAACAAGGGTTTTGATTGCTATATAATTATGTAAAGTCTAAGATATAGGGAGGAAATAATAGAAGAACGAGACGGTTACGAAATTAAAAGGATGTAGCGAGGAATCAAAGGGAACATAAATAATGAATATGTACTTACCATATAAGAAAGAAAGAATGAAAAAAAAACAAAAAAAAACGACTTACTTACCTCACATGCATTAAATTACAATTACTCTTCACCTACCTTAGTCACCTACCTTATTAATGCAGAAATGAAAAAAGAAAGAGGGAAACAAAGAAAGGAAAGATAAAAGAGACAATCAATATATTTATGTTATGAGGCTGAAGATGAGAGCTCTCGCACTATACTTGGCAAGAAAAAACTCTCAAACATACACCAATTTCATTTGACGAATACAATCGAAAACCAAGGCATACAGGATAAGGGCAAGGAGAAAGCAGCATCTCCCATATACCGCAAATATCCAACCGAGATCAAGCGAGAGGGGAATAGGGATATATCAAGGGACGGAGTAAAGAGGATTTTTGGGATTTTCATAATAGTCGAGAATCAATAGACATGGTGGTTTAAACCTTGTCAACAGCCTTCTCCTCGACCTTGTCCTTGTTGGCCTCAAACTCAAGAATGGCCTCAAGCTTCTTCTTGGCATCAGCGTCACCCTCAGCAGCCTTGGCCTCAAGCTCGTCGCGCTCAGCAGAAGTCATCTGACCGTAAACCTCAGCCTCCTTGGCCATCTCGCCGTGGGGGTCGATGGCGGAAGTGTCAGGAAGCATGAAACAAGAATACAGGGAATGAATGGCAGCCGAAACGGAATCCACATGGCGGTCTCGAGGTTGGTAAGGTCAAACACACGACGGCCAGTTTCGGGGTCACGGCCAAGTCGATCTTGAGCTTCTCGAGAGGACACCACCAATACGGACACCAGCGTTGTTACCACCGTTGGAGACGGAGGTGAGAGCGGCGTAGTAGGAAGCCTCGATATCGGCAGGGCACATCTGGGCGGCCATGATCAAAAAGGCATAGGCGAGCTGACCGAGGATCTCCTGGATGTTCTGGGAACCAGCGAGGAAACGAGGTCGGAAATACCAGCTTGCCTGTTCCAGCCCTTGAAAAGAGCAATGTCGAGATACCGAAAGCACCAACGATGAACTGAACGACAAAGAAAATGCGACGGAACTTGGTCTTGGTGAAGAAGGCGCCGAAAAGGAGGAGACCAATGATACCAGAGATACCACCGGAAGCATCAATGTAGGCCTGTTGGTCGACACCGATCTCAATGTTCCTGAGCCAGTAGTTCCATGCGGGGGCAATGTCGGGGACGACCATACCACGGAGAATCCAGATCATGGGGAAGAGGACCTTGGTGTTGAGACAATACCTGGATGAGCTTCCAGATACCAGTGGGGATGTTCATGATGGCAATCTTGCGGCCAGAGGGCTTCTCGCGGATGAAGAGGGAAAGGACGACAAGGGCAGCAGACATGGGGATGTAGGCGTAACGCATAAGGTCAAGGGGACGCTCTCCCTCGGGGCCGAGAATGGCACCTTGGATGGGGGTACCGATGGTGTAGCCGACGTAGAGGGCGATCCAGCACCAGTCTGGAGAGCAGCACCGTCACGGGAACCAGCAAGACGAGCACGCTTGACAACCATGGCATCGGCAATGACATCGCACATGGCCATGGCCATGAGGGCAGCGAAGAAGAGGATGACGGCGTTGGTCTCGGTGGTGGCGATGTTCTCGATACCAAGGCAGATGAAGGAAATCAAACCAAGGACGGCGGAGATGATGTAGTAAGGGTGGTCATGGCGGCCGAGGATGGGGACGTTGTCGAAGATCAGACCGTAGACGAACTTGATGTTCCAGGTAATCAAAATGGTTGAACGCGCCGACTGGATCTGAGCACCGTTGAGACCGAGAACTTGACCGAGGTACCAGATGATAGCACCACCGAAGGCATAGTTACGGAAGCCCTGGAGGAAGTAGGTCGCGGTGATGATGAGGAAGAAGTCGAGACCCTGAGTCTTGACGGCGGTGATGAAGAACTCTTTGATGTCTGAATAGGAGAGGCGTGAGAAGGATTTTAGCATACTTTATTTTGAACGGAGGTGGGATAAAAATGGAAAGATAGAAGATAGAGTAGGTATCAATTCACAATGATGGTTGGGATGAAAATGGAAAAATAGAAGATGGTTGTAGGTATCAATGTACAATGATGGCGATGATTATAAGTGAATGCTAACGCTTACCTTTGCCGGTTTGATTGATCCTGCGACCAATAGACGAAACTGTGAAAGTCGACTTTGCAGGCATCCCGAAAGTCTTGGGAAGTGAAAAGAAGATGAGGGGGATATCGATATGAGAGGGGAAGAGTAGGTATTTATAGTGCTGTTGTAGGCTGATATATTAGAGAAGAAAAATAAAGAAGAAGAAGGATAAAAAGAATTCTCCGATAGAGATGAGTGCGTGACGATTGAATGATAAGAAAAAGTAAAAAAGTAATTAAAGAAAACACCTCTTGTGAATTATTTACATATTATTTTCTTTTTAGCGCTAAAACAAATAAAAATAGAAAGCGGAGTTGATTGGCAACCAGAATAAGTGTTGATTTAACCCGTCACGCTAAGCAAATATTTTATTGCGTGTTTAATTTCATTTTCGTTCATAAGTCGGTGGGTTCTCTGTGGGGCGCGGAGGTTTGGTCATCACCGAGAGCAAGCACCTTCTAAACCAAGGAAGAGGAGGAAAATTGATAATAATTGTATTACTGGTTCTGTATTACTTTGTATCTAAAAAGGCAAATCTTTTGGTTTCGAAATATAAATTTTAGTTGTCTTTGCGTCTTTTTAGCAAAAAACTGATAATATATAAATAATCAAAAGCTTGTCTCCGGCAAACACTTCGCGCCTCCTTTGCATAAATGATTAATAGAGGTGGGTTGTGGTGACAGTCTTACAAGTGTACTGTCATCCGGTCAAATACTTATTGCAAATGGAATGGTGATGAATGATTCTTCTTTTTCTTACTATTATTTTAAAAAAGAGACAGACCAAATTAGCAATACTCCATCGCTGGAGCCATCATACAGTTTAACGACGAGCCATTACAACAGCTCTTTCTTTAATTGGGATATTTGCCCTACTGCATGCAACAGGCGCCAGGCATCGACGCTAGCTCGTTTATCTTGTGATCTCATTAGAATTACAATAATGAAGACTCGTAATATGCCTCGTGCTAAGCATCGTACTTTTCATTGAGTACGTTTAGCGCGGGTTTGAAGCAATTAATTTACACGACATATATATGTTTTTCTCTTATCTGACTCTTTCTTCAAACTTTGTTCGGGCAGAACGGCTTATAGTTTAGAGACACGTTTGTGGTTATAAATTGAGCAGAGAAAATGTCGAGTTTACCATTACATCCGTCATATGGTAGCGACTCACACAATAGAAAACGTTTGATATACTTAATCTTAAAACAATTTCAATATTTCGAGGGACGAAAAGACAGAACTAAATAGAGCAAGAATAGAAAAAAACGAAAAACGGAAATATGTATAGTCAATATCATTTGGTGGAAAATATTTGAGATAACTAGAAAGTATGTAAAAGGAATTAACAATGTAAATGCTAAAGTTTAAGAAGTGCGACGTACGATAACTATTTACCTGCAATGAACGGTTGATAATAGCTGATCTTACGTCAGTATAATACAAAAGCAAATAAACAAAAGAGAAGCAAGCACACAAAAAAGAGCTAATTGAAACAAACACGAAATGAGAGGAGACGAAATATCAAGAAAAAAAAGAAGAAAAAAAGATAGCAACTTACGTTTACACTTACCGTTACAACACTACCTTCATTTTCCTTACCTGATAAGGCATTTATCTTCCGAGGACAATTGGCTTCTGCATCCGAAAAGTCAGGTCGACTTACCATACAAACACAGTACAAAAAAAAAACTGAATAGGGACCGGATAGGGGACAAAGCATATGCAGTGTATTGTAAATTCGTTATGTTATGAGGTCAGGGAAGGAGCTCTCGCACATAAGCGGCAAGAAAAGCCACCATCCCAATGCCCGGAAGAAAGAAACCTATCCGGAAGGCGTGAAAGGAGAAAGTATCATCTCCCTTATCCACAAAAAACCAACCAAGTTCCCAACGCAGCAGCAATTAAAAGATTAAAAGGGGGAATAAGGGTCACAGACACAAGAGACAAAGTGAATAAAGGTTGCGGGGCGTAAAACAATTTACACCTTCTCAGCAGCCTCAGTCTTCTCCTTGTTAGCCTCGTACTCAAGAATGGCTTCAAGCTTCTTCTTGGCGTCAGCGTCACCCTCAGCAGCCTTGGCCTCAAGCTCGTCGCGCTCGGCAGAAGTCATCTGGCCGTAAACTTCAGCCTCCTTGGCCATCTCGCCGTGGGGGTCGATAGCGGAAGCGTCGGGAAGCATGAAGACGAGGAGACAAGGGATAAAGGTGCAGCCGAAACGGATCCACATGGCGGTCTCAAGGTTGGTAAGGTCGAACACACGACGACCGGTGGCGGGGTCACGACCAAGATCGATCTTGAGCTGCTCAAGCATGATACCGCCGATACGGACAGCGGCGTTGTTACCACCGTTGGAAACTGAGGTGAGGGCGGCGTAGTAGGAAGCCTCGATATCGGCAGGGCACATCTGGGCGGCCATGATCAAGAAAGGCATACTGGCAAGCTGACCGAGAATCTCCTGAATGTTCTGGGAACCGGCGAGGAAAACAAGGTCGGAAATACCAGCTTGCCTGTTCCAGCCCTTGAAAAGAGCAAGGTCGAGAATACCAAAGCAACCGACAATGAACTGAACAACAAAGAAAATGCGACGGAACTTGGTCTTGGTGAAGAAGGCGCCGAAAAGGAGGAGACCGATGATACCAGAGATACCACCCGAAGCATCAATGTAGGCTTGTTGGTCGACACCGATTTCAATGTTCCTGAGCCAGTAGTTCCATGCGGGGGCAATGTCGGGAACGACCATACCGCGAAGGAGAATCCAGAGAGCGGGGAGCAAGACCTTGAAGTTGAGGACGATACCTTGAATGAGCTTCCAGATACCGATGGGGATGTTCATGACGGCGATCTTGCGGCCGGAAGGCTTCTCGCGGATGAAGAGGGAGAGGACGACAAGGGCAGCAGACATGGGGATGTAGGCGTAACGCATAAGGTCGAGGGGACGTTCTCCCTCGGGGCCGAGGATAGCTCCCTGGATGGGGGTTCCGATGGTGTATCCGACGTAGAGCATGATCCAGCACCAGGTCTGGAGGGCAGCACCATCACGGGATCCAGCGAGACGAGCACGCTTGACAACCATGGCGTCGGCGATGACATCGCACATAGCCATAGCCATCAAAGCCATGAAGAAAAGACCAGTGGCGGCGGCTTCAGTGGTGGCGATGTTCTCAATTCCAAGACAGATGAAGGAGGCGAGACCGAGGAGAGCAGAGAGGACGTAGTAAGGGTGGTCGTGGCGGCCGAGGATGGGGACGTTGTCGAAGATCAAGCCGTAGACGAACTTGATGTTCCAGGTGATCAAAATGGTGGAACGAGCAGCTTGAGTCTGAGCGCCGTTGAGTCCGAGGACCTGACCCATGTACCAAATGATGGCACCACCGAAGGCATAGTTACGGAAACCTTGAAGGAAGTAGGTAGCGGAGATGATCAAGAAGAAGTCGAGACCCTGAGTCTTGGTCGCAGTGATGAAGAATTCCTTGATGTCTGAAGAACGAGAAAACGATGTTAGAACTGCAGGTTTGCTTACAAGGATGATGCAGGCTAGGTAATGTCGAGAGAGGATGTCTCGCAGGGGAAGGATTATCAAAACGTGATGATACATCCGGCGCTTGATAGAAAATGGAGGGTACGTACCTTTGCCGGTCTGGTTGATCCGGCGGCCAATCGAGCTGACGGTTATGTTGGTCTTTGCCGGCATCCCGAAGGTGTTGGGAGGTGAAAGACTTGAATGAGGGGGTAAAGTCGAAGGGGAGGGGATATGTGTCAGCTATTTATACCTTTTAAAAAGAAAAAATGCAATATTTATTAACCGGAGATGGAAGAAGAAAATAGAAGCGAAAGGAATAAGAATCGGAAAATTTCATAACAACTCATTCTTCAACGTAACTTAACAGTAACTATTTGTTGAAAGACGTTTAGTAAAAATAGTTGACGTAAAAGAAAATCGACGCCAAACAGCATCTTGCATGTGTGGCATGATGTGTTATGATTTGAAAACAAGCGATCTGGCGGGTTATGGTTTGATAGGAGCCGAACACCAAAAACAGAAGGTTTGGGCGCATGTCGGAAGACAAAAGATTTGTTAAGAATTAGTGTAATACAAATGTTGGCGACTGTCGTACTGAAAAACAGAACCTTACTCAAGCACCTCGTTTAATTCCGATTGTATCACTTTCTACGGATCTCACTGTTCCGATCCCTCCCGTTCCATAATAGTTTTGTCACTTTCTTGGGTCTTGTGATTTTTCGATATTTTAATCGGACGGAAAAATAATAAAATATTGGACTCAGGCGCGGGATCGGAAGGTAAGGGTGGGTCCTAATATATTCATCCACGTTGACTTTGCGCTTCGATTAGAAAGACAAGAATAAGATGCAGAATGTGACAAGCTTTTTCACGCGAAAAGGACGTGTAATTGCTTACAAATAAATGAAATCTTCTTCAACAGTGTGATCATGTTCGGGATGCGTTATGCCCCCGACTCCGCTCACACTTCATCCCAAGTCAATGAAAAATGGCCGCCAAGCTTTCCGTGCATGAATGGAGCTAGATTAAATCGACGGCACGGATGCATGCGCCTAAAGCTGGTAGGGCCGTGTAAATAACGAAAACGGATGGCATCTCCTTACGAATATCGGTATAAAATGGTCATGATGAAGCTGCTATCGATGTTTTGAATTCATTCTCCTATGCAGTTAATGTTTATGGTTTTGGCGTTCACATACCCGTCGAGAAAAAGAAGCAGCGAGCAGTGGGTAATATTTACCTGTCTGTAGTCAAACTGAATAAGTCTACATTAACACTTTACTTGCTATAAGCAACAAAGATTAATCTCAAACCCATCACTTTCTAGGCTTCACAGCTTCACTCTTATCCTTTTCCTCATGTACCGTTAATGTAAGAGGATTCGAAGGTGTCAGAGTTTTGTCGATTCCCGATTCAAAGAAAAAACTACCTTTTTTCTGGTTTGGAAAGCTTCATACGTCATCAGATACCATTCGAAAATCGGCGATGACGTGGGAAGCCTCTATGTAAACAACAGCCAGACGTAAATAAAAGCTTACATAAATTACAAATGGCAATATGGATGTCAAACGAAGCTCATACGTCAAGAAGACGTCAGTATAAAATGCCCATCGAAAGTTATTAGTGCAGAATTATATAGGGAAAGTATGATTATAATGTAATAATTTTATTGCGATGCATTATGAGGATTGAGTGGGAAACTCTCGTTGGTATATGTGACGAGATAAGCTTCGCAACTCCATGGCATTCGGTTGGTTTAAAAACGCTTTCATGACTGGAAAAGACAGAGAAAGGAGAAAGTAACATCTCCCGAATATGCCCATAATTGCCTTTCCAAAACTCATGACGCAGAAATAAAGAGCGTATAAGAAAGGTCGGGTAAGAGTTGGTACCGACTCAAACCTTCTCAGCACCCTTTTCGTTGTTAGCCTCGTATTCGAGGATGGCCTCAGCTTCTTCTTTGCTTCAGCGTCACCCTCAGCAGCCTTAGCCTCAAGCTCATCACGCTCAGCTGATGTCATCTGACCATAGACCTCAGCTTCCTTGGCCATCTCGCGTGAGGGTCGATAGCAGAAGCATCGGGAAGCATGAAGACGAGGAGACAAGGATGAAAGTGCAACCGAAACGAATCCACATGCAGTCTCGAGGTTGGTGAGGTCAAAGATACGACGACCGGTCTCAGGGTCACGGCCAAGATCGATATTGAGCTTCTCAAGCATGATACCACCGATACGAACGGCGCGTTGCTACCACCGTTGGAGACAGAGGTGAGAGCGGCGTAGTAGGAAGCTCAATATCGGCAGGGCACATCTGGGCGGCCATGATCAAGAAGGGCATACCGGCAAGCTGACCAAGGATTCCTGGATGTTCTGGGAACCAGCGAGGAAAACAATGTCGGAGATGTTCGCCTTCCTGTTCCAGCCCTTGAAAGAGAGCAATGTCGAGATACCAAAGCAACCGACAATGAACTGAACGACAAAGAAGATCGACGGAACTTGGTCTTGGTAAAGAAGCACCGAAAAGGAGGAGACCAATGATACCAGAGACACCGCCGGAAGCATCAATGTAGGCTGTTGGTCGACACCAATCTCAATGTTCCTGAGCCAGTTAGTTCCATGCGGGAGCAATGTCAGGTACCACCATTCCACGAAGAAGAATCCAGAGCGCAGGGAAGAAGACCTTGGTGTTGAGGACGATACCTTGGATGAGCTTCCAGATACCAACGGGGATGTTCATGAGGCGATCTTACGGCCAGAAGGCTTCTCACGGATGAAGAGGGAGAGGACGACGAGACCAGCGGACATGGAATGTAGGCGTAACGCATAAGGTCGAGGGGACGCTCTCCTTCAGGACCGAGGATGGCTCCTTGAATGGGTGTACCGATGGTGTACCCGACGTAGAGCATAATCCAGCACCAGGTCTGAAGAGCGGCACCGTCACGGGAACCAGCAAGACGAGCACGCTTGACAACCATGGCATCAGCAATAACATCGCACATGGCCATGGCCATGAGGGCGAAAAAGAAAAGAACGGTGGCGTTGGTCTCGGTGGTAGCGATGTTTTCAATGCCTAAGCAGATGAACGAGATCAATCCGAGAATAGCAGCAATGATGAAGTAGGGATGGTCGTGACGGCCGAGGATGGGGATGTTGTCGAAGATAAGACCGTAGACGAACTTGATGTTCCAGGTGATCATGATGGTGGAGCGAGCAGCTTGAGTTTGAGCGCCGTTGAGGCCAAGGACCTGACCCATGTACCAGATGATGGCTCCGGCAAAGACATAGTTACGGAAACCTTGGAGGAAGTAGGTGGCGGAGATGATGAGGAAGAAGTCAAGGCCCTGAGTCTTCGTCGCAGTAATGAAGAATTCCTTGATGTCTGGACGGAAAGAAAGAATATGATATTAGTTAGTTTTACCATGTTAAAGGTTGATGAGAGACGACAAGTAAAATGTGGCGTATGCATACCTCTACCGGTCTGGTTGACCCTGCGGCCGATCGAGCTTATGGTAATGTTGGTCTTTGCAGGCATCCCAGATTAGGCACGACAAAGGAAAAGTGGGAAGGAGTGGCAAACTGCTTTCTTAATAGGGCGAAACCGCTCTTTTTATACTCTTTACAAACATTAGGAATGAAAACGTCATAGCATATGCCTCTCAATCTCAAACAAGTAGCTGACAAAAAATGGATAGAATCTTCCACCAACGAAGGGTGAGGGAAGGGTGGAAGGCTGATGATGGCTAAATTTAAAACGTCTTTCCTCAGCTAATGGTTTCATATTTTATAGTTTGACTTCTTTCAGTGAACGCCAAATAGATGATGTCAGGGCGTCGCTTCCCTGTTTGGTTGTTTTAATCAGGGAAGGTGACATTTCTTTGATTCAGCCCAGACATGTTGGACATACATGTACTACAGGACAGGACAAAGGTTTAGCCTCACAACCTAGGCAAATTAGCTGGTCACCCTGCATAATGATTGGGCGAGGCTTCAAAGTTTATATTTGGCGCGCTTTTGGGACGGACGCGTCTATGATAAATGGCGCGTGTTTATTGGCGGGCATATACAAATTAAGCAGTTACGGTTTATTATTGGCGCAGGTCTTGGTTTGTTAAGTTTTAGCCAAGATTATTAATGCAACCGTTTGGGCTTGACAAAGGTTGATATAAATTATTTTTAATCATTATATGGACTGTAATCTGTTTAAGCGTTATGTCGATGTAAAGATGAGGCTCGTATATGTATGTTTTATAAACTGGACTCTAGTTCACTGCATTTCTCTAAGGAGTGTATATTTACACATAGTGCAGATTAACCAAATGGCGATACGGTCTACGTATTATACAGAGTTTATGTTTTTGTCTGTAAAAGGTGGGACGGTTTGGATAACTTCCTTCTTAACTTCCGCTATTCTATTTCAGCCCCAAATTTATTCGTTGCTTTATTCTCATTTTATTCCCACTCTCTCGTTCACAAAATATTTCGTAACTTCAATTGAATAGCTATATTTGGTTGACGTTTTTGGAGTATATATTTTAAAGTTTTTTGGCCATAAATTCTTTTCGACTATAGCTCGGGTATGGGACTTGTTGTGGGAAATGTGATATAAGTGTAGGGAAGATACTCTTGTAAACGATCATGATCACAGATAACGAAGTAAAAATAATGCTGGATATCATAAGTAAAGGTAAGGACATCGAAAAATGTGGTAAATGTCGATTATGCAACGGCAAGCGCATTTGGCAATAAACAGATATTGAACAAACTGTGAAAGCGCCATGCTCGTGAGATTTTAAGTGCTGGACTATGGAAGGACATGTAACGGTACAGTTTGGAACAGAGCTTGTGCAATGGGGGTCCAGCAGTTTATCACAGGAGACGGCCATCAAGAGGAGAACTTAAAAGGAAATGTAGTAATTTGGGTAAATGACCACTAGAATCTCTCAAAGTAACAGAGTTCGAGTCAAATGGGTGCAGGTGCTGAGCCCAGGCTCTTGCAACGCCTCTCCTTCTGATGAACGCCCCCCCGTCCTGCTCGCTTATCTCCAAAAGACCTTCGGTTAGTACTATTATAGTCTGCCGCATACCCAGAGTCAACGAATGGGGTAGTGATACGTTGAGTTCATGCTTGAGGCGAGTCAAAAAAAAGTAAGTTGTCACCATAGACAGTAGCATGCGGATACTAACGCTTTTATGCAGTAGCTCTTCCCATCTCCGGCATGGTCACTAACACAACATTAATAGTTACCCTTAAAGCCGTTCCTAACATGAACTTTCCGTGATAGGTGCATCTTGGTGCCAAAGCAAACATTGCGAACACTTCCTAATGGATGACGCCTGCTGGTGACGCCTGGACATCTCAGAGGCAAGTGCCAAAGCAAGTGCCGATTTTAAGCGTTGTCAGGAGTTCCATCTCGGATGGGGGTCAGAGAAATTTGATTGAGCAGGACAAGAATGCTGTGTCGCGTCAGCTATCTCACCATGAATACCTGTAAAAACCTTTGTGTCGAAGTGCAGCTCGATAGATCTCACCATGAATACACCTGTAAATACCTTTGTGTCGAAAGTGCAGCTCGATAGTGAGGTTAAGGTTCCGTTCACTCCATGCAGTCAACAAGCGTGCGCTTTGAGACCGATAAAAGTAAGGTTAACGGTGGGTACTCTTCCTTTTCGGAATATCGAGAAAAATATTTCCTTTAGAAGTTTCCTTGCAACCTTTTTGATTATTGCCTTTTGTTTGAATATCGATATTAGGTTTTTCTGTTGGACCTAAAATTTAAGGTTTCAAGATTAACTATTACAAAAGGGACGTCCTATTAGAAAGACGGACGGGTAACATGGGTTCAGCGTGAGTTGTGGTGGGGTCGTCAAGTCGTGCGTGAGTGCTTGGCGCGCGACCATTTATTATATGAAAACCATAACCTTCAAAATGAGAGTAAAAAACAAAAGTTGAAAAGACAAACGGCGCCAGAGTCCAAAAGCACAAGATCCAAACGACCGAAGTAATACTCATTCGTCATTGTACTACTGATAAACAAAAAGATTTTCATGGTTTGACAAATTGACAAACTCCAACCTTAAAAAAGTAAAAGGCAAGGCGCGACTTTTATTAATTAACTACGATCAAGAAGAAAGTATCCGTCGTAACCCCCAAATAAATATAAATATTATCGGACTCAAGAAAAAATAAAATAAAAACACAAACGCGCCCTATTTAATATTTGAGCTTAACTAGGTAACCTAGGTAGGGGGATAAAAAAACCTTATTTCATTTCAGTGTCATATCGCTCATCAAGACATTATTTTATTTGCACATGAACAATCATGAGAACCCAAAACTCTTGTTGTACTTGGCCTAATACCAACACACCGATATCGATCCTATGCGTTCCTAACGTAATTTTATTTAATTTCCTGCTTCGGATCTTGCTTCAATCGAGTCGCGTATAAAAAGAGGTCGTTTCCCCTTTTCCATTCCGTCATCCGTCCACCCGTCTATCCTCATCTCCTCTTTCCTCACATAAAGAAAAGAGATGCCTTCAAGACTCGCGTCTGGTTTCCAGACCTTCAGCCACAAGGTCAAGCAATTCCCCTCTGGTGAGTCTCCTGTTATTTCCCTCATTCTGGTCACCGTAATGTGTTAATCAGTCTCTAATTCCACCTCCTTTCGCGCCTCCCTCTCGCAGACGTTAAGGAGTTCTTCCATACCGCCGTGAAGACTCAAGGTCTTGACTTCTTCCTCATCATCTCTGCCACCTACTTCCTTCAAGGTTTCCGTAACTATGCTTTCGGTGGTGCCATCATCTGGTTCATGGGAACCGTCCTTGGTCTCAACTCTGCTCAGATCCAAAACGCCCGCTCCACCATTCTCATCACCTGGAACATCAAGTTCGTGTATGGTCTCTTCTTCGACAACTTCCCCATCCTCGGCCGCCATGACCACCCTTACTACATCCTCTCTGCTCTCCTCGGTCTCGCCTCTTTCATTTGTCTCGGCATTCAGGGCATCACCCCCAACGAGACCTCCGCCACCGGTCTTTTCTTCGCGGCTTTGATGGCTATGGCCATGTGCGATGTCATCGCTGACGCCATGGTTGTCAAGCGTGCTCGTCTTGCTGGTTCCCGTGACGGTGCCGCCCTCCAGACCTGGTGCTGGATCATGCTCTACGTTGGTCTCATCATCGGTACCCCCATCCAAGGTGCTATCGTTGGACCCACTGGTGCTGGTGCTCGTAACTTGATGCTCTGGGTGTACACTCCTCTTTCTGCCGCTCTCGTCGTCCTCTCCTTCTTCATCAAGGAGGAGCCGTCTGGCCGCAAGGATCACCCCCATGAACGTCCCCCTCGGCATCTGGAAGCTGATCCAGGGTATTGTCTTCAACACCAAGGTTCTTTTCCCCGCTCTCTGGATTCTCCTCCGTGGGTATGCTCGTCCCCAACATCGACCCTGCCTTCAACTTCTGGCTTTCCGGATATCTCTCCATTGGTGCTGACCAGCAGGCCTACATTGACGCCTCCGGAGGTATTTCTGCCATCATTGGTCTCCTCATCTTTGGTGATTCTTCACCCGCACCAAGTTCCGTCGTATCTTCTTCGTCGTGCAGTTCATTGTTGGTTGTGCTGCCTTCCTCGATGTCGCTCTTTTCAAGGGATGGAACCGCGCCATTGGTATCTCTGACCTTGTCTTCCTTGCCGGCGGTGACAACATCCAGACCATTGTCGGTCAGCTCGCCTCTATGCCCTTCTTGATCATGGCTGCCCAGATGTGCCCCGCCGACATTGAAGCCTCCTACTACGCCGCCCTCACCTCCCTCTCCAACGGTGGTAACAACGCTGCTGTCCGTATTGGTGGTCTCCTCCTCGAGAGGCTCAACATTGACAAGGGTCGTGACGCCCGCGGCCGTCGTGTCTTTGACCTCACCAACCTTGAGACTGCCGTCTGGATTCGTTGGGGTATGGTCTTCGTTCCCTGCTTGCTCGTTTCATGCTTCCCGATGCGTCCGCCGTCGACCCCCATGGTGAGATGGCCAAGCAGGCCGAAGTTTACGGTCAGATCACCGCTGCTGAGCGCGACGAGCTTGAGGCTAAAGCCGCTGAGGGTGACATGGAGGCCAAGAAGAAGCTCGAGGCCATTGAGGAGTACGAGACTCGCAAGAAGCTCGACGAGAAGGCTGGTCAGGTCTAACGATCTGTCCGTCATATTCTCCCACATTCCCATGTTCTTTTTTATTTTTTTCGCGGGTGTAGAGGACTCATTGGGAATGAAGGGGATGATGCTTTCTCCTTTCTCCTGGGCCTTAGCCTTGCTGCATATTGATGTGCTGCACTGGCGCATCCTTTGATGTCTTTTTCTTGTTATGCATGGCCGGTGTTGACTGCATAGGCTTTTTGCCTTGACCTCATAACACAGTGGCTTAATAAATCATTTATATCCCTCCAGTCCCTTCTTTTCCCAATTTGATGTTTAATCCTTGTAAAAAGGTAAGATAAAGGTACAGGTATTCCCTTATTCATTTTTCTTCTTATTCTATTTTTTCTCTCATTTCTTCCCTTTTGCGTTTTATTTATACTCTACTTTCCTTCTTACTTTTTGGTAAGTGCTTGTGTGTGATGGTTTTTTCGGCTCAATACAAGGTAAGGTTCAAATCATTCGTTAGTCTTGTCCACTTTTCTTCACCTATTTGGAGTTAATGGGTACCTCTCACCTGTGGCTTCATCTATAAATCTTCTTTACAGTAGAAAATAGTTGCTTTTCGCGTCTTGGTTTAACCCATTGGTTGCCATCGTTTTTTTAAGGAAGTATCAACATGTATGATGTTTCATCACTTCTCTTTTCGCGCGCGCACCCTATTTTTGACATACACCTTACAAGGATTTAATAATATATTCGTTCATCCCGATGTATGCATGTTTATATAGTTATTAGTATGAATACATCTTTTGATCCGAATGTGCAGTGTTTTTTCTTGCAACCACTTTACGCAGAGTATAAAATAAATCCGGTTTTTTCATTATCCGTTTTGCTCTTCACTGTCTTTTTTATAAATGGCACTTGAAACCGGCTTTTTTTCAATAAAAAGGCTGAACCGCATATTTTTCTGGCTAAATGTAAGGCGAATACTTTGCGGTTCAATTCAAAATAGTAATGTAATCTATAATAAGTATGATAATCTGGACTTCGTTAAAAATCATCGCATGTTAACTGAAAACTATAATTGATGAAACAACTTACATATTTTACTTTTTGCCACAACGGGATATAATTTTAAAGTGCACTAAATAAATACATGTAGACTAGGTAGTAGGCCATGATGAAATAACTCACTGGTGTATTATATACACATGGTAAAATCGGACTTTTCCCTATAACATTTATCGACGACATGGGTTATCCAACCATTTTGTATTCTTGTTTATTTTATTTTTATATTATTAAATTTTAGTCTCATTAAGGTTTGACAATTCCCATATCAGTTGCACACGATGTCTCGCACTGACGTGTATGTGACTCAGTACAAATTCTCATTTCATTTCACAACATTTTTGGCGCGGTGTTTCCGAAGAGCAAATGGGGTAAAATGTGACGGAGGTTCCCCGCCACTACTGTACTTGTCATGTATCTATTGGTTACACAATATATTAGTGATCTTTCCTTCCCAGATTGATTCCCTCACATTGGTAGCACTTAATCATCACGTCGCCTTCGAGACGAATCCCTCGACGCTTCTTTCCCCTATCCCCTGATACTCCCCAGACCCCTAACGATGGACTACACTTTTCCTTACGGCTCTGATCATGAGGGATCATCACCACCTGGTTTGAACGTGAATGCGCCAGAATGGTCTTCTGACGGACAGGCAACACCAATGCCGTCCCATCAGACACCAAACCCCGCATTTTACACCCCACAACCCTTCCCACCACCACCAGCCGAGTTCCACATGATCTCTCTTCTTCAAGACATCCAGCGGCAACTCACCAACAACAATAACAACCATTTTGCTCTGTCTCAGCGGATCACCGACCTTGAGGCCGTCCTTTGTAACGCTCAGGCCTTACCTCAGTCATCTCAACCGCCATTGGTTCCTTCTCTAACCAACCAGCTTCCGTCCTCCGTGATACAGACACCACCACCCCTCAAGACGTTTAAGTTTCCTCAAGTGGACCCACCGTCCTTTTCTGGAACCTTCACAAAACATGAGTCTTCCAGCCGCGTAATTGACAATTACCTTCAAGATGTTCGTGTACGCGCGAAAAGGTTGAATCTCCGCTTTGATAATAGCCCAGCTTTGTACGTGAACCACACAACCGTAACTGCTTGGGCATGTCTTGGCTTAACAAAACACGCAAAAGATCGTTTTTACAAAGAATTTCCTGAAAATGTTCACGACACTATGACTTTCGCTGAGTACACTACCTTCATTCGCTCGTTTGCACAAGCTACTGACTCCATGACTGCTGTACGCAATTTTCGCAGCCTTGAACAAACAGGTTCCGCAAGAGAATACAGTCAAACCTTCAACGAATCTCTTGCGACGCTGGATTGTCTGGGTTTAAAAATTCGACGAAAACGTTAAAGTTGCCTTCTACCGCGGGAATCTCCAACCCCACATTGCCCTTGATGACAGTGTGAGGCGAGCAACCACGCTGGTTGAAATTCAACGTGCTGCTGAACAGTCAGACGAACTTCAACGAGGAGGACATTCCAACAACCTACCCAGCCATTCTTTTCGCAACTCCAACACCTCCTCAAGCCAAACTCAAAGCGAACCAATGGACCTCTCCAACGTCGGCGCGCGACCTTGCCAGGGAAGCGGATCTCGCACCAACGGTGGATCAAGCAACCATTCCAACCGCACAACCACCAACACCAACAACTCCCACAACACTCCGACAAACAAAAAACCTGGATCAACCACCACCACCAACCCTGGAAGACCACCTAAATTTACACAAGAACAGAAGGAATACAACCGACAAAACAACATATGCAATTTCTGTCGCCACCCTGGACACCTCGCTCCAACCTGTCCAGAACTCAAGGCCAAAACCGATGATCCTCCGGCTCTGGCCACTCGTCTGCCCGACCCACTACCAACTCCAAGTAACAGCCTGACGCTGGATGCTCCGATAACCAGTCCTTTGGCGGCATCCGACCCATCCAGCCCCTTCATGACCACCCCACAGATAACCAGTCTCACGACGGCATCCATGGATGGTCCCCCCATTCCTTCCGACAAATTTGAAAAACCTGAAAATGAAACAAATCAATATTCAACAAGAAAAGCAGAAAATGAAAACGAAAAGCAAAACAAAAACGAAAACAAAAATGAAAAAGAAACAAATAAAGAAAAAAAGAAAAGAAAAAGAAAACGAAAAAGAAAAAGAAAAAGAAAAAGAAAGTACTAACCCTTCTCCCAGGCTTCAGTTGTTTCTTCGGCATTTGGACGTCAACGTCGCGGCCAACAACACCGACATTCAACACCCTGGCCCTGGTTCGTCAATTCCTCTCGTGAGCGAGCTTCTCTACATTGAAGGCGTGTTTTTCGACAAAATTGTTCGCATCCTACTCGACCCTGGTGCCACGTCCTCATTCGTCAACATCAACCTTTTGGATGGATTGGGAGCCGCCTTTCTAGGCGACTTTTTCAACGTTCAATTGGCTGACGGGTCTCAGCATGCTGGACAACTCGTTCAAAACGCCCCCCTTCGTGTAAAGACGCCCTCCGGGACCTACAAAACGAAAATGAATTTTATCGCCGCACCAATTGTACACGACGTCATCCTCGGCAAGAATTGGTTTTCTTCCATTAACCCTCGTGTTGACTGGGAGAAGAACATTCTTTCCTTTGGGGACTTTGTGTGGCATTGTAGCGACAAATTCATGGTTTCCGAACCCAAGCTCAACCTCCTTTCAGCAACCGCCTTAAAGAAGATGCTTCGCAAACGGGACCCAACCATCACGAAGATTTATATGGTCACGCCAAAATTTCTTCAACCACAAATCAACAACATGACGATTTCCGATCAAGACGCTTTGGACCGTGAGGTGCTTCCGACTCTGCCGCCAAAAATTCAAGAGCTCGTCGCCAAATACCCCACACCATTTGAACCGTTTACGGGTTTACCGCCTTCTCGTCCCACCGACCATGCAATAGATTTTATTGATCCTTCCGCACCGCCTTCTTCCAGTCCACTATATCACCAATCCGACAAAGAATTACAACGCCTCAAAACGGAACTTGATCACCTTCTTTCGCATGGACGGATTCGGGAGTCGATTT